>JAZKJV010000940.1:0-1200000 GCA_037367405.1 Ottelia alismoides | reverse complement strand
ACATTGAAGTCACTGCCTACTAGCCAAGCCATCTCCAGAAATCTGCACCTAAGTTCCCACATCTCCTCCCACAATGCCACATTCGTGGATGCCCCCGCAATACCATAAACCGAGGTAACCATGAAGCACGATGATTTGGCTTGCTCGCTAAGACCATTGAGACTAAGTGCACCATGATCATCTCATCAACCATGTCAAACAAGCTCCAATTCCAAGCAACGAAAATCCCTCCTGAGCTCCCAATTGCTAGTACTACTCTGAAATCAGTGAGATGGGGTACTTTCAGATTGGTACTCTGAAAATAAAATAATAACTATTATAACTATTAAATGAATCAGTGCAAATGAATAATAACTATTATTTTATGTAGTATTTTATTACCATTTCTATTTATTTTTATGAAGCTATTTATTACAAGTTATTATTTAGGTGTATAATTACATGTATATTTACCTATATTAAGTGTATTTTATTTTTTATCATTTTATACACCTAATTTATATATTTATAACTTACTTATATGCACAAAAATATATTTTTATTGTATTTTTATGAATTTAGTTGTACACTAAATTAAATATAAGTATTTTATTATACATATGTAAGTATAGTAATTCATCTACGTATTTCAATATATATTATTTAATTTTAATGAGTTCTTTGATGGTTTTTGTATTCAAATATGTAAATATACTATAAATGATATTCAAAAAATTATATAAATATAAAATTACAAAAAATACGAAGAATAAATGAAATAAATATTTTATTTCAGTATATTATACAATAGGGGTCCAAAACCTAACATTTGCATCTTACCTCCAAATTAAATGAAACTGCCTTCATTAAATAGCTATTTAAAAGTTATATAAAATTAAATGTGATTTTGGCCCATTTTGAGTTCATTTGGAGAATACATGGGTCTGAGAAATTTGGATTTTGGCTTTTTATTCAGGGTATAGAGTGAACATTGTATATTATTATTGTGTGAAGTCACTTTTATATTTTTCTTTGTATTTTTATCTACATCTTTCACGTACAAAGTTTATTGATTTGATATATAAATAATAAAAAATAAAATAGGCCCTAAAAACACATTATCAAAGAAATAAAACTAGGGTTTTTATTGTGTGTTTGACCCTTATTTCCCTCTACTATATTCCTTGTCGACCCAGTTACCATGATGCCTATGTCTCGGGGTATAGGGTAATAAAATACCTTTCAAATTTTATTTCTTTTTATTTTCTTTTCTTTATTCTTTTATTTAGGCTTTAAACATTGTATTTTATAAAATATTTATACAGTAAATAATGATTGTTAATTTAGGCATATTAATGATATATACATGCATTTAGGTAGGGAATAAAGGCCAAAAAGAAAGAATAAAGGTGATGAAATGGAGATTCATCAGTGCCCCGGGCACATTGCGCATTAATTTTGAGTGAAATCAATTCTATATTTTTCTTTGTATTTTCATGTACAATATTCATGTTGAGAGTTTATTGATTTGAGGTCTAAATAATAAATAATAAAATAGGTCCCAAAAGGATTTATTGATGAATGAAGATTATCGTTTTAATAGTATTTTATTTTATTCCTTGTCGACCAAGACATCATGTTGATTGGATCTCAAAGTCTAGAGTCATTCAATGTCTGTGACACTTCATTCTTTTTTTTTTCTTTTTTCTTTTTTCTTTTTCCTTTTTTCTTTTATTATTTTATTTTGGTATTAAATATAATATTTTATATAGTGTTTATTGTCAATTTATCGAGTGTTATTTTTCACAAATTAAACAAATATGTATGCATTTATCTAGGGATTTAAGGCTAAAATAAAAGAATAAATGTGATAAAATGGATATTCATCATGTACACTCTACTTTCTCCATAGAAAATAAACTCAGTCTCAGCAGGTCTTTGAAAGATGACATCTTTCTTGTGCAATCTAATAGGTCATGGTAAGTAGTTAAGCAACCAAACTAAAGTCTCAACAGGTCTTTGAAACAAACTCATATTCTTTAATGTCCATAAGGATTAGATTCACCATAATGTGACCCTTTCATATCCCTACAAAGCGATCTCTAAAGTCATTCCAAATAATTTCAGGCCTCTCTCTAAGTGAGAAGATTGATAATGCATGCTCAAGTGTACCCGATTCTATATCAGCATGTATATAAAATATTGTAGAAATAAAAGAATGGCTACCTCCACAATCCAAACACGCATCAAAAAAGCTAGCTACAAGGGCTATCCAGCTCCTAGAATTGATACATATCAGTATTTGTGGTCCTTTTGATGTCTCATCATGGGAAGGGGAAAGATATTTTATCACTTTTATAGATGATTTCTCACGGTATGGATATATTTATGTATTGCATGAAAGGACTCAAGCAGCAAATGTCCTTGAGATATTTATTAATGAGGTGGAAAAACAATTGGATAGGAAAATAAAAGTTGTGATATCTGATCGAGGTGGTGAATATTTCGAAAGGCATGATGAGACGGGTCAACATCGTGGTCCATTTGCAAAATTCCATGAAAGTAAGGGTATTTGTGCACAATACACAATGCTCGGAATACCACAACAAAATGGTGTCGCAGAAAGGCGAAATCATAGATTAATGAAAATGATTAGGAGCATGATAAATAATAGTACTTTACCTCTTTCATTGTGGACATGATTAGGAGCATGATTAGGAGCATGATAAATAATGATTAATGAAAATGATTAGGAGCATGCTCGGAATACCGCAACAAAATGCATTAAGGACTTCAGCATATTTACTCAATGGGTTCCTAGTAAAGCAGTTTAAACTGCACCTTTTGAATTATGGACAAGTAGGATACCTAGTTTGAGACATCTACATGTTTAGGGATGTCAAGCAGAAGTCAGAGTATACAATTCACATGAAAAGAAATTAGATCCAAGGACAGTCAGTGGATTTTTCATTGGTTATCTTGAAAAGTCAAAGGGGTATAGATTTCATTGTCCTAACCATAGTAGAAGAATTGTGAGAGTGGCAACACTTGCTTCACTAAGAATAGCAACATAGTGGGAGCCAAGTTTCATGAAACATGGAAATAAAAAAAAGATAGGGATAAAGTGTCGCTTCCATAACTGCCCGAATCTTCTAGAGTAGACGTTCCACCTGTGGATTCATCTCCACATAATGGCGTGGAACATCAAGAGTTGGCACCCACATTAAGTGATGAATTCATTATTAATGAACAAGTTGTAAATGAGCCAAGTACACAACAATCAAAAGAAGTTGCATTTAGACGCTCTGAAAGGCAAATGAGGCCTGCAAATTTTGATGATTATATAATATATGCACTTGAGCATGAATGTAACTTGAGCATTGATAAAGATATAAGATTATTCCATCTGGCCATAGGATATAATGATTTTGAAAAGTGATTGAATGCTATGAAAGAATAACATGAGTCAATGTCCAATAACAATGTCTGGGATCTCATTGAGTTACCTGAAGGTTCTAAAAGAGTCAGGTGTAAATGGGTATTCGAGACCAAACGTGACTCTAAAGGTACCATTGAACGATATAAAGCTAGACTTGTTGCAAAGATCTTTACTAAAAAAGGTGGCATCGATTATAAGGAGACCTCTGCTCCAGTTTCAAAGAAGGACTCCTTAAGAATTATTTGGCTTTGGTGGAAGTTAGAGGAAGATGTATATATGGACCAACTCGAAGGTTTTAGGATCACAAGAAAGAAAATATAGTATGTAAATTAAATAAGTCAACATATGGACTAAAACAAGCTTCCCTCCAATGGTATATTAAGTTTAACAATACCATTACATCGTATGATTTTGTAGAAAATATTGTAAATAGTTGTATCTACGTGAAAGTTAGTTGGAGCAAGTTTATTATATTAGTCCTATATGTTGACATATTATTGGTTGCGAATGATTTAAGTTTGTTACACGAAACAAAGAAGTATCTCTTCAAGAACTTTGGAATGAAAGATATGAGTGAGGCATCCTATGTGATTGGAATAGAAATATTCTGTGATAGACCACAAGGAATGTTAGGATTGTCTCAGAAGACATATATTGAGAAGGTCTTGTAGAGATTAAGGATAGATAAGTTCTCTGCAGGGGTTGTTCCTATTCAGAAAGGGGACAGATTCAGCTTGGATCAATGTCCAGAGAATGAATTAGAAAGTAATGAAATGAAAGGAATTCCTTATGCATCAGTGGTTGGGAGTATCATGTATGCTCGGACATGTACTCGACCTGACATTAGTTTTGCCACTGGAATGTTGGGTCGATTCAAAGTAATCCCGGCATGGACCACTGGAAAGTTGCAAAGAAATTTCTCAGGTATTTAAAAGGCACGAAAGATCATATGCTCGTGTATAGATGATCTGATAATCTTGAGATTATCGGATATTCTGATTCAGATTTTACGGGATGCATAGAGACAAGAAAGTCAACCTTTGGTTGTGTATTTATACTCGTTGGACGAGTTGTGTTTATGGAAAAGTGTGAAGCAGGCTGTCATTGTTGCTTCCACTATGGAGGCTGAATTTGTAGCGTGCTTTGAGGCTACAGTTCAAGGATTGTGGCTGCGAAATTTTGTTTCAGGGCTCGAAATAATTGATAGCATTGCTAAGCCACTGAAACTTTATTGTGATAATGCTCCATCAGTCTTGTTCTTAAAGAATGATAAGTAATCTAAGGGTGCAAAGCACATGGAATTGAAGTATTTATCAATAAAGAAGGAAGTTCAAAAACAAATAGTGCCAATAGAGTACATCAGTACTAACTTAATGATTGCGGATCCGTTAACTAAAGGGTTAGCATCTAAGATTTTTTTCTGAGCATGTTGTAAGAATGGGTGTTTTAAAGAAGACCTTGTTATGAAAGGTTGATTAGTACATTTTGTTTGATGCTCATTATGATTATGACGATCTCATTTGTTTTATGTTTCTGAATCATTTCATTGTTATATTATGCATGTATGCTTGCAAATAGATAACATAACCGTTGAAATGAAATTAAATTGGGATATGTTATTCTTCTAAATTACAGATGATTGGATTGAATTAATATTGATACATGGAAGGGATAGTGTCAAGTCATATGATGTATGACCGCTATGATCATATTAGTTTAATTCAATTAAAGTATATGGTTCATTGACATTACATAAAACACATGAAAAGACGTGCTTTAGGTTATTATCTCATAATTAAAGGTCATATGGACCAAGTGGGAGAATGTTGGAATTTATCACGTATGTGGTCCGTATAAAATATTTATGAGATGATAAATATTGAGTTTTACCAAGTCAATGGATAAAACATAACCGCATTATCTTGATCCACATTGATGGTTAGTGGATCATCAGGAGTCATTTATGATAGGGTTTGTTATCCTTTTAAACCCTCCGACTCTACCCCTATAAAAGAGACGTGATGGCTCATTATGCAACACACCGAATGAAGAGATTCGGAGAGCCACCATCAAAAACTCTCCACCATATGAGAGAGTCTTAATGATTGGGGTTAAGGGAAGGAGAAAACATGAAGAAAAGATCACCATCAATTTCTTCATCATCTCCGTTACAAGTTTCTATTTGATTTGCGATGGAATAAGGTAACTCGCAAATCATTATTTTGATTGACTCTTTAATGTTGCGCCTAAATTTCCTACAATAATAAAATTAAATGAAATCATTATACATGATTCCTTATTCCCATGGGCATTACGACATCATTCAAGGACTAATCCATTAGTATTCTCATACATGGCCAACTTATTGAAGAATAAATAAAAACTTTGACTCGGCAATAAATCAATCATCACATTCCCCTAAAACATTAAAAATATGTATTATATTACAAACCTAACGCTTAGTATGTGCCAAGATAGAATCAAGTTGCGTAGCGCAGAAAATCATGTCTCCGTCAAGATACTTAAAACAATTTCATGCTACGAACTTTTAATAAGAAACCACTAGGATAGTATGACACATAGAGCACGTGATAACATGATTGTGCTTATCAACATATCTAAGTACCAGAATGTTGGACATTTGCTCAAATTCGGCTACATTAACTAATATCTTTAAAATTAACGTCGCACTCATTGAATGTCCATCTATATACCTCTTTTAAAGCTCGGTTTTTCATCCATTGCTTGCAACGTGGCTTCGTAGCTGTGCTTTCTGTCTCGTCTTTTGCTTTCCTTCCCTCCCCGCATTTAATATGCATCATCATCTGATGCGTGTCTTTGTGGGCGACATTTCCCTTTCTCTTTCGGCTTTTCTCATCCCCCGCCTCTGTTTTATCATTCTCGTTCCCCCCAAATTAATAGCGTATATTAATATTCATATTGACTTATTATACGCAAGTCTCTCTCCTCCCACCCTAACAAGAATGTCAACCCAGAGCCCGAGCCTTCACTCGAGGACTCCGCCGCCCGCGATTGTTAGCAATGTGAGCCCGAGGCGAACCATTCCTACAATAAATGTTATTGTAATAAATGATTTATCAATAAAAGTTATTGATTATGTTTCACTCCCTTTCTGATATTGAATGAATGAATGCACTATAAGGTCCCTCTGTACAATAAGGGTTATGTACCATGGCCAACTTGATAATCATACAGCTGTTGATTTATTGATTGAATCATAGAGGTTGATGCTTGGATGAATATCTAAGGAGTTAGATAGAGGACTCATCAAGCACCATCAATGATTGACAAGTGATGATCTCCAGCCTGAGAAGGAGATGGAAATCCTTTCTCATTAGGCTGATATTTGATCGACCTCTTGATGCAGGTCCTCTGCATGGGAATAGTGATTCGGAGGTATCAAATTAGTTGAGTCAATGGGTTGACTTAACGAGATCGAGATAACCAAAGACCTATGATGAATATTGTCACATCACAGGCACACATCCTCTGACCAGAGACAGATGTGTTGCTATATGTCTGAGTATGTACATTTGGCAGACCAATAGGTTGATGACCTAACCAAGATCTATACACCGGCGAGATGGTGTGCATGTAAAGGCATATGAGTAATACGATCTCTCAAAGGGATCATACAGGTTCACTTATGAACCGGGAGACGAGCTCACTCATGAGATATTGGGATGGGACTAACCAAATTCCATGCATGGTCGTCATGCTTTAGAAGCATGACATGAATTTGAAGGTAAGATATATGCTTTGTGAAAGCATATGATCTGTACCATATCCTAAGGACCAAGATTGAGAAACTTAATGATCAGACTATGAAGATGACATTGTAAAAGTAATCTATATCTTCATGATGATCATGAGTCTTCCAGTATGCAGGATGTATAGGTATTAGGAATACATGAGGGTGATTTGATCATAAACGATTGTATAACCATGACGCTTCTATTCCGAGGGAGTGATGGCACAGGTCTGGATTTTAGTGACTCCTCTCATTAGAGAAGTGACCTAATCTTAGTCCATGAACTGGACATTGATCTGAATGAGATTCGGATGCAATGAGAAGATTAGGTTTACGGTCTTGATCTAATCAAGCATCTATGAGAGGTCCATGGGATCTGGATTTGAGATGTGATCTCAATATCCAAGTCACTATACATGGAACAATACAATCGTCTTGTCCTTATCTCCAAGTATCTGAGGAGAGATAGCATTGTTCTTGAATGGTTCAAGAATATTCCATAAGATCTAAGCATTGAGAAATTGATAATTAAATGTGATTTAATTATCATGATGTATGAGGAATTATCCAATATAATTAAATGTGATTTAATTATTATGAATAAGAATAATGTGGATAATAATATCCAATTATTCATAATATATTATAAATGTGATTTATAATGTATTAGAGAGAGCTAATTATAATTTATATTTGTAGATTAATTATTAATATGTATTGGATACACATTGTCTAATTAATTGAAAATGTAAATTATATTTTATTTTGGGTTGTGAATGTGATTCACAATTTTCCAATGTCAAGATTGCAATATTCCCAAAATTAATTGAGAATTATTTTTGGTGAATGAAATACCAACAAAAGTTGTTGGAAATAAATAAGAGATAAAATCAAGGAGATATGCAATCTCATGGAAATCCATGAGATTGCCCTCCCATATGGAAGGAGGTGGCAGCACCCTATTCCCTTTTGGGATTGGTGGTCGTCCACCCTCCTTTATGGGGGTGGATGATCTCCTTTGTATTTTACTCCTTATTTAATTGATTTAATTTTGGTATTAATGTATATTTGATTTATCAAATATATTTAACCTAAATTAAATCACAAGTTGTTGATTTTTACCAACAACAATCTTGACCCTTGGATTGACATAAATCAATCTCAACCATTGATTTTATATGTCCCATGGATTGAGATCCATGGATCCCAAAACCCTATAAATAGAGAGGCATACCTTGCTCTCTATTACATGCTATTGTAGCACACATCTCTCTCTCTTTCTCCTTACACGTCAGCCCTCTCTCTCCCTCTTCTTGGTGGTTGTCCACTGTACCCTAGAGGAGAGACATGTCGACGCCTACGCCATCGCGCCGCCGCTTCGACGCTCTGCGGTTCTCCGTCTACTTGGAGTGCTTCACTCACAAAGGAGACATTCGATCTCGTGCGACGAGATCAGGAGCAACCGTGCTTGGATCATCTTCTTGGATTGCGAGGACACCGTGACTCATCCCCGCGCTCGCAAGCTGATACTCCGTCGATCGGACTTGAGACAGGAGGTATCTTTTCTTAGAGACTCAATCAACCATGCTTCAAGAGGTATTGTATTATACTTGTTGTGGTTATAGATGGAGCGATCCGAGAATCGTTCTTGGATCATGTGATTTCATCACATGAAAATTTTTAAAATTACGCTGCACAGAACTACTAGTACGACTAGTCGTTCTCCGTCGTATCTGATGCGACGATCACGCTTCCGTGATGTGCTTGAGGATTTCTCCGTATCCTTCAAGTGGTATGAGAGCCTTAGGTCGACGGTTTCGAATATGATTCGCTAACTGAGGACGACTTGGGTTCGTTAAGGTCGCGAAAGTTTTTTATCGCATTTGATTTCGCAGATATGTTTAGTAAATAATTTCTGCCATGTTTAAAATGTTTAAGCACGAATTATTTACTTGGATTTTGTTTCCCATTAAATAAGGAAACCATGGGATCTGAGTTTGCGTAAATCGGATTTCTTATGCTCGAGATATGGTTGTTTTAATGAACACGCATGCACTGTTGCGGGAACTGTAGATCTGAACATGATTAAAATGTTAATTACTGTTTATAACTGCCTCGAAAGTGTGAAACATCCTTGGATTCTGTCCTAAGTCAAATTAGCAATCCATGAAAATTGATTTTGTCTAATTTGGATTTAATATGATTGAGATATGCTAATTTTAGTAAGTATGGGTCACTGCTGAAATTACATTCCTAATCAAGAACCATGTGATTGTCAATTAATGAAATTAATTGTTAATTTCAAGAAATAATTATGGAAAATATTTGAGAAATATTGGAAGATGATTATTTCCTTAATTGACTTGGCCTCAACCAATTAATTGATTAGATTTGATCTAGATCATAATTGGAAACACAATCATCAAACTCCTTGCTTGAATAGGATTGGGAATTTGTCTAGCAAATTTCCTTATAATCAAAAATTATTTTGATTACTATATGGTATAATTTCGGTTGAAGAACCGATGATCATCTCAAGTACAAATTAATCTATTTGGCATTATCCTTTCCCGAGGCGGATATGGTGTCTAGTCGGAGGCGCTGGGGTAGCGGGTTGCAACGTATGTGGTCCGTCCCACTCTCGTCGGTACTGGCCATGACAGCGGGTAGGGTCGGGATAATGCCGAAGAGATTAAGATGTATTTTTAATTATTAAAATACGAATTAATACGTACTTTGAGAATAATATCATATATTCAAGTATAACAATCAAGTTTGATTGATTGAATTGGATTGATAATTAATTTGATATGATTGAATTAATTATGTCCAATTAAAATACTCTAATATGATTAGAGTTAATAATTCCCTTGGAAGAATTGATTATATGAATGTGATTCATAGTAATTAATTAAATTTGAATAAGAGATGGAGGATCACATAAGTGACATCCATGGTCTCCCGTCAAGGCGAAGGGTTTCGTCGCCAGATATTATATGTGGGAGACGCATGTCCGAAGTGACAGCTCCTGCATATGATCCATTTGGATCGGGCTCGTCGCTTCTCGAAAGAGTAAGGACGTATGCGTAGTGACCCCAATATCGGGTCCTCATATTATTGGGGTGATATTGTATTGCGCATAGCGAGTTGTATTTCTGTTGACGGTTGGTTCAATTAATGACGGGTCAACATCACCTTAGGGGTGGTGGGCCCAGGTGTTAAAGACCGAATTGGGAAATGCAAGTTGGACTTGCAAGGCGGAATGTGTTCCCGCTTCTCTTTATTGGAGTCATAGGTTCTCATATTATTGGGATATGACAAAGATAAAGAGGAGATCCCAGTTCTTGCTTGAGATATATCGGTAAGTATATCTCCTACTTTGAAAGTGAATAAGGGAATACACTTTCATAGTTGACATAGCAAGACTAATTTGATTTAAAATGCCTTGATCAAATAAACTAAATTGAATATATTATATATTCTAATATAGTGCATTCTCAATTTCATAAAATGAAGTCCATGAACCTACTGAGCAGGCTTCTGGAGGTCAACCAACTGATCGGACCAAATTACTCGGATTGGATCCATAATTTGGAGCTTGTACTCTCGGCGGAGCGCATCAGTTATGTGCTCTCTGAAGACAAGCATGAAAACCATAAATCTAAGGAAGAAAAAGCATTCAATGACAAGTATGATGAAGATCATGTCTTGGCTAGATGCTACATCTTGGGTTCTCTCTTCAATGTTCTTTAGAAACAACATGTGGAGATGAGTACTTCCCAAGAAATCATGCAGAATCTGAAAGATATGTTTAGTGACATTAACTGCACCCAACGGTGCAATGTTATGAAAGAACTCGTTCGCTGCAAGATGCAGGAAGGGACTTCGGTCCGTGAGCATGTACTCAAAATGTTTAGGTACTTATCGGAGCTGGAGACTCTGAGGGCAACAATGGATGCAGACATGCAATCTGATTTCATTCTGTTGTCGTTGCCCAAATCTTTCAATAACTTTGTGGTGTCATTCCACATGAACAAGTTGGAATTGACAAATGATGGGCTTCTTGCTGCATTAAAGTCTGCAGAAGACGTGATGAAGAAAGATAGTCCCACTGGCAGTGCAATGGTTGCACAGGTCAAAGGGAAGCGCGGTCGGAAGCATGGTTCTCGGAAGGGTCAGGCCCAGAAGAGAAAAAAGAAGGGACAAAGTGTTGGCTCGTCTTCCAATGCATCCACTCTAATGGCGTCGAAGAAAACCAACGTCTGTCACCACTGCAAAAAGCCGGGGCACTGGAGGCGTAATTGCCCGGATTACCTGAAGTCGGTCGACAAAGGTAAAGCCCCGGCAGGTATGAAATCTACTTTTATCATTGAAACCAGCTTTCTCGTTGGACGAGAAGGAAGTTGGGTTGTTGATTCTGATGCTTCTGTTCATGTATGCAATTTGTTGCATTTGTTTCAGGAAACTAGAAAACTTGAAGAAGGTGAGATAGTCATCCAGATGGGATCTGATGCAAGTGTTGCAGCAGTCGTCGTCGGGACTTGTCGGCTATCATTATCTAGTGGAAGAGTCCTAGTACTTAAAGAGTGTCTTTATGTACCTGAAGTCAAGAGGAATTTGATATCTGTATCTAAGCTAGTTAGAAGTGGATACTCATTCCTGTTCTGTAATAAGTTAGTCATAAATCATTATGATAAATATATTGTAGATGGTATTTTGACTTCTGGTGGACTATGAATTGTGCATTAATGAGCATGTCATGAATGTTACAACCACTAATAAAAACCCTAAAAGATCAAGGAGTAATATAAATCATTCAAACATTATTTGGCATCAAAGGCTTGGTCATTTATCTGTTGATAAGATCAATAGATTAATAAAGGATAGACCTTTGGATTTTCTACAGGTTCAGTCTTTGCCTACCTGTGAATATTGTATTCGAGGTAAATTGACTAGGATGCCTTTCCGTAACAAGGTTACTAGATGCGAAGGTATTATTGACTAAATACATACCGATGTATGTGGTCCCTTCAGTACCGCGACTCGAAATGGATATTGATATTATTTGACATTTATTGATGACCATTCGCGATACAGGTTTGTCTTCTTGTTACGTCATAAATCTGAAACCTTTGAAAAGTTCAAAGAATTCAAGAATTTGGTTGAGAACCAAACCGATAGGAAGATTAAACGTATTCGATCTGATCGAGGTGGCGAGTACCTCTCAGATGAATTCAAGGAATACCTTAAAGAGAATGGAATTGTCTCCAATCTCACTACTCCTAGAACTCCCCAACTTAATGGTGTTGCTGAAAGACGCAATAGGACTAACACGGATATGGTCCGTTCAATGATGAGTAAAGCACATTTACCACTTAGTTTCTGGGGATATGCAGTAGAGACTGCAATATATATCATGAATAAAATTCCCAGCAAATCTGTACCTAAGACTCCTCATGAGCTCTGGTATGGAACCAAACCTAGTGTCAATCACTTGAGGGTTTCGGGTTGCTTGGTTCTTGCGAAGAACGTTGACGCAAATAAGCTGGAATCTCGCACTCGTGAGTGTTACTTCATTGGGTATGTTAGAGATGGTATTGGATACCAACTCTATGACCCTGAGACCCAAAATGTTTTTGTCTCTAGAGATGTGAAATTTCTGGATGATGATTTCCTTAAAGGTCAAGATAAAAGTGAAGTAGAGGAACTCATAGAATCCCCTGAGGATTCTGAGCTTCCTAGACCAGAAATTGAGGAGATAAATAAAGATGAAACACCCATACCTCTTCGAAGGAGTTCGAGGGTGGTTGCACCACCTGAAAGGTATGGATTCCATGTGTCAAGTGAAACTGACAATGATCCTACTTCATTTGATGAAGCACTCGCGGATCATGACATGGATAGATGGACGCTAGCAATGAAGTCAGAAATTGACTCCATGCATAAGAATGGTGTATGGACCCTAGAGGATCCACCTAAAGGGGTAAAACCCATTGGGTGCAAATGGATCTTCAAGAGAAAGAAAGGACCTGATGGGAAAGTAGAGACTTTCAAGGCACGGCTCGTAGCCAAGGGCTACACACAGAGAGAAGGCATCGACTACGATGAGACATTCTCTCATGTGGCTATGCTTAAATCCAGCAGGGCATTGCTGGCTATAGCTGCATATCTTGACTACGATATCTGGCAGATGGACGTCAAGACGGCTTTCCTCAATGGATACCTCGAGGACGATATCTACATGGAGTAGCCCCAGGGCTTCATGACTGAGGATGGTAAAGTATGCAAGCTGAAGAAATCCATCTATGGGCTCAAACAAGCTTCTCGTAGTTGGAACATCAGATTTGACGAAACCATAAAGAGTTATGATTTTGTGCAGAATCCTGATGAACCTTGTGTATACAAGAAGTTTAGTGGGGGCGCCATTGTATTCATCGTCCTTTATGTAGATGACATCTTTATCATTGGAAATGATACAGGGATGATGACCAGTGTGAAGATTTGGTTGTCCCATACCTTTGAGATGAAAGATCTTGGAGAAGCCTCTTACATCTTGGGTCTGAAGTTGTTCAGAAACCGAGAGAAGAGGATATTGGGATTGTCACAACATGGATACATTAAGAAGATTCTTGAACGATTCCGTATGGATAGTTCTAAGAAAGGATTCCTACCCTTAAGACATGGTATCCACCTGTCTAAAGGAATGGCTCCTCAAACTGTTGAGGAAAAGAAAGCCATGGCTGGATGTCCATATGCATCAGTTGTAGGAAGCTTAATGTATGCCATGATGTGTACTAGGCCAAATATCTGCCATGCAGTGGGAGTGGTAAGTCGTTACCAATCCTGCTATGGAGAACAACAATGGAATGCAGTAAACAACATATTTAAATATCTAAGACGAACGCAAGATTACATCTTGGTCTATGGAGATGGTGATCTCCAAGTCTTGGGATATACAGATTCTGACTTCCAATCGGATATTGATGATCGAAAGTTGACATCAGGGTTTGTGTTCCTATTGAATGGTGGTGTTGTAAGCTAGAGAAGCAAGAAGCAGGACACTACAGCAGATTCTACAACAGAAGCCGAATACATTGTCGCATCGGATGCTGCAAAGGAGGCGGTGTGGTTGCGCAAGTTCGTGCAGGAGCTTGGCGTAGTTTCCTCTGATACTCCCATCCCGCTACTCTGTGATAACACGGGAGCCAATGCCCAGGCGAAGGAACCCAGATGGCATCATAAGAGCAAGCACGTAGAAAGGAAATACCACATCATTCGGGAGATTCAAAAGCGTGGTGACATCATCATCACCAAGGTGGCCTCTGCCGACAACGTTGTTGATCCTCTTACCAAACCTCTGACACAGAAGGTTTTCGACCAGCATGTAATGAGTATGGGTTTAAGGATTGTTCCTGAATGATTCTGAGGGCTAGTGGGAGATTGTTAGCAATCTGAGCCCGAGGCGAACCATTCCTACAATAAATGTTATTGTAATAAATGATTTATCAATAAAAGTTATTGATTATGTTTCACTCCCTTTCTGATATTGAATGAATGAATGCACTATAAGGTCCCTCTGTACAATAAGGGTTATGTACCATGGCCAACTTGATAATCATACAGCCGTTGATTCATTGATTGAATCATAGAGGCTGATGCTTGGATGAATATCTAAGGAGTTAGATAGAGGACTCATCAAGCATCATCAATGATTGACAAGTGATGATCTCCAGCCTGAGAAGGAGATGGCAATCCTTTCTCATTAGGCTGATATCTGGTCGACCTCTTGATGCAGGTCCTCTGCATGGGAATAGTGATTCGGATGTATCAAATTAGTTGAGTCAATTGGTTGACTTAACGAGATCAAGATAACCAAAGACCTATGATGAATATTGTTACATCACAGGCACACATCCTCTGACCAGAGACAGATGTGTTGCTATATGTCTGAGTATGTACATTTGGCAGACCAATAGGTTGATGACCTAACCAAGGTCCATACACCGGCGAGCTGGTGTGCATGTAAAGGCATATGAGTAATACGATCTCTCAAAGGGATCATACAGGTTCACTTATGAATCGGGAGACATGAGCTCACTCATGAGGTATTGGGACTGACCAAATTCCATGCATGGTCATCATGCTTTAGAAGCATGACATGAATTTGAAGGTAATATATATGCTTTGTAAAAGCATATGATCTGTACCATATCCCAAGGACCAAGATTGAGAAACTTAATGATCAGACTATGAAGATGACAGTGTAAAAGTGATCTATATCTTCATGATGATCATGAGTCTTCCAGTATGCAGGATGTACAGGTATTAGGAATACCTGAGGGTGATTTGATCATAAACGATTGTATAACCATGACGCTTCCATTCCGAGGGAGTGATGACACAGGTCTGGATTTTAGTGACTCCTCTCATTAGAGAAGTGACCTAATATTAGTCCAAGAACTGGACATTGATCTGAATGAGATTCAGATGCAATGAGAAGATTAGGTTTACGGTCTTGATTTAATCAAGCATCTATGAGAGGTCCATGTGATCTCAATATCCAAGTCACTATACGTGGAACAATACAATCGCCATGTCCTTATCTCCAAGTATCTGAGGAGAGACAGCATTGTTCTTGAATGGTTCAAGAATAATTCCATAAGATCTAAGCATTGAGAAATTGATAATTAAATGTGATTTAATTATCATGATGTATGAGGAATTATCCAATATAATTAAATGTAATTTAATTATTATGGATAAGAATAATGTGGATAATAATATCCAATTATTCATAATATATTATAAATGTGATTTATAATGTATTAGAGAGAGCTAATTATAATTTATATTTGTAGATTAATTATTAATATGTATTGGATACACATTGTCTAATTAATTGAAAATGTAAATTATATTTTGTTTTGGGTTGTGAATGTGATTCACAATTTTTCAATGTCAAGATTGCAATATTCCCAAAATTAATTGAGAATTATTTTTGGTGAATAAAATACCAACAAAAGTTGTTGGAAATAAATAAGAGATAAAATCAAGGAAATATGCAATCTCATGGAAATCCATGAGATTGCCCTCCCATATGGAAGGAGGTGGCGGCACCCAATTCCCTTGTGGGATTGGTGGCCGTCCACCCTCCTTTATGGGGGTGGATGATCTCCTTTGTATATTACTCCTTATTTGATTGATTTAATTTTGGTATTAATGTATATTTGATTTATCAAATATATTTAATCTAAATTAAATCACAAGTTGTTGGTTTTTACCAACAACAATCTTGACCCTTGGATTGACATAAATCAATCTCAACCATTGATTTTATATGTCCCATGGATTGAGATCCATGGATCCCAAAACCCTATAAATAGAGAGGCATACCTTGTTTTCTATTACATGCTATTGTAGCACACATCTCTCTCTCTCTTTCTCCTCACACGCCAGCCCTCTCTCTCCCTCTTCTTGGTGGCTGTCCACCGTACCCTAGAGGAGAGACCCGTCGACGCCTACGCCACCACGATGTCGCTTCGACGCTCTGCGGTTCTCCGTCTACTTGGAGTGCTTCACTCACGAAGGAGACGTTCGATCTCGTGCGACAGATCAGGAGCAACCGTGCTTGGATCATCTTCTTGGATTGCGAGGACACCGCGACTCATCCCCGTGCTCGCAAGCCGTTACTCCGACGATCGAACTTGAGACAAGAGGTCTCTTTTCTTAGAGACTCGATCAACCACGCTTCAAGAGGTATTGCATTATACTTGTTGTGGTTATAGATGAAATGATCCGAGAATCGTTCTTGGATCATGTGGTTTCATCACATGAAAATTTTTTAAATTTCGCTGCACAGAACGACTAGTACGACTAGTCATTCTCCGTCGTATCCGATGCGACGATCACGCTTCCGTGATGCGCTTGAGGATTTCTCTGTATCCTTCAGCGATAAACACCGAGCTTGGCCTCTTCCTCTTCAAGCTTTCCCATGACACCATCACCCCCGGTGAGGGCCTCGCGAAGGCCATTAACAACACCGTCCGTGACTCTAGGTCCTTCGAGCACCGTGTCACCGCTTAGGTCGACGACTCCCCAGGTCCCCTGAGCTCACCTTGAGACTGCAAACAATGAGAAGATCGACCACAAATAAGTATTGAGAAAATTCTGAACACTCCGGGAAGTGTATTCTTCTTGCCCTTTCGTTTCCATAGCTTCTCCGCTCTTCTCCCTTTCGACGATTGACTCATGGCGGTAGGTTCTTCTTGGTCTTTCTTCTCCGATTCCGAGGACTGGGGGCACAATTTTCATGTTTGCCTTGGTATATTTCTTATTCTTGCTTTATAGTTTCCTCTTTATTGCAGCATTTATTTATTCTCTCGAGCCATAACTTTTGTTTGTGAAGTTCCATTTGTGAAATTTGTTTTATTTCTGTATTAGTAATTGGTTTGATTGATTTTGTTGTTTTTTTAGAACATTGTCGGACTTAATTTTTATTCGATTCTTCATCTTCGATTGTTTGTTCGACCGACCTATGTTCGTCGATGGTAGGCATAGTACTGATGGTTATTTGTTTATCGATTTTTCTCTCCTTTTCATGTTGTTGCGTCTGCATCTTTTGAGTTATAGCAGTGAGTTATAAAGGTTGGATTTTGAATTAGAGTTAGAATTATCTTTAGTAGCTATAATGTAGATTTTGTTGAGGTAAACGTTGGGAGTCTTTTTATATTTGTAATGTTGCCGGTACAAATTGTTGTTTCTTCATTAAACAAAAAAAATTCTGATTTTTATTTGGCATCATGAAACAAAGAACAATAATATTTGATTTTTTAAAGTTAGACCAAACACCAAAGAAGAGAAAATGCCGATTATTAATATAGAAATGCTTCTATTTCTGGCAAAATTAAATAAAATAATTACGGTTTTTATTGATTAATTGTTTCCAACTTAGTTAAAAGATTTGAATAATTTACAGATTGTTCATTACCGTAGAAATTTATTGAATACAACTATTGTTGATTCTACATAAACTGTGTTATATTTCTTGCTTTCTGCATACAATAGAAACATATTGTTTCCAGTATTAAATGCAGGTAAAATAATTTTCAATTAATGAATAATGTTTCATTCTGCATACACATATCTACTTATGTTGTTAAATTGAATTTTTGTTAAAAGTTTGGGGTGAGTTATTACCACCATTTTGTTAGATTTATTTCCCATATGTTGGCATACATTATCTAAATATTGAAATTTGATATCGTATTCTTGCATGCTTAAGAATGTTACATATTATCTCTTGACCATAATTGATTTTAATATTTATAATTAATCAGTACATCTAAGTTATAATGGAGATTAACATCTTTCAATGTATCTATGTAGTTTTAGCCGTGAAGAACAATGTTACTTAAAGTATACTTTGTTAAATTGGGTTTTTTAACTTTAATACACTGGTTGGTTTTGTTCTTTTAATTACTAAATATATTTATATAAAATTGAAGGATAAATTTTTTAAATATATCAATGTAGTATATAAGCAGTGATGAGCAGTCTTACCGAAACCATATTCTAATAAATTAGATTTCCATGATTTAAAACGTATAGGCGGTTTATGATGGCTATTTACTATTTAGCAACCAAATTGTGGAGTTCAAATTTTGTTTATCTGATGATGTCTAATAAAAACTGCTTCTGAATTCAAAACTTTAAATGATAACTGAAGTTTTCAATTGTTCTCAAAATAAATCAAAGATAATTAATTTTTCATTTATATAATATTCATTTGTATCTATCTACTGTAATAATATGTCACAAGATGAGATAGAGAAAAACTAGCGTTCCGTATCTGCATTTCCTGAAACGGTATTATTGCTTGATTCTTTCATTTGTGGTTTGGTTACAATTCTAAGTATTTTCTCTTCGGGATGTATTTGAACTACTATAATTTTTGTCCACGATAGAAATGATGTTTGCTTTTTATCCTCTTATAACTCTAATTTATTTTACTCTTTATGTAGGTTTTATTCTGTATTTTTTGTATTGGTGTTACTCATGTAATATAGTTTGATTAGCTGAAGTAATATATGAATGAATGTTGGCGAATTTTTTATCTGAAATAGAAATAATCTTCATTTTAATGGACAATAATAAATAGGAAAAATGACCCTACACCGACGGGTGCAGGAAATTCCCTACACCCGGCCTAATTTTTCATTGTTTTTTAATTTTTTTGAAATGAAACTTTGGGAAATTTAGATCACCATGTATCACCATGTATCACCATGTTGTCATTCCAAATTCAACTTAATTCGATACTTATATCATCTCCATCAAGACTACCAAATTTTAACGGTATCAGAATTGCTGAAATCGACCCCTTTTAGATGAACATGTTAGGAATGTTTATTTTACATGAAATTTGAAACACTTATTCCCCTAAACATATTAAGCAAATCCCCCCGAATTTTAATTCAAAAAAAGTAAAAAAAATAATGCGAAAATGGGGTGGGTGCAGGGAGTTTTCTACACCACTGGGTGCAGGCTCCCTGCCCTCATAATAAATTTAATATATCTATATAGTAGTTGCTGGGAAGATTAGTCTTACTAAAAATATAATTTATTAAACTAGTTTTTAAATTTGATATAGTAGCTATGGTTGATTTTGTTCTTTTAATTGCCCAATACATCTAAATAAAATTGAAAGATGCTAAATTTAAATTTGCTAATGTAGTAACACGTCTGATGATACGTCTGTCTATTTATTTGTAGTTTTTTTTCGATTTTTTGCCACAAAATAGATAATATAAGAGGATTTCCTATTCCAATATAGAATTTGAAATTCTCGGACTATCGAAACGGATCCCCAAAAATATTTGAAAGTTTTGATGATCATTTCTATTTTAGTTATTCGGGGAATCCTCCTTAATAGACTGGATATTTCTATTATGTCAATGCCAATTGAATCAATGTTATTAGTAGTGAATTCGAACTTTTTGATCCGTTTCTTTGGATGATATGATGGGTCATTCATTTGCTTCATTAGTTCCAACAGTGGCAGCTGTGGAATCTGCTATTGGATCAGTCATTTTCGTTATTACTTTCCGGTCTGAGGGACTATTGTTGTAGAATCCATAAATTGCATTCAAGGTTAAACAAGACATCATCAGCTATATTTTACGACTTCGTTTCGTTCTTTTCTTTTTGGGCGAGTGGAAATATAGATAAGAGCAGTTTGAAATGTTGGGGAGGGTCAGAGGGGCATGTCTTTTTTTGCTCGGCGAGTACATATGATTCCCCAATGACTTCCCGTTGAGTTGTTGATGATACAGAGGAAGTTTCTAAATGAGAGAGAGTTCATTTCTGCATCGGCTACAACATTTGCCTTGGGGAAAAGTCATAGTCTTTTCGGAATTCCAGCCAAACTCTCAACGAGGGGCCTCATATTCAGCTCCCACTAGATAAGCTTCTCTCTACTCTTGCGATCTTGACCAAAAATTGTTTCTGAGATTAAAACTTTAAATAACACCTGGAGTTTTTTATTGTATTTTGAATAAATCAAAGAAATTGAATTTTTCAATTACTTAATATTTATTTCCATATCTATGTGCTGTAATAAAATAGTACCAGATGAATTGGGGAAAATAACTACATTCCTTTATGGGATTTTTACCCGGCAGACCCTGTAATCTTTGCCAATGACCTCTACGAACTTTGAAACATCGATATTCCTCCCTCGACCCCGTAAACTTGCTAACTCTTACCCTACAAACCTTCTGGTTAACCCCCATCCATTTACCCGTTAAAACTAACTGGATTCTGTTATGTTCTTTGACATTATACCCATTTTATTTATCAAATTCACAATCAATGCCATTCCCCCTCTCCCTCATCCTCATCTCTGTTTCCCACCCCCCTCGCCCTCCCCGCCGTCCGCCTCCCACCCTCCCGCCCTTCACTCCCTGCCCTCCGCCCCTAGTCCTTCCCACCCTCCGCCTCTCGCCCTCCCGCCCTCTGGCCATCGCCCCATGCGCCCCTCGCCCCCTCTGTCCCTCATCCCCTCTGCCTCCGCCCAGGCCTCCTCCCCTCCGCCTCCCCGCCCAGGCCTCCTCCCCTCCGCCTCCCCCACCCAGGCCTCCTCCCCTCCGCCCCGCACATGCCGACCCCCTCCTCTTCCTCGAAGCACAGGATCCTCCTCTCCCAAATATTCCACTCTAATGTGCTTCCATCGGAAGATTGACTTCGACATCCGTCGATACCTTCTGAGATAGCATCGGTTCCATTTCCTCGTCGAATTCTCCAATAGTTTCCCTATCATGATCAACATCTTCAGAGCAAGATTTGCACAGAGCCATCATGTGTGCATCATCTTCATCTGAATATTTCCAACCAGGTTTTTCACTGGATGAAAGAATGTACTCTATGCACAAGAGGCGTCTGCAGCTCTGGCAACAACGTCCACCCCAGCCAGGCATCACCAGCCTCGCATGGCAATCGTGGCACACCTTCCGGTCGCCCCATGTCTCCGGTTGACATCCAGTAGTCACTACAAGAAACCCACGACAGCAGCAGCATCTCCTTGATATTAAAAACCCCTCTGACGGGCCGAAAATCTAGCCCTTTAAGAGTGCGGGATTAACACTCAGATCGTCATCGCAGCCGCGCTGGATTCGGTTCGTCAAAGACCATCTAATTTGATATGTCAATAAAATCAAATGGTCATGTATTTATATTTTGCTTGGGCAAACCCAAGGTCGAACTCAGGGACACGAGCCTCTCTCGTGATATTTAGACTCTTATTAATTTTATTAACTATTGAGTTAGAGAACAATAGGTTAATATATGCACGAAGACAAAACAATGCATCAAGTAAACATGGAATTATGCATTTTTATGCATTTTTTATTTGATTTTTAACCATGCAAATAAATGTGCTGAAATGCAATAAAAAATATGCCCTAGATCAGAATAATGAGCAATTTTAAAAAAAGAATCAATTTCGGGTTTTATTTCAAGTAACAAACTTGATGGATAATTTAAAAAAGGCATAAGCTTAAGCAATTAGAGACACTTTGCTATTATAATAATACATAAATAATCACAGTGTCCAAAACAAGAAATAAATATGCCATTAAAAAGTTCATCAAGTAGCTTCGAAATGAAACTGAAATCAACTGAAATAGAGGTACGATGCTCAAGATATGCATAAAAGAAGACAAGTGCATAACTGTAAGAAAACATGAAAGATAAATAACAAACAGGTCCCTAAGAGGGACTAAAAAGCAAATAAGAGAAAGCTCGGGACCTTCCCTGTAAATAACCCACACGTATAGGGGTATTTTTGTAATTATGGAAACTCGTGAGGGTATAAATGCAAAATACCCCCATGCACGTGGTTGGCACGTGAATCTAGGACATGTCTGCAAAATTGGAGAATTCGGTGGGCCTCCCTGCAATTTGCCCAGAATGCACGTGACCTGCACGTGCGCTTCCAGGCTCGGTAGACGTTGAGTCTCGGAGGAGGCTCGGGCAGCTTCGACTAAGCTCGGAATGGACGAGCCTCCAGGCTTGGGCTCGGATGAGGCTCGGTGAGGCTCGAAGCTCTAGGGCGGCTTGGGATAGGTTCGGAGTACCCGAACCTGCTGATCTGACGTTGAGGCTCGAAGAAGCTCTAGGGCTAACACGTGGTTGATCGATGACCGTCCGATCATCGAGATCGGACGGTAGCTGGAAGTGGTTGTATATGTCGACGTGGACGCTTCTACACCGTTGGATGAGCTTCGGGGAGGAGCATCCAACGGCACCTTGTTCCTTCCTCCTCTGATGCAACTGGTGGAGGAATCAAACCTCCGGCAAGGTAGTCGCAGCTCCGCCTCCCTCATCCTCCTTATCTTCTGTGTTGTGGAGCTACCTGAAGATGCAGCCGCCATCGTCGATGCTCGGAGAAGATGCCGAAGCTTCAGAAGAAGGCCATCGGAGCGCAGATGCCAGAGATGAGTGTAGCGAAGTTAGCTCTGATGGGGCTCCGTCCATTGAAGGGTTTTAAGACCTGCATTGTTAGTGCCAGTAGCCGAAGCATTCTAGGAATAATGGGTGTGGGATGAAGTGGCATGGATGGCCATTATGGGCTAAAGAAGGCGGCGGCCAGCTATCTTCTCCGACGAGTCCGGAGGAGTTGGGTCGAAGGTGTTCTGGGGTATGGAGAAAGGAGAAGGGTGCGTAAGGGTGATGCGTGAATGGTGGATGAGAGGCAGAGCTTGAGGGAGGGTCAGAAGATATTGGAAGTGTCAGAGAAAGCCTAATTAATTCAAAGAAATAGGGAGAAAATACAGAGAAGGAGTTTAGATGCTTACCTGGTCGGAGATGGAGGTTGCGGTATATGCTTGAGCTCCAAGGGGAGCTCGGGTCATCGCTGGACTCTGGCGACCCCTCGGAGCAGCTAGGCGAGGCTGAGCCATCGCCAACCTGGTCGTGATGGGCCAGGGGTCAACACCGGAGGAGACAGCTGTCTTCGCGCTCCATGCCGCCCTCTCGCTGTCACCGAGGGGCGGAGGCGGGCTGGGCAATCCCTCACGTAAAGGTGGACAGTCGTGGATGGTGGAGGAGATGGCGTATTTAAGGCTCGAAGGTGGCGGTTCAGCTGAGTGGGGACGTGGATCGACTGAGGGATATGAAGCGAGACGAAGGTCGTTGTGGGGTGCGTGGAGGCTCGCGAGGATCGTGGATGATCGGGTGACGAACTGGCTTGGTTGTTGAGTGAAGAAGGTGGTCGAAGACTCAGGGAAAAATGGAAGGGGCTGATAGGTGCGCGAGGTGGCTGATCGTGTGAGAGAGAGGAGCGGAGGTTGACGACGATGTTTTAGCCGTTGGATCTTGAGATCCAATGGCTGAGGGTCTGGCGCTAAAGAGCGGTTATGATGGATCCCCAGGCGATGCGATCGAAGGGTATTTAGGCGTGCCACGTGGAGTGAGGAGGAGGCGGCGTAGGCGGGCGGTCCAGATCAAGGGCGGCTGGATCGGATGGTAAAAGAATTGCGACGTGGCGCTAGGAGAAAGAGGCGGGAGTGGACGGTCGTGATAGAATCTGGAGCTTGATCGGATGGTGGGTCAGCAGAGTGTGCGTGTGGATAGTGGGACCTTTGGATCAAGAAGAGATCCAACGGCAGGGAGAGAGGGCGGCAAGGGCAAAGGAGCCGGGCCACGTGGCTCAACCAGAAAGAGCCACGTGGCCCAATCAGATTATTAGAATAAAGAAAATGAATTATGGGGGGATAAAAGGCCGAATTTGGAAAAACTCAAAACATAAAAGTTGTAGATCTCGATGAGATCTCAAGTTTCATGTAGACCAAAAATGGAGATGAGGTCATTTATGGGTAGAAAATATTTTTGAGGGTATTTTTAAGGCTAAAAACACCGCGGATTTTAATTTTGCTATTTTTTGTGTTTTTAAATTTATTCAATGACTCTGATAATTACAAGACTTTATCTGGTTTTTATTGACACATATTTAAGCAAGGGGGGTTAAAATAGGCAAATTAAGATGATGAAAGAGAATGAATGAGCTGGATTAACCCCCTTATGCTTGTGCATACAGGATCTGTTCTGTTCAAGTCCACTCAACTTTAAAGATCCAAAATCTTAGAGCTCAACCCAGCCTTAATCAAGAGTCATCCAATTCCTCTAGTTATCCAGACTCTCTCTGATGTACATATAGACTAAGGGTATGATATTTAGTGTAGACTGCGTTCACGAGAGTCGAGTCAAAACGTCACCCAAGGTCTTGGTCCAAGAAATTCTCCTAAGGACCCAATCCTCAACACTAGGGAATAAATCAGATCTTGCGTTCAGTCCACCATCTCTTTAATTGTCAGTCTTAGAAGTGTATATGGCAGACCAGATGATGGAGGGATTTAGGATTGTGTCACCTCTTCTCTCCCTCTCATTGGAACAAGGATTCTCTCTAGTGCCTTATTACGCAACATATTTTTTTTGATGTTGATCAGTGCATCCGTCAAGAGAAGTTGGAGCCGTCTGCACTTGTTTTCCTGGGAATACACCGGGGTGTGTCGTTTTTGAGTATCCATCGTACCTTCTACACCCTGACTTGTAGCATTTACGATGCAGAGCCCTTTTTTGGTGCAAGCTCGACTCCTTGTCCTAATAGAGGTGGTCCAAGTGGACACTTTAAAATGGTTGGGAGCGCTCGCCTTTGGTGGAAGCTCTTTGATATTTGACTTTGTGGAATGAGAGCTTTTCTTTGACATTTCATTGATTTGTAATATTTTTGGCTTGCTCCACTGCTTTTACCAGGAGTTGGCGTACACTGATCAACATTTTTTTGATTATTTCACACCCTGGCACTTAGGTCAATGTCAAGAGATTAGTATAAGAACCAAGTTCTCATACTGGCTAAAGTTGCTGATACTCAGGTTTCATGAAGCCTTCAAAAATTTTATCCCATCCTCGAGCATCATTAGATCAAGTCCAGACTCGAATCCCTCATCCCAGTCCCTCAAGTAAAGAGTCAACTCATCTCATCAGAACCGCAGTCATGCATGTGATGTGCTGATTATATTCGTATGGTCAGAGACTAAGCATGCAATATAGCACGCAAATCTAGAAATCTAGGGGAATGTGGATGATTAAGTCTAAGACTCTCATGGCTAAGGTTAGTTAACTTAAAATCTCAAGACCTCATAAATCAAGCTTCTTTAAACATTTCAGATCCTGGATGGAAGTGTGAATGTAGAGGATTTAATCCAACTCCTTCATTCAAAGACACATTTTTTTTGAACTTCAAGAGACGTTATGACTGCCTAAACTCAATTAAGTAGATGCATCTGCGTTCAGCAAGTATAGGTGTAAGTACATGCTGAAGCCCGTTGCTTGAGGACGGAGTCTTGCGCGATGTCCTCTAAACCACCTACTCTGCTAAGGGAGAACCCTCACTGAACGCGGCTACTTATTTGGGCTTAGTAGTCACTAATGATTCTTAAAGGATTTTTAATTTTTTTTCTCATTTTTATGGAATTTTAATAAGAGGTTAGAACACTGGTTAGACTCAACTTTCCTTAAAAGAGAAACAAGATTTCTAAACCATGTCACACAAATAAAGATTTTCAAAATATTTTCAAAAGACTTTTCAAAACAAGAGAAACTCATTTTTCAAATCATTTTCAAAAATATTTTTCTATAAAAATAGTGTAACATAATATAGAAAGCCTTGAAAATAAGTTGGCCCACTTAGTTCAAAGGATTTTACTTGAGCCAAAAAGTTTTAAATTTTTCAAATTTTTCAAATTGTAGCTAAAGTACATATATTGTATACACGGTATACCTCCCTATACTTAAACTTTGCTATGTCCTCATAGCACTAGATGATACAAGTCCATAGGTCTATTTAAATATAGAGAAAAATACGGGAACTAAGGAGGGCTCTCCCTATACTTAGGTTAGAAATAACCTAAGTATTGAGGCAAGGAAAGATGAGTAGAGAAAATCACGGGGACTCGGGTCCCCCCTATACTTAGGCTGAGAGTAGCCTAAGTATAAAGATTGAGATTTGATGCGAGGAGAGACCTGAGGTGAACGAAGAAGATGGATGGATGTACAAGTGAGTGGATGAATCTTCGGAGATTAATGGAGTATCTAAGGCTCTGGGGAGGGTGTCGGAGCAAACATGGCTCAAACAAGCATGCAACAAACCCTTTAATTCACCAACTCACATATGAAACCAACATGTGTTGGTTTATTATCTTGTCTGATTTATTGGTGATTAAAACATTCTATTTTCACGCGAAAGAAAATGTCAAGTAGAACCACTACGTAAACGAGGGTGTTGCTCTCCCAAAACAATATTTTACTCCATTTTTAGGTTGACTTGCAATTAACAGTCCCAATTATTTTGCTTAAGGTTGTCACTGAATTAAGGTGAGCACAAAAATCAAGCAATCATCGTCTACCGTTCATTCCCATTTTCCATTAACCTAGGTGATCAAGCTAGGAGGGGAAATCGAGAAAAATCATGTAATCGGTAAAAACCATGATCTAGGCTAAGCGAGAAAACATGCAGTGCCTTGGCGAAAATATGTGAAAACTTGGACTATTTTAAAAACCAAAATAATGTATGCAAGTCGATTGAAATCTGCACCTAACATGCTTCTATTAGCGGGGAAGATCATCTTGTATATTTGGCTAAGTGAGGCGATGCTATATGCGTCTTTATTTAAAGTGTGTCCTACCTATGAGCAAACACATAAAAATTAAAACGATGAAAGAAGGTCGAAGAGCCGCATGCCTGGTCCTAGGTCGACACTCAAGTGGGGACGATCCCCACACAACACATATAATCGTTCATTTGTAATCGCGAGTCTTCGATCGAAGACCGCTGTAAAGATGATTATTACAAGATAGAAATGATATGCAAAATAACATTTTTTGTTCTTTCTTTTCGACTTGTCCAAAGAATGCTTTTGCGACTCCTCTCAGCAGGAGAGCACCTGCTCCTCGCCTCCTTGAATAATCAAGGGCCATGTCACAAAAGCAAAGGTTAGATACCAATCGAAAAGAAAAATTTTATAATGCAAGGCGAATGGACAACTTGACCTACGTAAAAGAAATATTTAATAAAATGAATAAAAATCCAAAATATACAATAAATGAGACGTGCCCCCGGCAACGGCACCATTTGACGGGCCGAAAATCAAGCCCTTTAAGAGTGTGGGATTAACACTCAGATCGTCATCGTAGTCGGGCAGGATTCGGTCCGTCAAAGACCATCTAATTTGATATGTCAATAAAATCAAATGGTCATGTATTTATATTTTGCTTGGGCAAGCCCAAGGTAGAACTCAGGGACACGAGCCTCTCTCGTGATATTTAGGCTCTTATTAATTTTATTAAGTGTTGAGTTAGAGAACGATAGGTCAATATATGCATGAAGACAAAACAATGCATCAAGTAAACATGGAATTATGCATTTTTTATGCATTTTTTTATTTGATTTTTAACCATGCAAATAAATGCGATGAAATGTAATGAAAATATGCCCTAGATCGGAATAATGAGCAATTTTAAAAAATGAATCAATTTCGGGTTTAATTTCAATTGACAAACTTGATGGATAATTTAAAGAAGGCATAAGCTTAATCAATCAGAGACACTTTGCTATTATAATAATACATAAAAATTACAGTGTCCAAAATAAGAAATAAATATGCCATTAAAAAGTTCATCAAGCAAACTTCGAAATGAAACTGAAATCAACTGAAACAGAGGTACGATGCTCAAGATATGCATAAAAGAAGACAAGGGCATAACTGTAAGAAAACATGAAAGATAAATAACAAACAGGTCCCTGGGAGAGACTAAAAAGCAAATAAGAGAAAGTTCTATGCACAGGGGTATTTTGCAATTATGAAAACTCGTGAGGGTATAAATGCAAAATACCCCCTTTGCATGTGGTTGGCACGTGAATCCAGGACCTGTCTGCAAAATTGAAGAATTCGATGGGCCTTCCTGCAATTTACCCAGAATGCATGTGACCTGCACGTGCGCTTCTAGGCTCGGTAGACGTTGAGGCTCGGAGGAGGCTCGGGCAGCTTCGGCTAGGCTCGGAATGGACGAGCCTCCAGGCTTGGGCTCGGATGAGGCTCGGTGAGGCTCCAAGCTCTGGGGCGGCTCGGGATAGGTTCGGAGTACCCGAACCTGCTGATCTGACGCTGAGGCTCGTAGAAGCTCTAGGGCTGACACGTGGTCAATCGATGATCGTCCGATCATCGAGATTGGATGGTAGCTGGAAGCGACTGTATATGTCGACGTGGATGCTTCTACACCGTTGGATGAGCTCCAGGGAGGAGCATCCAACGATGCATGTGCCTTCCTCCTCGGCTGCAATTGGCGGAGGAATCAGACATCCGGTGAGGTAGCCGCAGCTCCGCCTCCCTCATCCTCCTTATCTTCTGTGTTGTGGAGCTACCTGAAGATGCATCTTCCATCGTCGATGCTCGGAGAAGACGCCGAAGCTTCGGAGAAGGCCATCAGAGCTCAGATGCCAGAGATGAGGGTAGCGAAGTCAGCTCCAATGGGGCTCCGGCCATTGAAGGGTTTTAAGACCTGCATTGTTAGTGCCAGTAGCCGAAGCATTCTAGGAATAATGGGTGCGGGATGAAGTGGCATGGATGGTTGTTATGGGCTGAAGAAGGCGGCGGCCAGCTATCTTCTCCGACGAGTCCGGAGGAGTTGGGTCGAAGGTGTTATGGGGTATGGAGAAAGGAGAAGGGTGCGTAAGGGTGACACGTGAATGGTGGATGAGAGGCGTAGCTCGAGGGGGGATCATAAGATGGTGGAATGTCAGATAAAGCCTAATTAATTCAAAGAAATAGGGAGAAAATACAGAGAAAGAGTTTAGATGCTTACCTGGTCGGAGATGGAGGTTGCGGTCTATGCTTGAGCTCCGAGGGGAGCTCGGGTCATCGCTGGACTCCGGCGATCCCTCAGAGCAGCTAGGCGAGGCTGAGACATCGCGAACCTGGCCGTGATGGGCCAGGGGTCAACACCAGAGGAGATGGCTATCTTCGCGCTCCATGCCGCCCTCTCGCTGTCACCGAGGGGCGGAGGCGTACTGGGCAATCCCTCACGTAAAGGTGGACAGCCGTGGATGGTGGAGTAGATGGTGTATTTAAGGCTCGAAGGTGGCGATTCAGATGAGTGGGGACGTGGATTGACTGAGGGATATGGAGCAAGACGAAGGTCATCGTGGGGTGCGTGGAGGCTCGCGAGGATCGTGGATGATCGGATGATGACCTGGATTGGTTGTTGAGTGGAGAAGGTGGTCGAAGGCTCGGGGAAAAATGGAAGGGATTGATAGGTGTGCGAGGTGGTTGATCGTGTGAGAGAGAGGAGCGAAGGTTGATGACGATGTTTTGGTCGTTGGATCTTGAGATCCAACAGCTGAGGGTCGGGCGCTAAAGAGCGGCTGTGATGGATCCCCAAGCGATGCAATCGAAGGGTGTTTAGGCACACCATGTGGAGTGAGGAGGAGGCGGCGTGGGCGGGCGGTCCAGATCAAGGGCGGTTGGATCGGATGGTAAAAGAAATGCCATGTGGCGCCATGAGAAAGAGGTGGAAGTGGACGGTCGTGATAGAGTCTGGAGCTTGATCGGATGGCGGGTCAGCAGAGTACACGTGGAGATAGTGGGACCGTTGGATCAAGAAGAGATCCAACGGTAGGGAGAGAGGGCGGCAAGGGCAAAGGGGTCGAGCCACGTGGCTCAACCAGAAAGAGCCACGTGGCCCAATCAAATTATTAGAATAAAAAAATGAATTATGAGGGGATAAAAGGCCGAATTTGGAAAAACTCAAAACATGAAATTGTAGATCTCGATGAGATCTACAAGTTTCATGTAGATCAAAAACGGAGATGAGGTCATTTATGGGTAGAAAATATTTTTGAGGGTATTTTTAAGGCTAAAAACACCACGGATTTTAATTTTGCTATTTTTTGTATTTTTTTAATTTACTCAATGACTCTGAAAATTACAAGACTATATTTGATTTTTATTGACACATATTTAAGCAAGGGGGGTTAAAATAGGCAAATTAAGATGATAAAATCGAGTTTCATCACCCTCAAAGATTTCCAGTCAAAAAATGCCAGAGACCCTCGAGAAGCCAAGTGGATTCTCACTAAAACCACCAAAAGAAACCTTCCCTTCTATCTCTAAAACCACCAGAGCTTCAGGATCCTCCCATTGGCGGTGGAAGAAAGGAGAGCAAATGCGAGGAAGATGAGGTGGGCCGAGCACATGCTCCTCCACTCCCAGCATACTCAACTATGTATTTGTTTAGGAATTTTAAATATTCCATAAATCGATTCAAGAAATCATCTCAAAAATTTTGAGAAAAATCATTTTCATATTCGAAAGGCATGATTTATCCGTGAAAATAAAAAAAAAGTAATTTGGTGGATGGACGAAGATGAGGTGAATAGAGAGAAAATAAAGATGAGGAGGAAGAAGAAGATGAATGGAAGAAGAAGAAGAAAAAGAGGAAGGAGATGATGAGGTGAGAGATCGACCGTGGAATGCTCCTCAGGTTAGATTAACTCAAGGTATTGACTCAAGTAAAGCTAAATTTAACGGTAGAGTTCGTGGGGTAAGATGGAGCAAGTTTACAGGGTCGAGGGAGGAATATCGATGTTTTAAAGGTCGTAGAGGTCATTGGCAAAGATTATAGGGTCTGTTGGGTAAAAATCCCATCCTTTATTGCTTTAATGTTCATGTGATATGTCCACCTCCTCATTTTAAAAAAAAAAGTGATTTATATTGTGTATTTGATTTTAAGTAGATATTACACACATGAGAATTTCTTACAACCAGTATTGTTGCTTTTTTTTCATTTGTTCTTTTATTATAATTCTAATCGTCCTTCTTTTTGGTTGTATTTGAGTTGGTATCCTCTTATAACTATGATTTGTTGTGTTATTTATGTAGTTATATATTTTTTATAGTGTTGTTTTTTCTATGTAGTGTAATTTGATTAAATAAAAGGCTACATGAATGGCTACTGATGGAATTTTTATCTAGAATAGAAACCAAATCCAGACTTAAATTTATGTTATCTGAAGATGTCGATTAAGAAGAGCTTTAAACTTTAAATAATACATGCAGTTTTCAATTGTACTTTAAATCAATCAAAGTAAACACAATTTTTCAGTTGTTTAATATTTATTTCCATATCTATCTGATGCAATAAAATGTTACAAGACAAAATAGAAAAAAATTATTAACATTCCCTTATTGCTTTAATGTTCATGTTATAACACTCTCTCCTCGCTTAATTGTTTAAAAAAATGATTTCTATTTTTGTGTTTGATTTTTAACAGGTATCATATACATCGAATATCCTGTGACAAGTATTGTTGCTTGATTTTTCATTTGTTCTTTGACTACGATTCTAACTATCCTTCTTTTTGTTTGTATTTGAGTTTCTATAATTTTTCTCAAGGATAGAAATGATGTTTGTTTTTTATCCTCTTATAACTATTATTTGTTTTACTTTTTATGCAGGTTTAATTCTATATTTTTTTATCCTCTTATAACTATTATTTTTTTACTTTTTATGCAGTTTTAATACTATATTTTTTTGTATTATTGTTTCTCCTGTGAAATGTAGTTTGCTAAGTAAAGGAATACATGAATGTAGTTTGATATTATACCTGTATTTTCCCTTTACATTCAATTGTTTATTACAAATGTTATTTTTATTTAACTTTAGCTTATGCGCTTTTAAATAAATCGTAAAATATGCCCAATATACTTATTTGTTTTCTTTTAAGAATTTTTCTGTAGTGGACTATTGTTATCTCTTTGATTTGAAACTATCAGACGTTCTATACACAATCAAGGTAAAAATTGTGTGGCTATGGAACTCTTCATATATGCGCTGTGAGGATGAATCGAGAAGTGTTTGATTTCTAGCTATTTATGAAAAGATTATTTTTGATATGTTAATCAAATTAATCTGTGAATTGTAATTTATAACAATTGTTTGTTTACAACTTTCTCAATGGTTTATTTGCTTTAGGGAGCTTTGATCATGGGTGAGGTAAAATTAAATGGCACCATTCTTTTTTTCATAGTTTGCATGAACTCGAGATATATACTATCACAGATTATGGTTTGTCTAAATAGGACATCTTTCAGAGTTGTGTATAATGAATTAATTGTAATGTTTGTCGAAGCAATATGTATTATTCACCATATGGAATTCGATAGATAACACCCTTCCACGACGTAAATTTTTCTTTGTTGATTTTAGAGATATCACATCACCAATATTTAGCAATACATACATCATCTATATGTTAGATTTTCTTTATGAGTCATATGAAAAAGTTTTCTTTAATTTTAGTTACCACAGTCATCTACCTCTTCTAGATGTTATTGGTTCTTTGATTAAAAAAGATGTCTTGCACCAGCAAAAAGAAATATAGAGATTCAAGGTATCGGGTTTCAATTCCATGCTTAAATGTTACAATAATTCATGAATTTGTGTTCAATGTTTAATATCTAATTATAAATTTGAATATATTTTCTCAATGATTACACATGCATAGCGGTGAGATACTGTTTATTACATTGCGGCGTAAAGTAGCTGCATCCTTTCTTATCAACATGTTATTCGAGAAATGTGCAAAACAAGTCATCATCTTCACTGGATTAATCGTGAAATATTTCAATGGTAAGTCATCATCTTCACTGGATTAACAATGAAACACTACAATGGTATGTTCCTCTTATCATTCATTTAACTACAATCTAACTTTAGGGGAAAAATCTTATATTTGTTTGTTTTTGAATTCTGTTAAAGGTCATCAAATACTGTGCTCAACTAATTCCTCAAGACTTTATGTTAACTACTCCAGAAGTCAATAACATTCTATATAGGTAAAACTTTCTATATTAAAGTATTGTTGCTCTAAAAAATTCAAAACATTACTTTTATCATTTTTATCATTTCAAAACTTGAAGAATTAATCAACAAAATACACCATCAACATTTCATCGTTTCTCTTGCAACTACTAATGACCATAATCCGACCAAAAGCAAGCATCTTTTCTGAAGTGCTAGAACCGTTTACTATCATACAATTCAGTTGTCAACCATACTAATTTTTGAAATTCAACTATTTGATTTACTTCATTTTAAAATTTTTAATTATACAAGTGGCGATTGTTTAAATAGCAACAAACCTTTATATTGGACAATTCCTTTTTTATAAAATGTTTATATTATTTTCCTTTGTTAAACAATCAACTATTGTATTCATTTTTTGTATGATGGATTTTCTTAAATTGTTGGTTGAAGGATCGGTATATGTGATAAGAAAATTCCTTTGAAAATCAAAGGAAAATTTTACAAAGCAGCTGTGAGACCTACTATGCTCTATGGATCTGAATGTTGGCCTAGTGATGAATCTCCATTTCATCACCTTTATTCTATCATTTTGGCCTTAAAAACCCCCACAAATACATGTAAATAGCAATAATTTGTATATAATAGCATTCATTATTTGTTGTATTACTTGTACATAAAATAAGGTTTTTAATGCCAAAATTATAGAATAAAGAGAAGAAAAGAAAAAAGAATAAAATATTGAAAATATTTTATGACCCTAACCTCGAGACCAAGTCCAGAATGGAATTGGTCGACAAGGAATAAAGTTGAGGGAGATAAGTGCCAAAAATACAATAAATACCTCATTTTATTTATTCTTTAATTATGCATGTTTGATACCTATTTTATTATGTATTATTTATTCATCAAATGCAGAAACTTTGTACATAAAAGTTGTAGATAATAAGGTAAATAAAATACAAAATTGAGTTTATACAAAAATAATATATTGTGTACATTTAATACACAAAATAAAAATCCAAAAACCAAACTTCACAAACTCATATCTTTCAAATAAAAACTCAAAACATAGCAAAATCACATCTAATGTATATAACTTTTCAAGAGCTATTTAATGATGGTGGTCTTATATTTTTTGGAGTTACTGGGTAGAAGTTAGGTTTTGGGCCCCTATTGTACATAATACCGATTAAAATATTCAATTTATTCATTTTTCATTATTTTGCAAATTCTTATTTTTATTATTGTAAATATTATTTATAACTCATGTGCATATTAAAATTAGAGTAAAAACCAAAAGAAAAAGGAAAATAAAATAAGATTATGTAAAATACATAGACAAAAGACCTATGCTTCTATATGTCTATAAATAAAAGGGAAATACATTTTTTAATTCTCTAATTCTTTTATATTTTTCTAATATTGTAAATATTATATAGATTTATTAAAAATATAAAACTAAAATAAAACTCATTAAAATACATTAAAATAAAATTATGTATATAAAACATAGGTAAAATACCTATAACTATGCCTACAGAATATACTAACCTAATTATTTAAGTATACAAATAATATTATAACAATAAAATAAAAATATACTTATACTCACAAATATAAATTATAAATATATAAAATAATTGAATAAAATAATAAAATAGCATATACAAAATAAAAATAAAAAATTATTAAATGCGGGTAAATATACCTATAAATAAGCCATTAAAAATAAACATGTAATAAAATACATCAAAAAATCAAATAAAAATCATAATAAAATACAACATAAAATAATAAACATTTTTTTTATTTTATACACAAAAATTAATAAAATCAACTACTACTTTTAATTAATTAAATAAGAATGACCAGCATATTTTGTCCTGTAGCGGTTGATCTGGACCAATCAGGGCACCGCTCGTTGACCCTGGTCAACTTGACCTCCAGCCTTCTGACGAGACGTTCCTATCTTTTCCCTGCTTTTCTACCATTTTTCGCGGGCATTCCATCCATCAATCTCGAACGCTTCCTTCACAAGAAATGCTCCTCCATCATTGTACATACACGCCCGCTCCTTCAATCCATTGTATATATCACCGATTCATCGTTATTGACCGGTAAAATAAGGGCGCCAACCATGTTTATAAATAAATTCATTTCCTCCTCCGAACTTTTTTGGCCATTTCTTCAACCTCGGATCCCTGGACCTCGGTCCAATGCGTATCCCCGTGATAGGGGGAGTCCCCTGAGCATCCACGGCGGTCCGCAGAGGAGGAGACGTGCCCACGATCGAGCTCCGGCGAGGTCCTGCAACCTATCGTCGTCGACATGTATAAGAGCTGCGCTTTTCGATTTTTAGGTAGGTTTTAATCTCAGTTTTTTTATTTATGCATTTAGAATAATCATTAGCCATAGCGTTAGCCTAGACAGCCCGATTCGAAGTTCGTCGGAGCTGCGCTCCGGCGAACCATTTCACAGCATTCCTGACGTCCTCCAATCACCATTTCACCCCCATTTCTTTCCCCGCCCATTTCCCTATGCCCCGCTCCACCCGCTCATCTAGATCCAACGTGGACCTAGAGTTAGATGCTCCAACTCCGCCACTTCGCCGGAGCATCTTCGCCCGTGCCACTAGCCATCTCCCATCACCAATAAGGCCTCAGAACCCTTCCTTTGTGCTTGTGAAACTTTCTTGCAGGGTCTGGAGGCCAAGAGACACCCGAAGGGGTCGATTTTTGCAGAAGTTTAGGTACCTAGGAAGCCTTTCCATCCTCAGCCCCACGCAGGAGCTTCGGCGAACACCGGGGCATTTTGAAGCCACCTGATGATAGAGCAAGGCCCCAGACGTCTTTTTGGAGCGGTAGCATCTCGAGGTACGATCGTATGTGAGCGCACCATTGAATCGAAGGTCAGGGACGGGGAGTTCTTCCCTATTCTCCGACCCTTCGTCTCTGTCGTTCGATCGCCGCCTCGCCCCAGATCAAGCAGAAGTCGTCGGATCGAAGCATGCACCAGCCGTTGATCGTTGCCAAGCGATCTAATCCCAACCGTTCGAGGAGAACCGTCATCAAGCGTCGGATGGACGACACGTGGATAAGTAGAGAGATATCAGTCGTCCACCCGCATGCGATTAGGGGTAATTTTCACCTTAGCGCTGAGATTTTTGTATGTTATTATTTAATCATGTAAATGAATATGAGTGTTGTAAATAAATGGGATTTTTACATAGGACCCCGGTATGTATTCAATATTTCATTTAGTCCCACCCAGCCAAATCACGTGTACTCCCTACGTGACTTTGGGCATTTTGTAAACAAGGCCCATGCATTTTATGTAAATTACATTTAGTTCCTCCCTAGTTTGAATCATGTGTTGCTCCACGTGATGTATGGAAAAATTGTATAAATGCCCTGGTGATTTTTATAATTGCTAAATAGTTTAATGAAATTTGAATTCAGATGTAAATTTGTGGCTTATTTGCATACGCACCCCTGAACCTTTATTTATTTGTAGTTAAGCCCCTACCAGGCCATTTATTTTTGTAGTATTAACGTATTTATTAAAAATACCTACAATACTCTTTAAAGTACGAAAAAATAGGGATAAATGCTTCATGCTACGTATTTTCATGAGCATATTTTTAATCAGCATTTTTTGCATTTTATCAAATTTTAAAAATTAAAAAGGAGTCTAATTAGTCCATGTTTAATTTGTAAAATACTAAAAAAATATAAAAACTTTGTTTAAAATTCCAAAAAAATATATATGATATATTTTCCTATTTATTGAGTCCAGAAAACAAAAACTCGTAAAATAGTAAAAGAAAATTAAAAAAATCAGAAAGATCCAAAATCCAACAAAAAATATAAAATTTCAACAAAAATCCTAAAAAAAATGTTTTTCTATTTAATAACTATCTATATATAATTACTTATATATTAAAATTAATTTGGGTAATTTTGGGACTTGCTTTTTATTTTAAAACCCAAATTAATTTTAGATATTTAATTAATCCCATATTTGGGATATTTTTTACTTTAAAAATACATAAAAATTAGAAAAAAATCTTGTAAAAATATAAAAACATTAGAAAAATATTTAAAATCCAAAAATATTTTATTTTATAAATTTTATTTATATTTAATAGTATTTATAAATATATCTCTATGTATTGCATAAATAAAGCCTTATATAGGCTATATTGCCTTTATATATATAAAAAGAAAAAGAAAATATAAAAAGATAAAAATAAAAAATAAAATAAAATAAAAAACCTAAAAATCAAATAAAAATTATAAAACCAAATATAAAAATAAAAAATTAAAAATTAAAAACCCACAAAAACAATAACATGGACAAAAGAGTTGAATGATTTTGTATTCATTTTTGCTCCCAACCGTTTGCTCCCAGTGTTCGACCTCTACCTATGCTTACACGCTATACACATTTGCATGTAGAGTTATAATAAATTTTAACTCCATATTTTTTAGATTTAATTTCTTTATTTGGATTGTGGGTTAATTGTTGATTAACCGAGGATTTTTGAGTGGTCACTTCAGCGATTGGATATTTATCTAGACCCTCAGAAAATCCCCTGTTATCAGATTGCACCACTGCTAGGGAGCAACGTCGTTTGGGATATTTATTTATTTGATTCTTCACTCTTGTCCATATCTATTTATTTGCTTTATTTTCTTTTTATTATCATTGTGAACTGTCTGACGCTCTTCCATGATTGAATTTGTTGCGAGGGACCGTCGCGCAACAGAGGATCTCCTAGGAGGCCCTATGCACCCGAGCAATGCGGAGCCGGCTTTCCGACCAGGCCGGCAGGAGAGAGCGACCAATTCAAATCTTGAGAAATTTTGGGGACAGATTCAGAGCTTCTTTTTATTATGCAAAAAAAATATTTGTAATTTATGTGAGAGAGTGACCCTTTGATTGTTATAATACAGGATTCTCTACAGACACTCCGACTTCTCGAGGTCCAGTGCCCGAGGGATTGTTCCCTTGGGGGCCTCGATGATTTTGATGCTTTTGTTTTTTATTTTATTTTTGTTATTTAGTGTGAATGAGCCCTAGCTTAGACTAGGGCCCAATCTCTAATATATATGCATGTACCTATAGATGCGATTTGGGACTTAGTCAATTCTGAAATAATGTTCTTCACGCTAATAGCATCCTGTATCTAGGGCGATTTCATCGGATTGCATTTGCATATAGCATAGGTTTCAATTCTGTTCTGCATCCTGCATGGAGAGAGCTGGGAAGCATTGTAAGTCCTCTTACTTGGCATGCATCATTCGATTTTTGACTTGCATGGCTTTTTCGATCTTCTCACTCTGTTTTTGCTCACCTAGGATGTAAATGGAATTGGAACCCCGTTAGGCACGAGCATTGAAAAATAGCAAAAAAAAGTGATAACCAAAATAAAATCGGGGCTGCGAACCATACTTGATATTTAAAATAAAATGTAATGGATCCTCTGTATTAGGGAGAGCAACCCCCTCATTGTCTGAGCATTTTATTTCTACGTACACGTTAAGGATTAGTGCCCCTATCCTAAAGCCAAATTCTGGTGTGTACAACTTTTTATGATCACGTAACTCTAAAATCGACAAGATAAAAAGACCACATCTCGGTATTCACTGTGTTGAGTAGGTGAATCGGGGGATTGCTTTGTGCATTGATGGTGACTTGGAGTCCATTTGCATTTTTTTTGAGTCATCGGTCTCGTCTGTGTGAGTCATGCATTTTTTTCATCTTTGAGTCTCTCTACCTCTGTTATACATATATCTCATCATTTGCGTTGAGTCGTGATATTGGCGCTCGAGCTCAATCATCTTCGCCAGATCCTTTCGTCGCACTTCTTACCCACCCTTCTCATGTACCCCGTATCATTTCTTCTATCTCTCGAGATTGTTGTGCTTTTAGAGATCGTCCGTAGTGAGGATTTTTTATTTACATTAATTATTGCAGTAAGTCGGGCATGTTTGAGGTCGCTGAGATGGATACCCTACATTTGGTGGATCTGAGTTGAGATTTGTGCTTGGAGCTTATTGAGGATTTTTTTATGATGCACGATTATAGGTGTGATTATTTATTGAGGATATTTTATCACGCACACCGGATTGAGGATGTGATACTTTGCCATGATTTGATGACGATGATTGATTTATCTATTCTGAGATTCCTACCATCTTCATTTCAAGGATTGATTGATTATCTGGATTTGTACTTTCCGGCATAGGTGTGTGGAACCCACATGATGTATCTCATCTTTTTGACTGATCCATCCTTGATCTCCTGACTCCATCATCCACCTATGGCACTTTGAGGAACCCTGACTATCTTTCGTGCCATCTCAGCTAATTTGATTGACTTGAGGGATGTTTTGTGATTGACCTAATTATGTTCCCTCATATGATCTTATGCCCTCCGGAGGTTTCATTGGTTTATTGCTTTTGAGGACCTGAGATTCAATGCCAGCAATCCCTCGTCTTGACTGACCGAATTCGCATTACTCCCCGAGGACTATATGCGGGAGTATGCGACACATTCTTTACGATCGGTTTCCTACACTCACGTTATCTCCACCTTGTTGGAGCCTGAAACCGCATCGTCTGATTTGACTTTTCGGACTCCTCGTTGATTGTGTGCCTGATTTGTCGATGCACGAGGCCAACATCTCGACTCATTTGAGTTCACTCACCTTGACGGTCCTCGCAAGGATGAGCTTCACTTTTCTGATTATTCCATGCCTAGTTCATATACTCTCCGAGGGTAATCTGCGAGACACTGTGACAATTTCTAGATCTGCGGTCTCTTCTGTTGGTAGACGATATGTCATCTATAGAGACTATTCTGATCGACTCCTTTGAGTCCTCTCTCCTTGATGACTCTCGCAAGGATGAGATCTAATATGACTATTCCATGCTTAGTTTGCATTATTCCCCGAGGACTATCATCGGGAAAATGTAACATTTTCTTTACGCTCGGTTCCCCTTTATGACTGTGTCTCCGATTGATGGGAGCACGGAGCTGAGTCGTCTAACATGCTTTCGGTCCCCATTGCTTTGAAGTTTACCCGATCTGTTGGATCTTGGGACCCATCTGACTAGACTTCTTTGAGTCTGCTCTCCTTGACGGTCCTCGCAAGGATGAGATATCTTTCTCTGATTATTTGCTTAGTTGTCAGTATGCTCCTCGAGGGTTGTCTGCGGGACGCTAACATACTTCTTGATTTGTCGGTCTCTTCTGCTGCTAGTCGATCTGTCACCTACCAAGATCGTTTCTGCGATCCATCTGCTGGATCAGGCTCCTTTGAGCCCATGCACTTTGACGACCCTCGCAAGGGTGAGCTTATGTTCTGATTATTCGTTGACTAGCAAGTACTACTCTCCGAGGGTTATCTGCGGGAGGGTACATTATATTTTCAGCACTCGACTTCACTTCTTGTGTCTTCCATCTATGGGAGCACGAAGCCGAGGCTGGTGATTTTGGCACTCGGTCTCCTCCTTGGTTGTGCCTCCTGTCTATGGAGCACGGAGCTGGGTCACCTGATTATTCTCTGATGCCGCTCACCTTGATGACCCTCGCAGGGTTGAGCCCTTATTTTGTGTTGTTCGGTGTGTTCTTGTGACCTTCAGATTTAGTGACCACCGGATGCCACACCGTCGCATTAGAAAAGTCTCATGATTTTCCATTCCTATCTTTTGAGACCATGAGTGACTTGGAGGAGTCTGTACTGTTCTTTATTCCTCCAAGTCTTATGGTATCGGCTCCGCTCACTCATTTCACACCTTATGAGCCGATGTTCTGCTCTCGCTACCGGAGACATGATTAGTTTCCGATCTCTTCTCCCCGGTAGCTGGCACCCACTTGAATGCCCATCAAGGTGTCTTCTCACTATATGAATGTGTCCTCGTTCTCACCAGGAGATGACAACAAGAGTATGGTACTCGCATACCAAATACCGTCTTGTACTTCACCAATCTACCTTGTTGTATATATGTGTCATGTCTTCTATTCCTTCATTCTCCCAAATGTTATGTGTGCCCCAGATGTATCGCCATATATGTGTGTCTGCACTTAGGATGTACCTTGTCCTAAGTATAGGGGGTACACATCGCATTGTTCTTTCCACATTCAGTTTCATCACTCCTGTTGTCGCCTATACTTAGGGATCTTTCACCCTAAGTGTAGGGGGAGTGATGCGTACATTCTTTATGATTGTGTCGTATAGCTGTATCTTATCTTCTTTTCCTTTTCGTTTTTCTTTTTCTACAGAAAAGGTGTCGCCCCTTGGTGTCAGTCTCTGTACTTAGGACGTACTTTGTCCTAAGTGTAGGGGGTGTGCACCCCGATTCGTTCATTCTTTGATCCCCTCCACTGTCTCCTCTCATGTTGACCTGCTCTGCTATACTTCGAGATGTTTCACCCCAAGTATAGGGGGAGACAGCCCGAGCTGTGATCTATTTATTTTAATTTTTATTTAATCCCACTCGTGACCCTCCCTGTATTATGTACAGTCTGCTATACTTAGGATTATTTGATCCTAAGTATAGGGGGTCGGTCACCTTCTTATTCATTTATATCTTCATTCTTTATTCAATCGTTGTAGTATAGGCTTTTCCATACTCAGTACGAGTTATGTCTTCTCTTTTTCTTTCTCAGTCTATGAGGACATAGCTCATGCTAAGTATAGGGGGTCGTATATACTCTGTATATACTTTAGTCATAACTCGTAATTTCATATTAAGTAATAAATATGGCTAAATATACTATATATACATAAATAGATATTTCATTTAATAACAACAGTCATTCCTCAAATTGTTTTTGTATTTACTAATTAATAAATCATGTTAAAAATATTTTTTGCAGAATGATTTGAAAAATGGTGTGAACCGTTTGGAAATTTTTTTGTGAAACGTTTTCAACCTTTGTAAAAATAATTTTATTTGAAAAATTCTTTTCTTTGTGTGAAATAAAAAGATTTGAAAACCTATTTGCAAATGATTTGGAAAATATTTTGTAAAAATATGTTGGAAAATGTATATACTGTGTGAAAAATCCTTACAAAATGGCTTTCAAATCTTTGTAAAAATTTGCAAAAATTATTTTGTACTATAGTTTTGAAAATGGTTTTCAAATAAATTTGAGGAATGAATGTATCATTAAAATAAGAATAAAATGGTTATTCAAATAAAAATAAAAATATTTATCAATTATATATATGTACTTATAATAATAATAACTTTGTTAAAATTTGTAAATTCTTAACTCTTGTAAAATAAAGAAGCACGCCCGTGTAAAACTTTATACTTTGTGTGCTTAGATTCTTTTGCAAAAATCTTTTGTAAAAAGATTCTTCGTTTTTTAAATGCTTTGAAAATTTGCATTATTTTTCTGCAGTGTAAATAGCATTTGCATATTATTCTTTTCAATTGAGCTTGATGATTGAACTAGTCCAATAAAGTCGAAGATTGAAGCTTAGTTGGACCTTACTGCACCTAACTGCACTGGAACCTTATGGGAACTAGGTTTAGGGTACTTCATGTCCAATAGGACTTAATTCTTTGAGACTCGGGGCTGGGCTCAAGTCACCTCAACTGACTAACTAGAACTTTTCGAGACGCACGCATGACTCTTGTCGGCCGTGACCTCACTTGGACACTTGCACCTTTCACTTGGCTCAACTCAGTTGAATTGGTGAGGGGGTTGGATTTGCTAGTCTGAGACGCACACAGGTGGAAATATTCGTCCTCGTCTAGGGAGGGAAGTGCACCCCAACCTGGTCCAGTTTCAATGAAGTCTAAAGACAGGAGAGTGTGGGTTGCAATAAAGCTTCAAAAGAGGGATAGTCTTCTGGCTCAAGAGGAAAAACTCCTTATGTAAATGCTATTGTGAATAGTATGTTTAAAAAAACTCCAAAAAAGTGGACAGACTTGAAAATAGAAATAAAATGCCTGCCAGAGTATGTATATATGTTGTATAGAAAATAAGCAAGCTTGAGCATCAAAGTTATACCATGCGAGCCTGCAGTTGGATGTCTTGACTACACTGGTCTAGCATCCCGGGATAGGTAGCTACACTGGCTACCGTCCATTCTTTTCTCCACCTCCTCCTCTTGAGTTGGATGCCACTTGAACTTAGAAGGGAATACCCCACTCCTCGAGGGCAGAGTGCTGAATTGGGGAATCATTGGGTTGTCATTCTGGAGAAGTCGGTCTCTTTGTCATTTCAGTTGGGGAGAGCCACTATCACTTACACTGTACAAGTCAGCTTCATAGTCATAAGGGTTTGCGTATGATGTAGGCTAGTTCTGACCTGGCTATTGAGGTGGGTTGAACCGAGTTCTGTGACTCTCGAAGGTTGTTGTGCTTTAAATTTGGTTCCCAACCAGGTTCCACACACATTCTCACATTAGGTCTAACCTGAGCTCCAAACTTTGATTTTGTACAGATGAGTTTAATTATCATGATCAATTCCATTTATTCTCTATTCTTTATTTTTGCCTTTTCTTTTCTTCTTATTCTTTATTCTTTTACTATACTTATTGCATAAGTATTTGCTAGGGACTAGCAAAGGCAAGTACAGGGGGGTGATGAATCTCCATTTCATCACCTTTATTCTATCATTTTGGCCTTAAAACCCCAGCAAATACATGTAAATAGCATTAATTTGTACATAATAGCATTCATTATTTGTTGTATTACTTGTACATAAAATAAGGTTTTTAATGCCAAAATTATAGAATAAAGAGAAGAAAAGAAAAAGGAATAAAATATTGAAAATATTTTATGACCCTAACCCCGAGACCAAGTTCAGAATGGAATTGGTCGACAAGGAATAAAGTAGGGGGAGATGAGGGCCAAAAATACAATAAATACCTCATTTTATTTATTCTTTCATTATACATGTTTGATACCTATTTTATTCTGTATTATTTATTCATCAAATGAAGAAACTTTGTACATAAAAGTTGTATATAATAAGGTAAATAAAAATACAAAATTGAGTTTGTACAATAATATATTGTGTACATTTTATACACAAAATAAAAAGCCAAAAACTAAACTTCACAGGCCCATATCTTTCAAATAAAAACTCAAAACATAGCAAAATCACGTCTAATTGTATATAACTTTTCAAGAGCTATTTAATGGTGGTGGTCTTATATTTTTGGAATTACTGGGTAGAAGTTAGGTTTTGGGTGAGCTATTTAATGGTGGTGGTCTTATATTTTTGGAATTACTGGGTAGAAGTTAGGTTGGGTGAGCTATTTAATGGTGGTGGTCTTATATTTTTGGAATTACTGGGTAGAAGTTAGGTTTTGGGTGAGCTATTTAATGGTGGTGGTCTTATATTTCAAGAGCTATTTAATGGTGGTGGTCTTATATTTCTAGAATTACTGGGTAGAAGTTAGGTTTATTATATTATAGAATAAAATAATAAAAAACATATATAAAATAAAAATAAAAACGCATTAAACGCAGGTAAATATACCTATAAATAAGCCATTAAAAATAAACTTGTAATAAAATACATCAAAAAATAAATAAAAATCATAATTAAATACTACATAAAATAATAGACATTTTTTTATTTTATGCATAAAAATTAATAAAATCAATTAGTATTTTTAATTAATTAAATAAGAATAACCAGGATATTTTGTCCTGTAGGGGCTGATCTGGCCCAATCAGGGCACGCCGCTCGTTGACCCTGGTCAACTTGACCTCCAGCCTTCTGACGAAACGTTCATGGCTTTTCCCCGCTTTTTCGCCATTTTTCGCGGCCATTCCATCCATCAATCTCGAATGCTTCCTACACAAGAAATGCTCCTCCATCATTGTACATACACGCCCTCTCCTTCAATCCATTGTATATATCACCAATCCATCGTTATTGGCCGGTAAAATAAGGGCGCCAACCATGTTTATAAATAAATATATTTCCTCCTCCAAACTTTTTTGGCCATTTCTTAACCTTGGATCCCTGGACCTCGGTCTACTGTGTATCCTCGTGATAGGGGGAGTCCCCTGAGCGTCCACGGCGATCCGTGGAGGAGGAGATGCGCCCACGGCCGAGCTCTGGCGAGGTCCTACTCTCTGCCATCACCGGCAGGTATAAGAGCTGCGCTTTTCGATTTTTAGATAGGTTTTAATATCAGTAATTTTATTTATGCATTTAGAATAATCATTAGTCCATAGCGTTAGCCTAGACAACCCAATTCGAAGTTCGCCGGAGCTTCGCTACGGTGAACCATTTCACAGTGTTCCCAACGTCCTCCAATCACCATTTCACCCCCATTTCTTTCCCCACTCATTTCCCTATGCCCCGCTCTTGCTCGCTCATCCAGATCCAATGTGGACCTGGAGTTAGATGCTCCAACTTCGCCACTTCGCTGGAGCATCTCCGCCTGTGCCACCAGCCATCTCCCATCGCCAATAAGGCCCCAGAACCCTTCCTTTGTGCTTGTGAAATTTTCTTGCAGGGTCTGGAGTCCAAGAGACCCCCGAAGGGGTCGATTTTTGCATAAGTTCATGTACCTGGGACGCCTTTCCATCCTCAGCCCCGCGTAGGAGCTCCGGTGAACGTCGGGGCCTTTTGAAGCCAACAGACGATAGAGCAAGGCCCCAGGCATCTTTTTGGAGCGGTAGCAACTCGAGGGACGATCGTACGTGAGCGCACCATTGGATCGAAGGTCAGGGATGGGTGAGTTCTTCCATATTCTTCGACCCTTCGTCTATGCCGTTCGATCGCCGCCTCATGCCAGATCAAGCAGAAGCCGTCGGATCGAAGCACGTGCCAGACGTTGATCGTTGCCAAGCAATCTAATCCCAACCGTCCGAGGTGAACCGTCATCAAGCGTCGGATGGATAAGTCGAGAGATATCAGTCGTCCACCAGCACGCGATTAGGGGTAATTTTCACTCTTAGCCCCGCGATTTTTGTATTTTATTATTTAATCATGTATTCATTATTTATTTAGGTCCCTCCCAGCCAAATCACGTGTAGTCCCCACGTGACTTTGGGCATTTTATAAACAAGGCCCTCACATTTTATGTAAATTATATTTAGGTCCTCCCAGTTTGAATCATATGTTGCTCCACGTGGTGCATGGAAATTTAATATAATTTATGGCTTATTTGCATACGCACCCCTGAACTTTTATTTATTTGCAGTTAAGCCCCTGCTAGGCCATTAATTTTGTAGTCTTGATGTATTTAATAAAAATATCTACATTGCTCCTAAAAATACGAAAAAATAGGGATAAATGCTTCATGCTATGTATTTCATGCGCATATTTTTAATTAGCATTTTTTGCATTTTATCTAATTTTAAAAATTAAAAAAGAGCCTAATTAGTCCATGTTTAAATTGTAAAATACTAAAAAAATCTAAAAACTTTGTGAAAAATTCCAATATATATGATATATTTTGCTATTTATTGAGTCCAGAGAACAAAAACCCATAAAAATAGTAAAAGAAAATTAAATAAATCAGAAAGATCCAAAATCCAACAAAAAAATATAAAAATTCAATAAAAATCCCAAAAATATGTTTTTCTGTTTAATAATTATCTATATATAATTACTTACATATTAAAATTGATTTGGGTAATTTTGGGACTTATTTATTATTTTTAAAGCCCAAATTAATTTCAGATATTTAATTAATTCCATATTTGGGATATTTTTTATTTTAAAAATACATAAAAATTAGCAAAAAATCATGTAAAAATAAAAAAACATTAAAAAATATTTAAAACCCAAAAATAATTTATTTCATAAATTCAATTTATATTTAGTAGTATTTATAAATATATCTCTATGTATAGCATAAATAAAGCCTTATATAGGCTATATTGCCTTTATATATATAAAAGAAAAAGAAAATATAAAAGATAAAAATATAAAAAGAAAATAAAAAATCACAAAACTAAAAATCAAATAAAAATTATAAAACCAAAAATGAAAATAAAAAATTAAAAATAAAAAATCTACAAAAACAATAACATGGACAAGAAAAGAGTTGAGTGATTTTGTATTCATTTTTGCTCCCAGTCGTTTGCTCCCAGTGTTCGACCTCTACCTGTGCTTACACACTATACATATTTGCATGTAGAGTTATAATAAATTTTAACTCCACATTTTTGAGATTTAATTGCTTTATTTTGATTGTGTTTAATTGCTGATTAAACGAGGATTTTTGAGTGGTCACTTCAACGACTGGATATTTATCTAGACCTTCAGAAAATCCCATGTTATCACATGTGAACCATAGACATGTGCAGAGAATGGCAGTAGCAGAAATGAAAATGTTAAGGTGGATGTGTGGACACACGTAAAGATTGTATTCGGAATGATGAAGGGGATGTTTCAGAGGCTAAATGGAAATGGATAGTAATTTGATTCCGGGTTTAAGAATATATTAGAATTGTGTTTACATCTTAACCATGAAAAATTAAGAAACATCTTGATGTGATGTGCTGCGGTACGAGTTCTAATGGTCCAAAACAATCCTTGATGGTGCCAATTATCCACCCACAGAGATGTTTTGACTTCGCCTACTTAAACCGTCGTCGACTATGCCAGATATCTCTGACCTTGCCGATCATGACTCTACACTGTCGGTACATATCCGATTTGGGGTGGATTTTAGTATTCCAAAGCACATGTCCATTTATAAAGTACTACCTAAACGCACCCACTTATCAAATGAGTAGTTCTAAATGGATAACCATATAGCCATCGAGTATCCACCTACCCAACGGGTTTCCACACATACAATACAAAATCAAATCTTAAACTATATACAATATATTCTCACAAAAAGAAAATAAAAGTAAATTATACAGAATCTTCACATACACATTTAACATAGAGTCAATTATAAATCAATTAAAGGTGTAAATTATATGAGGACAAGTATTGAATGGAAATATTAAAGATGCACAACACATTGACATTTAGTTCGTGTGTAACACATAAGGTGTAAGATTCGTGTAGGGACGTCAAATATATGCAACACATGTGCATGAATATCATGGATTTATATAATTAGATGGTTTGTTCATATTAGATTAAAAATACGTGTATGTTAAAGATAGAAAAAGATAGCTGAATCTAAAATGGTGAATGAACTGGAGAATATAATGAGAATTTTATACATATGTGTTGAAAATGATTAGATATTGATTGGGTTGGACTATTCTAAATAATGTGAAACACATAAACATACATGTACTCGTATATGTGAGTTATATGTACGTGTATGTATATGTGTATATGTACATGTAGAAATATATGTTTATGTATATGTACATGTATATGTGTACTTAAATGCCTTCAGATTCATATCAGGTTAGGGTTCGGTACCCATGAGGGAATCTCAAACCCAAACCCGAACCCGCCTGGGTAGTAAGTTTTGAACCTAAACCCGTTTAAAAATAAACGAGTGGGTTTTGGATAATTAAATGGGACAGGTTCATGTCGAATACCCATTAGATACACCCATATTGACATCCCTAACCGTCGTGAGAAGTCTTGCATGTGGTTAGGTATGGCATTTGGGTTTCTCATGAGATTTTTAAGGCATTCATGGTAAAAGCCTTCAAATCAATTATTGGTAATTAATAGGAAATAACATGCTAACTGGAGTGAATAAATCATGATGATTAATTGATTGTTGGATGAATTTCTAAGATGCACTATTATTTATGCTCACATGTTAAACTGATTGTTGATTGAAATTATGAGTCTTATTTCCTTTTATTTTATTTTTTTCAAACTAGTGCAACACTGATTTTTCAATTCATTTTTCTTGCTTACTTCTAAAGACTTACCATTTCTTGACTTCGAAAATATGGCAAATGGATTCGGAATTAACAAAGAGCCATTATCACTGAGTTAAGATGTGATCATGATTCGAGAATGAGAATTGTTCCTGGTATTATGCAAAGATTTGGGTTAAGTAAGAAATTTCAGTTCGAATGGAAGAATCGTACTCTTCAGGATTGCACTCACGCTATATTGTGTGAATCCCACCTACCTCGTTATTTTGGGCAGAGGTTGTGAATATGACCTGCTATTTCTCAAACATGTTTTTAATTTGAACATAATTAAAGAAGACTCCTTTTGAGCTATACTTTAGATGCTCACTAAGGATAGAACATCTACATGTCTTTAATATAAGTGATTTATTCTTAACACAAGTGAAAATATTATCAAGTATGACCCAAAGAATGATGAAGCTATCTTCTTATGATACTCTTCATGAAGCAGAGCTTACAAGCGATTCAAAAAAAGCAACAATCATCGAAGGAGTCGTCGTTTCTTTTGATGAAAAGCTAAAAAAAATCCTCATGAGAATTGAAAAATGACGAATAAACTCAACTAGACGATCCTTCGAGTATACACGAGAAAGGCAATTCTCATATTTTACCCAAGGACCATAGTTTGCTCAAGATCACCCCAAGGAGTTGTGGGGATATATTTGAAGGTTTTCAAACCAGATCACACTTAAACCCATCCATTCTGTCAGCTTTTGTATTCCTTCGTCAACCCAAATTCATTGATAAGGCATGCAATGATGAATATTGGTTAGTGAATTGCAAGACGAATTTGTCTAGTTGGAAGACATCAAGTATGTGAACTTGTATCCAAACCACGTAACCACACAAAAGGAACCAAGTGGATTTTCAATAATAAGTTCAACGAGTCTAGGAACACTATCAAGAATAATGTAAGGCTTATTGCAAATGAATATACACAACATGAAGGCATTGATTTTGATGAAATCTATGAACATGTTGCAAGGTTTGAGCCAATCGGAATGCTATTAGCATTTCTTGTTTCAATGAATTCAAGCTCTTTCAAATGGATGTAAATAGTGCTTTTCTGAATGATTTCATTAAAGAACAAGCATACGTTAAGAAGCCATGAGTTTTGAATACTCGTCTAGAGATGATTATGTACACAGACTTAGGAAAGCTCTATCCAAACTTAAGTAAGCACGTAGATGTTGGTTCTCGGACATGGTCTGATAAGGTGCAAGCGGATCGGATTGTGACATGCGATGCTACATTTATAATAATCTAAAAACAATAGCAACATTATGTATCACTTCCAATCACAAGATAAACAATCAACCGTAAGTGCAGAGGTATTTGATGTGAAAACTCTCGTAAGTAAAAATGTTGGTTCACAGACATTGTCTGATAATGTGCAAGCGAATCGGATTGTGACATGTGATGCCACATTTATAATAATCTAAGAAAAAACATCAACATCATGTATCACTTCCAATCCCAAGATAAAAAATCAACCGCAAGTGCAGAGGTATTTGACGTGAAAATCCTCGTAAGTAAAAACCACGACCAGAGTCTCCCGACTCGAGCTTTCAATATGACCCGCACAGGTCTTTCACTAACTTGAGTTGCTTATGTGGGCAACCCAATCGTATTAGAACATGAGTTGACTACATGAATTATGTTGTATTGCAACTATACAATCCAAATAACCTAAACATCAAAGACAATTATACAATGAAGATTACGAAGAAAACTAAAATGACTTATAAAATGAGAATGGGCTCATAAGATGAATCGTAAAACACCAGAGTTGTAGGTGTGAAGCATGGTGGATACCTTCCTAGGTGGGTGGAGGTTATCGTCACCTGAGCCGAAGACAATAGGACTTATGTAAATATGTGAAGGATCACATAATTTCCAAGTTCATTGTCTCCAAGGTCATTATTTCTCATCAGGGCACCCATTTTGTGAATAGATACAAGAAGAATTTGACCAAGAAATATGGAATCGACTGTCGAGTCACCAATCCCTACTATACCTGGCCAAACTGCGAGCTTCTGCCCAAAGCCCTCCATGGGCCAACCCATGAGTCATTTTATTTTTTCCATTGATTTTTTCAATATTGTTTAGTAATCATTTATACTTTATATAAGTAATTTACATGCTACTTGACATGCAAACCATAAAATTGAATGTAAAACTAACATCACACATAAAAATTTTGATGTATCTCATATTGATATATGTCTTATCTAGCTTATTTTTTTATTTTATATGATCCATCCTGGGCCAACTCATACATCAATTCTCCTATCGGCCCCCCGACCCATTGGCCAGGTCTCGTCCCTACCACCCACAGGCCAATGGCATGGCTAAGATTTTGGATATTGAGTTGAACGATATTTTGCAAAAGTTAGCCTGCCCTGACACAAAGAGTTGGTCACAGCTTTTGAACCAAGATATAACAGCATACACAATTGCTTGGGAAACTCCAATTGATTCCTCCCCATTATGCATAATACTTCAGAAGCCATGCCATTTGCCCACAAATTTAGTGCATAAATCGGAAAGTGCAATTAGAAAGGTAAAATAAAACAGTCACCAAGGACAGGAGCACGTATAGATGGATCCAAATGAATTGATAGAGATTAGAAATATGACATATGAAAACAATGCAATTTACAAGGATAAGGTTAAGATATGACGTAACCATCATATCCGAGGGAAGTTAAAGTAAAGATGGACAGGCCCCTCTGTAGTCCGTGAAGTTCACAATAATGGCAGTGTTGAGATATCGGATTTCAAAGACGGTGTACCATCCTTTTAGCGATTGGACAATTGTTTCAACATTGTATGGAATCAAACGAGCAATTAGTACATATTGAGCAGATAGTTGTTATGCGGAAAGCAGATTCAGATGCTACCTCTAGCCACCCCGCATGACACCTTGAGCTTTCATGGCCACTTGCAACGAAGGAAGATCATTATCTAACATATTCATCTGCTAGAAGATTCAGCGACATGGAAAGATTCATCAATTCCATCTTGTTTGTATCATTTTTGTTTGGCATGCGAGCCTACGGCGAGCCATTATGCAATAGATGTTATTGCAAAATATCATTCCCTGATTTGAATGAAGAATAACTAATTTGCATGATAGGTCCCTTAGTACAATTAGAGTTATGTACCATGTGTAGGATATGGTTAGATCCTCAAGCGCATCACGGAAGCGTGAGCGTCGTATCGAATACGACGTGGAGCGACTAGTCGCACTAGTTGCTCGATGCAGCGGAATTTAAAAAATTTTTCTTACGACGAAACCACATGATCCAAGAACACTTCTCGAATCATTTCGTCTAAACCACAAACAAGTAATAGGATTACCTCTTGAAGCGTGGTTGCGATCGAGTCTCTAAACGAAGAGACCTCCTGTCTCAAGTCCGATCCGACGGAGGAGACGCTAGCGAGCGGGGGGGATGAACCGCGTGCTTCTCGCAATCCATGTTGATGATCCAAGCGACGGATCTCCTGATCTCGACACACGAGATCCGTCATCTTCTTCACGAGCGAGGCGCACCGAAGAAGACGGAGATCCACGAGTAGACGATCGGGCAGCATAACGACGATGCTGCGGCGACGGAGAACCTCTCCATGGTATCCATGGTGGACGGCCATGAGAGGGATAGAGAGGGATGACGTCTACAGAGAAAGAGAGAGAGAGAGAGATGCTTCTCAAGCATTTTTGTGTGTAAAGAAGAGCAATGGGGTGCCTCTCCTTTTATAGGGTTTTGGGATCCATGGATCTCAATCCATGGGACAACACAAATCCAATGGCTCTCATTGATTGTGTTTCTTTTAATGGCTAAGATTTGTGTTGGTAAAACCAACAACAATTAATTTAATTGAAATTAAATATATGTTGATAAATCAACACAATTTAATCACAAAATTAAATCATCAATACATGGAGATAATGGAAGAGAGAAAAGCCTCCTTCCATGTGGAGAGGGGGGATGGCCTCCCTTTCCTAATGGGAGTGGTGGCCGTCCACCCTCCTCCATTAGGAAGGTGGCTATTTTATCTCTTATGCAATCTCTATTATTTGCAACAACTTTTGTTGCAAATTATTCTACAAAAATAATTCACAATTATTTTGTAGACATTGCAATCTTGCCATTGAAAAATTTGTGAATCATATTCACAACCCAAAACAAAATGTAAATTACATTTTCAATTCAATGTCCAATGTGAATCCAATTCACATTAACATTTAATTAACAAATGTAAATTACAAATAGGTCTCTCTTATATATTATAAATCACATTTATAATATATATGACTAATATGGATATTGCTATCCACTTTATTCATATCCATGATAATTAAATCACATTTAACCATCTTGGATCTCTATTCTCTTGTTCTCAAATAACATGAATCATATTCACATTATTTACATCTTTGATAATCAAATCATATTTAATTATCTAAGACAACTCTCTTTATAATATGAATCGAATTCATATTAATCATGATAATTAAATCACATTTAATTATCCATTTCCTCAATGCTCGGATACATAAATCAACAATAGAATTATCCATGAACTCCTTCAAGGATAATGTGCTCTCTCCGCAGATACTTGTAGATAAGGACAGGGCGATTGTATTGTTCCACGTATAGTGACATGGATATTGAGATCATATCTCAAATCCAGATCGCGGGCCTCCCATAGATGCTTGATTAAATCAAGACCGCAAATCTAATCTTCTCATTGCATCTGAATCATATTCAGATCAATGTCCAATAATTGGACTAAGATAAGATTACTTCTCTACTGAGAGGAGTCACTAAAATCCAGACCCGTTTCATCACTCCCTAGGAATGGAAGCATCATGGTTATACAATCGTTTATGATCACATCACCCTCATGTATTCCTAATACCTGTACATCCTACATACTGGAAGACTCAGATTAAACCCGAAGTATTGGATCAACTTTATACTGTCTACTTCATGGTTTTTATCAGTAAGTTTCTCATTCGATCATTGGGAGTCGGTATTGATCATATACTTTCCAAAAGCATATATCATACCTAGGTCTTGATCATATACTTTCCAAAAGTATATATCAAACCAACAAATTCAGTCAAGCTTCCAAAGCGAGACGATCGTGCGCACGGAATTTGATTCTTCCCAATATCTCATGAGTGAGCTCATGTCTTCCGGTTCAGTAGTGAACCTGTATGATCCCTTTGAGAGATCGTATTACTCATATGCCCTTATATGCACACCTGCGCGCCGGTGTATAGACCTTGATTAGGTCATCAACCTATTGGTCTGCCAAATGTACATACTCAGACATATAGTAACACATCTGTTTCCGGTCAGAGGATGTGTGCCTATATCTTGACAGCATATAATATAGGACTTTGGTTATCTCGATCTCGTTAAGTCAACTCTTTGACCTAACTAATCTGACACCTCTGAATCTCTATTCCTATGCAGAGGACCTGCATCAAGAAGTCGGTCAGATATCAGCCTAACTGAGAAAGGATTGCCATCTCCTACTCAGGCTGGAGATCATCTCTTAATAATCATTTGACGGTGCTTGATGAGTCCTCAATCTAACTCATTAAATATTCATCTAAGAACCAGCCTCTATGATTCAATAATTGAATCAACAGCTGTATGATAATTAAGATGGCCATTTTACATAACCCTAATTGTACTAAGGGACCTATTATGCAAACTATGTACTCTTTATTTCAGATTAAGGAGTGAATTGCAATAACATTTATTGCATAATGGCTCGCCGTGGGCTCGCATGTCCAACAATCTCCCACTAGCCCAAAGAGCCATTAATGGGCTAATCATTTAAACCCACACTCATGTGACAATCATAGGCTATTTAGAAAATAGCTAGATAAGCTGATCAGTCACTCCATTCCCAAGAGACTACGCCAAGTCCTTTTACGGCACTTGCATATCTCCTAGTAACAGTGCTCGCATCCAATGTGAATGTTGCATCTCATGCAACCGATACTCAATTTTGTTGGTTATAGTGTCCTTGACACTACATCTTATTAATTATCATAACCAGTATTCCCATAATCCTTATTAGAATACCTTCATTCCTGGAGATCTCTATATCCTAAGGTATCTACAGTTAAGACCCTTATAGATCACTATCTACAAGGTCTTAAACCTTTGAAGATAAGACTTTGAGATCACTATCTCTAAGTTTCATCATCTTTGAAGATATTGTTATTACTGCAACCAAGTGTTTTATTTCCAGAGTAAGATTAGTAATAGTTTACTATTCCCACTGCATGGCAGACATATGGCTTTTGTACACATCCAGTATACACTTCAGCTTCACGTAACTTATGCACAAATGCAAGCAGTTCTGGCTTTTACTTCCTCAACTCTTTGAGGTGCTATCCCTTTAGACAGGTCACTACCACATCTTAAGGGAAGGAAGCGTCTCTTGGAATTTTCCAGAAAATGGAATAAGTCCAAGGTGTATTACTAATGTGACGGTCCCAATATCCTCTTCTCTTTGCTTCTGAGCTACTTCAGAACTAAGATCTAAGAGGTATCCTCAAGATCGTATCTCAAGGTATGGAACGACCAAATTATCAAACAATTATTATTTATTCTTATATCATTCTAAATGATTAGAATAATATCTACATTAAGCACGATGAGCACAATGGCACTCCCACTAAGCTTCACATGGTTCATCAAGATTTTATCTGAAATCACAACATTTATAATTTCATCAAATCTTATGTTCCAACTACAAGAAACTTATTGGAGTCCAAAGATGGAGTTCTTCAGCTAGCACACCTTGCTTTCCTCAACCATGAAGCCCTGGGGCTACTTCATATCAATATCCTCAGAGAGATATTCATAGAGGAATGCAATCTTGACTCACACCATAAAGATGTCATAGACAAGTTGTGTAGCTATAGTTAGCAATATTCTGATGGGTTAAAGCAAGGTCACTGGAGAGCAAGTCTTATCGCAAGCGATACGTTCTCTTCGGTGTGTAGCTCATGGCTACGAACCGTGCTTTGAAGGTCTATACCTTCTCATCAGGTTCCCTCTTTCTCTTGAAGATCCATTTACACCTTAATGGGTCTGACCCATATAGGTGGATCCTCGAGGGTCCATATACAACACTTGTATATGAAGTCTACATTAGACTTTTATTGCTAACATCCATCTTTCCATGTCATGATCCTCAGGAGCTTCATCACATGAAGTCCGATCATTTTCAGATTTAACTGACACATGGAATCCATCCTCAAACTTATTTGAAGAGGTATTAATGTTTTATCTTTAATTATCTATTTTAGTTTCCGATTTCAGGAGCCTCATTATCTTTTCAAGATTAAATGAGTTGCTTTACTTCATTTTCATCTTGATTCTCAAGATAGTCATCCTATAAGAATCATATTCTCAAAGATGAGATCTTTTAAGAATCTCAAGGTCATAAAGTAAGTATCTAATACCATTCTTTATTTTCCTAATGAAGTAGCACTCTCTGGTGCTAGATTCCAGCTTACCAGCTTGAGACCTTATTAAGTGTATAATGTAGTCTCTACCACATATACCTGGAAACTAAGAGATAATTATGCTAAGATTAATCATTGATCAAATCATGTCACACATGATCAATTGCATCTCCCTACAACTCTATTGAGTTAAGGCTCATTAGGAGGGGTGAGATAGAAATGATATTCACATCTCCATAAGGTATTCCTTGAATTCATCTAATAGGTACAAGCTACCTTGATTAGATTAAATTCATTTCATCTTCCTTCAAACTTTGGTTCTAAACCAAAATTGTGAAATCTTTGAACATTTCAAAGTTTTCTAAGTGAAGAGAAGAAATTTCATATCACAAATAATCATTAATAGATATCACATATCCATAATGTTTATTCTGATATAGATGATTCACATACATCAATATGTATGAGATCTTGAATACCTTAACATCTTACACCATTCCAAAAGAAGGGTGTATTGGACATTTTACTTTGAATACAATATTCATAAGTATGCAAGTTTTGAAATTTTAGACATTCTAAAGTTTCATCTCTTACTTGTCCATTGATCTCATCAACAGACATATGTCCAAAACATTATGTCAGGTCAGTGTCAAATGATCTTTATCCTCCTATTGATCTTTAAAGGTTTAATTTTCAGTATTAGAAATCTTAATGAACCATTCATTAATTTTCTAATTTAGTGGAGTCCGCTAGATGTAAGATTACTATCTGAAATATATATCCATCATAACTCTTTATGATAGATAAATTTCAGAATTCATGTTTATATCCAACAATTAAAAATAAACAATAAGCGTATTGTAATATCTAGGTTATAGAGACATTCTCTAAGACTAAGGGCTCCCACTGAAAATATGAAGTCTATTGATCTCATGGAAATTGTTGCAACATTTGCATCACTTTCAACATTGATGACCAATAAACCTTAAGATCAAATTTCTAATACATATGCAACCAATTGCAAGTGCGATTAGAAGATTGAGATACAATTATTAGACTTTATATTATTCAATAAGCAAGTCAATATCAATGATCTATGTAGATTATACTGATGCTCCATCCAAGTCCTTTTCTGAGGATTTTAGACAGACTTGATAGTCATACTATCAACACATCAACTTATTGCAATATTGGCATTCATCCAACTCTTTGGATGGAAGTCACAGAAGTATAATCAACTCTTTGACTATACTTCTTACTTGGGTCCAACCCATGCTTCCACTGCGCTCCCTTTGTCTATAAGCAACTATTGCTCAAGACCAAGGATCTCTTATCTTAAAATCAAAAATTTCAATATAAGAGAATTTCAACATTTATACAAGCTTCATTTAAGTTCATATAATATGAATATTATGAAGCTTCATGAATGACTAGAGTATAGATAGTAGAATGATGACATTCATCGTATCTACATCCATCTAGACTCTTAAAATATTGGTTCAGGTAGGTACTCAAACAATTTGAATACATCATCTCTTATAGAGCCACCATTCTGCATGATGCAGAGAACCACATCATTCATGATTAAATATCGAGAGCACATATGTATGCCATAACATCTTCTTCAAATTTTATAAGGATTATTTGATAATTACGATCATTATCGACATGTCACTTTAAAAGTACATTCGATAAGATCAAGACTTATAGAGACATACAAACCCTAGGGTTTTAGTCCTATTGTCTTATTAATCATCATTCCTCATTATTATGAGGAAACTTGCACATTGCAACCATATACATTATGTGTCCAATTGCAAATACAATATCTGGATCTTGAGTCCAATCCATGATATTTTACTGGTTATTAATGAGTATAACATTGAGTGGGTTTAATGAAGGATTATCTGAAAAAAGTAATTTGCATAAGGGAATATATTTATATATATACATGTTTTACTTTGAATTAGGAATTTTATATCAAAGTTGTCTTGCCATGTCAACAATGAAAGTTCATTCCCTTAATCACTTTCAATGTAAGAGATATACTTACCATTATATCTCAAGCAAGATCCGGGATCTCCTTCCTTATCTTTGTTGCATCCCAATAATATGAGAACCTACAACTCGGATAAAAAGAAGCGGGAACACATTCCGCCTTGCAAGTCTAACTTGCATCTCCCAATTCGGTCTTTAATACCCGGGCCCACCACCCCTAAGGTAATGTTGACCCGTCATTAATTGAACCAACCGTCAACAGGAATACAACTCGCTATGCGCAATCCAATATCGCCCCAATAATATGAGGACCCGATATTGGGGTCACTACGCATACATCCTTACTCTTTCGAGAAGCGACGAGCCCGATCCAAATGGATCATATGCAGGAGCTGTCACTTCGGACAGGCGTCTCCCACATATAATATCTGGCGACGAAACCCTTCGCCTTGACGGGAGACCATGGATGTCACTTATGTGATCCTCCATATCTTATTCAAATTAAATTAATTTCTATGAATCACATTCATATAATTAATTCTTCCAAGGGAATTATCAACTCTAATCATATTAGAGTATTTTCATTGGACATAATTAACTTAATCATATTAAATTAATTATTAATCCAATTCAATCAATCAAACTTGATTGTCTTACTTGAATATATATGGTATTATTCTCAAAGTACATATTAATTCGTATTTTAATAATTAGAAAAATACATCTTAATCCCTCGGACATTATCCCGGCCCTACCCGCTGTCATGGCCAGTACCGGCGGGAGTGGGACGGACCGCATACGTTGCAACCCGCTACCCCAGCGATTAGGGATGAAAACGAATACAAATATATCCGCATTCGTTCATATTCGCATTCGTATAATGGGGTATATGGATGTTATTTATTTATCTCTGGCGAATACGAATGCGAATACGAATGTTATAAACCAACATCCGACGAATATGGATACGAATACGAACTTAATATCCTAAATTTTTGCGAATACGAATACGAATGCGAATGTTTTTTTATAAACGGATACGAATGCGAATATTCGTTTTTTTGCAATTCAATAAGTAATATGTATAATAGTATTAACTTAGAGGGTATCTTAACAAGATAACCCACTTGAAATTAAAGGGTGTCTTAAGAATAAATCCAATATTTAACATCCCCCACTCGGCCCAAATGCCCAATCCCCCAGAATCCCTAATTCCCTATCCCGATTACCCCCTTCGACCTTCATGTTCTCCCCGTGTCGACGCCGCCGGCCTCCCCCACCATCGACGGCAGTAGCATCGCCCAACTCCACACCATCGCCAACCGGCAACTACACTTCCTTCTCTCCATCGCAATGTCGCCGCCTCCTCTGCCGCCAAGTCGCCGACACATCACCTTCCTTACCGCCGAACGTGGTAACGATCCCTACACCAACTCCTATTTTTTTCTCCTGTACAAATCTCCTGAAATTTCTAATTTTTGTTTATATATTACATGGCACGAATAAACTTTCCTGCATATATCACATAGCATGAGTTTATGCACGATTGTATCTATATGTTCCTAATATAAAAAAGTAGGCGACCAATGAGGGAAACATGTGCGTCAGGAAGAATAGGTTCATACTCGGATGTCTGTTATTTTATATCTTAACATTTGCATTATAGATTAAAAGAAGTTACCAAAATATGAGAGGAAAGTTAAAAACAAAATGCTAGAATTGGTCTGCTTCGCTACCATGTGAAAAGGTTGAATCAAAGATAGAAATTATAGATATGCAAAGTGATTTCTTTGGTTCGTGTTAGAGGATGATCGTACTCCACAGGAGAAAACCCCAATGAGGTCAAATCTTTTGATTAAGTTTCTCAAAGATAAAAGAGGTATGGGATTCTATGTATATTGGCTGTGACAGTCAAGTCCCACCACTATGCATGTTAATGAAGAGAGTACTTTGATTGATCTTTCAGAGACCTAATTACCTATCTAACAATATAACACTACGAAGAGAGTATTTTGTCGTGTTAAATTTTCATTATCAAAATAATCAATGCACTTGTTATATACAGAAGTTTACTTTGAACCTAATATTCCTATAGATTTTTAGTAAATTAGGTTATTTATAACATTCATATTTGAATTCGTATTCGTTTGTCAAATATTCGTATCCGAATTGTCAACATTCGTTTTGTATTCGTATTCGTATTTTGAGGATATGATTTTGTATTTTACACATTCGTATGATATTCGTATTCGTATTCGTATCCGAATATTAAAAAGGATAAGACTATGATAACACCTATATTCGTATCCGTATCCGATCGTTTTCATCCCTACCAGCGATCCCCGACTAGACACCATATCCGCCTCGGGAAAGGATAATGCCAAATTGATTAATTTGTACTTGAGATGTTCATCGGTTCTTCAACCGAAATTATACCATATAGTAATCAAAACAATTTTGATTATAAGGAAATTTGCTAGACAAATTCCCGATCCTATTCAAGCAAGGAGTTTGATGATTGTGTTTCCAATTATGATCTAGATCAAATCTAATCAATTAATTGGTTGAGGTCAAGTCAATTAAGGAAATAATCATATTCCAATATTTCTCAAATATTTTCCATAATTATTTCATGAAATTAACAATTAATTTCACTAATTGACAATCACATGATTCTTGATTAGGAAAGTAATTTCAGGTGTGACCCCTACTTACTAAAATTAGCATATCTCAAATAATTTAAATCCAAATTAAGCAAAGTAAGTTTCCATAGTTTGCTAACTTGATTTACAACAAAACCTATGTGATTTGCACGTATTTCGAGGTATCTCTAAATAGTAATTAACTCCTTAATTACGTTAAGATTCGCAGTTCCCGTAATAGTGAATACATGTTCATTAAAACAACCATATATGGAGCAAACGAAATCCGATTTACGCAAACTCAGATCCTATGGTTTCCTTATTTAATGGGGAACAAAATCCAAGTATTAAATTCGTGTTTAAACAATTTAAACAGTGTCGAATTTATTTACTTAACAGATCTGCGAAATCAAATGCGATAAAAACTTTCACGACCTTAACGAACCCAAGTCGTCCTCGGTTAGCAAATCATATTCGAAACCGTCGACCTAAGGCTCTGATACCACTTGTAGGATATGGTTATATCCTCAAGCGCATCACGGAAGCGTGAGCGTCGTATCGAATACGACGTGGAGCGACTAGTCGCACTAGTTGCTCGATGCAGCGGAATTTAAAAATTTTTTCTTACGACGAAACCATATGATCCAAGAACACTTATCGAATCGTTTCATCTAAACCACAAACAAGTATTAGGATTATCATTTTGAAGTGTGGTTGCGATCGAGTCTCTAAACGAAGAGACCTCCTGTCTCAAGTCCGATCCGACGGAGGAGACGCTTGCGAGCGCGGGGATGAACCGCGTGCTTCTCGCAATCCATGTTGATGATCCAAGCGGCGGATATCCTGATCTCGACACACGAGATCCGTCATCTTCTTCACGAGCGAGGCGCACCGAAGAAGACGGAGATCCACGAGCAGACGATCGGGCAGCATAACGACGATGCTGCGGCGACGGGGAACCTCTCCATGGTATCCATGGTGGACGGCCATGAGAGGGATAGAGAGGGCTGACGTCTACAGAGAAAGAGAGAGAGAGAGAGAGAGATGCTTCTCAAGCATTTTTGTGTGTAAAGAATAGAAATGGGGTGCCTCTCCTTTTATAGGGTTTTGGGATCCATGGATCTCAATCCATGGGACAACACAAATCCAATGGCTCTCATTGATTGTGTTTCTTTTAATGGCTAAGATTTGTGTTGGTAAAACCAACAACAATTAATTTAATTGAAATTAAATATATGTTGATAAATCAACACAATTTAATCACAAAATTAAATCATCAATACATGGAGATAATGGAAAAGAGAAAAGCCTCCTTCCATTTGGAGAGGGGGGACGACCTCCCTTTCCTAATGGGAGTGGTGGCCGTCCACCCTCCTCCATTAGGAAGGTGGCTATTTTATCTCTTATGCAATCTCCATTATTTGCAACAACTTTTGTTGCAAATTATTCTACAAAAATAATTCACAATTATTTTATAGACATTGCAATCTTGCCACTGAAAAATTTGTGAATCATATTCACAACCCAAAATAAAATGTAAATTACATTTTCAATTCAATGTCCAATGTGAATCCAATTCACATTAACATTTAATTAACAAATGTAAATTACAAATAGCTCTCTCTTATATATTATAAATCACATTTATAATATATATGACTAATATGGATATTGCTATCCACTTTATTCATATCCATGATAATTAAATCACATTTAATCATCTTGGATCTCTATTCTCTTGTTCTCAAATAACATGAATCATATTCACAATATTTACATCTTTGATAATCAAATCATATTTAATTATCTAAGACAACTCTCTTTATAATATGAATCGAATTCATATTAATCATGATAATTAAATCACATTTAATTATCCATTTCCTCAATGCTCAGATACATAAATCAACAATAGAATTATCCATGAACTATTTCAAGGATAATGCGCTTTCTCCGCAGATACTTGGAGATAAGGACAGGGCGATTATATTGTTCCACGTATAGTGACATGGATATTGAGATCATATCTCAAATCCAGATCGCGGGCCTCCCATAGATGCTTGATTAAATCAAGACCGCAAATCTAATCTTCTCATTGCATCTGAATCATATTCAGATCAATGTCCAATAATTGGACTAAGATAAGATTACTTCTCTACTGAGAGGAGTCACTAAAATCCAGACCCGTTTCATCACTCCCTAGGAATGGAAGCGTCATGGTTATACAATCGTTTATGATCACATCACCCTCAGGTATTCCTAATACCTGTACATCCTGCATACTGGAAGACTCAGATTAAACCCGAAGTATTGGATCAACTTTATACTGTCTACTTCATGGTTTTTATCAGTAAGTTTCTCATTCGATCATTGGGAGTCGGTATTGATCATATACTTTCCAAAAGCATATATCATACCTAGGTCTTGATCATATACTTTCCAAAAGTATATATCAAACCAACAAATTCAGTCAAGCTTCCAAAGCGAGACGACTGTGCGCACGGAATTTGGTTCTTCCCAATATCTCATGAGTGAGCTCATGTCTTCCGGTTCAGTAGTGAACATGTATGATCCCTTTGAGAGATCGTATTACTCATATGCCCTTATATGCACACCAGCACGCCGGTGTATAGACCTTGATTAGGTCATCAACCTATTGGTCTGCCAAATGTACATACTCAGACATATAGTAACACATCTGTCTCCGGTCAGAGGATGTGTGCCTATATCATGACAGCATATGATATAGGACTTTGGTTATCTCGATCTCGTTAAGTCAACTCTTTGACCTAACTAATCTGACACCTCCGAATCTCTATTCCTATGCAGAGGACCGGCATCAAGAAGTCGGTCAGATATCAGCCTAACTGAGAAAGGATTGCCATCTCCTACTCAGGCTGGAGATCATCTCTTAATAATCATTTGATGGTGCTTGATGAGTCCTCAATCTAACTCATTAGATATTCATCTAAGCACCAACCTCTATGATTCAATAATTGAATCAACAGTTGTATGATCATTAAGATGGCCATGGTACATAACCCTAATTGCACTAAGGGACCTATTATGCAAACTATGTACTCTTTATTTCAAATTAAGGAGTGAATTGCAATAACATTTATTGCATAATGGCCCGTCGTGGGCTCGCATGTCCAACACCATGACCATCTAATGACCATACAGTTGTTGATTCAATAGTTGAATCATAGAGGCTAGTGCTTGAATGAATATCTAAAGAGTTAGATTAAGGACTCATTGAGCACCGTTAAATGATTGTTAAGAGATGATCTCCAGCCTGAGAAGGAGATGACAATCCTTCCTTTAAAGGTTGATATCTAATCGACCTCTTGATACATGTCCTCTGCATAGGATTAGAGATCCGGAGGTGTCGGACTAGTTAGGTCAAAGAGTTGACTTAACGAGATCAAGATATCCAAAGACCTATGTCGTTTGTTGTCACGATATAGGCACGCATCCTCTGACCAGAGAAAGATGTGTTAATATATGTCTAAATATGTACATCTGGCAGACCAATATGTTGATGACCTAATCAAGGTCTACACACTGGCGCGTTGGTGTACATACAAGGGCATGTGAGTAATGTGGTCTCTCAAAGGGATCATACAAGTCCATTACTGAATCGGAAGACATGAGCTCACTCATGAGATATTGGGAAGAATCAAAATTCGTGCACGGTCATCTTGCCTTGGAAGCTTGACTGAATTTGCAGGTTTGATATATGCTTTTGGAAAGTATATGATCAACACCTGGGTATGATATATGCTTTTGGAAAGTATATGATTGATATCAACTCCCAATAGTCAAATGAGAAACTTAATGATAAAACTCTGAAGAAGACAACCTTAATAGATCTAAAACTTCGGGTTTAATATGGGTCTTCCAGTATGCAAGATGTACATGTATTAGGAATACCTGAGGGGTGATGTGATCATAAACGGTTGTATAATCATGACGCTTCCATTCCAAGGGAGTGATGAAATGTGTCTGGATTTTAGTGACTCCTCTCGTAGAGAAGTAATCCGATCTTAGTCTAAATGTTGGATCTTGATCTGAATGTGATTCAGATACAATGAGAAGATGAGATTTGCAATCTTGATTTAATCAAGCATCTATGAGAGGTCCGGAAGATCTGTATATGAGATGTGATATCAATATCCAAGTCAATGTACGTGGAATAGTACAATGACCATATCTTTATCTCCAAGTATCCGCTGAGAAAGCGTTTTATTCTTGAAAAAGATCAAGAATAATTTCAATGTTAATAATGTATTCGAGCATTGAGAAATGGATAATTAAATGTGATTTCATTATCTTGAATGATACGAATTTAATTCATATTATTTGGCCATAAAAGGAGAGTTATCTAAGATGATTAAATTTATCAAATATGTGAATAATGTGAATGTTATTCATGTTATTTGAGCACATGAGAATAGAGATCAAAGATGATTAAATATGATTTAATTATCAAGGATGTAACTAATGTGGATATTGATGAAACCACATTTCATCATCTTTATTCTATTATTTTGGCCTCAAAAACCCTAGCAAATGCGTGTAAATATCATTAATTCCAGCATCTTAGCATTCATGCATGTGCATGTAAATAGTATATAAAATACTGCAATTAAAGCCAAAATTATAGAATAAATAAAAGAAAAGAATAAGAATAAAATATTGCAACTATTTTATGACCCGAAACCTCGAGACCTAGGCATCTCGATGACTAGATCGACCAGGAATAAAGTAGGGGGAGATAAGGGCCAGAATACAATAAAAATACTTTTTATTTCATTCAATCTTTTTTCATTTTGGGACCTATCTTTGGTTCCACTTTTTATACCTCAAATAAAGAAACTTTGTACATGAAAGTTGTAGATAATTAAATAAATAAAAATATAAAATTGATTTCACAGAAAAATAATGTACAGATAAAAAGTTATGATCTGAATAAAATTCCAGAATCCCAACTTCTCAGACCTGCATCTCCCTAATAAAAACTCGAAATACATCCAACTCACTTTAATTGTATATAATTCAAAATAATCTATTTAATGGCGGTGGTTTCGCATTTGGCGGAGCTACGGTTTGAAAGTTGAGTTTTGGACCCCTATTGTATACTTGTACAGATTAAAATATTCATTTTATTATTTATTCATTATTTTTATAATTTTATATTTTTATAATCTTATAAATATTATTTATAGTACAGTTGTATATTAAAATCAGAATAAAAATATAAAAGAAATACAAAATAAAAATACATGTATAAGAATACATAGGTATAAGACCTATAAACATACATATAATATTACTACTTTTATTAAGTATACAAATTACATCAGAAAAATAAAATAAAAATATAATTAAGTGTATAAAAGTATTCTATAAATTTACAAAATAATAAATAAAATTAAATACACAAAATAAAAATAAAATATTAAAATATATAGATGCATATACCTATATAACCTATAAAAGGTAACTTGTAAAAAATACATCATAAAAATAATTAAAAATCATAATAAAATAATTCATAAAATTATAAACATTTTTTATTTTATAACCTAACAATAATAAATCATTTTCTATTTTTAAATGATTTAATAAATGTTTTTCCAGGGATTTTCCTGGTTGGTCCACGTGGACCAACCAGGTGGCAGTCACAGTTGACCTCAGTCAACTGTCTACCCTTCTGATAACACGGATAATCTACGAGGGTCACCATGAAAAATATAGAAGTGTTGTCGCTGAGGCGACCACTCATAGAAGACCGGTGTTAATCAGCAATTAACCCACAATCCAAAGAATTCAACAATCTAGCTCAAAAATAAATGTGAATTAATCTTTATTTACTCTACCATAAAATGTACAGTGACAAGCATGTAGAGGTCGAACCACAGAGAGCAATCCAAAATGCAATAGCCTACAGGTATCTCAGAGTCATCCTTGTGTGGGTTTTTAATTTTATATTTTATTATATTTTTATAATTAATTTTTTAATAATATAATTAGGTAATATATATATATAATATAAATAAAAATATATGTATACCCTTAGAGGGTTAGTATGTAGCTTATAATACATACAATATATATATAGGTATATATAAATATAATAAAAGAAATATATATTTTTTTTCTCTTTTTTTATATTAAGGCTAATAAGAATACATATAAATAATTAGATATGTATATATATAATATATTTATTTTCTTTTTAGGATATATATATATACACATAAAGGGGTATTATAATATTTACAAAAATACTCAAAAATAGTCAAAAATTCAGGAATAAAGGATTTTTGGGATTTTCATGGTTGTTTACTGTTTTTTGTGATTTTTGGGCATTTTTGCAAATATTTTTGATATTTTTAAATAGCTAAATAATAGCGAACAGTGGAATAGATTCTGGCTGTCACAAAAATGGACATTAAAAATAGCAGACGGCCTCAAAAATTTTCCACACTAATTTCCTAATAAAGATAATAGAGCAAAGCATAAATAGGGCATGAGTTTATAATTTTCTGATTTTTCTTTGATTTTTTATATTTTTTTGAAGTTTTTGGGTATTTTTGAATTTTTAAGGTTTTCCTTTTGAGATTTTTAGGGGTTTTTGGATTGATACTAGAATAGGTCAAACTATACCATAAGTAATTTTTTTGGAATTTTTCGAGGCATTTTCATATTTTTTTTAGGATTTTATAAGTTAGACAGTGAATAAAAGACATGTTTTTTATTTTTAATAAATGCAAACATGCAACAAAATGAAAAACTAAAAATACAGCATGCAAGCACAACTAAACAGGAGCTTAAAACTATTTTTGCAAGATTTTTCAAGTTAATATGGAGCACAAAATAAATAGATAAAGCATTCAAAAATTAAATGGCCTGGCAGGGGTACTTTTGCAAATAAAATATCCCTCAGGGGCATACATGCAAAAATCACCATAAAAATACACGTGAGCTTTTATTCTCAGGACCATTTTGTAATTACAGAAACCCGGCGGGGTTTAAATGTAAATTTCACGCACCTCACGTGGGTGTTGCACGTGAGGCGCAGAGGGACCAAAGTGTAAATATAAAAATATCAGGGGGTCCAACTGCAATTTATACAATTTATTTACAACTGAACTTTTTATTTTAGGTATTAAACTATAAATACAAAAAGACAGGGGCTAGATGTGAAATTTACCCCTAAATAAGGCGTGTCATCCAACAGCGATGGAGGCACCACTTATCCACGCGTCATGCATCCGACGGTGGATACCGGTTCGGCGATGAAGGGCCTGGATTAGACGATCCGGGCTGATCTGACGGTTGGCACATGGCTTCATTGGACGGCTCTCCTTCGATCTGGGCCTCGCCTCCTGATCCGACGATGCTGAAGCCCCCTGGAAGAACGGGGAAGAAGCTCGGGGCTGGCGAGCTTTGATCGAGGAGCTTGGGCTCCTCTAGGGCTCTCCGGCACGTCTGAGGTGTTCTGAAGGTAGCTGGAAGCGTCCCGCGTCGACTGATGGTGGTCTCATGGCTCCTGGGGGTCTGAAACGTCCAGTCGAGGTCGATGAAGCAAACGACCCCCAGGGGCCTCTTCCTGGTTCAATGCAAGCCCAGATGGGCTCTATTCTTCGATATACCTGCATAGGAAGAACCGCGGGCGAGAGAGCTTTCTCCTCGACCCGGGGTTGTGAAGCTGTGATGCAAGATGAAGGTGGGCGGAGGGGCTCCGGCGAACGGCGGAGGGGGAGCCCCGATTCGCCAAGACCTAGGGTCCTGGGTTGAACAAGTGTGTACGATAGATGGAGAAGGCGACGAGGAACGAGATGGGATGCTTGGGGCGGTCGGATATAGTCGAGACGATGGTGGAGAAGTCGCCGGAGCGGAGCTCCGACGAACTTCGAGTTTGGATTTTTAAGCTAAAGGAATCAACTAAAACCTAATCTAACTACTGGAATGAAACGCTAACATTAAAAACTAACTAAAAATGCATAAAAGGGCAGCTCTTATACCTGGGGGCCTCCAGGGAGCAGGGCGGACGCTGGAGCTCTGCCACGTCAAAATTCTCCGTCCTCCGGCCAGGTCAAGGCGCTGGGCGACTCCCCCTGTCACGAGGAATGGTCCAGGAACAAGATCGAGGCGTTTGGGTGGAATGAAAATGGCCAAATATGAGGAAGGAGGCGGAGCTTATTATTTATAAACATTGGCAAGAGGACTTATTACCCGGCGATTATTGACTGATCCAATGAACATCTCGTTGATCTATGATTTTGGCGGGCATCATGGATGATCAGAGGACAAATCTTGTGAAGGAAGCGAAGCAGGATGATGGAAGGGATGGCCGCGAAAAATGGAGGAAAATCGGGAATTTGATAGTTCAGAGGTGCCAGGCGAGGAATGGGACAGTTGACCAGGGAGTCAACGAAGGCTGGCGCCTCATTGGGCCACGTCAGCCGCTACGAGACAAAATAGAAGACCTGATTAGAGATTGATTTATTTGACACCCTAAATGATTTTATTAATTTTTTCTTATAAAATAAAAAATGTGTATTATTTCGTCTAGTATTTATTTATGATTTTTATTGAATTTTTCGAGGTGTTTTATTATAGTTTTATTTGGATAATGTGTATATGTATGTATTTACATGTATTTTTATGTATTTTATTTTTAATTTGTTTATTTTCTTTTATTATTTTATTGGCTTATTTTATAAATTTATAATTTATTTTTGTGAGTTTAAAGGTATTTTTATTTAATTTTTAGGAGTTTATTTATATTTTAAATAAATAGGTATAGGTATGTTGTAGGTATGCTTATAGGTCTTTTACCTATGCATTTTGTATACTTAATTTATTTATTGTATTTTCTTGATTTTTATTTTAGATTTACCTTTTTAATGAGTTATGTATAATGTATACATTATCATAAAAATATAAAAGAATAAAAGAACCAAGGAATAAAATCCTTTTTATTTATGTATAGGTATATAGCATAGGTATTTTGTCTATGAATTTGTAGACTTATTTTATTTTACAAATTATTTTTGGTTTTCTTTAACTTCTAATATGTGTATGCATTATATACATTATTTTCAAAATTCTAAAAATATGAATTTATACAAATAATGAATATTGAATAAAATGCATATTTTAATCAGTCCTATATACAAGGAGGGCCAAAAACCTAACTTCTGCATATGGACTCCAAAAATTATGAAACTAATTTTATAAAATAGTTCTTAGAATGCTATATACAATTAAAGGTGAGTTTGGGTGATTTGGAGTTCTTATTTGCAAGATATGGGTCTGTGAAGTTGAGATTTTGGCTTTTTATTCTGTGTATAAAATGTACACTGGGTATTATTTTTGCACAAACTCAATTTTGTATTTTTATTTACATTATTATCTACAACTTTCATGTACAAAGTTGCTTTATTTGATGAAGAAATAATTATGTACAAAATAGGTGCCAAAAATGCATAAATGAATGAATTAATAAATGAGGTATTTATTGTACACTGGCCCTTATCTCCCCCTACTTTATTCCTTGTCGACCAATACCATGCTGGCCTTGGTCTCGGGATTTGGTCATAAAATATTTACAATATTTTATTCCTTTTTCTTATCTTCTCTTTATTCTATAATTTTGGCATTAACACCTTATTTAATATGGAATTAATACAATGAATCATGAATGCTATTATATACAATTTGATGCTATTTACATGCATTTGCTGGGGTTTTGAGGCCAAAATGATAGAATAAAGGTGATGAAAGGGAGAGTCATCACCACCCCTGTAGCATGTCAGAACTGCGTTCCACCTCGATTTCGTCGATTTCTCTAGGGCGCCTCTTTCACCAAATCATGTCAAGCCATTCATGACTTTTCATGCCCATCTACCCATGATACTCGCCCAATGATTTTTTTCAGGGAGATCATCACTGATCTTCCCGTTGACATTCGATCTTCGCGCTCCCTCGTCCATCTTTCAAAATTGCACCCCCATCTTCCCTTCCATTTTCGAACCCCTCTTTTCCATAGGCTTAGCTCCCCTTCGTGCCCAATCGCAAGGAGAAGGTGACAGCTCTTCTTACCGACCTTCAGGTGGGACGAGCAACACCTGAGGTGGCTCCACGACCTCCGCCTTTTGCCGACGTCGAGGTACAACTTCCCTCTGGTCTTCGGCCATCGAGGCAACCCTATATCCCCTTTATTTCTTTTGCATTTTCTTCACCTTAGTTTTAGGATCATTTCCCCTCTCGAAATTCCACGTTTCATCGATTGAATCACTCTCACGCTCACCTCACCGGAGCGCACCTCCGACCGAGCCCCTCCACGTCGTTCCGCGTATCATCTCCACCTCCGTAGGGTCCAGGCACTTTGCCCTGGACCCTCTCACATCTTTTTGCAGGTCAAAGCTCGTTGACTCGAGCCTGGGAGCAGTTTTGCACCTCACCGGACTCCAGTGGATCTCCCCAGCTCCGCCGCCCTCCATCGCGAGCCTCGACCGTCGCCGAGGCCTTTTGGAGCTCCCAGGAGATAGCGTCGACTGCCAAGAGACTCCAAGGCATTTTTGAAGCTCAAGGAACGCCGGAGGACGGAGTTGGAGCTCGGAGAAAGTCACCTCGCCGGCGCTCCTCCGCTGTTCTTGCTCCGACCTTCGGAGCCGTCGGATCGTGGCCCGAGCTCCAGGTGAACAGCCGTCGTTGGATCAGCCCCCGCCCTGCACCGTCAGATCCATGGGGATCTTCTAATCCAGACCGTCAGAGCGAAGCGTCATCGTTGCATGAGGGCGTGACGCGTGGCAAGTGAAGCGCCCTCGACCGTCAGATCACGCACGAGGCCTTAGGCATGGGTATTTTGCATCTCAACCCTCGCCACTTTTTGTATTTCTATTTAGTCCATAAACATTCGTCTGTAGTGTAAAAATTTTTGTAACTTTTGCATCCAGGCCCCTGAACTTTGGTTAATTACATTCAGGTCCAGTCTACGTCACCTCACGTGATCTGTGCACGTGGGGTGGTGGTGATTTTGCACTGGACCCCCCGCGACTTTGTTTATTTAGATTTAGTCCAGGAACTTTTATATCACGTGTATTATTTTTGGGTAATTTGCTTGTAAGCCCCTGAGGTTTTTGTATATTGCAGTTGGGTCCTTCCTAGGCGCATGCTAGTCACGCGCTTGATTGGGTTATTTGCAGGCGCACCCTTACGAGTCTTGGAATTTGTATTTGGTCCATTAAGTTATTTATTCAGTATTATATTTTGTGTAGAAATTGCACTTAGGCCCTTGACTTTATGGCTATTTACACTTATACCCCTGCTAGGCCTTGTATTTTTGTGTGCTTTCCTTATTTATTTCACGCATCATCTTAACTCGAAAAATTACCAAAAGATACCATAGGCTCCTGTTTACTTGCTCATTACGCCATATTTTTGTATTGCGTTTTTATTGCATTTTCATAATTATTAAAAAAATATGCATTTTCAACACTATTTGCATTAGAAAATCCATAAAAATTATCAAAACTCTTTGAAAAAATCCAAAAAAATACCTTAGGTCTATTTTAGTGTCCTTTAACTCCTGTCCAAAAATCATTAAAAATTTCAAAACAAAAACCTTAAAATTAAAAAACTCTAAAATCTTCCTAAAAAACTAAAAAAAAATCCTAAAAATCCAATTTTAGTTTATGTATCTTCTTTGATTTATTATCTTTTAATTAAAATTAATTTGAGTAATTTTGGATACTTTTTGTTATTTTTAATCCTCATTTTAATTTCGGCCAGCAATTTATTTCACTATTTTTAGTATTTTTTTACTTTAAAAAAACTAAAAAAATTAAGAAAAACATAGAAAAATCACAAAAACATCATAAAATTATAAAAAGACCAAAAACATTTTATTTTCTGAATTTTAGCTATTTTTCCCTATTTTTATAAATACCCTATTATCCTCTTTTCTTAGTTTGTGTATATTCTATTTATAAAAAAATATAAATTATAAAAAGAAAATATTAAATCAGAAAAACTAAAAATCAAAATAAAAAATATATAAAAAATAAAAATTAAAAACCCATAAAAATTTGCATACTTGTAGACATTGATCACAGTCACACACTTTAGCACTTTGCTTGATCTATCCTGCTTGTTCCCTGAGTTCGACACTCTACATACTTGCACTATACACATTTTTGTAGCGTTAAAATAAATTTGACTCCACATTTAGTTCTCATTGCTTGACTTATTATATTGTGGGTTCATTGTTGACTTTGACCGGGACTCATTGAGGGTCGCCGCAGCGACTGTTGTCTCCGCCTTATGTGAGACATTTAGACCTCGTGAATTTCGGTTAAATCAGATATCACTATCACGATAATCATGGATATTATAAAATATGTTTTATAATATGATGGAGAGATTTAATTGTTTATATATCACGTTGGATATATGAATATGATTCATATTTATCAATGACATGATTGATATTTTCACAAATTTAATTTGGAATTATTTTTATGAAGATAAATGCCATAATAGCTGTTGCATTTTATTCTATATAATAAATATAGATTAAGGAATGTAAAACCACCAACAAGGTGGACATCCACCTTGACCAAGTCAGGGGGACATCCACCCTCTTTTTAGGATTGCGGTTGCCTCTCTTATTATATATTTATTATAATTGAAATAAAAATGAATTGATTTGTATCTTGATAAAGGGATATAATTAATTTATTTTAATTAAATTTATTGTTTCAAACTTGTAGCAACAAATCATGACCATTGATTAATAACCTCTTAATCTAAACCATTGGATTAACAGGGTACATGGATTGAGATCCATATACATCCAACTAGTATAAAAAGAATGATAGCCCTTGCCCTCTAGATGACACATATACCGAGAGGAATTAAACTCTCCTCCTCTATCTCTCTCTATCTACACGCCAACTCCCCCCCTCTCTCGTTGTGGTCGTCCTCCATAGATCCCTAGAGAGAGTCGCCATCGTTACAGCATTGTCGTTATGCTACCAGATTGTTTGCTTGTGGATCTCCATCTCCTTCGGTGTGCCTCGCTTGTGAAGAAGATGTCGGATCTCGTGTGACTAGATCAGGAGATTCTTTCTTCGATCATCAACATGGATTACGAGGAGCACAAGTTTCATCAACGCGCTCGCAAGATTCTCTTCCGTCGGATTGGACTTGAGATAGGAGGTCTCTTCATTTAGAGACTCGATTGCAACCTCGCTTCAAGAGATAAATCTAATAATTGTTTGTGTTTATATTAAACATCAAGAAGTGTTCTTGGATCATGTGGTTTCATCGTTTAAAAATTTTAAATTCGTTATCTCAAGCAACTAGTACGACTAGTCGATCTCGATCGCATACGATGTGATCCTCATGCTTCCGTGGTGTGTTTAAGGATTTTTCCATATCCTTCAAGTGGTATCAAAGCCATAGGTTAGAGGTTTTGGATATGATCTATAAATCTAAGATGACTTGGGTATTTTTTTGATTGTGTGATGTTTCATTGCATTTTGTTCACACAACCATGTTTAGTGTATTTTTTCGCCCTTTTTAAAAGTGTTCGAATACATGATTATCACTTGGATAATGTTCCATTTAAATAATAAAACAGTGGGATTTGAGTATGTGTGATTTGGAATCAGATTGCTCAAGTTATGATCATTTTAATGAACATGCATCCACTGTTTCGGGGATGACGAATCTTGACGTATTTAAATAGTTAATTATGATTTTAAAACGCCTAGAAATGCGTGACTATCACTTGGATTCTATTGTAACTCAAATTATAAAACAATAGAACCTTATTTTGCATAATTTGAATTTAAATTGGTTGAGATATGCTATTTTTAGTAAGTAGGGGTCACTGCTGAAAATTACATTCGTAATAAAGAACCTTGTGAGTGTCATTCAATTAAAACTTGGAAATTAATGGTTAATTTCCTGAAATAATTATTTATGAGTATTTTTGAAATATTTAAAGATGATTATTTCCTCGAATGACATTGACCACAACCAACTTGACTAGATATGATCTAGATCGCAATTGGTTATGTGAACCTTCCAACAAACATTGATGCTTGAATAGGATTGGAGATTTATTTAGCAAATCTCCTTATAATGTTGATCAACAAATATTTTGATTATTATTATATGGTGTAACTTTGGTTGAAAGATCGATTATCATCTCAAGTACAAATTGATCAATTGACATTATCCTAACCTGAAACGGACATGGGGTCTAGTTGGGGAGCATTGGGGTAGAAGGTTGCTCCGTTAGTGGTCTATCCCACTCCCGTCGGTACTGGCCATGACAATAGGTAAGGAAGGGATAATGTTTTAAGGGATCATGATGTATTTTTCTAACTGTTAGAATCCTAATATTACATATTTTTGAGATAATACCATCCCTCAAGTAACAATCAAGTTTGTTGGTTGATTGAATTGGTTGTTAATTGATTTAATATGAATCAATTAATTATATATATCAAAACACTCTATTGTGAATAGATGTGTATTTTCCTTAGAAGAATTAATTATGTTAATATGATTCATAATAATTAATTAGAATTTGAACATGATATGGCAGACCACATAAGTGACATTCATCTTTCGTCAAAGCAAAGGGTTCCGTCGCCAAGGATTGTATGTAGGAGATGCATGTCCGAAGTAATAGTGCATGCATACAAGTGCATCTAGATCGGGCTCTTTACCTCTCGAAAGAGTGAGGCCGTATGTGTAGTGACCCCAATATCGGGTCCTCATATTATTGGGGCGATATTGGATTGCGCATAGCGAGTTCTGATCCTGTTGACGGTTGTTTCAATTAACGACGGGTCAACATCAACTTAGGGGTGGTGGGCTCGGGTGTTAAAGGCCTAATTGGGAATGCAAGTTGGACTTGCAAGGCAGAATGTGTCCCCGCTTCTTTTTATCTGAGTTACAGGTTCTCATATTATTGGGATGTAACAAATATAAGAAAGCATATCCCATATCTTGCTTGAGATATAATGGTAAGTATATCTCTTGCATTGAAAGTGATTAAAGGAATAAACTTTCAGTGTTGACTCTGTAGTCTTGATCTCTCATCGAATGTACTTTGGAAGTGACATGTCGATGATGATCGTAATTGTCAAACAATCCATATAAAATCTAAGAAGATGTTCTGGCATACATATGTGCTCTCAACATTTGATCATGAATGACATGGTTCACTACATTGTGCATAATGGTGGCTCGATAAGAGATGATGTGCTCAAGATGCTTGAGTACCTACCTGAACCAAAGTCTTTTAGAGTTTAGATGGATGTAGATACGACGAGTGTCATCATTCTACTATCTATACTCTAGTCATCCATGAAGCTCCATAATATTCATAATGTATGAATTGAATGATGCATGTATAAATGATGAAATGCTCTTATATTAAAATATTTTGAATTCAACATAAGAGATCCTTTGTCTTAAGCAATGGTTGTTTATAGATGAAGGGGTGTAGTGGAAGCAAGGGTCAGACCCAAGTAAGAAGGAAAATCAAAGAGTCGATTGTACTTCTATTTCCACACATATGACATCCAAAGAGTTGGATGAACGTCAATACTGCAATATACTGATGTGTTGATAGTATAACTATCTAGACTATATTGGATCATTGGAGAAGGACCCAGACAATGCATTGGAATAATCTATATCTACATATCATCATTGAAATTGACTTGCTTATGATTGAAGTTCAATAGTTGTATCTCATTCTTCTACTAACACTTGCAGTTGGTTGCATGTGTTTTAGAAGACTAGAAATTTGATCATAAGTGTTAATAGTCACCCACATGGATATTGATGCAATTGTTGCAGCAATCACTATTGAATAGCTCGACTTCATATTTTCAGAGGGAGAGCCCTTAGTCTCAGAGAATGTCTCTATGACCTAGATATTAGAGTACACTCGTTGTTTATTTCTTAATGTTGGAAATAAACATGAATTCTGGAATATGCCTATCATAAAGAGTTATGATGGATATATTCCAGAGAGTAGTCTGACATATGAAGGACTATACTGAATTAGGAAAATAATGAATGGTTCATTAACATATCTAATACTGAAAATTAAACCTTAAAAAGATCAATAAAAGGATGAATATCATTTGGCAAAGATCTGGCATCAAACGTTGGACATAAGTCTTTTGATTAGATCAATGGACCAGCAAGAGATGAAACTTTAGAGTGTTTAAAATTTTAAATCTTACATACTTGTGAATATTGTATTCAAAGTAGAAATTGTCAAATGCACCCTTCTCTGGAAATGGCGTTAGATGCCAAGGTATTCAACATCTCATACATATTGATGTATGTGGATTATTTATGAGAAAGATTTAGCCAAAGTCATGCCAATCCACAAGGCGGACCGACAATCGTCGAAGCGACCTCAAACGAAATCCCACTCAATCTATAATCAACCCACGAATAGATCAAGCAATGAATATCACAAAATGTTAGCCGAAATTTTTTATTCTCTACAAAAACTGTGTATATCAAGTATGTAGAGGTCGAACCACAGAGAGCAAAATTGGTAGCCTATGGTTATTGTAAACAAAGCGTATTATGTACAACCATGTCATTTATTATATTTTTGTGGGTTTTATTTTTAAAATTTTTTTATTTAATTTTTTGTTTTAATATTTTTATATTTTGTTATTAATTTTATCTTTTTTGTATTTTCCTTTTTATAAAAGATGTATAATACTATAAAAGACTATATATAATATAGGATAAAATATATATATATATATAACTAAAATATCCAAAAAATGCAGAAATAAGTATTTGGATTTTAAATAATTTTTACTATTATTGTGATTTTTTAATTGATTTAGCTAATTTTTATATATTTTTAAAGTCAAAAATAGCTTAAAATAGGGACAAAATAATAGGCTGAAATTAAAATGGAAAATAAAAATATAAAATTAAATCCAAATTTTCCCAAATCGGTTTTAATATATAGATAACAATATTAAGAACATTATAAAATAAAAATTATATATATATATATATTTGGAATTTTTAGGAATTTTATTTTTTTATCAATGTTTTGAATATTTTTAATTTTTTAGATTTTTGTTTTTTTATTTTTAGTGATTTTTTACCTGAAGGTTTAAAATACATAAAGAATCCAAATATATTTTTTTGAGGATTTTTCAGAAACATTTTTATATTTTTTTGGTTTTTTATATTTTAGATATGGATTGATTGTGCTCTAAATGATTTTAAATAAATATAAAAAGGTCCAAATTTTGAATTAAAATCATGGCGTGAAACTACAAGTAGTCAAGAACCTACACATATTTTTTCACCATTTTTGTAATACAATAGTTGTTTTAAATAAATCCAACAATCACACAAAAATACAATTGCTTGCAGGGGCATACTTGCAATAAAAATAAATGACGGGGGTTCATCTGCAAACGTGCCAAAAGTATACAATGTGTTTAAAAAATTATTGATCTATTTTGTAATTACAAAAATTGCACGGGGATACATGAAATTTGCCCAGCTCACGTGGGATTGGACGGCTAGATCTGGTTCACTTATCCACGTGTCGATCCTACATGTGACGATGGTGGTTCGCAATCGAGGGCTAGGATTAGATCGTTTGCTGGAGATCTGGCGGTGGCAACTCAAATGATCTGATGGTGGATGTACGTCATGGAGCGGCTAGAAGATCCAACGGCAGAGACGAGGTCTAGAAGAACAGGCCAAGAACACGAGACGATCGAGATTCGATCTGCTCTTCTGAGCTCCTCTGACCGTCTGAAATGCTCAGGGAAGACGCAAAATGGAGCTTGGGATCCTCTGCTCCCGATGGGGTCCTTAGGAGGTACGTCGGAGCTCTGACGAAGTGAAACAAGGTCGAAGAAGATCACGAGCTTCGGGTACCTCCTTCTCGAGCGAACACGACTTAAAAAAGTCCTTTGGCCCGCCAATACCTGCAGGAAGATTTGACGAAGAAAACCAAGGGGACTGGGGGTCTTGGGGTGGAATGGAAGCAAGGTTATGTGGGCGGAGATCTCCAACGGTGCGGTGGAGGAGGAGATCTGATCTCCAGATCCACAATGGATCTGGGAGAATGAGAGGTGGCGAAGCGGAGAGCAGCGGAAGGGGAACCGAGGGGAGGTGACCAGAGCGGCAGATAACGATCGAATACGCACAGAGGAGTTCGTCAGAGCTCAGCTCCGGCGAACTATGAAGATAGACTTTTACACTAACTTAATCAACAAAAACCTCAATTAAGCACAACAAATAAAATCTACGGCTAAATACTACTTAAAAAGCAAGGGAAATCAACTCTTACACTTGAGAGGGAGCACATGGAGCAGGGTGGTCGGAGCACCACCATGGATGATTGCCTTGTCCTCGCCATGCCGTCTCCAAGCTCGAGGAGGTGCGCAACTATCACATGGACATCAACACACATAGAAGGACACCTATCGAAGCTCGAAGGGGGATCAAAAAAGGAACTCGGAGCTTGGAGCTTTATTTATAGACAGTGAGCTCAGGTAAACTTGGGCGGTGATTATTGATATGCTCGAGGTAGATTAGCAGCATCTGATGATCCTGCGAGGTAGACAGATATGAGGTGCACACTCTTTGTAAAGAGCTCGAGGAGGAAAGATCATCAGGGTGGCATCAAAAAATTGGAGAAGAGGAGGGATTCGGGGCTCTGACAGAAGTCAGAGTTGAAAAATGAAGAGTTGACAGGGGTCAACGAATGGCGCACCCCCATTGGTCCACTACAGCTGTTAGATGACAAAAATGTAAATTTTATTCGAATTTAATTAATTAAAAATAAGAAATGATTTTATTAATTTTAATATATAATTAAAAATTGTTTAGTACTTTACATAGTATTTTATTATGATTTTTATTTTTTCGATGTTATTAATTAGTAGTTAATTTTTGTAGGTATATTTATAGGTATATTCATCTATGTTTTAACTATTTTTATTTTTATTTTATATATTTTTATTTTTTTATTATCATATTTTAATTTTTTTATAACTTATTTTTTTGTTCATAAATATATTTTATTGTATTTTATGATTTTATTTGTATATTTAAATAAATAGGGGTATAAATTGTGTAGGTATAAATATATGTATTTATCTATGTATTTTGTTCGTTATTTTATTTTTAATGTATTTTCTTTGGTTTTATTTTTGCTTTATATTTTAATAAAATGTAAATAAAATTTACAGCAGTATATATAAAAATATAGATGAATATAGGATTTAAAGAATAGATTCCCCTTTTATTTATTCACACGTATTAGCATAGGTATTTCACCTATATATTCAATATACTTATTTTATTTTAATGTTTTATTGGTGATTTTATGGTAGTTTTAATATGTACATGAGTTATAGATAATATTTAGAAAATTACAAAATTACAAAATTATAGAAAAAATAAATAATAAATAAAATGAATATTTTATTCGGGTATATTGTACAATAGGGGTCCAAAACCTAACATGTACATCTTAACTCCAAAAAATTGAAACCACCTTCAATAAATAGCTTATTAAAAGTTATATACCAATTAGAGGTGATTTTGATATATTTTGAGTTTTTATTTGAGAGATATGGGTCTGAGAAGTTGAGATTTTGGAATCTTATTCAAAGCATAACTTGTACACTATGTCTTATTTTTTATGAACTCAATTTTGTATTTTTATTCATTTTATTATCTAAAACTGTCATGTTCAAAGTTTCGTTATTTGAGGCATAAAAAGTAGAAAATAAAATAGGTCCAAAAGATGAACAAATAATATATTAATAAAAGAGTTTTTTATTGTATTATTGGGCCTTATCTCCCCCAACTTCATTCCTTATCGACCTAGTCATCAAGATGCATATGTCTCAGGGTTTTGGGTCATAAAATACCTTTGGCATTTTATTCTTTTTCTTTTCTTTTCTTTATTCTATGATTTTGGCATTAAAAACAGTGTTTTATACAGTATTTCTACAACAAAGCATGAATGTTAATTTGCATGAATCGAAGGTATTTACATGCATTAGCTAGGATTTTTAAGGCCAAAATGATGGAATAAAGGTGATGAAATGGATATCCATCACCCCCTATACTTGCCTTTGCTAGTCCCTAGCAAACACTTATGCAATAAGTGCAGAAAAGGAAAACAAAGAAAAAAATGAAAGGAAAGAAAGTGGATTAAATTTGATTCTCAAACTTGTCTTCACAAAATCGAAGTTTGGAGCTTAAGTCAGACCTTTGGAATTTTAGTGTGGGCGGAACCTTATTGGGAAGCAGATTTGAAATATAACAGCCTTCGAGAATCCCAAAACTCTGCTCAAGACCTCAGTAGCCATGTCAGAATACTTCAACTCATACACTTATCCTTGCGACTATGAATCTTGCTTGTACAATGTTTGTGATAGTGGTCCTCCTCGACTGGAATGATGAAGAGACTGACTTCTCCAGCATGACAACCTAATGATTCCCCAATCCAACAACTCTTTCTTCGAGGAGGTGGTATCCCCTTCTAAGTTCAAGTGGCAACATGCTCAAGGGGAGGGGGTGAAGAGAAGAATGGACGATAGCCAATGTAGACACCTATCCTTGGATGCTTGACTAGTGTAGCCAAGTCATCTGGCTGGAGGCTCACATATCATGACTTTGAAGCACAAGCTTGCTTATTGTCTATACAAATATGCACACTCTGGAAGGCATTTTTTTTCAATCAAGCATGTCCACTTTTTCGGAGTTTTTTGCTTTTTATTTTTGAATACTATATACAACATCATTTACATAAGGAGTTTTTCCTCTTGAGCCAGTAGACTATCCCTCTTTTGAGGCATTATTGGCAACCCATACTTTCATGTCTTTAGATATCTCTGCTACTGGATGTGTTGGGGTGCACTTCCCTCCCTAGACGAGGACAAATGTTTCCACTTGAGTGCATCTCATACCGACAAATCCAATCCCCTCACCACTCCAACTGAGTTGAGCCAAGTGAAAAGTGCAGGTGTCCAAGTTCCGTCATTATCAACAAGAGTCGTAAGTGTGCTCCGAAATACTACTTAGGTAGTCAAGAATCCATTGAACAAAGTCTCACAATTCACAAAGAATTAAGTCAACTAGACCTGAAGTACCTCAATTCTAGCTCCTATAAGGTTAGGTAGATTCAAGGTACAACCAAGATCCAATCTTCAGATTTTACTTAGACTCGTTCAATTATCAAACTCAATCCGAAAAATGTGAATGCCATGTGAACGCTATGTTCGATGCAGGAAATATTTCTGTAATGCAATTTCCAAAGCTTTGAACTTTTTATGGGCTTTTTGAAAAAGATGATGCAAATGCTATTTTTTGTTTTTTTTCAAAGAGATTTTACAAATGTTTTTGGTATTTTAGTTTTACAAATATTTTTTGTGATTTTTAAAAATATATATTTTTTGGATGAAAACAAGTACAAATATTTACACGGGGACGCTTCTTATATTTACAAGAGTTGGGTTTTTAAGAATTTACAAGGGATAAATAATCATTTTTATGGATATATATACAATAGATAAAGAATTTTAGTGCGATGTATATATTCTAGGACTTATTCGAAAAATCATTTTACAAACAATTTTGAAAACTATAGTCTAAACTATTTTTTACAGCTAATTGTTACAAACATTTACACACATTTGAAAATCATTTTGCAGCAGTTTTTCAAACAGTATGTACATATTTTTCGAAATATCTTTGCAACCATTTTCAAAACCATTTACAAATAGTTTTTCAAACGATTTTATTTCACACAAAGAAAAGAAGTTTTGACAACCAAAATCTTTTTACAGTGATTGAAAACATTTTAAAAATATTTTCCCAATCAACTTTTAAAAGATTTTTTCAAAAGGATTTTCAAACTATTTTTCATTCATTTTGCAAAAGAATTTTCTACCTGATTTATTAATCCGTCTATACAAATTTTTTTAAGAATACTATGCATATTTTTATTATTTGATTTTAATGAATTTAATGGGATATGTGTTGTGTTTTATAAAGTATTTTAGCTATAATTATTATTAAAAATACGATAGTACGAGTTATGGCTAAAGTATATACATAGTATATACGACCCCCTATACTTAGCTTGAGCTATGTCCTCATAGATCCAAGAGAAAAAGAGAAGACATAACTCGTACTGAGTATAGAAAAGTCTAAAGAAAAATGAATGAGGGAATGGACATACGAATGAGAAGTTGATCATCCCCCTATACTTAGGATCAAATAATCCTAAGTATAACAGACTGTATACAAAGCAGGGAGGGTCAGAGGGGGTGAATAGATCGTACTCAGACTGTCTCCCCCTATACTTAGCTTAACATATCCCTAAGTATAGACAATAAGAGGAGGCGGAGGAGAGGACCGAAGAATAAAATAATTCGGGGTGCACACCCCCTGTACTTAGGACAAAGTATGTCTTAAGTATAGAATACTGACAAAAAGGGGTGATACACAACACATTTTTTTTGGGGGATAACGAAAAAGAAAACAAAAAGGAGAAAAGAAGGAAGTATGAAAGCTTTAAAGGATGAGTTTTTGAGTGGCAATATTTGAATCTTGTGATGTTGCTACTGTTGTGGATGTATCTTCATAGCGTGGTACTTGGATAGAGTCAACAACGGCCAAGAAAGCGTCATGCTCGAGGTAGGGCTTCAGTAGTTGACCATTGATGACAAATAGTTGTTCATTAGGAGACAATTCCGATATCACAATACTTCCATTGTCACACACTTCTTGAATTTTGAATGACCGTGTCCATTTGCTCTTTAATTTGCCCATGAAGATCTTCAACTTTGTATCAAATAGCCACACTTTCTGTCCAGTCTCAAAGGTCTTTCGTCTAATGTGCCGGTCATGCCAGTGTTTAACCTTCTCCTTGTACATCAATGTGTTATCATATGCAAAGTCTCTGAATTCCAGGAGCATGTTCATTTTCTCTTTCCTCTTCTGACCACCTTGTTGTGAGTCCAGATTACAAATGTTAACTACCCACAATGATTCATGAATCAGCTCCACTAGTAGGTGGCATGGCTTTCCATATACGAGGCGATGGGGTGACATGTATAATGGAGACTTGTAAGCGGTTCTGTATGCCTAGAGGACTGAGTCCAAAAGCTGGGACCAATTTTTCCTGTCCGTTTTGACAAGCTTTTGGAGTATCGTCTTGATTTCTCAGTTGGATAGTTCTGCCATATCGTTGGTCTGAGGATGATAAGGAGATGCGACTCGGTGCTCAAGGTTGTGCTCCTCTGCTAATTTTCTTGACATCTATGTTAATGAAGTGACTACCCCCATCTGATATCAATATCTTTGGGATCACGAATCGCAAGATGATATTTTCCTTCAGAAAACAACATATTGTACGGTTGTCTACGGCTCGAGCAGGGATAGCTTCAACCCAGTGACTCATGTAATCAACGACAAGCAGGAAGTGCTTGTATCCATGACTGTCAGGGAAAGGTCCCATGAAATCGATTCCTAAAGCAGCAAATACATCTGCAATCTGAATGAATTTCAGGGGCATTGAGTCTTTTGTTGTAAGGGTACCTTTCAATAACTGACAGCTCGTGCATCATTTAACATATGCTCCAGCATCTTTAAATAATGTAGGCCACCAGAGGCCACACTGCAATATCTTCGTTGATGTTCTATCTCCATAATGGTGTCCACCAGATTTGAGCGAGTGACAATGCTCGAGACACTATGTTGCTCCTCCTAGGGAATGCACCTTCACAAATACAATCCGCTCCTTCACTGAATAAGAGAGGATCTTCCCATTGGTAGAAATGGATTGTTGACAAGAATCTATCCTTCCAAATCTTAGTCCATTCATGTGGAACTATGCCCGAGATGAGGTAGTTGACAATATCAGCATACCAAGGGAGTGAGTCCACGGCCATAATCGACTCATCAGGGAAGGTGACTGTAATAGGTGCGTTGCTCAGTAGAGTCACTTGTTGCTCAATTCTGGAGAGGTGGTCTGCTACCACATTCTAAACTCCAGGCTTTCCCTTGATTTCCAAATCGAACTCCTGGAGGAGAAAGATCCATCTGATCAGTCTAGGCTTGGCATCCTTCTTCTGATGTAAGTATTGGATAGCAGAGTGGTCAGTGTAGATCGTGACTTTTGATCCAAGCAAATAGGATATGAACTTTTCAAGGGAGAATACCACATCCAACAACTCTTTTTATGTCAAATTTAAATTCTCTGAGCTTCATCTTATGTTTTGCTGCCAAAATGAATGAAACATCGCGCCTTGTCTTTCCTCTGTCATAGAACAGTCCCAACTGTAAAATCCGACACATTAGTCATGATCTCGAAAGGAAGAGACCAATCTAGCAGTTTTAGGACTGGATCTTGAAGGATTAGCTCCTTCAGTTGGTTAAATGAAAGGATGACCTGTCGATCAACATTGAACTCGGTCTCCTTGCAATGTAACTCTGTAAGAAGTCGGGTGATGCAACTGAAATCACGGATGACTCTTCTGTAGAATCCCGCATGCCCTAGAAATGACCTCACATTCTTGACTGTCTGAGGTGGCTCTAAATTGTCAATCACATCCACCTTTGTCGGGTCGACTTCCATGCCTCGTGTGGAAATGACGTGGCCCAGCACAATCTCCTCTGTGGCCATGAAGTGGTTCTTTTCCTATTCTAGTACCAGATTGACTTCGCATCATTTGTGAAGTACTTTGTCCAGGTGCTCAAGATAAGAATCGAAGTTGTCACCATAGACGGAGAAGTCATCCATGAACACCTTGAGAAACTTCCTACCATCTCGACGAAGACTGCAAGCATGCGTCTATGGAATGTCGCTGGTGCATTGAACAGTCCAAAGGACATTCTCCTGTAAGCATAGATACCGAACGAGCAAACGAAGATCATTTTCTCTTAATCTTCAGAGGCGATTGCCACTTGGTTATATCCGGAGTAACCATCCAGAAAACTGAAGAACTCCTTACCAGCCAGTCTTTCCAAAACTTGATCAATAAACGGTAAGGGGAAGTGGTCCTTCTTAGTTGTTTCATTTAGGCAGTGGTATTAAACACATACACGTCAAGATGTCGGTACTCGAGTATATATCTCCTCTCCTATGTCATTTGTAACCATAGTGAGCCCTGATTTCTTCGGAACTACATGTAGTGGGCTCAACTATTTGGAGTCAAAGATATGATAAATGAAGCATGTGTCACACCATTTCATGATTTCCTTCATGAAGACGTCCCTCAGATTTGGGTTCAGTCTTCTTTGAAACTCATGAGACGGCTTGGCATCTTCTTTCAAGTAGATGTGATGTGAGCACAGAGTAAGATTTATCCCGCAGAGATCTAAAACATGCCAGCCAAGTGCCTTGCGGTTCCTTTCTAGAATCTCGAGAAGTCAAGATTCTTGCTCCGGGGTCAGCTTGTTGTTGCTGATGACCGGATACATGTTTTCTGCACCCGTAAGGGAAAGCATACTTGAGGCATGTCAGAAGTGGCTTTAGTTCATGTTCTAATATGGTCGGTTTCTCGGTCACATCGGAAATTATGCTGGTTAGGGGATGATCTGTCTGAACTTTGGAGGTAGTGCTGACCTAAATGACTTGATGATCTTCTAAAGATGTGCCGAACATATTTATAATGAACTCATTGTGTTCAGGTTGGAGTGAATCATCTGGATCAAAAAAATGCATCAACAAATTGGATTATGTCTCCCAAATGTCGTCGGAGCTTGCATCGACCGTGCTTTCTAGGTCCTCCTCAAGAGAGAGGATTTCCTGTGCCCATGGGTCATTCAAAGAGAGCGGTGTGACTCTGATATCTGCAATGAAGTCACAGTCTGCTTCAGGCGGTGTTGTATGACTTTCATCAGTTACGACTTTAGGCTTGTTGATTATGTATACTGTAATTCCGCTGTTGTTCGAGCTAAAAGTGATCTTACCAAACCCATAATCAACCCGGCCTCTAGAGTGCGTAGGAATGATCGACCTAGGATAATAGGAGTCTAGAATAAGGGTGCAGGGGAGTCTGTATCTAGGACTACAAAATCATCTGAAAATTGCATGTCCTACAACTTTACCACAACATCTTCCAAAAGACCTCGGGGTCGCTTAATGGATCGATAAGCAAATTGAAGGATCATCCGTGTCTGCTTGAGAGGACCTAGCTCAAATTATTGCAATAATGAAGAGGGTGGGAGGTTGATGGAAGAACCGCTATCAAGCAAGGTTCGCTCGAAGACTTGATCAAAAATCTCGCAATTGATCAAAGGCGCTACTTTGTCTTGCTTCATCCGTGGGAGATCGATGATGGCTGCAACTGTGGCCATGGTGAGAACATGCTTCTTTACCTGTCAGTGTTTGTTATTATGTGTTGGTCGACGCTTGTTTATACATGCCTCTTTTAAACCATTCTTTACAACGGACGTGTATTCCATGGCCTTCATCAAAGGAATCTTAACAATCGGATTATTAATGATATCCACAATTCTAGATTCAGATAATGCACTTTTTCTTTTTGCATTTTTTTGGAATTTTCTATTGCTTTAGGAAAAGGAATATTCACATTATTGAAATCAAAAGTATTATTCTTATTCACAATAAAATCCTTGTCCGCAATATTCTGTACATACATATCACAAAAAGGAGTACAAGCCGGAGATGGAGATGTTAGTGTTGGTGGACAAGCAAAAAGTGTAGCCCTGGGGTTGGTGGTTGGTGATTGGGAGCATACTCGATCAAACAGGTTATTTTCTTGGCACCCTAGGGTTGGTGGTAAGACCTGTTGGATGGTGGATGGCCCTGTGGGTCTTCGGTAGGGCGGGCTAGCTGTAAAGGCTTGAACTTGTCCCTCTCGGATCCTATATCATAAGATTTGGCTCGTCAAGAGGAAACCAACGGAATTTGTTTCTTATGAATTGGACTTCGTTTGGAATAGTTGTGATTTTCGGAAGAAAGAGAAGTAAAGAGGTTTAAAACGTCATTAACCCATAATGACTGTCATTAAGACTAAATAAACATGATTAAAGAAACTAATGATGGATTGAAAACCACTAATGATCATTAGCGGACACTAATCAATAGTTAGCAAGAGATAAGCATAAGCCACGAAAAGTTAAATCGTTATTAGTGAAAGTTAATCACGATTAGCGTTAATTAAGCGTCATTAGTGAATATAGAAACCTCTGGAATGTTCTAACTTAAGCCCCAAGTTTTGGATAAGTTTCGACTAAAACCATGGGCCAAAACCATAGGCCGCTAACCGTAGTTAAGGGCTAAACCACGGTTTACTAACCATGGTTAACGGTTTTCAGGAGCCTATAAATACCCCACTACCCATTCATTCTCTATGATTTCCAATACCACCACCACCCCCAAGGGCTAGGGTTGAGAGGTCGGGAGGAGGAGTGAGAGGCGGTGAAAGAGCGCTAGCAAAGCGCTGTCGGAAGAACGAGGAGGAGGAAGGTATGATCCTCTCTCAGTCTGCTTCGTAGACTAGGGCTTTCAATTCATCCTCTTTTCTTCCAAGTTTTATTCTTGATTCATCTTTCTTTCTGATTCATTTCATGTTGTGGTTCGAGGAGAAATCTGTGTAACACCCTACTTATGGGTGGGAGGCTATGCATGTCAGTGAACCTTGTGATTCGTCACACATTCACTCACCTAAGACGCGTGGTGTCTAACGATTTTCCATTACCTATCGCTCTTTCTTTTCCGCTTTTATAGTTATTTTGATGGAGAAATCCGTGTCATACCCTACTTAGATGCGGGCGGCTATGCACGTCAGTGAACCCCTGTCATTCGTCACACATTCACTCACCTAAAACACGTGGTGTCTACAAATTCTCCTTCACTTGCAGTTTGATTATATTCTTTCTGTTTCACTGTTGTTTTCCTCTCGGTTGATTTTATAAGGGTAAACTCTGCCAAAATTTTTCTAAAAATATCACCCCGTTCAAGGGGAAACTGTGCCGAAATTTTCTTAGAAATATCACCTCGTATAAGGGGAAACTCTGCCGAAATTTCAAGAAGATATATATTCTTCGCATACTTCGTATTCTTCGCATGTTCTTCACGTTCTTCGTGTTCTTCGTTTGTTCTTCACGTTCTTGGCACGTTCTTAGCGTTTTTATGTGAAAAATGAAATCCGATCGTTTCAAGAGCCTTAAGTCATCCTTTCTGAAAACGAAACATGATAAAGTGCTGCATACGCGAGAGAGAGCTCAATTAGGTAACAAAATCCTTCCTTTTGCTATTGGGTTTTCATATGAGATCATTGAAATTCCTGATTTTATATTATTTGGTACAAGAACCCTAATTTATTATTTCTGAGAAAATATGAAAAGTTGCTTTGTGATTTCCACTAAAATAAGGTCTAAGAATCGAATTGATGCAGTGGCTTGGAAAGTTAGGGTTTGGAAGTTAAAACGAGATAATTATGAGTATATAAATGTATGAATTAATATATGTGTAAGTCTACATTCAGTATTTTATGGTTATGCAAATCTAAGGCCTAACAGAGGAATTACATCATGGGAATTGATATTTGTTGGTTTGGTACGTGAAAAAGATCATGCGTTACGTTAAGAAATAACTGAGAGTAGAACTACAGGTCGGGCATGCAACCTGTAGGTTTGTCAGAAGGAAACCCGTATTGGTGTGACAGATTGGCATCAGAGCCCGGTTACTCCAGTAATTTATTTAGTAATTGACAACTATGAGCGGTATTTAGAAACTAAGGTTGTATTAAGATACTTTGATCTTAATTATTGATTGTAGTACTATTCACAAGACATTGTCCCGTATGTACATCATGCTAAAATGTATAGGACCTAACCATTGACCTTGACTCATCCCAGGATCATGGCTAACCAAGATGTATCTAGGCAATTAACTGCTATGATAGCGATGACCCTTGAGATGGGTCAAAGGTAATATGCATTAGAGCGAAGATTCAAAGACACAATGAGAGATCAAAGTCATCCAGACCCGTGGATGATAGAGTTGAGGATTCTATTCACCCTCATAAGAAAGATTCCATATACCATTGATAACTCGGGTCTATCGCAGGTGTAAATGTGTCTCACACAAGGCAGAGACGGAGTCGCTGCGGCGACCCGCAATAAACCCTGATTAATCAACAATCAACCCACAACAGAAATCAAACAATGAAAGCGATGCGGAGTTAAAATGTATTATAACTCTACAAAAATGTGTATAGTGTGCAAGTGTGTAGCGGTCGAGCACAGGGAGCAAGCAAGATAGGTCGGACAAAAATGTGCAAAAATGTGATGTGATCAAATGCCCACCAATATGCAATTTTTGTGGGTTTTTATTTTTTTAAATTTTTTTATTTTTAATTTTATATTTTTGTATTTTGATTTTTAATTTACTGATTTTGTATTTCCTTTGTGTATATATATATATATATATTTATAAATAGAATATAAACACAATATAAGAAAAGAGAATAATAGAGTATTTATACAAATAGAGAAAAATAACCAAAATTAGGAAAATTAAATGTTTTTGGTCTTTTTATAATTTTTAGATGTTTTTTGTGATTTTTAGATATTTTTCAGAATTTTTTTGGTATTTTTAAAAGTCAAGATACTAGAAAACAGTGAATAAAATTGCTGACCAAAATTAAAATGATAATTAAAAATATCAAACAGTATCCAAAATTCCTCAGATTAATTTTAAAATACAATCAATAAAATAAGGAAACTACAGAAACTTAGATTTCATTTTAGGATTTTTTGTTGATTTTTAATATTTTCTTAAAGATTTTTAGAGTTTTACCAATTTTAGGGTTTTTCTTTTGAATTTTTAATGATTTTTGGTATGAAGCTAAAAGACACTAAAATAGACTAAAGGTATTTTTTTTGGATTTTTTAAGGATTTTTGATATTTTTTGGTATTTTCTAATGCAAACAATAGCAAAAATACATGTTTTTTATTTTTAATAAATATGAAAATGCAATAGAAATGCAAAACAAAAATATGTTGTTAAACTAATATGCAACAGGAACTTACAGTGATTTTTGCAGATTTTTTGGTGTTTAAAGATGCATGTAATAAATACAAACAACAACTAAAAACTACACAGCTGGCAGGGGTATAATTGTAAATTGGCAAACATCCAGGGGCCAGAATGCAATTTTTATGCAAAATATATAACTAATAAATAGATTTCCAGGACCAAATACAAATAACCAAAGCCACCGGGGCACACGCGCAACTTTTCCAACCCCACGCGTGATTAGCACGCTCCTGGGAGGGACCTAAATGCAATACACAAAACTTCCAGGGGCTTACATGTAAAATACCCAAAAATATTACACATAATATCAAAGTTCATGGACTCAAACGAAATAGAAAAAATAGTAGGGGGTCCAGTGCAAAATCACCACCACCCCACGTGCACAGATCACGTGAGGTGACGTAGACTGGACCTAAATGCAAATAAACAAAGTTTGGGGGCCTAGATGCAAATAATACAAGAGTATTTAAACTACAAATGAAAGTTTTTGGACTAAAAATAAATACAAAATGGCGCGGGTTGAAAGTGCAAAATACCCCTAATGTGCACGATCCAACGACCGGTGGTGAATCACTTGAACACGTGGCGGGCACTGGACGGTTGATGACGCTTTGCAACCAACGTCTGAGATTATATCTCAGATTGAGATCCAACGGCGGTTTCCCCTCATGATCCGACGGCGGCTGTGCAGCTGGAGGCGCGGCCTAGATCCGACGGCGTAGAGGGCCGGAGCAAGAACAGGGAAGCGTCGTCGGTGAAGCGAGCTTCCTCGCCCTCGATCGGCGTCCTCCGGCGTTCCTTGGGCTCCAAAAGAGGCCTGCAACCTCCTGTGGTCCTTCTCTTCCTCCTGGCGTCTCCAGAAAACCTCGGCGACTGTCGAGGCTCGCGGGGGAGGGCGGCGGAGCTGGGAAGCTCCACGGGACTCCGGCGAGCGTCAAAATGAGCCCCAGGCTCGAGTCAAGGCTCGTTGACTTGCAAAAATGAGTGAAAGGGTCCAGGAAAAATGCCTGGACCCTGCGGAGGTGGAAATAGAATGAAGAGTGGCGTGAAGGGTACTCGGTCGGAGGTGCACTCCGGCGAGGCAATCGATTGAAGCGACTTAATGGATGAAACTTGAAATATCTTGGGGGATTCTACTCCTAGGGCTACGGCAAACAGAATGCAATGAAATAACAAAGGGAAAACGACTGCCTCAATGGTTAGAACCAGAGGGAGGTATACCTCGACGGCGAGCTTGTCGGAGGTGGTGGAGACACCTCTCACTTCCTTCGCCTTGGCTGACGACACAATACTGGAGTTGTCACCTCTAGGGACCTGTGGAGCTCGAAAGAGACGAAGAAAGGTGGACCAAAGGGACTCAAAGAGGGCTCGAAAGTCGGAGGGTCAATATGTATGGTTTGACAAGGTGGCTCTGACGCTCCAAAGATCGAGAGAAATGGCACGAATCTCAGCTCCTCGATCCTAGGAAAATCTAGGGCGTGATTCACAGATGTATGTGGCGAAACAATGCAGAAGGAAGTTTCGTGAAATGATGAAAGGGCGAGCCTTGAAAAATCCTTGAATCAAGGTCAAACGAGGCTCTGACAGGCGCACATGGGGAGGACAGCCAGTTGACCAAGGTCAACTTGGACTGTCACATGGTTGGTCCACGTGGACCAACCAGGAAAAATCCCTGATAAATGCTTTGTAAATTTTATTAAAAATAAAAATGAATTTATTATTTTTAGGTTATAAAATAAAAAGTGTTTATAATTTTATAAGGTATTTTAATATGATTTTTAATTATTTTTATGAGGTATAAAAATATAAGTTACCTTTTTAGGCTTATACATGTATATATATATATCTATATATTTTTTATTATTTTATTTTTATTTTGTGAATTTAATTAATTTATTTATTTTTATTATTTTATAAATTTATAGAATACTTTTATACACTTAAATATATTTTTATTTTATTTTTCTGATGTGTTTTATACACTTAATAAAATAAAAGTATTAATAATATAGGTATGTATACAGGTATTATACCTAGGTCTTTTATATACAAGTATTTTATTTTGAGTTTTCTTTGAGTTTTTATTCTGATTTTAATGTACACATATAGTGTAAATAATATTTACAAAATTATAAAAATAAGAAATTATAAAAATAAAGAATAAATAATAAAATGAATATTTTAGTTTGTACAAGTATACAATAGGGGTCCAAAACTCAACTTTCAAACCGTAGCTCCGCAAAATGCGAAACCACCGCCATTAAATAGATTATTTAAGATTATATATAATTAAATGTGATTTTAATTCATTTGGAGTTTTTATTAGGGAGATACAGGTCTGGAAGTTGGATTCTGGATTTTTATTCAGATCATAACTTTTTATCTGTACATTATTTTTGAGTGAAATCAATTTTATATTTTTCTTTATTTAATTATCTACAACTTCAATGTACAAAGTTTCTTTGTTTGAGATATAAAAAGTGGAACTAAAAATAGGTCCCAAAATGAATAAAGAATGAATAAAATGAATAGGTGTTTTTATTGTGTTTAGACCCTTATCTCCCCTTACTTTATTCCTTATCGACCTATTCATCGAGATGCCTAGATCTCGGGGTTTTGGTCATAAAATATTTACAATATTTTATTCTTTTTCTTTTCTTTTATTTATTCTATAATTTTGGCATTAAAAGCAGTATTTTATACACTATTTACATGCACATGCATGAATGCTATGATGTTGGAATTAAGGGTATTTACACGCATTTGCTGGGATATTTGAGGTCAAAATGATAGAATAAATATGATGAAATATGGATTCATTAACCATCAGTCCATAGAATTTTTTTGCCCCTACTCCGTTTGGAGGATCAATAGAGGAGGCACTTCGTAGGCATAAAAAAGAAAAGAAGAAGAGTGTTTTTATTCCTATTGTAAGGATAAGATTCCGATAAAGTCACAAAACCATTATCTAGGTAAGGAACCAGGAGGTCAATTATAATTCAAGAAGATCTTAGAAGACTGTGCGGGACATATTGCATGGCATCAGTCACCTGCTTATCTGCTACTTATAGAAATGAATTATTTTGATCTCATCCTAGGGATGGATTGGCTAGAAAGGCATTATGCATGCCTTGATTGTTTCCAGAAGACAGAACTTTTCACATTCCTAACTCGATAGAGTTCCAGTTTATTAGAAAGACATCCAGTGATGATGTCAAATGCATCTCTACTCTAAAAGGCTCAACAACTATTAGAACAAGGGTGTCATGGCTATTTAGCTTATATATCCACTACATCAAGGTTAGATAGAATGATAGAAGACATGCCTATAGTGTGTGAGTTTTTGGATGTATTTCCAGAATAATTACCTGGATTACCACCTAAGCGAGAGATTGAATTTGAAATCTCTCTCACACATGATACTCAACCTATCTCAATTCCTCCATATAGGATGGCACCGACGGAGTTACGAGAGTTTAAGGTATAGTTACAAAAAGGCTTCCTTCGTCCTAGTACTTCACCATGGGGTGCACCTGTTTTGTTTGTAAGGAAGAAGGATGGGTCGATGCAGTTGTGCATTGACTATAGACATATAAACAAGAGGACAATAAAGAATAGGTATCCTCTACCAAGAATAGATTACCTCTTTGACCAGTTACAGGGTTCGACTATGTATTCCAAGATTGATTTAAGATCTGGATACCATCAGTTGAAAATTAAAAATACAGATATTCCCTAGATGACTTTTCGAACTAGATACGTGTATTATGAATTTCCAGTTATGCCTTTTGGACTGACAAATGCCCCAGTGGCCTTCGTATACCTCATGAATTGAGTATTTAGACAGTTCCTAGACCACTTTGTAGTAGTCTTCATTGATAATCTGCTTATTTACTCCAAGGATAAGTACCAACATGAACACCATCTCAGGCAGGCACTTGAAACACTAAGGAAGGACAAACTATATGCTAAATATAGCAAATGTGACTTCTGGTTGACTGGAGTATCCCTTCTTAGGTCATGTTATTTCAGAGGCAGGTATATCAGTTGATCCTGCAAAGGTTAGTGCGGTGATAAGTTGGGAACGCCCGAAGACTATCACAGAAACACGATATTTTCTGGGTTTAGCATGGTATTATAGAAGATTTGTGATGGACTTTTCACGAATAGCATTGCCAACGACTAGGCTGACTCAAAAGGAAGTTCCATTCATATGGTCTGATGCATGCGAAGATAGTTTTCAAACACTGAAAGAATGCTAAACATCTGCACATATCCTTACTCTACCCTCAGGGAGTAAAGGGTTCACAGTGTACACGGATGCTCTAAAGAATGACTTGGGGCAATTCTTATGCAACATGGTAAAGTAGTTGCGTATGTATCGCGACAGCTCGGGACACATCATAAGAACTACCCGACACATGACCTTGAATTAATTGCCGTAGTTTTCACTTTAAAGATATGGATACACTACCTCTATGGTATTACTTTTGAAATCTTCACTGATCATAAAAGCTTGAAATATCTGTTAGATCAGAAGGAGCTTAATATGAGACTGAGACGGTGGCTAGAGCTATTGAAGGATGATTGCACCATCTCCTACCACCCCGGTAAGGGGAATGTAGCAGCAGATGCCCTTAGTAGAAGAACTTATTCACATGGGTTGGTGAATGCTATCCACTTCTAGGGTTTACTATCAACGTTAAGTGAATGGAACCCATTTGATAGTAGTGCTGATACTATAACTATTCCTCACCGATACAAAATAGAGATATGGGATAAAATAAAGAAATGACAGGAGGATGATTCAGTCCTAAAAGATTTGAGACAACAACTTGAGAAGAATGAGATAAAGGGATTTCAGATACAATATGTGTTACTATATAACCATCACAGAGCTTGTGTACCAGGCATACCTGAACTGAGGAGAGACATCTTACGTAAAGCTCATCGTTCTAGATTATCTATTCATCCAGGAATTATGAAGATGTATAAGGATCTTCATTCATACTTCTAGTGGCCAGGAATGAAGAAAGATGTTGTTGAGTTTGTGAATTCATGTTTCACTTGCCAACAGGTAAAAGCTTCACACTAAAGGCCACTAGGATTGTTATAACTTCTCCCCACACCTGAGTGGAAATGGGAAAGCATTTCCATGTACTTTGTTACTAGCTTACCTCAAACGACTGGTGGGAAAGATAATATATGAGTTATAATAGATCGTTTGACCAAGGTAGCACACTTCATTCCAGTAAGTTTATCTTTCACTCCAGACCAGCTTGTTAAGTTATATATTACACATGTGATCCGTCTCCATGGTATCCCAAATGAAGTAGTTTGCGATCGAGATTCATGATTCACCTCGCACTATTGGCAGAACTTCATGAAGGACTTATTTACACAACTATGCTTGAGCACATCATATCATCCACAAACAGATGGTCAATTTGAACGTACTATTCATACTTTAGAGAATATGTTACAAGCATGTGCCTTAGAATGGAAAGGATCATGGTTGAAACATTCGCCTCTTGCAGAATTCACATACAACAACATTTACCATACAAATCTTGGCATGGCACCATTTGAAACACTTTATGGACGTAGGTGTACTACTCCTTTGTGTTGGAAAGCGGTCGTGATAAAGAACATTTATGATTCAGATAGACTACAAGAGACACGGGAAGCTGTAGAGCTTGCTCGAAAAAGACTGTTGACTGCTCAAAGACACCAGAAAAGCTATAGTGATATCAGGTGAAGAGACCTTGAGTTTGAGGTATGTGACATTGTATTTCTCAAAGTATCGCCTATGAAGGGAATTCAGAGGTTTGGTGTGCATGGTAAGTTAGCACCCAGGTTCGTGGGTCCCTTTGAAATCATTCAGTGGATTGGAAAAGTGGCATATAGACTTGCGCTTCTTCCACATCTTTCGGCAATACATGATGTTTTTCATGTATCAAATCTAAGAAAGTACATTAAGGATCCAGAGCATAAGATAAGTTATGATGATTTACTTGTTGAGCCATACTTGACATACCAAGAGATACCTGTGCAAATACTTGACAGGGATATCAAGAAGTTGAGGAACAAAGAGGTACCTCTAGTTAAAGTGTTGTGGCGCAACCAAGAGTTTGAAGAAGCCACTGATGAATTCACGATTCATCATCTCAATATATTGATCTTAGCAAAATCCACGAGTAAATTCCCTAATAAATATATAAATTCCATAAATTAACAAAAAACTCTTATAAATAAAATACATTAATTATTGTATATTAGATTGTACAAAATGAATTAACAATAAAAGGCCGCAAAAATAAAGGAGTTTTATACATGTAAATAGCCCAAACTTCATGTATTTTTAATAATTTCATTTCAACTCTTTTTTTGTCTAATTCTTTCTCTAACTTGTTTATAAAAATGTATATAAAAATACAAAAATACAAAACAAATTTCACCTTAAATAAATGTTCCTAGATCCTAAAGAGAAGAAGCCGTAAAGTCCAACTTCCAAGCCAAATTCCCTCTCCGTATGAACTCCAAATTCATCAAACTCACTTTTAAAGTTCAAGTTAGAAAATTATCTATCCAACGGAAGTGTTTCATTAAAATCGGAGCTCATTTGCAAAAGTTGGGTTTTGGGACCTAGATGTACAATGTATATTATGTATATATTTATTCTTTATTCATTTTTTATTTTACATCTCCTAATTATTAAAAATATAAAAAAATATAAAAAAAATTATGGTTGTGTTGTATTTTGATTATACTATTTTACTGTATTTTTCCGTTGTAAATATCTCTTATTAAAAAGACAAAAAAATACAAATTAGAAAAGTAATAAAAAATGTGTACATGTTGTTTGTCTTCCCTTGTAAATTCTCCACTATTTATTTTCTTCTCTTTTTATTTTATCGTATTTAAAATAGCCTACTTTATTTATTTATTATTTAATTTCCATTCACTACAATAACCATCAATTCAACTCCATTATTCCACTATTTTTTCCAACTTCCCATTCAACTCCATTAATAATACAACCTCACATTCAACTCCACCACCTTAATAATCTCTCATATCATCCTCTTTATATACTTCTCATTCTCCACATTTTTGCCTTTGATCCACCTTTATGTGAGGAGAGCTTAGTTCCCAGAGTTGAATCGGTGACAGCGACGCAACCGTGGTTGAGCGACGACAGCCCTCTCTACGGTGAGATCCGTTGGCTTTTTGGCCAACATCGCAGTCGCAACCGCGCGCTGCTCAAGCTCATCGCGCGCCGGCGATTCGAGCGAAGACCGTGCTCTCACGAGCACATCATAGGCGACCGTCTTCATCGTAGGTAATTTTTCTTCTCATTTTATCATCTTGTTAGTTTTTTCATTTTTTAGCACATCACATTCACAACCATCTTCATCTTTCTATCATACCCCATCATCACCACACCATCTTTGTTCTCTTTTTTTATTTGCATTCATGTTAAAAAAAATTTAAAAAAATATAAAATAAATTAAAATAAAAAAATAAATCTTTTATAACAGTAGAAATTAATTTAAAAAAATAAAAAAGAGGCAGCGGACAGCTCCGCCCCCTCCTTCCACAGGTAGGCGGCGCCGCCTGCCACCCCCCTTCCTCCTTCCACACCGCCGCCCCGCGGCTAGCCTCCGCCAATCAGCGCGGCCGCCGCGTACCTCCGCGCGTCCGCAAGCAGCCCCAGGTCGCGCGGTGGCGCACGAGCTCCCAGCCCCCCTCTGTCGTGGCCGACCACCCGCATCTCCGACTCCTTCCTCCTCGCCAGCGGCGGAGCCGCGCCGCCCACCGCACGTCCTTCTACCGTGCCGCCTCAGCCTCTCCCCTCCGCGCCGCCGACCGCGCTGCCGCCCCCTTTGGGCTCTCCACCTGCGCCCCATCGTGAGAAAGAAGAAGGTCCAACCTCTTTTCTTTATTTTTTTAATTGTAAAAATTGCAGAACTTTGTTGTATAGTTTCTATAATTACGGAATGGTCCCTATACATGTTTTTGATGTAAATATTATTTTCTGAATTTGCATCGATACCCCTATGTTTGTATGTTGATTTGGACACCTGTTATGTATCTTTATATTCAATGAAAAATGCTTTCATGTTGAGCAACTAATTCTCTACATTGTGGATATTTATTTGTATTTTTGTGAGTTATTGTGAATTAATTAAAATTGTCAAACTGAAAGTCTTCATATTTTACCCAATCAGTGCTCTTAAAATCATATCTAACTCACAGTTGCTCCAAAAATTCCACAAAAATTAGATATGATGCTTTAATATATGATTGAGATACTATCCAAATTTCAACCAAAATGGAGTTATCTTGTGCCTGAAATAAATTGTAGAGTGTTTTTAGTATTTGATTTTTAATTAAATCCATGTACATCTTTTTTGCGAAATTTCAAGTCTTCTGGATTCTACATGAAAATATCTTTTTGGGATAATTCGCCTTCTTATTAATTTGACATTGTGGATTTATTATAAATTATTTACTCACTGCCACTCTGTTTTCACTAAAAAATCCATAAAAAACATATTTTGTCAAAAAATTCCAAAAATATTACTGTAGCTTCCTTGCATCATGTTTATGTTCCAGTAAATTTTTCATGATTTTTGCTTACTGTTTGTGTGATAAATTGCGAAAAAAACCTATAAAAAGTGTGTATTTTTCATTATTGCATTTTAACCCATAAAATTCAAAAAAAATACCTTGCATTCATCTTTGTATTAGGACTCTAGGAAAAATATAATTTTGCTAAAATGGACTTATTTTCTACTTAAATTAATTTGGCCTTGTTATATGCTTTCTTGGTGTTTTAATTCAGCTGCATTTGCTTGGTTTTTGCATTAAAAAATTTTAAAAAAATTTTACCGCGTGGAAATCTAGATCTTAAATTTCAAATTAAACCCAAGTTGTTCCTTTGCCTCTCTGAGTTCGACCCCGGACTTGCCCGGGATATAAATTAAAGCTGAGACACTCTTCACGGAGATCTTCTCTCAGTTCTGACTTAATCGCTAAGTACACGTGCTACAACAAGACCGAATTATTTATCGTATTTAGCGACCCGTCAGCCACGTGGGAACCTGAGGTGGAAATGAGAGAAAAATACACATACTTATTTGAATGATAACACTATGTACTGTGTATATCTTCATTGTAAATGAAATGTCGTTCATCCTCTTTAAGGTTGTTATGGTTTCAATCCTTTTTAAGGTTGTTATGTATGCATTTCTAGTCTCGAGGACGAGACTTTATTTAAGGTTGTTATAATTGTAAAGGCTTGAACTTGGTCCCTCTCGGATCCTATATCATAAGATTCGTCTCGTCATGAGGAAACCAACGGAATTTATTTCGTATGAATCGAACTTCGTTTGGAATTATTATGATTTCCAGAAGAAAGAGAAGTAAAGAGGGATTAAGACGTCAATAACCCATAATGGTCGTCATTAAGACTAAATAAACATGATTAAAGAAACCAATGACGGATTAAAAACCACCAATGATCATTAGCGACACTAATAGTTAATAAAAGATAAACATAGCCCGCAAAAGTTAAATTGTAATTAGTGAAAGTTAATCACGATTGGCATTAATTAACTGTCATTAGCGAATCTATAATCCTCTGGAATGTTCTTACTTAAGCCATAAGGATAAGTTTCGAACAAAATCATGGGCCAAAACCATAGGCCGCTAACCGCGGTTAAGGGATAAACCACGATTTACTAACCACGGTTAGCGGTTTTCTAGAGCCTATAAATACTCTCTACCCATTCATTCTCTACGATTTCCACTACCACCACCACCCCAAGGACTAGGGTTGAGAGGTCGGGAGGAGTGAGAAGCGGGGAAAGAGCGCTAGCGAAGCGCTGTCGGAAGAACGAGGAGGAGGAAGGTATGATACTCTCTTAGTTTGATTCGCAAACTAGGCTTTCAATTCATCCTCTTTTCTTCCAAGTTTTGTTCTTGATTCATCTTTCTTTCCGATTCATTTCCTGTTGTGGTTCGAGGAGAAATCTGTGTAACACCCTACTTAGGTGCGGGCGGCTATGCACGTCAGTGAACCCTGTGATTCGCCACACATTCACTCACCTAAGACGCATGATGTCTACCGATTCTCCATTACCTATTGCTCTTTCTTTTTCATTTTTATAGTTGTTTTGATGGATAAATCAGTGGCATACCCTACTTAGGTGCGGACGGCTATGCACGCAAGTCCTGTGATTCGTCACACATTCACTCACCTAAGATGCGTGGTGTCTACCGATTCTCCATTACTTGCAGTTTGATTATATTCTTTCTGTTTCGTTGTTGTTTTCCTCTCGATTGATTTTATAAGGGGAAACTCTGCCGAATTTTTCTGAAAATATCACCCCGTATAAGGGGAAACTCTGTCGAATTTTTCTTAGAAATATCACCCCGTGTAAGGGGAAAACTCTGCCGAAATTTTAAGAGAAAATATATTCTTCACGTACTTTGTATTCTTTGTATTTTCTTCACGTTCTTCGTGTTCTTCGTTCGTTCTTCATGTTCTTGGCACGTTCTTTAGCGTTTTGATACGAAAATGAAACTCGATCGTTTCAAGAGCCTTAAACCATCTTTCTGAAAACGAAACATGATAAAGCGCTGCATACGCAAGAGAGAGATCGATCAGGTAACGAAATCCTTCCTTTTATTGTTGGGTTTTCATATGAGATCGTTGAAATTCCTGATTTTATGTTCTTTGCTACGAAGAATTCTAATTTGGCTATTTTTTAGAAAATATGAAAAGTTGCTTTGTGATTTCAACTAAAATAAGGTCTAAGCATCGAATTGATGCAGTGGCTTGGAAAGTTAGGGTTTGGAAGTTAAAATGAGCATAATTATGAGTATATAAATATATGAATTAATTTATGTGTAAGTCTATATTCAACATTTTATGTTTATGCAAATCTAAGGCTTAACAAAGGAATTACATCAAGAGAATTGTTATTTGTTGGTTTGGGTTTGTGAAAAATATCATGTGTTACGTTAAGAAATGACTGGGAGTAGAACTACATGTCGGGCATGCAACCTGTAGGTTTGTCGGAAAGAACCCTTTTTGGTGTGACCCTACCTAGGTGGTACACAGTTGCCTTGTTAAGATAAGTGCGCATGAAATGAATGATTTGCAACGTGTGGTACCGGGTGCCAATATATTCGGGTTGAACGACGGAAGATGTGGGCGTGCCATGTGGAGGCACGGGTGGTTCAATAGCGGCTGGGTCACAATAACACTTATTTAAAGCCGCTAGGTTATGTGATTAAAAGTTAGCTTGAGGTTTTAAGCAATCGGGTCCTCGAGGACGGTGTGCTCCTATGTGTTCCAGACTGAGGATTTGAAACCTTGATTAATAAAAGAAAAGTAAAATTATCAGGGTAGTATTGGAAGATTGGTTGAGGCGATGTGTGGTGGCATAAGCTCACCAGATCAACACAATCTCCAATCCCGAAGTATCCACAGCTTCGGAGTCCAAGAATGGTGGGGTTCCCCTGGACTACCCTGATGTGGAATAGAAAAGAATATGACTTAAATTAATGAAAGGATTCTAACTTTTAACGACAACAAGTTTAGCAAAATTACATAATTTGTTTACATTTCTCTTCTTCGTTACTTAGCACTCGCTAATTTGTTACCCTATGATTTATTGGAAAACCCAACAGGTGTCGGTGAGCCATCGCAAGAACTTTAGCCATCCAGTCAGCCATAGTAGCTTTACTTTATAAGGTAGGTAGTAATATTTCTATGTATATCCTTCCAGCTGATGTACATGTAGAGGGTTGTAGTCGGATAATGGATCATGTAAACTTTATTTTGTGAATGGAAAAGTATTAAATACTTTTTTTTGAGTATTTTTATTTGCAGTTTGTTTTTTAGTGTTAGTTGTGATTGCTGGATAAATTATTGTTGAGTAACCAGATTCGAATATAGGAGGATCCCACAGCTCGGATTAGGGTCGTCACATTAGCTGTGCATCGTTAATCCATGCAGCGTTTACTTATTGAATCTATGGTAGTGGTGGGAGGGCTGGATCGGAAGGTGGAAGGAAGTATGGTTGGTAAACCACCGTTTATTGCTATGGCGGGCCCTGATTAGGTGACTGCACGTAATGCACGTGCTGAACTGCCGATGGCTGCTGACTCGGCTGAGGTTGTTGTGGCGGTGATGGCTCGTCCTTCTTCTCAGCAAGAGTCTCGGTAGATGGTGTTGTCGACTAGACAAAACTGATGGTACCCACCAGCAACTCCAACGGCTTGGTGATCTGGTCCATCTTGTCTAAGTGTTACGTCCTCTTTTCGATGACAACGAGCTTCTCAAGATCATGTGATCGATTCTCGATAATGTCAACTTTCGAGAGAAGACCCCCGATGATACTGAGGTTGGAGCTCTCATCTCTCTCCACCTCACGAGACACTGCCATGTGTACTTGCTTCCAGAGGATCTAAGGTTGTTTCTGATATGCACGCGATGAAGAGAGGGCAACCTCTCCTTTAACCATTTCTTAAAAAATCTGCCAAACTGCATCTTTATCCTTATTGAAATGAGACCACCCACATGCTATGTCGACGAGCCTTTTCTGTCTACATCCAGTCCCTGAAAAAGTGCTGGACTAGACTGGTCCTTGGTATCTCATGATGTGGACACTTCTCCTGCAGATCTGAGAATCGCTCCCATGCTCATGGATGGTTTTGTTGACGCCTTGGGAGAAGTTACTAATCCTGGCTCGCATCTGGTTGAGCTGACCTAGAGGATAGAATTTATTCAGGAAGGCGGATTTCAGTTCCTCTCATGTCGTCACAACCTTTCCCAGATGATTGACCAGTATAAGTCATTATCTTGCAAACTAAAGGGGGACGCCATCATCTTCACTACATCTAAGGGAACGTTGGGGTAGTGGGTGATTCATCAGATGTGTGAGAAATGCTGCAGGTGAATGTAAGTCTCCTCACTGGTGTTCCCGTGGAATGATGGTAGAAGGGCCATGAACTAGGGATTGATCTCAAAGTGAGCATGTACCGGTGGAATGAACATCCACTCGGTCATCTGGTTGTCTCTAGGATTGTATGACTCCTGCAGCGTAGGTTTCCGCCTCCCCTAGTCTAGTTCTTCCTCATTTGGATCATCACGGGGTCCGTCTCCTCCTCCTGCTGCTGGTTTGTCTCCTTCTCCAGATGGTCTATTCCTCGGATCGTTTAACATATCCTGAAACACAATCTGTGTTAGGGCTTGCTCAGTCAGCTGCTGTTGTATGGTTTGGATGGAAGCCATGCATTCCCCGGGTTCTGGTCTGGCATCTGTCCCTGCTCAGGTTGGGAAGGTGGCTGATGACCCTTACCCTTTCCTTGGGGAGCCATTTCTGGGTATGAGTCTGAATAGATGAATTCTGTGTTAGGATCCAGGACTGGTCCTAGCTTCTATCTAAAATGTGAAAAAGCCACAATCAAACCGCTTGAAATTGAATCCTAACTGCTAAGATGAATCTGGAATTAGGATCAATCCCAGAGTGTTGTGAATGAAAAATATGTAGATTGAAATCGACTCTCATTCACAATGACGAATGTGGGACAAAAGTGATCCCGATTTATTAGGTGGGCAAAGGAAAGAGGACGAGGAGTCTGGAGATCGATCCGTAAAGAGGTTAAAGAGTCTGCAGATCCGTCCACAAAGTCCGGACCAGGTTCTCTGGAATCACCTCGAATTATTGACGATGTCGAGTCTATGGAATCGATGTGGGCATCGACGGAGTCCTAACTGGATCATCCATGAATCACCATCGTGAAGAAAAAAGGATATTGATGCGAGAAGAAAGATATTGTGGTCAACGAGGAATAAAATGGAGTGTAAAAACATTAGAAGAACTCGAACTGAGCGGGTGTCAAAAGGAAGAAACATATGACAAGATTTGCGCAAATGCGCGGGGCTCGATCTTTGAACCTTAATCTAGATCCATGCAAACATTACACAAAATTAGGTTCACCAACTCACGCCATGTGAAGCCATGAAGGATCGGCTATTTATTATCTTTTCAGTTATAGAATTGTTATTTCAGGCATATCTTTTAACAAGTCCTTGACATGCTAACCCTGTAAAAGAGAGAGTACTACCAGAAAAGTATCTTATACTCCTCCTCCTCCTTTGTAACACGTAGTCTGTACTTTTTGAGGTCCTTGTAACCCTTCCTGGATCCCTACTCAGCTGAATAAATAGAGAGAGGAAGTCGATATGCGAAACCACTACTTTGGTCCTCGCTCGCAATGGAATCACCTGTGAGCGTGCAAGGACCTACTGGGATGCAAATCAATGAGACAGATACACTTGTGAAGGCGTGGCCTACGTCAGTACTTCAGACCTTGTCGATGTTCCACACAAGGTGGGAACATCATCGCTGACAAGGTCCTACTCAGTCACGTATGATAGAAGCGTCATTACTTCGGAAATCCAGACTATACATAAGGCAGTTACATATTGGGTTTTTGGCTCTAATCCTTAGATGGTCGTGCCTCGCTCATGGGAGGGGATTCGGTCCCCTCCTAAGACACCTGAAAGCAATGAGGGCTTTATGAACCCAAGATAATGAAAGTTCATTGCGATTTTTAATTAAGGTCAATGTTTATTTAGCAGTCCTCTTGTTTTATTTTTTTGGGTTTTCACCTTTTTTGAAACTTTTTGCATACAAGCGTCTAACATTTTTCTAGATTTTCATTTAAATCCTAGGTGCTCAAAATCAGAGGGAGATAGAGAAAAAGCCATGCAAATTAATTTGATGATGGAAATCTCACCATTGAATCTAATGATGCATGATGAGTCAGAGGACTTACAGTGCTTCCCAACTCTCTTCATGTGATATGCAAAACAAAAATTTTTAAACCTATCTACATGGCGGTGTGTGATCGACAAAATCGCCCTAAACAGTAGCTGTTATTAATCGTGAAGAACCATTTGTTAATTATTTAGAAAATGAGACCAAGGTCCGATCTTCGATGTCGATCGGTGCCCGCCACGACGAGTCTTGCAAGCTTTGTAAATGACCTCTCTCGGCACGTGGTCTCAGATCCAAATAACTATCATTTATTAATTTGACTAGATCCAAACGTAAGAGACTATAGGTACACGCATTCTTATTAGGGTTTGGACCTGATTACCGAGGTAAGCATCCTAAGTCTAGGGCCCCATTCACATAAACCGAATAAAAAGAAAGGCAGGAAACTCAAAACATCGTGAAACAAAAATAAAAGAATGCGATAAAACATAGAAAACTGCGATGAGGCCCCCAGATGAACAGAATCCTGAGAATTGGACCTCGTTGTGGAGAGTAGAGTCCAAGTCTGATTTATTACAAATTATAAGTCTCTGACTCATAAATAAATAAATAAAGCTAAGTTATCTCTATGCTAAATTTCCTCTCTTTACTTCCTTTGTAGCCTCTCTAGTTGGTCAAAGGGTGAAGATCAGCCTCCACTAAGCTTGGCTGCATCGGCCTTCTAAGAAGCCATCCCCACGTAGCAGGCCCTCGCAACAAAGTCACAAAGGGATTCATATTAGCACAGATAATCAAATAGAATCAAAATGAGCTATATACAAAGAATAACGGAATGGCTATGTGCAAAATAAAATCAATTATTAATTACAGCAATAAATAAATGAATAAGCAATTAATGGTTGTACAAGATAAATGACAAAAATAGACTGCACTCATTGCTCCCCGGCAACGGCGCCATTTGATGAGAGAGATATAGAAACATCATGTCAATCCACAAGGTAGACCGACGGTCATCGAAGCGACCACAAACGAAATTCCACTCAATCAACAATCAATCAACGAACAGGTCAAGTAGTGAATATTACAAAATGTGAGTAAAAATTTATTATTCTCCACAAACACATGGTATAGCAATGGAGTATGTAGAGGTCGAATCCCATAGAGCAAAATTGGTAACCTATGGTTATTGTAAACAAAGTGTATTGTGTACAACCATGTCATTTATTGTATTTTTGTGGGTTTCAATATTAATTTTTTCCATTTTTTGTTTTTACATTTTTATATTTTGTTGTTAATTTTATCTTTTTTATATTTCCTTTCTCTTTTTTATAAAAGATATATAATATTATATAAGACTATATATAATATAGGATATTATAGGTAAAAATATAACTAAAAAGATCAAAAAAATTGCATAAGTAAGTATTTTTGGATTTTAAATAATTATTATTTGTGATTTTTAATGAATCTTGCTCATTTATATATTTTAAGGTCAAAATAAGCTTAAAATATGGATAAAATAATAGGTCGAGATTGAAATGGAAATTAAAAATAGAAATTTGAATCTAAATTTTTCAAAAATTAGTTTTAATATATAGATAATAAAGAAAATTATAAAATAGAAAACATATTTTTGGATTTTTTAGGAATAATATATTTTTTATTAAGATTTTGGTGTTTTCCAATTTTTAAGACTTTTGTTTTTATATTTTCAATAATTTTTGGTCTGAATGCTAAAGATACATAAATGAGCTAAATATATTTTTTAGGGATTTTTTAGAAATGTTTCTATATTTTTTTTGTTTTATGTTGTAGATAGGGACTAGTTGTGCTCTAAATGATTTTTAATAAATATCAAAAAGGTCCAAGATTACATTAAAATCGTGATGTGAAACTACGAGAAATCAGGAAACTACACCTATTTTTCATGATTTTTGGAGCACAATAGCTATTTTAAATAAATCCAACAGTCACACAAAAATACGATTGTTGCCAGGGGCATACTTGCAATAAAAATAAATGGTAGGGATTCATCTGTCAATGTGCCAAACGTATACAACATGTTAAAAAATTATTGATCTATTTTGAAATTACAAAAACCACCAATGGTTACATGCAATTTTCCCAGCTCACTTGGGACTACGCGTGAGCTGAGTTGGACCGGACCCATTTATAATTTCGTTAAACATCAGGGGCCTCGTATGCAAAATTCCCTTTTTATTTACATTATCCACTTTATTTACAAGACTAAATACTAAATACAAAAAGGCAAGGGATACATTTAGCAATTTACCCCTTTTATGTGTGGGATTGGACGGCTAGATGTGGTTCACTAATCTACATGTCGATCCCACATGCAACGATGGCGGTTCGTAAAGAAGGGCTAAGATTAGATCGCATATTGGAGATCTGACGGTGGCGTCTCAAATGATCTGACGGTGGTTGTATGTCCTGGAGCAGCTGGAAGATTCCAACGGCGGAGAAGAGGTGTGGAAGAACAGGCCAAGAATACAAGATGACCGAGCTTCGATCCGCTCTTATGGGCTCCTCCAGCCATCTGAAATGCTCGGGGAATATGAAAAATGGAGCTTGGGCTCCTCCGCTCCCACTGGGGTCCTTAGGAGGTACGCAGGAGCTCTGACGGAGTGGGACAAGGTCGAAGAAGATCACGAGCTCTAGGAACCTCCTTCTCGAGTAAACACGACTCAATAAGAGTCCTTTGGCCCGCCATTACCTGTAGAAAGATTCAACGAAGAAAACCAATGGGACTGGAGTCTTGGGGGTGGAATGGAAGCGAGGTGATGCAGGTAGAGATCTTGGGCGGTGTGACAGAGGAGGAGATCTGATCTCCCGATCCACAATGGATATGGGTGAATGAGAGGTGGCGAAGTGGAGAGCAGTGGAAGGGGAACCGAGGGGAGGCGATCAGAGCGACGGATAATGATCGAATACGTACGGAGGAGTTCGCCGGAGCTGAGCTCCGACGAACTACAAAAATGGATTTTTACACTAACCTAACCAATAAAAATATAAAATAAGCACAACAAATAAAACCTGTAACTAAATAGTATTTAAAAATTAAGGGAAATCAGTTCTTATACCTGGGAGGGAGCTTAGGGAGCAGGGTGGTTGGAGCACCGCCGTGGACCGCTGCCTTGTCCTCGCCGCACCGTCTCCAAACTCGGGGAAGTGCACATCTGTCACCTAGACCTCAACACACGTACAAGGAAACCTGACGAAGATCGAAGGGGGTCAAAAAAGGGAAGGCATAGCTTGGAGATTTATTTATAGATAGTGAGCTCATGTAAACTTGGGTGGCGATTATTGGTACTCTCGAGGTAGATTAGCAAAATCTGATGATCCCGCGAGGTAGACGGATGTGAGGTGCACAATCTTAGTAAAGAGCTCGAGGTGGAAGGATCAACAAGGCAGTGTTGAAAAATCAGAGAAGAGGAGGGAGTCGAGGCTCTGACAGAAGTTAGAGTTGAAAGACGGGGAGTTGACCGAGGTCAACGGATGTCACGCCCCAATTGTCCACGCTAGCCGTCAGACGATAAAATCGTAAATTTTACTTGAAATTATTTAATTAAAAATAGCAAATGATTTTATTAATTTTTTAGTATAAAAAAGATTAATATTTATGTAGTATTTTACTATGATTTATATTTTATTTTGTGTTATTTATCAGTAGTTAATTTTTATGGTGTATTTATAGGTATATCCATCTATATTTTGACTATTTTATTTTTTATGTGTATTTTATTTAATTACTTTATTCTCGTAATTTATATATTTATACCTTATTCTTAGGTACATAGATATTTTTTATTGTATATTTTATGATGTTATTTGTATTTATAAACAAATAGGTATGTATTTTGTTCATTCTTTTATTTTAATGTATTTTCTTTGGTTTTATTTTAGCTTTATATTTTTAATAAAATATAAATAATATTTACAATAGTATATATAAAAATATAGATAAAATAAGAGAATTAAATAGTAGATTTCCCCTTTTATTTATTTACAAGTATTGGCATAGGTGTTTTACCTATGCATTCTATATGCTTACTTTATTTTAATGTTTTATTGTTGATTTTATTGTGGTTTTAATATGCACATGAGTTGTAGATAATATTTACAAGATTATAAAAATATAAGGTAGTAAATAATTATTAAAATAAATTTTTTATTCAGGTGTATTGTACAATAGGGGTCCAAAACCTAACGTGCATACCTTAACTTCAAAAATATGAAACCACCTTCGTTAAATAGCTTATTAAAAGTTTTATACAATTAAAGCGATTTCCATAATATTTTGAGTTTTTCTTTGAGAGATATGGGTCTGGGAAGTTGATATTTTGGAATCTTATTCAAAGCATAACTTGTACATTATGTATTATTTTTGTATGAAATTAATTTTGTATTTTTCTACATTTTATTGTCTGCAGCTTTCATGTTCAAAGTTTCTTTATTTGATGCATAAAAAGTAGAAAACAAAATAGGTCCCCAAAATGAACAAATAATATATCAATAAAAGGGATTTTTATCGTATTATTAGCCTTTATCTCCCCGTACTTTTTTCCTTGTCGACATAGCCATCAAGATGTCTAGGTCTCAAGGTTCATGGTCATAAAATACCTTTGACATTTTATTCATTTTCCTTCCTTTTCTTTATTTTATGATTTTGGCATTAAAAACAATGCTTTATACATTATTTACACAACAAAACATGAATGTTAATTTCCATGAATTAAAGGTATTCCCATGCATTAGCTATGATTTTTAAGGAAAATGATAGAATAAAGATGGTGAAATAGATATTCATCAATCATGTGTATGCGACATCATTCGATGATTATTTCTGATGTGATATTTCTTCCCTTCACCCTATAAACCTGTGAATTGTTCAAGGATTTCACAATTTTAGTTTAGAACCAAAAGTCTGAAGGAAGATAATATGAATTTGATCTAACCTAGGTAGCATGTACCTATTAGATGAATTCCAGTAATACCTTGTGGAGATATGAATATCATTCATATCTCACTCCTCCGGATACCCTTAACTCAATACAGTTGTAGGGAGATGCAATTGGATCATGTATAACATGATTTAATCAATGATGGTTTTTTTAGCATGATTACCTCTTGGTTTCCAAGTATATATGTAGTAAATACTACGTTATATATCATTAATAAGATTCCATACATCTAAACCTGAAAACCCTCATAAGCTATGGTTTAGAACCTACCCTGGTGTTGAACACTTGAGGATTTAGGGTTGCTTCGTCCATAACTTTGTCATGGATGCAAGTAAGCTAGAATCTAGCACCAGAGAGTGCTACTTTGTTAGGAAAATAAAGGATGGTAGTGGATACCTACTTTTATGACCTTGAGATTCTTAAAAGATTTCATCTCTAAGGATATGATTCTTATAGGATGTCTCACTTGAGAATCAAGACAAAAAATGAAGTCAAGGAACTCATTTAAATATTGGGAAGATAACGAGGCTCCTAAATTCGGAAATTAAAACGACAATCAAAGATGAAACACCCATACTCTATTCCAATGAGATTGAGGATAGATTCCATGTGTCAGTTAAGCGTGACAATGATCTTTATTTCATGTGATGAAGTTTCTAAGGATCAAGACATGGAAATATGGATGTCAGCAGTAAAGTCTAAAGTAGGCTTCATATACAAGTGTTGTATATGAACCCACGAGGATTTACCTGTAAGGGTCAAAACTATTGGGTGTAAATGGATATTCAAGAACGAGAGGGAACCTGATGAGAAGGTAGGTACTTTCAAAGCACGACTCGTAGCCATGAGTTACATGTCGGAGAGAAGACATCGCTTGCGATGAGACTTGCTTCCCGGTGACCATGCTTAAACTCACCAGATTATTGCTAACTATAGCTACACAACTTGACTTTGACATCTACAAGATGTGAGTCAATATTGCAATCCTCTATGAATACTTTTTCGAGGATATTCATATGAAGTAGCCCTAGGGATTCACAGTTGAGAAAATCAAGGTGTGCAAGCTGAAAAACTCCATTTGTGGACTCGAATAGTCTTCTTAGTTAGAACATCATATTTGATGAAATTATAAAGGTTATGATTTCATATAGAACCTCGATGAACCAATGTGAAGCTTGGTGGGGTGCCATTGTGTTCATCGTGCTAAATGTAGATGATATCCTAACTATTTAGAATGATACACGGATTACAATAAGTGTCTTATAGTCTAACCATTCCATACCTTGAGATATGATCTCAAGGGTACCTCTTATATCTTAGTTCTGAAGTTGTTCGGGAGCAAAGAGAAGAGTGTATTGGGACCGTCACATTAGCGTCATGTCTTGGACATGTTCCATTTTATGGAAAATTCCAAGAAAGGCTTCTTTTCCTTAATATACGGTACTGACCTATCTAAAGGAATAGCACCTCAAAGAATTGAGGATGTAAATGCCAAAGCAATATGCCCTAATGCATCAGCTTTGGGAAGCTCAATGTATGCTGGATACGTACAAAAGCCAGATGTCTGCCATGTAGTGGGAGTAATAATCTGTTACTAATCCTACTATAGAGATAAAAACACTTGATTGCGGTAATAATAGTATATTCAAAATGCCAATACTTTTTGAGATGGTGATCTCTAAGTCTTATCTTCAAGTAACTTAAGACTTTGTAGACAATCATTATAAGACATGGGACATGGTCTTAGTCTTGGGAGATAGATCTCCAGAGTATTTTGTTAAGGATGCTAGAAATTACATAATGGTATAATGATGTTTAAATTGTAGTGTTAAAGACACTGTAAAGATTGAGTATTGATTGCATAAGATGCAACATTCGCATTGGATGCGAGCGTTGTTACTAGGAGATATGCAAGTATCGTAAATGGACTTGGCGTAGTCTCTTGAAAACAGAGTGACTGATCAACTCACCTAGCTATTTTTCTAAATAGCATGTGATTGTCAGATGAGTGAGGGTTTAAAGATTAGCCCATTAATGATTCGTTGGGATAGTGGGAGATTGTTGGACATGCGAGCTCACAACGAGCCATTATGCAACAAATGTTATTGCAAAATGTCATTCCCTGACCTGAAAAGAATAATAACTAATTTGCATAACATGTCCCTTAGTACAATTAGGGTTATGTACCATGGTCATCTTAATGATCATACAATTGTTGATTCAATTGTTGAATCACATAGGTTGGCGCTTGAATGAATATCTAAAGAGTTAGATCGAGGACTCATCGAACACCATCAAATGATTATTAAGAGATGATCTCCAGCTTAAGAAGGAGATGGCAATCCTTTCTCGAAAGGTTGATATCTAACCGACCTCTTGATGCAGGTCCTCTGCATAGGAATAGAGATTCAAAGGTGTCGGATTAGTTAGGTCAAAAGTTGACGTAACAAGATCGAGACATCCAAAGACCTACGTCGTACATTGTCATGATGTAGGCATACATCCTCTGAACGGAGACAAATGTATTAATATATGTCTAAGTATGTACATTTGGCAGACCAATAGGTTGATGACCTAATCAAGGTTTGTCCACCGGTGCGCTGGTGTGCACACAAGGGCATATAAGTAATGCGATCTCTCAAAGGGACGATACATGTTCATTACTGAACCGGAAGACATGAGCTCACTCATGATATATTGAGAAGAATCAAATTCTGTGTACAATCGTCTCGCTTTGGAAGCTTGACTGAATTTGTAGGTTTGATATATGCTTTTAGAAAGTATATGATTAACACATGGGTGTGATATATGCATTTGGAAAGTATATGATCGATACCAACTTCCAATAGTCAAATGAGAAGTTTAATGATAAAACTCTGAAGAAGGCAATCTAAACAGATCTAAAACCTCGGGTTTATTCTGGGTCTTCCAGTATGCAGGATGTACATGTATCAGGAATACCTGAGGGTAATGTGATCATAAATGATTGTATAACCATGACGCTTCAATTTCGAGGGAGTGATGAAACATGTCTAGATTTTAGTGTCTCTTCTCGTAGAGAAGTAATATGATCTTAGTCCAAATGTTGGACCTTGATCTGAATGCCATTCAGATACAAAGATAAGAATATATTTGCGGTCTTGATTTAATCAAGCATCTATGAGAGGCCCACAAGATCTGAAATTGAGATGTGATATCAATATCCAAGTCACTATACGTGGAACAATACAATCACCATGTCCTTATCTCCAAGTATCCACGGAGAAAGCGCATTGTTCTTGAAAGAGTTCAAGAATAATATCGATGTCGATAATGTATCCGAGCATTGGGAGATTGATAATTAAATGTGATTTATTTATCCTGGATGATTGAATTTGACTCATATTATTTGACCAAATAAAGAGAGTTATCCAAGATGATTAAATGTTATTTAATTATCAAATACACGAATAATATGAATATGGTCCATGTTATTTGGGCACATGAGAATATAGATCCAATATGATTAAACATTATTTAATTACCATGGATGTGATTAATTTGGATATCACTATCCACAACAATTATGGATATTAAAATATGATTTATAATATGATGGATAGTTTTAATTGTAAATAGAATTTACAAATTATATGATGTTGTGAATGTGATTCACAATAACCAATTAATTGTAAATCTAGTTTACATATTATGTTTGATATATAAATATGATTCATATTTATCAATGGCATGATTAATGTTTTCTCAAATTTAAATTAGATTTATTTTTGCGAAGATAAATTCAATAATAGTTGCTTCATTTTATCCCAATAATAAATATATATCAAGGATGATAAAACCACCAACAAGGTGGTCGTCCACCTTGACTAAGTCAAAGGAGCGGACGCCACATATTTTTAGGGTGTGTGTCTCCCTTATTATATATTTTATTATAATTGAAATTAAAATGAATTAATTTGTATATTGATAAAGTAATATAATTAATCTATTTTAATTAAATTTGTTGTTGCAAGCTTGAAGCGACAAATCACGGCCAATGATTAATAACCTCTTAATCTATACTGCTGGATTAAAAGGGCACTTGGATTGAGATCCATATACATCCAACTAGTATAAAAGAATGGTAGCCCTTGCCTTTTAGACGACACACATAATTCCAAGAAGGAATTGAACTCTCCCTCCCTCTCTACCTCCCTCTCTCTCCACACACCAACTCTCTCTCTCTCTCTCTCATTGTGGTCGTCCACCATGGAGCCTTAAAGAGAGTCGCCATCATCGTAGCATCGTCTTATGCTGATGGATTTTTTGCTTGTGGATCTCCATCTCCTTAGGTACACCTCGCTCGTGAAGAAGACGTCGGATCTTGTGTGACGAGATTAGGAGGTTCACAGCTTGGATCGTCAACATGGATTGCGAGGAGCACGTATTTCATCAATGCCCCTCGGAAGCGTCTCCTCTGTTTGATCGGACTTGAGACAGGAGGTCTCTTTGTATAGAGAGTCGATCGCAACCACGCTTCAAGATGTAAACCTAATACTTGTTTGTGGTTTAGATGAAATGATCTAGGAAGTGTTCTTGGATTATGTGGTTTCATCATTTAAATTTTTAAAATTCCGCTGCCTCAAGCTGCTAGTACGACTAGTACCTCCTGGTCGCACGCGATGCGATCCTCACGCTTTCGTGATGCGCTTAAGGATTTTCCCATATCCTACAATTTTCACCATCGTCTCCTACTTGTGAGTATTTTTCCCATACTTTAAGCTTATCAGAGCCTAAGTATAATGGGAACGTACCTGATGTGTATATCTCTTCTTCTATTCTTTTCCTCTATCCTTGACAACTTCATTTTGTTATTTTTCCTGTATTGTCGTGACCTCGATTTCAGGCAGTTGGATCCTCCCCTTACCAGACGTGGTTACTCTATGATAACATATCCAATGATAGTAGCTAACGTTTAGAAATAGTATGCAACGAAATTCCTATAAAGAGAGTATCTAATTGTTTGTAAATTCACAAATAAAGCTTACATATCCAGATGTCCCACTATATTCTCTTACACGCACATCAAGTTGAAAGAAAACGATATATAAAGGAACTGTTAATTACCACATAACAGAAACAATAACAATTGGATGTTTGCTTAAAACCTGGGCGATGGCTTATCAATACATGTTAGTTTTCCATAAACCACAAGTAACGATTAGCCAACGTTGAATAACGATGAGGAGAAAAGTCAAAGCATGGTAAGTTAGCAAAACTCGTTATTCAAGAGAAAAATATCAACTTTTCTCATTAAGCTATATTCATTCTATTCCACGTCGGGGATTAGTCCATGTGATTTACCTTACCGTGTGATTTAACTCACCTCTTACGAACTATGAAGCCGAGGACATCTCAATATTGGATGTTGTGTTGATCTGATGAGCTTACTATGCCACACATCACCTCAATCCAATCCTTCAATACTACTCTGATTCTTCTCTTTCATTCGTTATTCATGGCTCCAAACCATCGGCCCGACAAAACAACCTCAAGAGCCCAATACCTTGAACAATAAATTAGCATTTAATCATTAATATCGATGGCTTTAAATACATGTTATCGTGACCTAGCCACTGTTAAGCCACGCGTGCCTCCACATGGCACAACCACATCTTCTGTCAGTCAATCCATCAAATGATAGCTGAGTACCACACATTTTAAATAATTTATACAACGTGCTCAACATATCCAGGAAACCGTCGCCTACCTAAGTTTGGTATGACATATATATCCTCTTCCGACAAGACTGCAGGTTGCATGCCTGACCTGTAGTATCCATGTCGAATCATCCCAAGCACATAACATAATATATCATTAGATCCAATCAAACCACGCTAACTTCACATGATACAATTCCATGCACAATTCTTTAGCTTGTTGTATGTATCCTAAGCTGAGTACGTGTGTGTGTACACGCACATACACATACTCACATTTACCTTTATATTACATATATGCATATCTTCATCACACCGACTTGTCATGCTATCAGAAATCATAATATTTACATGTATGCATCACCACGTTGATTCAACTGTATCAAAAACCCTTGGTGTTAATCATTGACCAGTTATCTTTAAATTCCGAGAGTAAGTACGTTGGCATCCTTCTCAATGAAGAACATAAAATCAAGAAATTTCTTTGATTTAATAGGAAAATCCAATAACAAAGAGGCATAAGTTCGTTACATGATCGTGTTAACCTCTCGACGGAGTCAATCTACCTTGATTATTCACTTAAAAACAAAATCTAAAAAAATATGAAAAACATTGAAACAAAGTGTTGTGACCATGTACATATTGCACATACTTTGTCGTTATTTTTTATTTCACTTTTTATTTATTATTGACAATATAAAAATATATTAATGTTTTATTTTGTCTCTAATATATTATTATACTTTTTGTAAATGTCTTTTATCAAAAATCAAGAAAAAAAATACAAAACTCTCATCAACGGTGTTTTCTTTTAAAACACCTTATTTTTTCTCACATATATCAATTTATTTTGCTCCCAAGATTTTACAAAAATGTAAATCTCACTTAGATCTACATCTTCCGTGTTGATTGATTTTTGTTTGAGTTCACTGATGCACTTTTTCTTCATTTTCGTATTTTTGGTATTGTCTGACCAATCAATGGTCACGTGGCCTACTCTGATTGGATCCCACCTTCCACTTATATTCAGATTCCATGTAACTTCTTCAAAATCTCGATTTAGTCACAATAACTTTGAGAAGAGACACCTCACTGAGAAGAGATACACGTTTATAAATTTTAACTTGTTTAAATATCATAATCTTCTATATCATTTATCACAGTGGCCTGTCTAGCCTAAAATCCTGGATCCGGTTCTGAAATAAACACAAGCTAACCCACCCTGCAACCCTACGGGGGCAGTTCCGTCCTCTGAAAAGATGAGGCTGTGGCCTGTGGGTGTTCACAAAAGCGCGGCAAAAGCTCCCGGCTCTCCCGCTCGGTGATCATATTCACATTATAGACATACCGCCGCCTAACTCGTTCCAAAACCCCAAACTCCCCTTCGATCCCCGAACCATCACCATCTCCGGCGAGATGAGCGTGGACGAACGCCGGAGGCGACGAGAACGTGGCGGAGGCGGCGGAGGTAGGCCGGCCAACCCCGCCCGGCAGAAGTTGCTCCGTGTCTCCGCGGAGGAGGAGCTCGAGGGCAAGTTAGGGATCAATCTCTTCACGGAAGGGGACAAGCGCCTCGGATGGCTCCTTACATTCGCACCTGTATGCTGTTCCCCCCGTCATTGTTATGCATTGAATCGTCTCGATGTGCCCGTCTTTGAAACTTTAGTGTAGTGGAAATCCGCTCAGTACACTCGAAATCGTGAAGTGGGATCACGGAAATAAGTAGAATCGCAACCTAATAAGCGAGAAGTTCACTCTTGCGGCTACGTTTGTAGTTCGTAGTGTTAAGTGTTATTGAGATGCATAATTGCCACACTAAATTGTGTTTGGCTGTCACTTTATTTATAATCACTTGCGGTTACAACAAATCCCATATTTCTCTCAACATTCACCTCTCTCTTTACAGTTTATAGATCCACTATTTTAGGAAGAAAAGTAGGTCTTTACATTTGAATGAGTATACTTATTTGAATAAGTATACCCTACATTTAATACCCCCCTCAATCAACATATCCTAGGTGATGCCTTATTGATAGACCCCTAATTGTTTGGCGATAGACTGAAATCCTGACGTGGAAAGGGTTCTGTCATAATACCTGCAAGTTGATCTTTCGTAGATATAAATTTCACCTGTAATTATTCCTTTGCAACTTGTTCTCGAACAAAGTGACAATCTACTTCAATGTGTTTTGTTCTTGCATGGAATACTGGATTGACAGAGATATACGTGGCACCAATGTTGTCACACAATAAAGTTGGGTGAATGTTTGGAAGAGCATTGAGTTCTTGAAGTAAACTTTGAAGCCAAATTAATACTGCAGTAGTATTTGCAACGACTTTATATTCTGACTCGGTTGAGGAACGTGAGACTGTTGGTTGTTTCTTCGAGGACCAAGAAATGAGATTTTGTCCAAGAAAGACGAGATTTCCTCCAATTGATCATTGATCTTCTGATGAAGCCCAATCCGCATCTGAATAAGCATGAATGTTAGAGTTGGTAGCTCGACGAATATGAAGACCTGATGTAATTGTCCCTTTTAGGAACCTTAGAATGTGTTTGACATGTTCCCAATGATTTTTCTGTGGGATTATTCATAAATTGACATGTCCTGTTGACTGCAAAAGAGATGTCTGGTCTGGTTAATAATAAGTATTATAGAGCTCCAATTATCTGCCTATATAAAGTTGGATCTTTAAATGGTATCCCTTGAGATGAGAGTTCTGTTGATGTCGCCATTGGGTCAAGACAAGTTTGCAGTCTTTCATGTTGGCCTTTTGTAACAGATCAAATATGTATTTTTGTTGGGACAGAAATAAACCAGTATTAGTATGCTTGACTTCAATACCAAGAAAATAATGCAGTTCTCCCATGTCACGGAATCGGAATTCTTTGCCAATTTCTCTTAATAACCAACTGATCTTTGATGGTGAGTTTCCTGTGATTATGATATCATCTACATAGACGAGCATATATAAAAGAATGCCATTGCAGTTGTGCACAAACAAGGATCATCTGTTTTAGAGGGCATGAAGCCAAGATTATGTAGGAACCGACTCAAACGATTGAACCATGCCCTTGGTGCTTGTTTAAGGCCATAAAATGATCTTTGTAGTTGACAAACATGACGTGGATTGTTTGTGTCAACGAAACCAGGAGGTTGAGTCATATATACAATTTCATTCAGAAATCCATTTAGAAAAGCATCGCTAATATCATTTTGTCGAACTTCCCAACACTGTGTTGTTGCAATAGAGAGTACTGCACGTATTGTTGTGGGCTTCACTACGGGACTAAATGTATCCGTATAATCAATTCCTTCTCGTTGATTGTACCCTTTTGCAACTAGACAAGCTTTGTAGCGATCTATCTGACCATCTGGTTTGAGTTTCAGACGAAAAACCCATTTACAACCAACAACATTCATATTTTCCTTGTAAGGTACTAGCTTCCATGTATTGTTTGTTAGGAGGGCATTGTATTCTTCAGTCATAGCATTTCTCCAATTTGGATCCTTGCTAGCTTGAGAATAGCATGTAGGCTCAGTTTCATCAGCTATGGATGCCAAACAAGCTGTGGGAATGGAATGCTTCGAATGCCTACGTATTCCAGCAAGTTCACGATAATCAAGGCGCTCTTTTTGACGAAGTTGATGACCATGTCCTGGTTGCTGTAGATGTCTTCCTTCATTTGATGTGTTTGGTAAAGATATGTCACTAGTTATTGGTAGTGGATCTTGTGGTTCAGTCCTGATGGTTGGAGAGGAACTTATAGTCGGAAGTTGAACGACCATTCATGGAGTCTGAGGAGATGGAGAAGGTGGTGGTACTAGAATAGAAATGTTTTTAAAGGGGAATGTGCTTTCATCAAAACGAACATGCCTAGTTGTGTACATCTTTCTCTTATTGGGATCATAACATAGATAGCCATGGTGATTGGAAGCATATCCGAGAAAAACACATTGAGTTGCGCGGTAAGAGAATTTATGGTGTTGATATGGTCTCAACAAGGGATATACAACACAACCGAAGGTACGAAGAAAGTTGTAATTGGGATTTTTCTTGTAGATATAGAAGAATGGGGTGTGATTATTTGGAGCAGTGGTTGGTAGCCTGTTAATTAGGTAAACTGCTGTCGCAAAAGCAAAGTGCTAAAATGTTGTAGGTAGAGAAGAATGGGCGAGTAAGGTAGGGCTAGTGTCAACAATATGACGCATTTCCTTTCTGCAGTGCCATTTTGTTCATGTGTATGCTGACAGGTAAATCTGTGGACAACGCCATTTTCTTGAAAAAATCTCTTTAAAGCTAGGTACTCACCTCCTCCATCAGATTGAAAACCACTTGATTTTGTAATTGAATTGATGTTCAATCATAGTAAAAAAATGAGGAACAATCTGGGCAACTTCACTTTTATTTTGAATAGGAAAGAACCATATCATTTTTGAAAAAATCGTCTATGAAAATGGGAAAATATTTGAAAGAGATGTGTATGGGGAGGGGCCCCATACATCACTAAAGATGAGTTCAAAGGGGGCATAGCTCTTATTACATGTGGATGGTAGATGAAGCTTTGTCAATTTTCCTAACATGCATGATGAGCATTTATTGGTAGAAGAAACAAAATGAAGACCGAGTTTATTTAAGATTGCATTGACAGTTTTCTGTTGAGGATGTCCAAGTCTGTCATGCCATCATTGCCAGCAGTCACAAACACCAATGAAGGTAGATGGAGGAATAGAAAGAGTGGAGGATCGTTGAGGTCGACGACATAACCCTCCGTTATTGGTTCCGCGGGCTAGAATCTGAGAGGTGCAGAGGTCCTTCACCAAGAAAAGATTTTTAGTGAACTCAATAGAACAGTTATTATCTTTGCAGAATTGAGAAACATACAGTAATGATTTTGAGGCTGATGGACTACATAAAATGTTAGATAGAGAAAAAGATTTAGTCGAGGATTGAACCACTCCTTTACCAATGTGACTGATTTTCATACCTTGACCATTTCCTACTTGAACTTCATCTTATCCTGAGTAGGGTTGTGAAATTGATAGATTTCGAAGGCTGTTGGTAATGTGATGAGCAACTCCACTATCCAAATACCAGTCATTGTTTTGTCGAGGATGTGTTTCATGCAATTGGGCTTGTGGAGGTGAACTAGTATTTTCTTTTCTATAATAATAACGATAGGGAGAGTGCCCATGTATTCCACAGACCGGACAAGGAGATGATCGACCTCGACCATTGTAATTGCGACCTCGACCACGAAAGTTACCTCGACCTCTGCCTCTGAAGGGTGTCCTGGAGGAATCGAGTTGAATAGTATTTGTTGACGGTCGATTTTCTGAAGAGGAGACTGCATTTTGTTGCAAACTTGCAATCGGATCTCATGAGAAGTCAAAATACTGTGAAGTTCTGCAAATGAAACATGTGAGGATTTGGTTGCTAACACAGCTACTATATCATTGTAGTCGCCTTCGAGATTTTGAAAAATAATAGTATTGAATTCCGCCACATCCACTTTATGACCCGATGCATTGAGTTCATTCGCAATGTATTTTGCTTTATTTAGAAATGTTGCAATATCGTCAGTTCCTTTCTTGAGGCTTTGGAGTTGCATTCGTAGTTGAATTATCCTGGTATGAGAGGGAGCGCCAAAGGCTTCTTTTATAGCATTCCAAACCTCATGACTAGTATTGAGGCCAATGACAATAGGGAGTACTTCTGGAGATAAAGAGGCGACTAACCAACTGAGAAGAGTTTGATCATGTTGGTGCCATGTTTGGATCAATAGTTCAATATCAGTGTTATTTTGTGTAACTTCAGAAGACGAAGTGTCAGAGGAGGAAGTGGGGGAAGGAGGTTGTGGACATACATCCGAACCATCTACTAGTCCAAGCAGTTTGTTTGACCATAATAGTGGTAGTAACTGAGTCTTCTAAAGCAAATAATTATTAGGTGTTAGTTTTATGAATAGGAAGTGATGCGCACCGATGTTGAGAGGAACATTAGGTTGAGCCATCATAGCATGAGCCTGCTGAATACGAAATATTATTTGAAACTGCTGCAGATGAGGCTGTGGCGATTTGATTTTCTTGTACCAGGGATGGTGTATAATATGTTCCTCTGCAGGGCTTGGCAATAGATGTAGATTCCTTTTGAAAAGCTCGAGCAAGAAGACAACCTTCTTTGTTGAAATACGGATCGGGGTTATGTGATTGGTATGTGGCCGTTGGAAATTTGTGTTGGATATGGATGAGATGAACAGGGTATTCCACGTGTATTTGGTGAAAATATGGGTGGGAATATGGGTTTAGGAATTGCGTAAGGAGAGGTTTTGGGTGTGGTGAGCAGCTGCCGTCTCCACCCAACAGAGCTTCGATTTTGTGCAGCAGAGATGCGTGCTGAAGAAGTGTGCAACACGAGCGTCCTACGCCTCACAGATCTGATGCCGTTTGTGACGGTGACGATGAGGCTCTCTTGATCTCCTGACGTTCGTCGTTTCGGAACCAGGAATAGTTGATCTCTTGCCACGCGAATGGGGCCAACGATCAGATGTGATCGTTGAGGAAGCTGACGGGAACGGCAGTGTCTAAAGCTTCGAGATGAGAGGGTGCGTCGTCCAGGTAAGTGGAGAAAAGAAAAGGGTTGGTGGGTGGGATTTGTTTTGGCTCTTGATACCATGTTGAGTGTTATTGAGATGCATAATCGCCACACTGAATTGTGCTTGGCCGTCACTTTATTTATAATCACTTGCGGTTACAACGAATCCCTTATTTCTCTCAACACTCACCTCTCTCTTTACAGTTTATAGATCCATTGTTTTAGGAAGAAGAGAAGGTCTTTACATTTGAATGAGTATACTTATTTGAATAAGTATACCCTACGCTTAATATGTAGATGTCAACTTATCGACTGCAAATATATGAAATTTCCTCAGGCCGAGAACAGGGAAAGCCTGTTGGAAATAAAGAATGCACTGCACCATATCGCAAACATTTTATTTTAGCTGATAACGGCTCCAAGTGCTGTGATGCAGTGCGAAATTAATAATCAGGGTTTACTTTTTTTCACGTTAATTAGAGTCCAATTTTATTTACGATTAATCAAGTCATTGCAAATTCTATTTAAATAAAGAGATCGCATGTGATCTCGAATTACTTAATCGATTTTCAATTTGAATTCAAATTGAAAATTAGAGTCGGTTAGGATTTAAATTTCAATTTCTTTATATTTTTAATCCACCCCTCCTATATAAAGGGAATGAGAATCCAACATCTTAATCAGTTTAGAATCAATCAATTTTGAGTTATCTCAATTATCTCTCTCGTCTCTCTCCTCCTTGTACGCGATTTCCACGAATCTTCTCCGAAATCCCTCTTTTTCCAACGAGTTTTCTCCTCTCAACCCCTCTGTTTTATTCTCCACCGATATTTTCACCATCAAATTTATTTTTCCGTCATTGCAAATCTCGATTTGCATCACTCTGATTGTCTAGTCTCGGTGACTGGTTGCCCTGCATAATGATTGAGTCCTTTTTCTGGGGTTAAGGTTACCATATCCACGTATAGTTTCACTAGATTGTCTCGACATCAAATATGCGCTAGGTCTGTTGCGGCCTTTAAGTTGATGTTTTGATTGACGAGGGGCTTAACCGTCTTTTTCCAATCTTAGGTAGGTAGCCGCACGAATTACTCTCTTCGGCAACATGCATAATATTTAATTGATCCACATGAGCTTACACCAGTTCTGGGGTAGAACGAACTATCTTTGATGCTTTCCTTGCAGGAACTTAGAGTTACATCTGGAGAATTTTAGAGGACTATGATGTGTGTAAATTTATTCACTGAACATTAATAACTAATGTGGGATTGTTTTTCTGTACCGATTGCATCACTTGATAATGGGCGTTGAAGAACTCCAGTCTCTGTTTAAGAAGGCACGCCCTGGTAAAACTGATATATTTTGAGGGCTAACAATTCTTTAATAGGGACGATCAAGTTTATTATCGTTTGGAATGGAAGGATATGCTTGGAAGAAGGAACAACATTCTATGTAATCCAAAATCAAGGGACTTACATGTCCAATGGTCTTAGTTTTCAAGGCAAAAAGGATGCGCACTCAAAATGGTGTGTATCCACCTCTTATTGGTGTTAAATTATGGATTTATGGGTTCTCTCAAAGTCTTTAGCTTGGAGCTTGTGAATACTGCGTTCACATCTGGCCGGAGATCTTCACCTAAGAAGGTCAGAAGAAAGGATGTGCTGGTCGTCGTGGTAGGACTTAGGTCTGGAACCATGAATTACAACAAGGAGGGGCCAATAGATGTTTCATAATCAGGATGCAAACAGTCGGATGCGAATATGGATATATGTATTAACATATCATATCTATTTTAATACAAATACAGATGCGGATGCGATATCTCTACGTATGTGAAAACTATGTTACCATGTCCTAAAACGGATACAGATGTAAACTGAACACTGATCGAACACAGATAATATTAGAAGTACTCTATAGATTACCTTAAATATACATGTATATGATGAATTAAACATGATAATCATATGCTAAATATACTTGCATCGCAGCAGCTATATCGAATATGGTGAAAGAAGGTATAAAATCATGTCCCACATGGTTAAAAATAAATATACAACTGTACTTAAATATGAAAAATGGATATACTGATATTAACATGGATATTTGCGGATATCAAAGTGATATTCATGTTTATATACATTTTAAAACACAAATCTATAAAATGGATGTGCTGGTAGATCGGTAACGAAGATATCTCTATCAATTTACATCCATATTTCATATACATGAATGAAATGATAGTAGTTTTTTGGCTCTAATTTTAAGATCAAGTCGAATTGGACCACCTGTATTTTTTAATTTCAAGATTTCTATCTTAAAATCTTATTTCATACTATCATTGTTTGCTTCTCTATTAAATTAGCATCATAGAATAAATCTATCATTTTAATTTGCATTCTCTTTAATATCTTTTCACCATCAATTAATGTTTCTTGCCTCAAGAAACGAACCCATAGGAGGGGACAACCATTATAACTTTATCATATCATTAATAATTCCTAAAGAAAGGAGGAGCCATGCCCCCATTCAATAGTGTGGTTTCGCTCCTGGCATGATTTGTGACCACCCAATGCTGTTGCTTGATATGGGCTCCAATCACGGGCTAGTCTCCATGCATAAGAAGGGCCTCTGGAAGTTTAACCTTTGACTTTCAATGTTGCATCTACTATAAAGGGTTCCTATATTGTGGATTCTGATGAGACATTTCTTTTAAATTGTAAGCACGATTTTGGCAGCTCAGATAGTCAATTTCATTTCATCCAAAGATCTATACATGATGAACATAGTGGGAGGCATATAGCCTTTTACAAGTGAAGGACCAAGATGGCCGTGAGCAACAAAAAGTTTAATTATGAATGGCCAACATGGCCTTGAAAACTAAGAAACCTATATGTAAGCTATGAGCTAAAGGCCTTGAAAAAGGAAATAGTATAAAGGGCATGCTAGGCCTAATGGCCTAAAGGCCTTGGTATGCTATTCTCCTTCCAACTGTTGCATAGAACTCCTCCATCTAGCCTTCCAAATTATCACTAACCCAAAGGTTATGTGTCTTCCTCTCCTATTTGAAATCCTTAGAAATGGTATGTTCAATTTGCTCTAGAGAATGTTGAGGTGTTTGTGGATGATCTGATTGAGGGTTGCTAGGAGTTGGTGGTACATTATGTTGAAGATGGTTGTTCTTACTCTATGAAGATTACACCCTAGATAGTTAGTGGATTGGAGGACCTCGAGAAAAGGAGGATGGTTCGTGGTTTTTTAGGTAATTGGTAACGTGTTAGGAGAGAAAGTTGAGTGGTTGGAACAACCATCTAAAGAAGTTGTTGGGGATGCATCATGTTTTAGAGTTCAAGACCCTTGATTTAGTTGGGAGTGTCATAGGCATGATCATAGTGTGGAACGGGGACATATACAAGTTGAAAGGGGGAGCTGGTTGGTCCTTATCATCATCTGATTTCTACTACTCTAAAAATGGTTTTTGATTAGGCGACTTTCTGATGCGGACGAGATTGAAAAGAGATAAGTATAGGTACAACAACAACAACAAAGTCTTTTCTCACATTAAGTAGGGTCGGTTACATGGATTCTTTGCCTCCATTCATTTCTATCTCGGGTCATCTCGGGCTTAGATCCAAAAAACTAAGATTCCTTCGTATAGTCTCATTCCAAAACTTGTCGGGCCTTCCTCGCCCTCTCGTAGTCGGCTCAACATCCCAAAACTCGCATCTCCTCACCGGTGCATCGGTTGGCCTCCTTTCCAAATGGTCAAACCACCTTAAGCGATTTTCTCGCATCTTATCCTAGATGGGAGCTACATCAGCTTTCGTTTTTATTGCATCATTCCGAATCCGATCTTTACGTGTGCCCTCACATCTACCTTATCGAATTTATTTCTGCTACTACCATTCTCTGCACATGTCTATAGTTCACGGGCTAACATTCGGATCCACAGAGCATAGCAGATCTCATGGTTGCTTTGTAAAACTTTTCTTTAATTTTCAAAGGATTTTTTTATCACAGAGAATAGTAGAGGCTCCTCTCCACTTAGCCAACATGTATTTATTTTATTGGTAATATATGCATCAATTTCCCCATCGTGTTGCAAAATGGATCCCGAGTATCTAAAAGAATCTCTATTCTGAATGTTATGTCACCAATCTTTACCTCGGTTTCTTTACCATTGCTTCCATCAAAAGTGTACTCCATATATTCAGTCTTAGCCCTACTTATGCTAAATCCTTTAGTCTCCAATGCATGTCTCCAGACCTCAGGCTTCTCATTTACTCCATCTCTAGTCTTATCAATCAACACAATATCATCAATGGATAACATACACCAAGGTATCTCATCCTGAACGTGACTTGTCAACTCGTCCATAATCAAAGTAAAAAGAAATGGACTCAAAGTTGAACCTTGAATCCTTGATGCAGACCAATGTTGATGCCAAAATAGTCAATATTCTCAGATTGTATCCTTACATAAGATGAAGCCCTATCATATATATCTTTTATGAGGTTAATGTATAGGGCATGTACTTGTCTCTTCTCCAAAACTCTCCATTATATCTTATGCATGACAAAATTATATGCCTTCTCCAAATCAATAAAAATCATATGAGGGTTCTTCCTTTTAGCTTTATAAATCTCCATCGTTTTCCTCTGCAAGTGAGTGGCTTTAATAGTTGAGCGACCTGACATGAATTTGAATTGGTTTTCTTTTACTTTGAAAACTTGCCTCAACCTTCTTTCAATCACACATTCTTATATTTTCATAGCGTGACTCATCAACTCGATACCTCTATAATTTATAGACAAATATAGTTAGAAATGGCTTAAATAGGAGGATGCCAATACCTCGGTGGTTAGCGGTAGAAGGTGGCAAAATATTATTTACTCACTTTTGGTAGATGGTAATGTGATTCATGGGACAAGGAGGTAGGGTGTGCCCTTGTGAATCATTCTTAGAATCTTAGCAAGAGGGTCAAAAGTGGTAGATAGAGATGTATTCGTAGAAGTGTTTCTATATTGTAGCATTGTTCGTAGAAGTGCTTCTATATTGTAGCATTGTCATGCGAACTCTTCGATCTGATGTTTTGATGTGGATAGTGTGATTATGGAGTTGGATGCAGATAGTTCTCCTAGACCGACTGGATTCCTATTCTTCTTCTTCCACATATTTTTGGATGTTGTGCGATATGATGTTCTAGACCTCGTTCTGGAGTTTACTGTTGGCACTTTAGGTTTCGATCATGTTAACAAATATGTTATCCTCCTTTTAGTAAAGATTAACTACTCTGATAGGGTGGAGGATTTTGTGCCCATTGCTATTTCTAATGGCGGTGCCCCCATATTGATGATGGTGCACCATCCAAAGCTTTTGACAACACAGAAGTCACTCCTTTAGCTGAGATCCCTCACAAAACCAATCATATAGCCATGTAACAAAACAATGTTCACATCCATTCCATCTATTTGAGCCCATTCGAGAGCCACCTTCAAATTGTCATGATTCGCCTTTGGACCTTCTTCAACCGCCCTGACATCTAGCGGGGAGGAATCTACACCCTTCTGCATAGAAAAAAGACTGAGCATGTAGAAATATCTCCACTTCGGATGTCGACCTCCTCATGTTGTGTTGAGGGCTTCTTCCATTCACTGTGCACCGAGCAAGCACGGTGCTTATGGCCCGACAAACCACCTCTAAAACAGATATGCTCCTTGACCAAACAATCTGTGGCCATGTGCCCCATCTTCCCATAACACAAAGCAAAAGTCCCCTTCGGTGCCTTGATAGTTCATGGGCAATGATTCTCGGGATGATTCCAGTCTATCTCCTCGAACCCTCCCACACAATCACCATCAAAACATTCCCCGCACCATTGTTCTTCTTCATTAGAGAATCACCACACCAGCTTCAAAGATCCTTGAAGGAGCAACCCTCGAGGCCTCAACAGCACCTCCAGGATTTCCACACGAAGGCAGGAGGCCCCCATCGCCCACGCTGACACACTAACACAGAGGCTTCGAGCCCTACTCGGCTGCAACATTGACCTTGGACCCTCCCTGCAGGAATGGAATTCGTCTCTGGTCCCAATGCAAGCACTATCACTCGACCATGTGAGGTACAACCCCCTGCCAATCGCCAAGCCATTTGCATGGAGATAGCTTTAAAGACTTCGTTGCTTGCACCTTCGAGATCGCACAAGCATGCCCTAGCACTGCCAAACCTAACTCGTGAAAGCGAGAGGGCATCACGAGCCCTACCCTGAGCCATCACCTAATTGGCAATAATATATTAAGATTCCACCCCTTTCAGGGATGAACATATACATGAGCTACTCTTTTATATGCTTAAATTTACTTTTGGATGATGAGAGCAACTTTGAGGAGTGATTATTTTTCTTACAAAAAATTTCATATCTCAAATGTTAATTCTTTTTTTAAGTTTGTGAGAAAATGTCACATTTATTTGCGTCTCTATGCTTTTTGTTGTTGCATAAATCAAAGATTTCCATGACCAATGACTGAGAGGTGTCAGGTTTCATGTTTATTATCTCTGCAAATTACTGTATGGTAACATTCCTTTACTATTTCTAAACGGTTTTTCACGAGTGACTGTGGCTTCTGCTTACTTTCTTGGAATCAAAGATGCTGAGTTGTTTACTTATTGCTGGTCTTGGCAGTCTTCCTGGGAGGATAGGGAAACAGGCAGGATTTACAGTTGCGTTGATCTATATTTTGTTTCTCAGGTGAGAGGATTTTTCTTAGTCCCACTAATGCAGATATCAATTTATATTGACTCGATACTGATGTAATGAAGGATGGATCGGCTTTCAAGACAAAGTATAAATTTGCTCCTTATTTTTATATTGCCACAAAGGTGAGGCTTAGGTTTGATGAAACACTCATTTTTAAACAAAATATCTGATGAAAAACTTGCTTACTCCTTGAGTGTCTGGGTCATCTCCTATCATGTACATTTTTTGAAGCTGCCATTTTTTTAATCAGGAAAATGTAGAAAGAGACGTGGAAGAATATCTATGGAGACGTTACGAAGGCCAAATTGCCAGTATTGAGATTGTGGATAAGGAGGATCTTGATTTAGTAAGCTGTCTGCTGTGCTATTGCGGATTCATTTTCTGTTAGAAAACATTTCTTTCCTTCTGACTTAATATTATTAGTCAAACCATCTCTTTGTCTAGTTGACATTCTTTTGTTTGGTTGTCAGATCGAACCCGTGGAAGCTCAAATATACAACCTTCTTCTAAAAAATTACCCGACAACTTGTAATAGTTGAAAAACAATTCACTACTATGTCAATATAGTGTATTGAAGATACAAATATAATCTTTTTGAGGAAATAAATGATTGGAATATGATATTCTCAGTTCAACGGGAAGGCGTGTAGTGCAAGCCATGACCCAAAGACCGAGGCGTCAGGCTCCGGGGTGTGGGCATCCTTCGCTGAGGGTGTCTCGGGTCGGTGTAATCGGGCGGGGGCCCTTGCGGATCCAAGGGGAAGGGATCCACCTCCTCGATTAATGGCGATCCGACTTGGATGTGGTGTCCGAGAACGACTGAAGTTGTGGACCCACTCCGCGATTTCCTCAGGATTTTCGATCCCAGGTTAGATGGCTGAACGATCCTTTGATGAAGTTTCAGCTCGATTGGCGGAGCATGACCCCCTTCGTCTGGTTGACGAGGGGGGAATGGTGCTAAGGCCCCTGGGGGGGGGGGGCTTGGGCCCTCAATGGTAGCGGCGGAGCTCATCTCATATCCTATGGGGCGGTGGGAGGTGCGCGAGGGGTTGGAATCTAACGCCGTGGTGAGTGGGAGGCTTCATGCAATGCCGGTCCAGAACCTTGATGAGGTGGGGGTGGGGTGGTTTGGGAAGAGGTATGCTGGGGAAGTTTGGTGGAAAGGGGGAGGCTAAGGCGCTCGGCTCTTTACAGGAGAATGGACGTTCTGTCGCGTGTCTACTTGTTTGAAGGGTTTGCGGTCTTGGGGGCCTGGCCAGGGGGGCCGGAGCTCCATAATGGGTCGAAGGAGGAGGGGGGACTCCGAGATTGTTGCACGAGGGCGACAGTGAAAGGTGCTCGGGGCATGATGGCAATGGAAGGGAGATGTTTGGAAAAAGAGCTACTGAGTTGCATTGGCGTCGTGCCTCCTATGGGGTGATCGATCGTTTCACAATGCATGTAATCTCCTAGAACGTGAGGGGTTTGGGCCAGAGAGAGAAGAGGATGGCAATGAAGAACCTGTTGCTGAAGCAAAGGGCGGATGTGGTTTTGCTGTAGGAAACAAAGCTCTCAAGCTATCTGGAGGGGCTTTGGAGCGAAATTGGGGGAACCATGTTGGGGGAGGTTAAATTAGTTGCATTAGTGGGGGCTGCTGGGGGTGTGGCGATAGGATGAAATGACGATAAACTTGAGGTTGTGGAGGAAGGGGCGCTGGGGATGCATTCGCTCTCCATTTTGTTGCGATACAAGGATGAGGGAACAAGGCTTCTTGTGATGAATGTTTACGGCCCCTGCGGTGGGGTTAATGTTGAGGCATTGGTGGAGTTGCTGTCGGTTAGGACTAAATTCTCAGATGTGGCATGGATTATCGAGGGGATTTTAATGTGACTATGCGCCCGGAGGATCAGCCATGGACGCGTGGTGGGAGAGACTGCGACTCTGTGGCTTTGCGATAGATGGTGGACGAGTTTGGGCTCCAGGTTATTGATGTTGCAAGATGCAGGTACCCATGGCGGAACTCACGATCTCGGTCACACATTGACAGGTTCATAGTGTCTGACGGAAGCGCTCTTGATGTTCTCGCTGGTCGGGGCCAGGGCGCTACCAAGGGCGCACTCAGACCACACTCCGTTTTTGTGGTTCTCAAGGGAAGGAGTTTGCCCTCGTACTTTTTTCATATTTGAAAGTGCATGGCTGCTGGAGGAGGGATTCTGAGAGGTTGTGGCTGAATTTTGGGGTGCGTGCCATCCGAGGGGCTCTGCGATGTCTAGGTTTGCTTGCAAGCTCTCCGAGCTCAGGGGATTCTTGATGTCTGACAATATGGAAACCGCATTAAGCGAAGGGAGAGAAGATCAAGGATGCTGAGGGGGTGGACAGACTCGACATGCTTGAGGATGAGCGAGATCTGGAGGGGGAAGAGCTGGAAGAGAGAAGAGGGTATCTAGATGAAATTCTTTGGGAGGATAGGAAGGAGGAGGTGGCTGCAGTCTAGGCAGTGATGGGTACGTGAGGGGGATGCGAACACGCGACATTTCCACACCACGACTTGCGGTAGGTGGCGGAGGAATCTCATCCACTCTATCGAGATTGGTGGGGAGGTGGTGGAGGGCAATCGTGAGGTGGGGGCGGCGCTACGGGCACATTTCCAGGATTTTGGGAGAAGGGGTACGCTGGACGGATGGGGATGGCAAGGGAGGGGAGTGGCACAGATTTCTCACTAGGAGGCAGAGTTGCTAACCCAAGTTTTTACTGAGGAGGCAAAGAGGGCACTTTTCTAGCTGAATGCGAGTGGGGCACCGGGCCCGGATGGCTTCCCTGTGGGCTTCTACAGGGAATTCTTGGAGGTGGTGAAGGGGGATGCGATGAAGGTACTGCTAGAGTTCGGTGAGGGCAATCAGGGTTTTGAGAGGCTCAACAGGATGCTTCTCTTTCTTCTGTCGAAGAAGGATGTACCGATCAGGGTGGATGATCAATTCAATTGCTCTATCTAGCACGGTTTACCTTATCATATCCAAGATCCTCACGAATCACTTAAAGGTGGTTCTTGAGCAGATTATCTCACCAGAGCAGATGGCGTTTGTACCAGGTCGTCAGATGTTTGACAGTTTGGTGTTGGCAAGAGATAGTGACAGTCTGGAAGAGGAACAAGACTAAGGGTGTACTTTGGAAGGTTGACTTCTCGAAAGCATATGACTGTGTCGATTGGAGGTTCATTTGGACATCTCTGGAGAAGAGGGGATTCCAGAATTGTGGATTGCATGGATTAAACGATGCGCAACGACGAGCTCGCACGCGATGTTGGTCAATGGTAGACCGGAAGGGGGTTTCTTTCAACCTCAGCGGGGGGATCAGACATGGATGTCCTTTGGCACCTCTCTTATTCGTTATTGGAACCGATGCTTTGACTGTCATGTTGAGACTGGCGGAATCCGAGGGCTGGTGCTCGGGCTACTGAAGGGAGGATTTATCCATTCAGATCTTGCAATATGCCGATGAGACTATTCTTTTCTTGGGGGCATAGGGCATTATCTGTTGTGCGTCGTGTATCGTGGACATATTTGGGTAGCTCTCGGTCCTCTGTTTAAATCGGGGCAAGTCAAAGGTGGGTACCTTTCGGTCTATCGGAGTAGGAAGCAAAGCGTGCGTTGTTTGAGCTGGGTTGCCTCGCGGCCTCGCTGCCAATCACATATCTGGGCTTGCCATTGGTGGCAGGAAGGCACAAGATGAGGGATTGGAAAGGTCTAATCATGAGGTTGGAGGGGAAGCTGGCGGGGTGGATGGCGAGAATGCGTGCCAACTCCAAATGCGCATACAAAGTATGCGCATTTAAGGGTCTTTCATGTAAAATCCCTTTAAATTTGCGAATCACACATTTTCCTGCAAACCTTATATTAACAAGATGGAGAGTTTGATAGACTTGTTGCCTAAGCTGCTAAAGGAGAGGAGGTGGAAGATGGAGTTGATGAAGGTGGACCTAAAGACAGAAATCACTTGGAGGCAGATGTAGTGGTAGATATGGCTGGGATAGAGTGATGTGCACTCACTTGTTCCACATGGCTTTCGAAAGAAAGAAGGGTATACGCTCGGTTTTTCAACTAGCTTCCAGTACTTGGAGTGGAGTAACATGGAAGCAATATAGTGTAAGGCCTTCGTTGACCACTTCAGTGCAAGGAGCCTGAATGGAGTTGGGGGTGGATTGGGGAGGGTCACCAGAAAGGGGAGCAGAAACTGGTATTAGCCTCACCCACTCTTTCAAATTATCCTATATTACCTCAACTCACCCCGCATTTTCATTCATTTGGAACAATTGGTTCCTTAGTTGCATGAATTGGAAGGAGCAAATAAAATAGCTTAAGGCAGGGGTATCTCTTTTGCCTTTTCTGCACATTTATTCTTTGCAATTTCATCAACTTCAATTTGCAGAATACTTGTTATAATATATCATATTTTGTTTATTAGCATCCACAAAATTATCTAACTCAATCTTTATGCATGGCAGAAAAACCATTTATCTGGTTTGCGGAAACGGTATTTAAAGATTTGCTTTGATACAGTCCAGCACTTGATGCATGTAAAAAATGATCTAGTACATATTGTTGAACGGAATCAAGCTAAAGCAAATGCTGCTTATATGTATGAATCCATGTTTAATCAAAGGTACCCATTAAATATTATGTTGCATATTTCTGTGTTGAAATATCTTTAATATTTCTCAAGTCCTTCGCTTTCATTTCTTGTGTTGCTGTGCAATATTTTCTCTTCATCTGTTCCCTGAGCTCCTTTTGTTATTTTTGCAGCAAAGTGAAGCAACAAGATTATCTAGACTGCCTTGTTGATCTACGTGAATACGACGTTCCTTACCATGTCCGCTTTGCAATTGATAATGGTAGGTTCCTTGTACTGCTATTTCTTGATATCCGATTGCCATATTTTAAGGTTTTTTATATGATTTTTTTGTTTGATTAAGTTCTTTCACAAAATGCAGATGTACGATGTGGTCAATGGTATGATGTTAGCATCTCCACTTTTAATGTAGTGTTGGAGAAAAGATCTGATCTTCTCCAGCGAGCTGAAGTTTGTGTCTGTGCATTTGATATCGAGACCACGAAGCTTCCTCTTAAATTTCCTGATGCAGAATACGATCTTGTTATGATGATCTCATACATGGTAGATGGGCGTGGCTATTTAATCATCAATCGTGAGGTGAGAAAATGAATTAGAGGGATGCATCCAGATCATACAAGTTGTTTCCGTCCTTTGTTGTAACTTATTTTTTCATTCTTGTTATGCTTAAGAGCAAAGCACTTGCTTTTCTTCATACTGATATCTGTTTTCCGTGGTTTGGATCAATGACTGTGCCTCACACTGACGAAGCTGACTTTGACACTATTTCCATTTCTGTAGCTTATACGCCAATATTAACAGTACCAAACTAATGATTGCCATGCAATCGTCTTGCCATGAGAATAATTTAAGATATAACTTCACATCATCAAAGTTTTTCACTATTTTGTGCAGTAGCTGTTATACATCATGAACTGGAGTCACTTTTGTATTCCTAGTGATTTTGGCTCATGTAGTTCGGAGGTGGGGAATATTATTCATGGCCTTAAACATTGATTTCGATTTTGTTTCCCTAGGCTCTGGAAGGGAAATTCATGGTCTTAAATATCGATCCCACACCAGGCAGTAACGCAAATCATTGCCATTCCCCCGATGCCACACCAGGCAGTAAAGCAAATCATTGCCATTCCCCCAGATTTCGAGCACCTTGGATTGAAGGGCCTTGTTCATGTCCTTGATGCAGGCCCCAAAAATTCACTGGCAATGTTATGATCTCCCAATCCTGCACCAGACGGACGTTGCCATTATCCCACCCCAAGCTAGATCGGAAGAAGCATCTCAACACGGCTTCCGATCTCTGATGAACCCCTAATGGCACCAACCTAGCCTACATGAAGATATGGATAACATATAGAATACACGTGTGTAGAATGACCTGCCATTGAGAGTTTACAAGCCTTCAAATTGACAAGTTTCTTCTCCAACTTTTTAACAAGAGGGCTCCAATCCGAACTTTTGCACTCTACCATAATAGAGTGGAATCCCCATGCATGAAGCTTACTTTGCTCATTTAACCTCAAGACTAGAGACCTTGCTGAAAACATTCAAGGTGACAAATGCAGCTTTAGCCTCTTCTATACCACCCTTAATGAAGAAGATGATATCATTAGCAAATCGAAGATCTACACAAACTTGGTATTATCTAGGTATCTAGCCTCTGGTCTGCCATTCATCGGAACAAAGTAAAAGATCATCATCTTTTCATCTATGCAATATAGGTATCAGTGAATCCACGTTTGCAAATAGATGTCCACATAAATACACTGTCCAGTATGCCACATGTTTTGGAGAAGTCCACTTTCTAGACTAGAGTATCCTTTAGTATATCTATGCTTCCTATGCATAACCATTCAGTTTTCATGACCATACAGTCCATCATAGGAATGGGAATAAATGCAGTTTTCTCGAGAAATTTGATGATAACATCAATAACATGATGAAGTCAGTTTGTCAGGAGTCTCAGGACCTTGGCCACACATAAACAGCGGTGTTTGATAATGCAATGGGCCTAAAGTCATCCAAACTGGTAGCCCCATCCTTCTTGGGAAGAAGAAAATGAGTGCTCTGTTGAGCCTCTCAAGACCTAAGTTGCCAACCAGCACTGTTGAAAACATTATGACATCCGCTGCCACCACTTCCCAGAATTCTTTGAAGAAGAAAAATGGAGAACCATCCAGGGAGAACCATCCGGACCGGGAGAGCCATCGACTTTCAACTCCGATAATGTTGCATGAACCTCATGCATCTTAATCTCCTCAAACCAATTCCATGCTATGGGTCTGAGAAATCCTGTTGACTCCACGTCCTTTCACTTCTAATCGTTGTTTCAGATTCTCTTGCTCACAACCAAGACAAGTACACACAACACTTGTGGTCAGACTTCACACTTGAAATAAAGCACCATTTTGTGACAAATGGTTGCTAGTTTCACAAAGTCCTAACCCTTTACAATAAAAACATCTCTTTGGGTCAAAGCCTATTTTCTGCGACCTCGCTGATCCCCGTTTTCTTTGACATAGGGTATGAACCCCTCAGGATCCGGGTACCCGTTAATCACACAATCGCACTATTATTCACATGAGATCGTATGAAGTTACCAAAAAGCAGGGAAAATTTTTCGTGCGGCTAAGTATCCACATGACATTCACATTCACAACATAACCGCAAAGTAAAAGAGATACAATTGGCACCAAAATTCTTTTTTCATTAATATTCATATTCATTTACAACTTGTACAAGCATATTCCATATTACAACATATATCCCAAGTGATACAAAAGAGATAGCATATACATCCCCAACTAGACAAAAACTGAGACAAAGTACTTCATACCGTCTAGTATAAACTCTGTCTGCAGGAAGCATGTATATACTGAGCGGCTACTGAACTGCAGGCTGTTTGCCTGCCAAACACGTTAGGAAAGAAGAGGTGTCAGCCATTGCTGGTACCTCCCAAAAACTTATAAAAATAACTAGACATTTAATATGTGCAAAAGCAAGCAAGTAGGAAGGTGGAAAGTAAAATCTACATCTACTTGCGTAAGTAAAAAGGGGTTTCAAGTTGTTTGTAATGCATTTCTAATGATTTCCCCAAAACCCGGCATTTCCCCCATATTACCTACTTATTTATAGTTGAATATTCATGAGGGTATGAGTGTGAGCATATATATATCAATTGCTTCAGAGATCATGTTGGTGGGTAAAAATGGAAAAGTTAAGATTGTAAAGATTTATTAATTTGTTTAAATTCTTAGGTAGAGAGAATAGTCTTTTGATCGTAACTTCTCCAATTCTTAACTTCAATGTTTCAGATATAACTCCAGATGTTGTAGATGTAGATATGGATGATCTAGATATAGGATCGCCAAGTCTGTTGGCGAAGTAACTCAAGCGGTGAAGAAGCCTACAAATGGCTCTTCCGTCTCGCCCTCTAATTGGAAGCGCGGTCCAATAGAGGGATAGGTCTACTCCCCAACTACGCCACTGAGACGGGTGAGAGAGACTCCCTAGAAAAGTCGCTCTAGAAAACTGCCCGACTAGTACGGGCGGACGAGCTCGTACGTAAAACTGAAAACCAAGGATCCCCCGTCTGGGTATCCTAAAAGGCAGGGTCAGCAGAACTGGTCTAAAGTTAGGATCCCAACGAGGCGTAAAAACACTGCGAGCTCGCGTAAAACCGTGTAAAAGACTGGGATCCTAGACCCGCGCACTTGGCGGCCGCTGCCCTAACTGGGCTTCCTATTCTCCCGCCCAGTTGAGGGTCACCGCGCCCTCGCACGGTCAGGTATAAAAGTTGCCATGACCAGCAAAAATGATTATCATCAGTTATTCCTGAACATCTTATCTTCCCGACATCTTTATTCTTTCTCAATCTTTTCGGTGTTTGGTTTTATAGATCTGTGTCTTTGGATTATTGATCTTATTGCTAATAATCAATAGGTAGGAGAGTATTCCTAAGGATGGTATAGTAAAACTAATTGGTCCTCGCGATTACTGATTAAGATCATAAGAAATTTATTATAGTAAGGGTCACCGTGACTGGCACAAATATTTGTCACGACTGATTTACTACCATACTTATTTGATTTCTCAATCCCTTCTTAACCCCCTTCTATGGTAAACTTATCAGATATGGGTGTCTCATAATAACTCTTCGTTATAGTGCTCAATAATTGGTAGAGTATTTTAAAAGAATGATTTCATGAAGATAACTAGTCCTTAGGGTCACGGATGATTATCAACATTTTTTTATATTAATAATACTTATTATTATTATTCCAACTCAGTACACAGTACACAGTAGTTTGTAATTGTCTAAATAATTGTTATCAATCTTACTATTATTTTTCAAAGAACTAAAGTTTTCAATCCAAAATTATATATATATATATCTTAAAAAGGCTTTTAATTTCCATCTAGCTTATCATAATTTACCCTAAATCCCATATTTTAGTCATGACTCATGAAAATATATTATTTCAGAAGCAACTATTCAAATCTGAAATTTGAACTAATTTTGAGTAAAATCATAAATTTTCATCATGAAAACATATAAGTTATGGAGCAATTATTCAGATCTGAATTTAGAATAAAATGTATGCAAAACTCCCAATTTTGATCACGAAAATATACAACTTCTGGAGCAATTATCTAGATCTGAATTTGGAACAAATTATATGCAAAACCCCCAATTTTGATCATGAAAATATACTACTTCTGGAGCAATCATTCAGATCTGAATTTGAAATAAAATGTATGCAAAACCCCCAATTTTGATCATAAAAATATACAACTTCTGGAGCAATTATGCAGATCTGAATTTGGAACAAATTATATGCAAAACCCCCAATTTTGATCATGAAAATATACTACTTCTGGAGCAATCATTCAGATCTGAATTTGGAATAAAATGTATGCAAAACCCCCAATTTTGATCATAAAAATATACAACTTCTGGAGCAATTATCCAGATCTGAATTTGGAACAAATTATATGCAAAACCCCCAATTTTGATCATGAAAATATACTACTTCTGGAGCAATCATCCAGATCTGAATTTGGAACAAAATATATGCAAAACCCCCAAATTTTGGTCATGAAAATATACAACTTCTGCAGCAATCTCTTAGGTCTGATCTTAGGATCAAGTGCATGTAAAAATCCTCAATTTAAATTTAATTCTAGCAACTTTTTGAGAGTTGAAATCACATGAATGGCAGCAAGTGGAAAGGAAATGGGATTGTACCTTTGATTAGATCTTCAATTTCTAAAGATCTAACATGCATGCAGTGGCTTTTTGGTCACTGGACAGCAGCCCCAGTAGCTGAAATAGTTGCTGGACAGCAACTATTTGCACAAAAAAATGAGAGAAAAAGTTGAGAATTTGGAAGAAAAGGGGAGAAGAATGATTGGGGATGAATGTACCTTGAATTGGGTCTTCAATTTTGAAGAAAAATGAATAGCATGCAAAGGTTTGGAGGCTTCAATGGAGCACTCCAGACTTCCAGCCGTTGGGCTGTAGCTCCAAGGAGAGTTCTTGCTTCGGTGAAAGGTTTTGAGGGAAATGGAAAGAGAAAATATAGAGGGAGGGTTCCCTTATGTTGGGTTTTATAACTAAGGAAAGGGGCCCATTATATGACAAGTGGAAGGTCATAAGACCAAGTGGAAAGGAGAAATAAATAACATACGACTGTTCTGGAATCACTGTAGCAGTGGTAAAATTATTAATTTTTTTGCCAATTTCTCCTAATTATATAAGATGCGAAAATCGTCCGCATTCGCGCCTCGCTTGTCGGATTCCAATGCGAAATGTCTCGTTTTGATCGTTACTGAACGACGATCAATATGAGTATAATATTGCTATACTTCCGGTAGGGTTTTGGAATACCTGAAATTTTTGGATACGATTTTTGTTTAAGGTTAAATTTTACGAATTAAAAATATCAAACGACCTCCGATTGACGAACGGTCGATTCCGTTGGTCTTGTATCGTCGAATCGGATCTAATGACGGTCTCGGTTCGTTTCGCGGTTTCTGAATTTGCGTCGCGGCTTTTCACGGCGCGTATTACGGTGTGACCAATTTTCGGTCGATTTCGCCCGAACGACTTTTGATTCATGATCAATTGGTCATTTTAGGTTGTTTAGTATTGACCGACAACGTTTTTGGGTTCATTAGACCCAAAATCGGACGAGTTCGGGTTTGATTGGAAACCGGATGCTACATAGGGACTTCCTTATCCTTTCCTTATGCAGAGCTCTTGTCAACCCCCACTGTTGTGAACGTCTTTTGATGGTTTTCTGCCTGCCCCATTAGGTCTTCCTTTTGCTCGAGGGTTACCATCCCGCTGGTCTTTTGCTCGTAGGTCTCTTGATAGCTTGACGTCGTCTTTACTTGTGCGGATTATGTAGATGTGTGGGTGTGCTTTGGAAGCATGGTGATTGCGATGAATTGCGCTATAAGATTTTAGTAGTCTATTAGGTTCGATTGTTGGGGCTTAGAGGCGGAAAGAACCGATGTTTTAGCCCTTATGTATGCCTTATGGCTGGCAAGAAATGGATTTTTTTTCCGTCGTGATGGCTTCTATGGTGAAAATGTAATGGCGCATGCGAAGGCATTAGCAAAGAGTTGGTCCTTGTAATTATTTTTGGCTTTTCATAGTCACATGTTTGTGACTTAGTGAATTAATGGTGAAGTTTTTGGACACACCTATATGGTGTCCGCCCTTTTTTCTTTTAAAAAAACTCTTCTCGGTTGATGTCATTCTTACTGTTATATACCTCATAAATTGGGTTCCTTCTTCGGTGCTAAATGGGATAACTCATTCTACCTTTTGTATAAAGACGGGGAACCCTTTCATCTGCCATAAGTGATCCTTTGTTGTGCTGCCTTTATTCACAACTTCCATGCTTCAGATAAATTGTCTGCTCATACAATCGAATGTCTTCCTTGGGTATTTTCGCACCTAAAAAAGGTACATATGTTATGACCCTCTCATCATTGCTACCACATTTCTGTTGACGTCTTCTTTGAATAGGCTAGTAACTTCACCAAGTTTGTCATTGAGATGCCCTAGGAGTTACCTCCTACCTCCACCTCTCCATGTCTATAAAAAGAAGCATACAATACAACCTTAGTCGGTTCCTTCTCATGTTCCTCTCTTGCAGGATGATTGGCCTTCTTCAAGTGTCCCCGCCACTGCAAATCCAGATGCTCTTGTAGATTTCCCCACCACGCTATAAAAGTCCAAAGTGTAATGTACTCTACATCCCTCACCTCACTTTACTTATAATCTATCCAGTTAGGAATTTTACTGATGCTCAGATGACAACCATTTTTCATGATCATCGCAATGCTCTTCAAGACCATTATTGGAAACATGCTATGGATGAAGAGATTGATGCACTCACTTTCAGGCCTACGTAGGACCTTGTACCATGTTCATCAAGCATGACTGCTGTTGCTTGCAGATGGGTCTTTATGACCAAACATTCACCTAAAAGTTCAATCACCAAATTGAAAGATAGACCTGTAGCAAAATGATTCACTTAAATCTATGGCATTGGCTATTTTGAGACCTTATCCCCACTGGAGAGGATGGGGTTTATTCACACAACTCTATCTGTTGCAACCAACAAGAATTGACCCATTTCTCAGCTGAGGTGAAGAACACCTTCCTTTGTAGTGACCTATAGGAGGAGTATATATGACTCAAACCACCATGATGCTCCATCGAGGGGGAGGGTTGATTACACAAGCCCATTTATGACCTAAATTAGAATATGTCTGAGATAAGCTCTCTTGGCTTCCACATGACCGCGTCTGTCTATTTGGTGTTCATCAGATGGAGGCCCTCAGGTACCATGATACTTTTTTTTGAGTTAAAAAAGGGTGAAAACGCGCTATGGTGTTTGCCCCAAATGTATTAAAAGAAGAGGTTCAGAATAACTTACAGAAGCCAATACTCAGGGAGAGTTTTGGCGTGAGAAATTACATTATCAACATAAAAGCAACGTGAGGCAAATATGACACCATTTCTAGCTAGCCACAATGCCTAACAACAAAAGGTAGAAGAAGCTCCTCCCTTGGCTTGCGCTTTGCATCATGTAGAGAGCTCCAAAAAGTTTCAAAATTAGTAAGATTCACCCAACAAATACCAAGCTCGTGCCAGGTTGGTGAAGTCCTATCACAGTAGAAGAAAAGATGCTCCAATGTCTCTATCTCCAAATCACGTAGGAGGCACAGACTGGAAATCCCCTCACAAAGCCTTGCACAACAATATCTAGTCGGGTTGCTTTTTTTAATATATAAAAGCTACATGTTAATCCTGATTCGACTAGGAAGATTCAATCCCTACACAAGGTTGCAATTTCGGATCAAATTGCCTTCAATTGTAGATGATGTCCTATCCAATGCTATGTAAGTCCTCTCCACTGAGAACATGTTATCTTTCCAAACCCAATGGTCCCGTCTGCCAGTCGGGCCCTCAATACGACTCAATTAGTCTAAGAGGCTGAGAAAATCCTCCAAGTGCTGGTCCGTGAAACCCGTCAGGAAAAAAGGCATACAATTCCCATTAACTCAATAGTCGACCACATGTGCCTTGCTGTCAGCTGCTAAAGCAAAAAGACGAGGGAGTGTGCTGCAGTCTGCAGAAGATTCAATACCTGTCCAGTTATCAGTCCAAAATGCAAAGGATTCGCCGTTACCAAGAATTGGACGAAAAGATGCGGAAACTGCGACATAACTGCTCTAATTCCCTTCTTAAAGGCTAAAGGAAAGAAAGAAGAATGCTCCGAAAGGTTCTTATACGTCGAGATTTCACAAATGTGACGAATAATACTGCAACAAAGGTCCTCGTCTTTGCCTCAAGTCCTGCTAATCCATTTCAGAATAAGAGCCTCATTCATTCTTTCAAGATGGCGAATTTCAAGGCCTCATGCAGACTTTGAGAGCGTGACCGTCTCCCAATCCACAAGATGGACTCCCGAACCCTCTTTAATCGGATCAATAACACTCTGATTATACAAGTTCCTTCACAAAGGGTATTGGCTACCCAACAATGCCTCGACCAAAACACTAAGTCCCAAAAGGAAAGAAGGCAGCAACTCCGAGCTCTTCGAGATATCCTCGACAATTGACCAGGGTTTTTCAGATTAGGGCCACTTTTGAATTTTCATTTCCCAACAATTTCTCCAGCAACGAAATCGAATTCGTTTTTGTTATTGGTTCCGCGATTTTTTGTTGTCGAATCTCTTTCATCTACCATCAACTTCAGCACCAGAATCTCCCCTTCCTCCAAACAACACGGCGATGGCTCCGACCTTCTCGAACTCGAAGGCGGAGGTGTTGGCGGTGATTGTGGGTGGGCTGCTTGCACCAGTAGATGAAAAACACACGACCTACCAACAAGGAACAAGGAGTCTCTGCAGGAAGTACCTTAGAGCAATCCAAAGCTACTTTAGTGATCAAATGGTCAGAACTTGGAGTTCTTCCATCTGCAAGAATCTTCGACACCACCCCAACCTCTCTAAGGATTGGTTTCATGTCTCCATAATGCATGAAAGGAATAGTACGCTGAAGATTCGAATCACCCCTATAGGAAGTTGTAATATTTTCGCCATCAGTGAATCTTTATGAATACCACCACCACCACCACCAATCGGGTCGGCGCTTTAAGAGCTGAACGACCTCCGTAGAAGAGATTTCTCTTATACAACATATTCTATTATCCAACAACACTACATCTATATTTGAAGGTCACATACGATACCAAACTTGTGATAAAACCCCTGTTGACATCCACCAGAGCCTCTCTACTACAACCTATAACCATCTCATCCTTTGAAATCCTAGAGGGGATCCTCTGATCACCAAAGCTTATGAAATCGCAGAATGTAACCCTTGTTTCGTCATCGCAAATGCTTTTTGCTCTTCAACGCTTGGCGACGAAAACTCGGTTTTCAAAAAAAAAAATGCTTGGCGACGAAAACTCTGTTGTGGCTTCACGATTTCAGACATGTCAATCTTTTGTGGCCCTTTGCATCGCGCATAAAGCAAAGAGGTAGAGACATATGTTGATAATATGTTTGGTGCTATGGTGATCACTGCTGATGACAACACATGCATTCTTAACACCAAAGTCTTCCTCCAGAAGGTATTTGTCACCGAGGACCTTGGCCATCTTTGATGCTTCCTAGGTATTGAGGTGATCTACATAGCATAATGACTACATTTGTCACAAAGGAAGTATTATTTGGATATGTTTGCGGATGCTAGTTTATTTGGATGTAAATCATCCTATGTCCCAGCTAAATCACAGAGTCATGTCACCTCTACTGATCTTGTATTTGAGCTTTGAAGATATCACGTGGTATAGAATCCTAATGGGCAAATTCATGTATCTCACATTAATAGACCTACTCTATCATATGCTGTGAGCAGAGCTAGTCAATACATGGAGAAGCCTCATTATAGCTGTTGTGAGAAAACTATGAATTACATATTCATGAGGCGATAGGGTTCTCTTATATAAAGGATAGACATGTTGGGCAAATTACATAGAGAAGATGGAAATAAAAAGAATACATAAAAGATAACTAATATCTCAACACTCTCTCAAGTTGGAGTGTAGATATCAATAATGCTTAGCTTGGAACAACATCTTTGGAGTGGCCCTTTGGCTAGGGCCTTGGTGAACACGTTTGCTGTCTGATCTCCTGAGCTAACATGAGTAGTGGAGATGAAGCCTTTCCGAAGAGTGTAGTGACAGTTTACCTCGATATGCTTATTCCTCTCATGGAAGACTGAGTTATTGGCAATAAAGAGAGCAACTTGGTTATCGCATTGGAGGTGCATGGGATGAGGCACCTCAATTGCTAGGTCAGTAAGAACAGATATGACCCACATCATCTTTGTACTCGCCCATGCCATGGCTATATAGTCTGATTCTGCACTGGATGTCACGACCACTGTCTACTTCTTGCTTTTCCATGGCACCAAGGAACTCCCTTTGAACACTGCAAAGCCAGAGATAGATTTCCTGTCCTTGTGACACTCTGCATAATCTGCATCTGCACAAGATGTAACGACAAGGGATGTGCCTTTGCTAAATAGAAGATCAATGCCAGGTGAGGTCTTCAGATACCTCAGAATCATATGGATTGCATCCATATGTGCCTATCTAGGATGCCCCATGAATTGACTCACTTTACTCACTGCAAGGGATATATGTGGCCCGGTGACGGTTACGTATATGAGCTTCCCAACACAGCTCCATGCACCTTCGCTTGTCTACCTCAGTATCATCATCATACAACATCATGCTCGGGTCCATGGGAGTAGTGGCATGCTTGCAATATGCTATGCCCGTCTCAGAGGGAAGATCTGTGGCATACTTCCTTCGAGTCATCACAAGACCTTGCTTATTCCTGACAAACTCCAGTCCAAGGAAGTAACATAGACTGCCAAGGTCCTTAGTTACAAACTAGTGACCTATGAAATCTTTAGCAGCCTGAATGCCCTGCTCATCATCCCCTATAACAATAATATCATCAACATAACAAGTATGGCAACTATTCCTCTTTGAGACCTCTGAACAAATAGTGAATGGTCGGCAATTGATCTCACGAACCCCTGTTGCTCTATCAATTCTGAGAGCTTCTGGAACCATGCTCTTGGACTCTGCTTAAAGCCATATATCGCCTTGTGGAGCATGCAAACCTTCTGACATTCTCCATCAGCAACGAACCCAAGTAGTTGTTGCATGTAGACCTCCTCATGTAGGTCGACAACTGCATGGACCAGAACTCATAGTTGTATCCATCCATCTTCACGATGGAGTCGAACCCTTGAAGGTACCAGACGAAGAGAAGACGTCACCCTTATTCTCTGACATGATGAAGAAGATCGAAACATAATTCGAGTGGGGAAGTAGATTGGTCTGAGCGAGTCTACGCGATCATATAGAGGATTGGTTGTATGTGTAGACTTATAGAACCATATTCGTCAATCCTCGATCCGTGTTGGGGTCGGAAAAAGCGATTTATACGTTTGAAATCACGTTTTCCGGTCAAAATGAGATCGTTTCAGACCGCAGTTCGCCCACAAAGAGGATATGAATCGGTACGGGGGCTAGGGTGGCACTTGCATGGGCGAGGGAGCGTGCTTGATATTCCAGCAGTGGCGCTGGAGGGGCTGTGCGCACGCAGCGACACAACCACAACAACAGTAGCGCTTGGGCGGAGGCGTTGGGCTGTGCGCGATGGCATGGGGATGCACTGGGCGGAGGTGCGGTGATGTACAAGGACGCTGGGCGACGTGTGGAGGCGTACGGTGACGTGCGGCGACGCGTGGAGGGTTGATAGCTGGGTGGTAAGGCACGAGTGGGGTATGAGAACTCTGATCTAGGATCGTCGATCTGATGCCATGTTGTGAGAAAACTATGAATTACATATTCATGACCAGGGGTGCTATTTGAACTGAATTGTTTGAATTCGATTGAGATTCGTTTGATAAAAAATGGAAAAAGTTTGATTTGAAATAAAATGAATTGAATATGAATTTGACTTATAGATTCGATTCCCTAATGGGTCGAATTTGAATTATCTTGAATTCGTTCGATAATAATTTGATTTGATATTTATACATACATATATAGATATACACATGAATGTAAAAACTACGTGTGTGTATGCATATATGTACATATTTATATATTACATACCTGCATGCATGCGTAAATACGTTATACATGTATGCATGAATGTGTACATGCATTTGTGTGCACGCATAATTATACCAATTAATGATTAAATATCTAATATAAAAAAACACAGTAGAAAATATTAGCTATAAATTCTAGTAAGAATGTATTTGAGATTTTTATCCAAGTTCCTCATCTTACACTTATTTCCATATTCCTACCTTCAATGCACTATCTTTTCCCTTTTTCCTTTTCATTCTTCATCAACGATCCATCAATCTTAAGGTAAACAATGATGCTCCCTTTCTTGCACATGAAAATGATATACGTTAAGTTCCTTTTTCATATCTGTCGAGATGGCCTCTTCGGGTATTCCTCCTTCATCTTCTTTTTTATTATTTATCCTTGCAAAAAATTCTATGGTAATGACTATCATTGTCAAGATGACAATAATCATCACTTGAGTAATTTACAAGTTCTTCTCGCCATCACGTTGGTTTTTATTTTGTATATTGAGAATTCCCGGATTTTGATTCATAAATCTAGTTTTACGACAGTGATGATCATCGTGATGCATGGAGTGATTTATCTAACTTAGTTGTTGATTTTCTTTCAAATAAAATACCAATTTGTATTAATTTCTTACAAGAGCTTCATTTATCTTGCTTCAATGTAAAGTAGTATCAATTGAGTTGCAACAGTGAGTTGCAACAGATAAAAGCAGTCAACGATCGGGTATTGAACCGAAGATCTGATTCCTTGAGGATGAGGTATTCTTCGACTCCAATCGAGGGTGAGGAAGGACATGAATGAGAGAAAAGTCATACTGCCACTAAGCACTCACTCATCGACCGCTCGAGTTTCGTATTTTAAGTTCATTATCGTTCTATCCCTTTAATAAATCTTATATGATTATAGTTTATTTTTATATTTTTTTCATCATAGAAAAGAGAGCAATTATTGCAAAGGCTTTCAATATCTATAAATATTAGGTGTTGTCATACATTAATATTATCTGTTGGTACATTCCTTGATTATATAGTTTTTTTTAACTTATCTTACTAATCTATAAAAAATAGAATTTTAAAATAAGATATTTTAAAATTGTAACATAATTTATATAAATAATCTATATAAGCTTGAAAACATTTTACCATTTCAAATTCGAAACAAAATGAATCGAATTTGAATATTCGAAACTCAAATGAATCGAATATATATTCTTATTTGCAAATTTGTTTAAAATTTGATTTGAGTTCAAATTCGAAATTTTTAAATGAATTGATTGAATTGGAGAATGCTTATGATTATGTCTCACAAGAGATATTGTGGAGAGTTTGGAGAAAAGACAAATACCCGTCGTATACATTAACCTCACAAATGATATGTATGATAGGGCTTCATCTTGTGTAAGGATCCAGTCTGAGAAGACTGGCTATTTTGACATTAAGGCTGGTCTTCATCAAGGTTCATCTTTGAGTCCATTCCTTTTTATTTTGGTTATGGATGAGTTGACAAGTCACATTCATGATGAGATACATTGGTGTATGTTATTCACTGATGATGTTGTGTTGATTGATGAACCTAGAGATGGAGTAAATGAGAAGCTTGAAGTCTGGAGACATGCAATGGGGACTAAATGATTTTGTATAAGTAGGGTTAATACTGAATATATGGAGTGCATTTTAGATGGAAGCAATGGTGAAGGAATCGAGGTGAAGATTGGTGATGATATTCATAAGAGAAATTCTTTTAGATACTTGGGATCTATTTTGCAACATAATGGGGAAATTGATGGAGATATTAGTATAAAATAAATGTAGCCTGGCTAAAGTGGAGAGGAGCATCTATTGTTCTCTATGATAGGAAAATTCCTTTGAAAATTAAAGGAAAGTTTTACAAAGCAGCTGTGAGACCTGCTATGCTTTATGGATTTGAATTTTGGTATGTGAAGCATAGACATGGGCAGAGAATGGTAGTAGAAGAAATGAAAATGCTAAGGTGGATGTGTGGACACACACATAAAGATCACATTTTGAATGATGCAATCAGAAGGAAAGGTTGTGTAGCTCTGATCAAGGGCAAGATGCGAGAAAACCGCTTAAGGTGGTTTAGCCATGTGCAAAGAAGGCCAGCTGATGTACTAGTTAGGAGATGCTAGTTTTGGGATGTTGAGTTGGCTAAGAGAGGGCGAGGAATAAGACGTGTTGGAATGAGACTATATGAAGGGGTCTTAGTTTTTTGGATCTAAGCCCAAGATTGGCCCAAGATAGATTTGAATGGAGGTAACGAATCCATGTAGCCGAAAGCTGACCCTACTTATTGTGGGAAAAGGCCTTGCTATTTTTTATTCAAATCTGAATCCTGGTGGATTCGAATGCATTCGATTAACACCTCTATTCATGAGGCCCAAATGTTCTCTTATATAGAGGAGAAACCTGTTGGGCAAATTACGTAAAGAAAACGGAAAGGGAGAATACATAAAAGAAACAAAATATAACTAATATCTCAACAATAGCCATTGGCAGGACATTCTGTTGATCCATCGACACCTGGAGGATTCTATAGGAAAATGCCTCTTTTATGGGTCCAATGACCACACTGATATTACGTCTTATGCAGACGTTGACTATGATAATTCTCTTAAGGATAGTCGATCCACTACTAATTACGCTTTGTTTGTCGTGGAATTCTTGTTACATGACGAAGCAAGAAGCAGATCGTAGTATCTAGATCAAGTGTAGATGCAAAATATAGAGCAATGACTCAAGTTACATGCGAGATTACCTATCTCGTTTCTTTTTTTATAGGAAATCCCCACCCCCCCCTTCTGCAATCCTGGTTTGTCTTTATTGTGACAACAAGCCGGCTACACACATTTCCATCAATCATGTCTTACATGAATGGACCAAGCATATTGAGGTGGATTGCCATTTTATTTCAGACTTTGTGCGAGGAGAGACGACTAGTTCTCTGCATATTTCCATAGAATTCAAACTTGCAATATATTTATCAAAGCACTTCCAAAAAAGTGCATCATTGTTGACTTCCAAGTTGGGATGATCGATAGGTATGCTTCAGCTTGACGGTTAATGTTGACATCATAGGGTTAATATAGCCGATGACATGCTTCCTATTTTTGGCTTATTTCCATGTTAGCTAATTCTGTTTGTAATCCTTTAAGGACAATTATGTAATTGCCTTGTATTGGGTCCTAAGGTTTCGCGCTATATAAGAAACCCTACCATATGAATAAAATTTATTCCATTGGGTTCTCTATTTTTTCTCCACCGACTGGAAGATTAGCAAAGTCACATAGACAACTATTTTGAAATGCCCCTCCACTAAAGTTGGCCAAAGTCATCCTAGGATTGATCTAGTCGATTCCAGCCCCGTCTCATACCTCTACTATGAAATTATAATTAAAAAGAAATGAATTGGTCTTCAAAAAAACTTGCCAGGATGATCACAATTTTTTTAAAGAAAGAGGTTGGCATCTCGAGTTGGGACCCATCACTGATTTATTAAACTTCAAAAATTGTCTTACAAGTGATCAAGCCGAACAAAGAGCACGCCAATGCTTCAAAATATTTTTCAGAATAGTAACACTGACCGCGAAAAATGAGTTCATTCCTAACACACCAAATATCCCACAGAATCACGAAAGGTAGCGATCTGTCCTCATGAGAAATGTCACAAACCGATCGAATAAAACCTCAGAAATGAGCGCCGCTGTCCACCTTAAGACATGGGATCCCTGCTAATGTCCAAATCAGGGATGATCTTAATGTAGCACCATTTGAAACAAATATCTACAGTCAGTCCCGTTAGGGTTGTTCATATAGTCCAATGGATGGCCTATTATTCATGGTTGGTGGTGTGATATTTCTCATGTTTTCCTGATTCTCAGATCTGGTAGGCTTTCTATGAAATTCTATACTCATACTTGATCCCCCCCTCACACACACACGCGCGCACGCACTAAATGTTGAGTTTAGTTATTCATCTGCTTGTTTGCCATGGTTGGATAAATTTGGCAGCATAAAATTGATAAATTGATTGTTACAGTTGCTTTTTGGTACATATATATTCATCCGTTTTTTATGCAAAGTACAACCCTTTTCTTTGGTACTATCTCTGCTTAGCCTGGAACTGTTTTTCTCCTAGCAATTTTGTGCAGGAGATATGATATTTTTACCAAAGGAAGAAAGCTAGCTTTATGATTTTCTATGATCTCTGATAGAAAGATTGACTTTGAGGGCTGTTTATCATGCATATCCTATTGTTCAGTGTGTAGGGGAGGATATTGAGGATGTTGAATATACTCCAAAACCGGAATTTGAGGGCTGTTTTAAAGTGCAAAATGTGCAAAATGAGGTATCTTGTTCATTTTTTTTGAAAGATAAGTGAAGGAAGCATATGTATTTATTTTCATTTTCATTTGTGTATTAAATTCCAATGGCAGGAGGAGCTCCTTAAATACTGGTTCGACCATATGAAGGAGGTCAGGCCTAGTATTTATGTCACTTACAACGGCGACTTCTTTGATTGGCCATTCCTTGAGAAAAGAGCAGCACATCATGGAATCAAGATGAGCGAGGTATTTCCAATTGGAGTTTCTTCTGCTATCTTTTTGTCTATTTATCATTTATCTTTTTTTTTTTAAAATTCATTAAATGCATTTTTACATCAACATGGTTTTTTTAGGCCATAAGCTTCTCTTATGTGGAAAGAGAATAATGAATTGTATTAATTACAGACCCTAGGGTTCTCTTATATAGAGAGGAGAAGCCTTGTTGGGTAAATTACATAATAGAGTCAAAAAGAATGAAAAAAATACATAAAACAAGATAATATAGAATAACTCTCAGCAAAAACCATCTTGTATCTTGGCAGAGTTGCGGAGACATGCTACATCTATGATTAGAGTTTAAGGATACTACATAATATAGGGGTCCAGTGGGCAAATTACTATGTCCTATTGTTACTAGGCCATGCATATCGTATGTTGTGAACAGAGCCAACCAACCTCTAGAAAGACCTTACTACAACCATCGACATAATGTTCTCCTAATCCTTCGATACCTGAAGGAATCTTCAGGAAAAATGCCTCTTTTTTAGGGCTTATGGCCACACTGACATCACTACCTATGCATACACTGATTATGCTAGTTCTCCAGAGTATAAACGATCTACCATAAGGTATGCCATGCTCGTTGGTGGCAACCATTTTACATGACGAAGCAAGAAGCATACAATGATTTGTAGATCGAGTGCAAAGTTTGAATACATGACAATGGTTGAAGTCACATGTGAGATTATCTGGCTTGTTTCGTTTCTACAGGAGCTTGAACTTCTTGCTACTACTCCTGTCCCATTGCACTGTGGCAACATGTCCGTTATATATATATATTGCCACAACTCATGTATTTCATGAGCGGACTAAGCACATTGAAGTTGATTGCCATTTCATTCAAGATACAGTATGTGGAGGGACCCATATTTCTTCCAGATCTTCAGTTCGTAGATATATCCACTAAGGCACTGCCGAAGAAACTCATCTCTTAGTTGATTTTCAAGTTGTGCATGATCGATAGATATGCTCCAACTTGAGGGGGAGTGTTAAAGTTATTTGCATTTGATAATTTTCTTTATCTCTTTATTTATTGAGTTGTGTAACCCCTTTAGGTTTGCTTATGTAAATATCTCTTTTTTGGGCTCTAGGTTTTTATTCTATATAAGATACCCCATAATTCCATACCCCTTGAATAAAGTATTACATTCATTTTCAACTTGTTCTCCATAGTCTCATCTTTTTGTCTTTCCTCTATGTTGAGATTTCTCCTATATACGAGAGTCCTAGGGTCTTCTCTAATGCACACAATTCTTTTCCTTCAACATAGTATCGGAACATCGGTGCTAGACCGGGGTTCCCATATCCCACCCTAACCCTACACGAACCCCCCTGCTACCGGCACCCCTACGCCCCTACCCTGCATGCCTACCGCCGGCAACAAGCCCTGGGCTTCCACGCCGCGCGCAGCTCAACCGCTGGGGCTCTCCCATTGCTGCACAACAGCCTGCCGACCATTAGCGGTTGCTGTGATTGGACCGACCACTCCTAACGTCAGTTCGGCCCCACCTTTGCATCCTTGCTGCAGTTTGTCGTTTTTGCAGATCAATACACAGTCTGATTTTATTCGGATGTCATGATTTTCCACCTATAAACCATGTCTTCAAACTCTAGACTACAACAAAAAGTGATGAGGATGGTTGTATGAGTCTATAGGTACGACCAATCCTCTATATGATTGTGTAAACTCACTCAGAGCAGTCTACTCAGTTTTGTTCCGGGTTTCGGCGTTCTTCTTACAATGTCAGAGAACAAGGGTGACATTTTTTCATTATCCGGTGTCTTCAAGGGCCCGACTCCTATCGTGAAGATGGATGAGACCAATTATGAGTTGTGGTCCATGCAGTTTCGCACCCTTATGCAGTGCCATAACAATAAGCACATTCTGACGGATTTAAGTCGGCGGACAAGACTGGGGCTAATGCTTCCTGGAAGCAAGATGATGCTTATGCTCGAATTTGGTTCTCTGGGACACTCACCACGGAGATTGCCAACGATATTGTCAATCAACCCACAACAAAGGCTATGCAGGACATCTTAACAGACACATATGGGCAAGCAAAGATGAGAGCAAGATTCTTCAACTGGAGTATGATATTTTTTTGACCAAGCAAAATGGTTGATCACTTCATGCCCACTTCTCACATCTTAGAGACATATATGAGCGCCTGCACAGCTTCATGCTTATTGCTACCAGCACCGAGCAGCAACAGACATATCAGAATGCCACTATGACAGGAGTCTTTATGTCATCTCTTGACTTTGAGTACAATGCCGCACGTACTCAACTACTGACTGGAGAGACGATACCTCCAATGGAGGAGGTCTACAAGAGACCGAGTAGGATCACTACTTCATCTATTACTACAGCCTAGACTCCCTCTGCTATGGCAGCTTCTCGTGGCAGAGGAGGGACTTCACAGCTTCGCGGGCGCGGACCACGTGGTCGAGGAGGAGGAAGTCAGTGTGGCCCGTGTTCACATTGCCACCGTCCCAATCATTCTAAGGAGACATGCTATCTGAAGCATGGATATCCTACGTCTGCCCGTGTTGCTGAGCAGACCGAGCCTACTGCTCTTGCTCATGATGTGCGTTTTGATGATATTGTTTCTAGATTGCGAGAAATGATGGCCACTCCTACCAGCAATAGGTTCTTCAGATTTAGCAGTTGCTGCCAGAGCTTCTTCGAGTTCATTAAGTATTGCTTATGCAGTTACCAGTTGTAGCAATTCAGATTTGACTGATTGGATTATGGACTCTGGAGCATCACATCATATGTGCGGCGATCGGGCACATTTCAGTTCTTACAGGTCTATCCCGCCTGGTAGATCTGTGGTGATTGCTAATGGGGTTCATATATCCATTGTTGGTCCGGGGGAGATTGTTCTAGCTCCTTCTACGTGTCTGCATAATGTCTTATATGCTCCAACATTTCAGATGAATCTTTTGTCTTTTAGCCAAATTACAAAAGATTTACATTGCTGTGCCATATTTGATCCCTCTTTTCTTGTGTTTCAGGACACTCACGGGCATGGTGATTGGATGTGGTCGTGAGCAGCGAGGACTGTGCAGGCTTGTCTAACCACCGTGTGCTGGGGCTGCTACTATTCCTTCAGGATTTATTTCTCCCTTTCATGTGGCATCTTCGATTTGGACACCTTCCTCTACAGAAGGTGTGTCATGTTCTACATCAGATCTCTACTTGCGCTACCTTGGATTGTAAGGCTTGTCAGCTTGGGAAGCACCATCGTTCTTCTTTTTCGAGTTGTCAGAATCATCATAATTTTTAGTCATTTGAGTTGTTTCTTTTTGATATATGAGGTCCTAGTCGTGTCCCTGATCATCAAGGACACCGTTTTTATATAATTGATGTGGATGACTTTTCTAGATTATCTTGGGTGTTCTTGTCGAAACATAAGTCTGAAGCGGGTGTTATCATTAAATCATTTTTTATAAAGTTAAGAATATCTTATCTGCTAATGTGAAGTTTATTCGTACTGACAATGCCTTGGAGTTTTTCACTTTACATCTATCTGATTTTCTTCTATCCTTGGTATTGTTCATCAGACCTCTTGTGCTTATACTTCACAGCAGAATGGTGTTGTTGAACGCAAATACCATCATCTTTTGGATGTCAAGAGGACTCTTTTGATTCAGAGTCGAGCTCCTCATTCGTTCTGGGGTGATGCTGTTCTCACTACTTGTTACTTGATAAACCACATGCCGTCCACTATTCTTGGAGAAAAGATTCCCTTCTTGATTGTTTTTCTCAAGGACCTATTCTCCCTTACTCTTAGGGTTTTTGGGTCTGTGGCATTTGTCTACAATTTCATTCATGATCGTGACAAGCTCTCACCTAGGGCCTGTTTGGTTGCAGGGTTGGGCAGGGTTGGACAGGGTTGGGTTGGGTGAATAGTAATCTGTGAGGAGGAAGTACCCTTGTGAATAGTAACCAGGGTTGGGCCAACCCTGCCCAACCCTGCAACCAAACAGGCCCCTAGAGCTGCCAAATGTGTCTTTGTTGGTTATTCTCGTCCCCAGGAAGGGTATAGATGTTTTGATCCTGTAGGAAGAAAATATTATGTTAGTGCTGATGTCACATTTTTTGAGTCTATTATGTATTTTTCTCCTACATGTGACAGGTTGTCCAACGTTGATTTTGGTGAGGATGTTTTTGTTCCTCTACCTCCGTTATCTCCATCATCTGTACCCCATGTTGAGTCTCAGTCATCTCCACCTCCACCTCCTCCACCACCGTTTACCTTGACACATTTCCTACCACGTTTTTGCATTCGTAGGTGATGCAGCATGAAACGGATAAATAGGGCCTCATGTCCTACTTTTTATCCGTTATTTAGAGGCTAATTTTATTTACGTTTATTTGAGCCGTCGTACCTTTTATTTTAAATAAAGAGATCACGTGTGATTTCAATTTAGTTAGAGTCAATTGGAAATTTGAATTTATTAGTTAGTCGGTTAGAGTCAAATTAGGATAAGTTTGTTTTGAATTTTGATTTTGGTTTCTATTTTGTAATCCCATCCCTCCTATATAAAGGGATGATAGTTTATTGTTTTGAGGCAAGTCAGAATATATGAAAACTTGAGATTTATCTCTCTCTCTCTTGTCTATCTTCTCCCCCACGCAATCTTCGCGCTTCTATTCTCCAAGATCCCTCGTTCTCCGACGAGTTTTCTCCTCTCAATCTCTCCAATTTCTTCTACCAAATAATTTCCACCATCAATAAATCCCTCCAATTTCTTTTACCAAATAAATTCCACCATCAAAATATTTTTTTTATCCGTCGCAAATTTCCATCCTGCATCAATTGGTATCAGAGCATGGAAATTGAATCGTTCTCACGATTCGACGGTCCTGTTGCGTATTGGAAGATGAAGCTCGATCAAAGCCGCATGTCTCGTGGCTCGCATGCACGTTCGCGTCAACAAAAATTCCAGGATCGCCTCCGAACAAGCATCAAAGTTCAACAATGGATAGACTCATGGTACAATGTGGATATCTTTATAGTACAAGTGGACGACGAACAAAATCTGGCCGTCAACGACGAATTGTGCGCTGTCCAGATCACTTTAGATGAGAAAAACGTCATCGTCAACGACGTGCTTGCTGTCCAGTCCGTATTCGAGCAACCACAACCTTCAACAACAACTATCTCACCGTCTCTGGCCGTCCCGACACGGTTTAAACCATCTCAAGTAACCCCCTACCTTCCACACCCTTCAGTTCCCCGCTGACGCCACCACCAACCCCCTCGCACGCCCCCACAGACATGCTGCAACCCCCTCCCACCCTCCCAACACCACCGCCGCCACCACCCTTTCCCGCTGCCCTCGAAGCTCCAGCCCCTGCGGCACAACCCCCATCCCCCGCACCCTCTCCCACCACCCCCGCACCCCCTGCGGCTCATCCCCCGTCGCCCCCACCCGCTGCAAACCCCACACCTCCTCCTGTGGCCCCAACAACCCCTCCCACAGCCCCAGAACCCCTTGTACCGCCACCAAACCCCCTCCCTTCCCCAACCCCGCACCCCATGCTACACAACCCCCAGCCCCGGTAAACCACCCCGGCCCCGCTGTCGCTTTCCCCGATCCCCCTCCACCTCTTAACATCACCATCGCTACTCTGCAGCCCCTTCCCCGCAGCCCACGACCCCCCCCGATGCTGCCAGCAACCCACCACAGGTCGTCTCTAGCGGTCCCTGCTTCACCGCGCGCCGCCACCATCGAAGAGCTGCGCGCCACCGCCCATACGAGGTCATGTGATGCCTCCCTGACGCAGTCTCGAGCCGCAACACCGTTGGAACCCTAATCTGAGGGTTCGACGCCACCTATGCCGATGGGAAGGAGAACCAAACCCACGGACTCATGAGTTATTTCCATCGAAGGGTCAATCCCTTGAAATTAGGGATCTGGAGGACCTTTGGAAAAATTGCAGGAGCTTCCCTAGACCTAAAACCTTTGGTATAAAGGTTAAAGTAAATGGGAATGTAAGAGGAGACAAATTAAATGAAGGGATACGAAAATTGCAATCCACCCCCTGCTGTAAAAATATTTAAAGAGGAGTGCTGGAAGAAAGAAATCTGGGAGGCTTCCTTACCCAATTAGGATTAGGATCATGGGTTTCACCTATTTAAAGGCCCCATGGCTTAATCCATTGGCCACATCTCCTCCTCTACTCTACTTGTGCTATTGCTTTGCTATGGAATCTCCCAGTGTTGCAGAAGACGGTATTCAATATTCAGTCGGAGGGGTCACTGAATAGAGAATAATCGGTATTCGGGCGACTATTCGGATTTGTTCGGTTTTGTATTTTTTAATATAAAAATTATTTATAATACATATATTCTTATATTTTTATACATATATGATCATTATTTAACATGAATCCAAGATATAAGTACCAATCAATATAATAGATATATAGACTTTGACAATTGTGGTGATACCGTGGTAAAATGTAATCCATAAAAATTGAAAATTGAAAATAAAAAAAATAAAAATATCAACAGTCAAACTCCAGTCGGCCTAATAGTCGGGCCAGTCGGCCGAATAGTCGGCCGACTATTCGGTCGGGCCGATTATTGGCCGAATGGGGGTTTATTCAGTCGGGGACCCCCCCGCACCGCATAGTCGGACCGACTATTCGGGATAGTCGGCCGACTATTGCAACACTGGAATCTCCAAAGGCCGAGTTGTCCGATATGAAGATGCCACATCAGTTTTTCAAGCACCATATCAAGGGGACAGAAATTGGATGGGCGCTCGCATTCGCGCCACACATGTTATTCCGTCATGAAGCTACCGGCTCCAATATTCGCACTGCGCACGCATGGGTTCCGCCATTTGCTCCACACCAGTTCTTCCAAGGGATGATCAAAAATGCTGAATTAAATTTATCAACCCTCAGGCCTGCAGATCAAGCAATTCGTTGGGAGACGAATTTTTCAAGTGGAGGAGAACTGATGCAACGTGAAACGGATAAATAGGGCCTCATGTCCTACTTTTTATCCGTTATTTAGAGGCTAATTTTATTTACGTTTATTTGGGTCATCATAATTTTTATTTTAAATAAAGAGATCACGTGTGATCTCAATTTAGTTAGAGTCAATTAGAAATTTGAATTTATTAGTTAGTCGGTTAGAGTCAAATTAGGATAAGTTTGTTTTGAATTTTATTTTGGTTTCTATTTTGTAATCCCATCTCTCCTATATAAAGGGATGATAGTCTATTGTTTTGAGACAAGTCAGAATATATGAAAACTTGAGATTTATCTCTCTCTCTCTTGTCTATCTTCTCCCCCACGCGATCTTCGCGCTTCTCTTCTCCAAGATCCCTCGTTCTTCGACGTGTTTTCTCCTCTCAATCCCTATAATTTCTTCTACCAAATAATTTCCACTATCAATAAATCCCTCCAATTTCTTCTACCAAATAAATTCCACCATCAATTTTTTTTATCCGTCGTAAATTTTCATTCTGCATCAGTAGGTCTTCTATTCGTCCTTCTGCTCATGCGCCTTCCCCATCATCCAACATGCCTCAAGTATGTAATGAGCACATTGTTTCTACTGATGACACTGGAGATTTGAGTGTTCCAAAGGATAAAGTGCTGGAGGAGTTGATACCAGAGAATCGAGATGTTGATGATCTGGATGTACCTATTGCCTTGATGAAGCCACGTCGTCACTGTGCCACTTATCCTCTAGTTGCACATGCTTCATTGGACCATCTTTCAGAGGAGTACAGGAGGTTTGTTGTGGGTCTCTCTGCTGTTACTATCCCACGAACATTCAGGAGGCCGTACATGATAGCAGGTGGCGACTTGCCATGGAGGAGGAGATGGCTGCTTTGCAGTCTTGTGGTACTTAGAGCATTGTTCCTGCTCTTCTAGGTGCCTCTGTTGTGGGGGTGTAAATGGATCTTTATGGTGAAGCAACATGCATATGATAGTGTGGATCGCTACAAGGCAAGACTTGTAGCACGTGGGTTCACCCAAACTTATGGGGTGTACTATCTGGATACCTTTTCTCCAATGGCCATACACTCGACACTACATATTCTTCTATCAGTTGTTGTTACACGGGATTGGTCTCTTTACCAACTCGATGTGAAGAATGCATTTCTATATTGCGATCTAGAGGAGGAGGTATATGTAGCAACCACTAGGGTTTGCTACCGAGGGGGAGTCTCAGAAGGTGTGTAGGCTCTATAAGGCGATTTACAGCCTGAAGCAGAGTCCGAGAGCTTGGTACCAGAAGCTATCGGAGTTGATAGAGCAACAAGGGTTTGTGCGATCTACTGCAGATCACCCACTTTTTTTCAGAGGACACATAGAGCTACTGTTCTATTCTTATCTATGTTGATGATATTATTCTCATGGGGGATGATGAGCTGGGCGTTCATGATGCTAAGGAGTTCCTAGGTCAGCAGTTTGTGACTAAGGACCTTGGCAATCTTCGATACTTCCTTGGATTAGAGTTCGCCAGGAACCAACGTGGTCTTGTGATGACCCAGAGGACGTTTGTTACTGATCTTCTTCTAGAGACAGGTATGACTGGGTGCAGGCTTGCTACTACTCCTATGGATCCAAGTATGAGATTATATGATGATGACACTGAGGAGATAGATAAGAGGAGATACATGGAGCTTGTTGGGAAGCTCCTATATGCTACCATAACCGGACCAGACATATTCTTTGCTGTGAGTAAGGCATGCCGGTTCATGGAGCAACCCAGGAAAGTTCATATGGATGCGATCTATATGATTTTGAGATATTTGAAGAATTCACCTGGTAGTGATATTATATTCAGCAGTGGTGCATCTCTTGAGTTGTCAGCTTATGCATACGCAGATTATGCAGGATGCCCTAGAGATATGATGTCCACTTCTGGCTTTGCCATTTTTGTTGGGAGCTTACTCGTATCATGGAAAAGCAAGAAGCATATAGTGGTTGCTAGATCTAGTGCCGAATCTGAGTACAAAGCCATGGCATTGGGAAGCGCAGAGATGATTTGGGTTAGATCTGTCTTGACTGACTTTGCTCTTGAGGTTCCTCTTCCCATGCAACTTTTATGTGATAATCAAGTGGCTCTATTTATTGCCAACAGTCCCGCATTTCTTGAACGGACCAAGCATATAGAGGTGGATTGCCATTATACTAGAGACATGATCTAGAAAGGTCTCATATCCACCTCCCATATTTTTACTGGATATCAGACGACTGATATTTTCACCAAGGCTCTTGCTAGATATCCATTTCAAAGGTGTTCCAAGCTAAGTATGATAGACATATATGCTCCAGCTTGAGGGAGAGTGTTGAGATATTTGTATCTCTTATTATCTATTTTTAATTTCTATTTTCTTTATGTACCTCTCATGTAATTAACCCAGAGCTTTTCTCCTAGATAAGAGAGCCCTAGGGTCTCTTCTAATGCACACAATTCTTTTCCTTCAACACTCTATATAAGTGGAGTATCTAAGAGTATACTTTTTGTTTCTACCATGTTGTATGTCTTATCTATAAAATGGATATTTGACTATTATTTTGAGTGCAATAAAGTAACTCTCATTCTCTCTCCTCCTACCTACCTCAATCCCTATCATTTTTCGTTTAGCACCTCTCTCTCTCTCATTCTCTTCCTCCCTCTCTCACTCTCATATCATCCTTTCACTCTCTTCCCTTTAGCACTTCGCTCTCATCTCTCTGCCTTCTCTCTCCAGCACACCTCTCATTCTATTCCTCTCTCCCACGACAATTCCCTCTTCTATCTTACTTTTGCCTTCTCTTTTCCATCATTTCTTTTCCTCTTCTTCGTATCTCTTTCTCTACCCTTCATCTCTAACATTTTCTCTCGCTCTCTCGCGTTCCCTTCCTCCCTTTCAAACTCTCCCCATCGTCACTTTTATTTCATCACCTTCTTCACGAGCGCTCCCTCTATCCCTCTCTTTCTTCTCCCCTACCTTTCGATCCTTCTTCGCCTTTTCCTTGTTTGTGTACCTATTTCCGCTCAAAACATATTATTTTACTATGCACATCTCAAAAATCAAAATCCCACACAGCATGCTTGTTCTCCCCTTAACCTATCATAACCTTCTCAACCTTTGTTCTTCTGCCCACATCATTTCCTTTTTGCCGTCTTTTTCTTCTTGTCTCTCAAATCTATTTGAATGGTTAAGGTGTTCGCGATGAATATAAAAGTGGAGTCCATCTGTTTTGAAAGAAGAAATTGTCGTTTAACTGTTTATATACAGAAGAAACTGTCTTTGTTTAACTCTGATTATCTGCATGTTTTCTTGTTTGTCTGCATTTTAGCTAACGGTAGTTGCATGTGCTTCTCCCCTAAAATTACTGCTGCAGGATTTCCTAACCTTTTTGTTATGTACTTGCAGGTCATCGGATTCCAGTGTGATAATATTCAAGGGGAGTGTCGAGCTAAGTTTGCTTGCCATTTAGATTGTTTTGCGTGGGTTAAAAGAGATAGTTATTTACCACAAGGAAGTCATGGTCTGAAGGTGCAATGTACTTTCTATTATTGTTTAAATTTTACCTGAGCTTAAAGGCATTCTATGTAATGGAAGTTCATTTGAATGCAGTCTACAGTTTGAATACATAGCTTTGCGCTAGTTTGATTGAGGGAAATTGTTTAACACCTTATTGCCATGAGTTTAATATGTCATGATTATTCTGACTGGGGTGACAAGTGCTGTAATTAGTGCTACATTGTCTTTTAGTGAGTATGCCGGGTTAAGCAATCTAGAGCTAGATTGAATGTGTTCAAATCAGGCCGAGCTGGTAGTTGATTCTCACCTAGCAACTATAATATAATTGAGTTGAGTTTTTTGAATCCAGCTCTCTGTTAGTGTGCATCTTTCAGACAAACTTGAAAGTAGTTGAAACTATCGAACATGCTGCATTTTATGATATACTAAATGCTCTTCCATATCTCTTTCAGGCTGTTACGAAGGCCAAGTTAGGGTATGATCCATTAGAGGTAAATCCAGAAGACATGGTTCGCTTTGCGATGGAGCAGCCTCAGGTATGCTCTAGGTGTATCTTGTGATCTGTTGAACACATGCTATAGGTCAATAATAGACGTAAGATCGTGCGTCTTAACCATGAAATTGATCAGACTTATCCATTTGTAATATCCCCAGGTTGTAAAACATATTTTTCTATGTTATCTATCTAATTTGATAGACTAAAGCCTTGACTGAGTTGTCCATGTTTCCGTAGTTGCATTATGTGGCCCATGGTTATGTATTTAGCCTCTGTTGAGGCAATGAATTTATAGATTTAAGTGCTCCCCTTCTTGATCATCCGCGATAAATTCGAACACCTAAATGAATTCAATTTGGCCAGTACAATGCTTGCTTGTATATCTGAAGTCTGAGCAGACTTTGATGTGTTGGTAAAATAGGATACTTGAAGAGAAATTAAACTAATATTTCCTCGAGGAATGCTTTAGAACCTTTTTTGCAACTGTTGACGTCTTTTTAAAAACTCTATCCTCCATAAGTTTCTGCATATTTTCATATAGATTAGCAGATCCCTCCTACTGCATTTTTACCAGACTCCTCTTTCTCAAGGTCTTGTTGGTATGAGATGAAGGTGGATACAAAGATTTCTCTTTCCCATTTCTAGTGATTTCGAGATTTGGTGTGCATCCTCATATACTGCCACTGATGACTGCTGTAGTTTCGATATATAAACTTTATTACGGCAATCAATTTGACCAACATCTGATGGTGGCCGCTTGTATTTTTTCGCATCGCAGATAATGGCATCTTATTCAGTATCTGATGCTGTGGCGACTTATTATCTGTATATGACATATGTGCACCCATTTATTTTCTCGCTAGCAACTATTATTCCCATGTCCCCTGATGAGGTTTTGCGTAAAGGAAGTGGGACACTATGTGAAATGCTTCTAATGGTCCAGGTATGTTTGCATACTTCTGGCAGAATGTCATTTCTTTGATGACTACAACTTAGTTTTGAAGATGTCACTTTCTGTTTTCAAGTTTACACCTCTTTTTTCCCCAAATAATTTTGTATCTGAAGTATGGAGCTTCCTCAAACAAAAAGATGTTGGTGGAGTTTGTGGTGCCACCATGTTATTGATGATGTCATTTCCGTTGTCAATGTTGTTGGCTTTCATTGATAATTAAAGTTACTTGTCGCATTTGAGAAAAATTTCTTGGAAGTCTGCATAATGCATTATGGAGCTAGTTCGCACAGTATGTTTCGAAGTAATAAATCCTTACGCCAATCTTTAGTGGGTCTCAGAGAAGGATTGAGAACTGAAAGGTGATTGAAGTATAACCTTATTAATATTGTTGATAGAGTTGTTTGTTATTAAGGAGGTGAGAAGCTTTGTATTGGCCAATGGAAGTGTTTTAGCAAACTGGATCATCCTTATGAACACCATAGAGTGATACGACCTCCTGATTGGTAAAGGAGGAGAATTCTATTTACATGTACACTATTTTGTATAATATTTTATATTTTGATTACCTCAACAAATTATATAAGGATGAATTAGCTTGTAGTCACATATTATGTATATTTGTTTTTCTTGATGTTGCCTTCGCTCTTGCTTATTCTCATATTTACAATTTGACATGTAATTCTCGGCATTTAATCTCGAAATTCATGCCATATTATTGAATTTCGAGTCGATCGACACAAGTCTTGTTCACTAAGAGATACATTTTGCTCTAGCTTCTCCCCTTCTGCCAAATGATTGAAGTTAGGGATCATATGGCGTCATCATGTATTGCACCCCTGTTGTGAGAAAAAGAGAGGTACACATTTTTGACATTAAAGCGATCATCCTCCCGCTCAAAATGGTCACGAGCACGATTTAGGTCCCTGAACTCCGCCAGCTCATCAAGTTAGTTCATGAACTCAACCAATTGCTGCTTTGAAAAATTGGTGGTGGAAGTTGGGGTCCAAGTGTCATCTGTCCAAGCTTGTCGAAGCGAGCTTCAAGATACCAAGCCTGCCATTTTTCTTGGGACTCGTCAAAGTCTCCCAATTAGCGTAGTGAATACCGCGCTTGTCTTGCCTACCATCCGTCCAGAAAAGTCTGCGCATGATAGCCTCAATCCTTGATCTCACCCCTAAGAACAAAAGAATATAGGAATCACCAAAAGGACATGCTTCAACAGGATTAATTTCCTGCCTCGAGAAAGTGTCTTCGCCTTCCAACCTGCCAATCTACTCTCAAATATGTCCAGTATATGCTTCCAATCAGAGATTCGCAGATACCTTTGAACCAAAGGTAGACCAAGATAATCCACTAGTAGTGAACCGCATGTGCAACAAAGGATGGAGCCTGCCTCATTGTCCTCTGTCTTTGTGATCCTGAAAGGTACGAAGATCGACTTCTCCCTGTTTAGGTGAAGACATGAAATGTCACCGAAGATACCCAGAATGTATGTTGTATGCTGTAATTGTCTCGCCCCGCCCCTGAGAAAGATCACGGTGTCATCAAATTACTGAAGAATATGTATAGAGATGTCATCTCTACTTCTCCAGGACACCGACTGATTTCAAACGCCAATCTCATCATTATAGTCAACGCATCAGCTGTAATCACGAAAAGAAGATGCGTCAAGGGGTATCCCTGATGTACGCCTCGCTGTGGCTGATAGTTGCCCGCCTCAGGGCGTCCATTTACAAGCACTGCATAGGAAGATGTAGTAATGCATCTTTTCATCCAAGAGATCCATCTATATGAAAAACCACGCCGTCATAAAGATGCCCAAAGGAAACACCAATCTATGCAATCATAAGCTTTGGAGAAATGAACTTTCCACATTAGTCCTTTTTCATGCATACATTTCCGATTAAGCACCATCTCAGAAGCCGGTACCCAACCATCAAGCATCTGCCTACCTGGCACAAAAATGGTTTGCTATGGGGAGACAATCTTATTTAGGGTCCCTTTCAACCGATTCACCATAACATTGGCAATGATCAGATAAATTGCATTAAAGAACACTATGGGTCGAAAGCCATTGATGCTAGTGGGCACCTCCCTCTTAGGTAGTAAAAATAAGAGAGCCTTGTTCAATCGATTGAAACCCAAATTCCCTTCCATGAATTCCTGTACTACCACCGTCACATCCTCTTTCACCGCATCCCAAATTCCTTGTAACAAAAAATAAAAAAACCATCAGGGTCGGGTGCTCCGTCCGCATTCAGTTGCCGAACTGCCTTCTTCATTTCATCCTCGAGGAGGGGGGGCAATAAGAGAGTTGGCATTAGATGTCGAAATCTTCTTAACTCCCCTTCCCCTCCAACCCCAACCAATGCGTCTAGATCTCCTGCTTGACGTTTGAAAATGTACATGTAGCGCCCTTCCTCGCTCAAGGTCCCCCTGAACCTATACCATGTCTACATTGATAGAGTGGATGTAGTTCATGCGTCTTCTTCCAGAGGCCATAGAGTGAAAAAATGCGTATTCACACCCCCCTCCTAGAGCCACCGCTACCATGATTTCTGCCTCCATTTTGCATCCCTCTTTCTGTTCCCCCCGTGTATCAAATTCAACTGCCTAGATCTTTCTTCTATCTCTTCAGATGTCAGCTCACGCTCGTCCTCCATGTAGTCTAGCCGACACACCACTTCTTGTGCCATCCTCTGTCTAATCCAACGTTCTTCCTTGACCTGCTTGTTGAAACTCTGAAGCTGTCTGTGCAGTAGGGGCAACTTGAGCCCCATTCTGGTTGCAGCCAACCCAGGTGGTTGCTTCTCACTCCAGAAGTTCGTGACCATATCATGGAAACCCTCCAACAACATTGCTCGCTCAAACTAAAAAAAGGATCTCGGTCGCACATCTTTACTTGAGGACCCCAAGATCGGAGTATGATCTGAATGAGCGCGTGGAAAAGCCTAAGAATGTGCAAGAGGCGCACACTGTAACACCTCAGTAAACACCAAGAACCAGTCGAGCCACGATCTCGATCTAGCTTTCCGCTAAGTGTAGCAGCAACCACCCACATCAACAATTACGATTCCAAGCTCATTGATTAGGGAGAGAAGCACTTCTGAGCCGATATCAGTTCTACCACGCATGTTTGAGCGGTCACTAGCTCGTAGATATATTAAAATCACCACCCACCAGCCATGCCTCCTAGTTCGAAGCTTGTCATCCATATTCGAGATGCCCAAACCATTAGGCTGTTCATACAAGTTTGTAATCACAAGTCTCGAATCATCTGCCTTTCTTTGTAAAAAAATGAAATAGAGCGGCTTCCCCTTATTTCCGGTTCCAGCAATATGAACCTGTCCCCATTCCAACTAGTGGCAAGTCCCCCTGATGCCCCCTTAGTCTCGATTGCACGAAATTCTGATAAGAATGACCCACCAATGGATTTCTACATGTCTCTAATACCCTATGCCAACTTTGTTTCCTGTAAGAGAATCACACCCATTTTCTCTTTTGCACACAACTCTCGCCCAACCATCCTTTTCTGGGGTCTTCTAAGACCCCTAACATTCCAAGATAGAATATTCATTCATCAACAGTCTTAGTTCCTTGGGGCGAAACCACCCCCAAGCACTCTAGTTTTACGTTTATACCAGCCATCTGGTTTTCCTATCCATCTTAATTTTCTCATCCACACGTCCTTGGGAATCTCCACCCGTGCATTTCAAGCTTGCAGCGGCTCCCTGATCTATGCCGCACTAGTCAACCGCCTTGTAGATAGCAAGTCGAAGACGCCTCCGCCTCGTTCGCTTTGAAATCCTTGAATAAGTCTTGTTGAATCGCCAAGAAGGCGAGAGCCCGAGAGATAGAAGTCCTCGCGCCCCATGCGACGAGGTAGTGCTTCCCACTGACCTACGAGCAATTCCACCAATCACCAATTCTCTTCCCGCATTTGGAGGCCCCTCCTCCAGAAGCACCTCTCCAGGCGATGGGATGATCTCCGAAGCAAGGGTGTGGATATATGGTTGATTTAGGATTGAATTTATATTGAATGTGTTGATATGTGGATTGATTTTATATTTCGAGGCCCCAAATGAATAAATGATTGGTTTATGATTGATTTTATATTGGATATGTGGGTACCCATTGGGTACATGGATAGATGGGAATGGGGGTATTGAAAAACATCATTTTACCACTCTTAATTATATGGAATTATTGATCGTAGAAGGTGATAAAACACGTAATCCAAAAACCGCACAAAAATCTATCAATGAATGCTAGTGGTTATTTATTTATTTTACTTGGATAAATCCCAAGGTCGACACAAGGAGGCAACTTATCAACTTAGGATCAATTTTAGATAATTTAATGCACACAGTTTTGAAGAGGATTTTTTATGCAATAAAAATGCAAATATGCAAGTGTGACCAAGTCCAAGATTATTTCTACAAATTTCAATCAAGTGAATTCCAAATTTTTTAAAACTTGCATGTATGTGAATTTATACAAAACGAGAGTACCGTGTTTTTTGGATTTTTCTAATGTAAATGAATTTTTATAAATTAATCAATGCATAAAATATGATTTAGACTAAGAGAAAAGGAGCCTACACCCAAGGGTGTAGGTAACTACCTACACCCGACTCATTTTTTCTTAGATTTTTGATTTTTTTGAAATGAAATCTTGGGGGAATTAGATCACTATGTACCACCATGGTGTCATTCAAAATTCAACTTAATTCGATACTCCTATCATCTTCATCAAGACTATCAAATTTTAACGGTCTCAGAATTATTGAAATTGACCCCTTCTAGATGAATGTGTTAGGAATGTTTGTTTTACATGAAACTCGAAACACATATTCCTCTCAATATATTAAGAAAATCCCCCTAAGGTTTCATTCAAAAAAACTCAAAAATCATGCAAAAAAAAGGCCGGGTGTAGGTTACCTACACCCGGGGCTTAGGCTCCCAGCTCCCTTTAGACTAATCCATTATATATATATATATTAAAGAGCGTCAACTCCATTATTTTTCCACCCATCAATTTTCGTTTTACCCTTTCTAATTGCCCGCCTCCAACCATCATTCCATTTTTAGCCTCATCCTGCAAAGATATTAACCACGCTTCTCCCTTTCCTCGTGTCGATGCCATCTTCCCGCCACATCGAAAACCTAGCCGTGTCACCTCCTCTCCGGCCTCCCTTACGGCCCGTTCTACTCCTCCCCCTTCGTCGCTACCATCAACAATTTGGTTGAGCCACCATGCCTAGAACGGCAACCGCCGCAGGAGGTGATCCTCCCTCTTCCTCTGCTCTCCTCATGGTCAGACGATGGGACCATGATCCACTCTCAGACGGAGGCTATGTCACCTCCTGCTCGAACTCGCTGCGGAGGATCGCGGAGGGGGTGAGTTTCTATGGCTCTCCATCCTCCTCCCCTCGACAACATGGGGTTGGATCTTCGACAATGAGGCAGGACTGGACACGGGTGAAGATGCACCAAGCGAACTGCTGGGAGATCGAGGAACATCGCATCCTTCATCGATCATCTCAACAGGAGTCATTAAAGCTCGAATAACACTATCCCCACCAGCCGAGCACTGCATCAGATCTGGAGCATCATTTGTAGCAGCTCGAGAGAATCATCTGGTGAACTGACATCCTTCACCACATCGAGCCGTATCGCCTGGTGACCACCGAACTTCAATCGAGCTTTCGTAGGAGATCCGTCATCTGTAGAACGAGAGCTGAGCAAGCCATATTTAATGGAGCTGTCGATGCTATCGATAAGAATTGGAGAAGAACACGAAGCACGTTCCCTCACTGCGAATTTTCCAGGCGACGTTCAATTAGATGATAGGAACCGATCAACAACTTGTCTCATCCCTATTATAATATCATGTGCACTTTGGGAAAAATTTGCCCAAGTAGCAAATGATCAGAATGAGTGCCCATCGGCGGCAGGGAGCGGAGGTGGATGCGGGTAGCACAGGTTTGCCGAGAGGGGCTGTCACGCGGGTCAACTTTTCCTGCTGCTCGATGTGTGCACTATTGCGTGCCTATGGTTGTTCGGGTGCGTGGTCACCACCAGCACTGGCCGTCGACTGCATTGACCTCAACGGTTGCTGGCACTGTGGCATTGTTTTAACAAAGCAGAGCTTCCAAATGGGAGTTGTAGTGAATTCACTAATTTCAGCCTCATACCAAATACTTCTTAGATATCTTAGATCAGAAAACAATGTGATTATGACATCTTCGATTCGACCTGCAAGTTCCTTGAAGTTCTTTTTTGATTTATTCAGTAAGTAACATTTGATTCTGTATGCCATCCTCTCCAATATCTTGCAGAGTCACACTAGAACCTCTATAATCTTCGTAACTAAACAAGGACTCATATAATTTTAATTTATTCAACGCAGATGCCCCTGCCCATGGGTTGTGTTGTAACTGTAAGATTTGAAAATTTATTTATTGATCTACATGGACCTGTAATGTGATTACAAAGGTTATTGGGGTTATGGTGTAACTAGATAGGAGTTTTGCGGCTCGTGACATAAAAATCAGTGACATTTGGATGGGCCAATAATCATGTTGGAGTATTTGTTATGTGCGTCATGAGTTGTAGCAGGGTAAATGGATCCTGGAGAAGATCCATTTACCCCATCCATATGTGTAGTCCCACATTGTCCAGTTGTGGGACTTGGAGGCTCTGGAGAGGTTATATAAGGAGCCCCAGACCTCCTGTAACCATTGAGAAAGTGCAATGCATAACACGCCCCTTTGAGGGCTTCTCCCGTGGTTTCATCCCGCTCCTCACGGAGTAGGGTTCCACGTAAATCCCGCTGTTCTTCGTGTTCTTTATATTTTTCCATGTTCGCTTCCGCATGTTTATTTTATAACATGGTATCAGAGCGGGTCGATTCTCGAGGATTTCATGTGTTTTTTTTCTCCGAGATTCGACTTTGAAGTTCTTGTTCTTGAAGATTGATGTTTAAAGATTCTTATATGTTCAAAGTTCTGGAAATCTTCCGTTCGAGTATTGTTCATGATCTACGGCATCCTCAAACCCTAGTTCTGCTCAACATCAAAGTCCAGATCGACGGTGATTCATCGGGTATCGTAGGGTTCATTCTGGAACCCTAATTCTCAAACAGCATCAACGTCAACCTAATCCAGTTTCTGGCAGCGCCCCGCATCTTCCTTGCAACTCAAGTCCAGCCGCAGGCGCAAGTCAAAGCATAAGGCAACATCTCCCGGCGCACTCCAGTGTAGAAGAAGCCCTATCCGCGCGCGCTCCATCTGCGTTGGGCGAAGCCCTTCCCGTTCATCGTGCTCTGTGCGATGAACCCTCCAGGAGAAGGCTCCTGTCAATCCCGCCGTACTCGAGACAGCGTCCTCGCAGTGCTTTGGTGACGAGCGAACCCTCTTCAGATCGACTCCTGGCGGCATCTTGCAGCCGCATGAAGTAACCTCCTATGGCTGCGCCTCTAAGCGGAGCCTCGAAGGAGAACCCCATGCGGCGCGGCGACTCCCCTGCGTGGTGCTCACGAACCGCATGAGCCTCCTGCTCATCTCTTCCAGCTGATTGACCTTCAGGCGCAAGGCGGCGCACCCAGGCGCGATGGCGCAGTACTCCTCTCCTTCAGCCGCACCCAAGTAGAGGCGACACCCTCCTCCTAAGCTTCTCCAGACAGCCTCCCATGCTGCGCAACCCTTCCCTTGGAAGGCGGCGCTCCTATCCTCCAGACCTCGCACCCCACACGAAGCGGCGAGCAGCATGCGACGCACAATGCCCCATCGAGTCGGGGGCAGCGTTGTTTGCGGAAGGGAGTTCCCTTCGTGGGAACCCTAAGGATGTGTTCGGATGGGGGGTTACCCCCCACTTTGGGTGGGTTACCCCCCAAAACCCATATTCCTAACCCACTAGTGGGGTCCACCATCTTTTCATCAAAAAAATATATATTATACCATCATATCATCTAGAAGTCATAAAATACTCAACTTCTACTTACTATTTCAAACTTCAATACAATCACATCACAACAACTACGCACTTTTTCAAATTTCAATACAATCATATCATAATAACTACCTACTTTTTCAAATTTCAATACAATCACATCACACAAACCCTCCCAACTCTAAACCCACCAACCAAACACACAAACACAAAAACGGGTTATCCTCCCACAGATAACCCACGAACCAAACACACCCTAAAGTGAGGGAGCCGAACAGTTTTTTCAAAAAAAAAGGCAAACTTGGGCCTTCAGTTGTTAAAAAAAGGGGGGGGGAGGGGGTTTTGTAAGGTCTGTTTAGGCCGAAAAAGGGAGGGGCGGTTAAAAAAAAAGAAATGAAGAAGAACAGAGGGAGAGATTTTGGGCCCATATTTGGGTTGCATATTTCAGGCCAATTGGGCCTTGTTAAACAAAAAGAGAGAGAGAGAGGCCCATTGGGTCGCATTAAAAAAAAGGCGCATACATGAAAAAAAGCCACACACAATTCAAAAAAAAGGTTAAAAAAATGTTGAAAAGCCGAGGAAAAAAACAGCTTTATAAAAAAAGGTGACGGCTTTAAAAAAATGAAAAGCCGTGAGAAATTTTTGAGAATATTCATGTTTTCCCCATGTTATTTGTCTTCTCCCTACATTGTTGATGTCATTGTTTCCGATAAGTACGGGAGAAAGGGGGAGTATATATGTGGAGTCACAGGTCTTGATCCAGATCCAGATTCAGATGCTAGTCTCCAGACCAGCCAGTTGATCAGACTCTACAGATTCCAGTTTCAGACTCGACGATTGATATCGAGTCTCCAATTTCAGGCACACACGAGTGTGCGGTCTTCAGTTTTGTGGTCCCTATCATTCTTCTTGTTGTCATGCCAGAGTTTGCATGTGAGCCATAGGGACTCCAGAGCAGAGGACCATTCCCTATGCCATTGAGGGCAAGGGTTTTCATGTGGTATCATAGGGACATCAGAGCAGTGTACCATTTTCTGAGCCAGATGGGAGAGACCCAGTTCTCCTACGAGGAGACTTCTTTCAGACTCCATTCTCTAGCGACCGTGGACTCCGACGAGGATTGCACAACCACGACCTTTTTCAGTTCAGCCCTTTTCAGAGATGGAGCAATTGTCCACATTATTGTGGTAGGCCAGAGTACTCCGACAAGGAGACTCATTTCAGTTGCAGTGACTCTGACAGGTGCAGTTCGAAGCACATGCTCTCCTACGAGGAGATTCAGCAGACTCACACTCCAGCCCGTTTGTCCTCCTCACCTGCACGGCATGAGAAGTAACGTCCTCGACTGCAGCAATGTGCGCGTTGGGTTGATATTGTCCGTAGTGTCTTGTAGCGTTGAGTTGAGTTTCTTTCTGTTTGTCCAAGCTGAGCATTACATGCTCCAGCTTGAGGGGGAGTGTTGGAGTATTTGTTATGTGCGTCATGAGTTGTAGCAGGGTAAATGGATCCTGGAGAAGATCCATTTACCCCATCCATATGTTTAGTCCCACATTGTCCAGTTGTGGGACTTGGAGGCTCTGGCGAGGCTCTATAAGGAGCTCCAGACCTCCTGTAACCATTGAGAAAGTGCAATGCATAACACGCCCCTTTGAGGGCTTCTCCCGTGGTTTCATCCCGCTCCTCACGGAGTAGGGTTCCACGTAAATCTCGCTGTTCTTCGTGTTCTTTATATTTTTCCATGTTCGCTTCCGCATGCTTATTTTCTAATGAATCAGAAACCGAATGCATACCAATTGTAGATATCCGTTTAAGTAATTGGATGATTGTTATATGGATCTTCGTTGAATGTGCATGCATTAATTTCCAGAAATCCGCAGCCTGGAAACCACTTTGAGAAATTTCTCCTGTCTAAGGAGTGGTGGCAACATAATGATAGCTTACAACGACAAAATGCACGGCATAGAGGTCTTTGAGATGAAGAGTGCGAGGTGATGGAGAATTGCAGATGGGAAGCTATTACGATGTCGTCGTGCCAAATTCAAATAACTAACCACTTTGAATTCCATATTCTACTGATCTGAATGGAATCAAGAAATTCATCGAGTGAAATCAAAACCCTCGATTTCATAGTGAATAATAAGTTAAACTGCTTATTTTAAACTGAATTCTGTGTTACTAGTCATGGCCTTATGCATGTCCACACACACACCACACACACGCGCGCACGCGCACCCACACCCACACACACCCACACCCACACACGCAAAACTAGCAAATTATAATCCTATGTTTTTTGATAGAAAATTATAATCCTATCATAACTAGCTTACCCGGTCTTTTTGATAGCAAATTATACACAATTATAATTTACTTGTACCATACACATTGTTATTTAGGAGACTGACTATTCAACGTTATGATCTTAATTCGTTCCACCCGTGCAGCGCACGGGTATGTACTAGTTGAATTTTAATAAATACCAACATTAATATTTTCAAAAACTAAAATTATCCTAGTTATATCTAAATGATAAGAATCCAGAACAATTTTAAGTTCATAAAAATATTAAAAGAGGATTTAATTAAAAATCAATTATCCTAATCATAAAATCATTTATTCAAAGAACGATATGCATGCACATGCCATGATTTTTGGATATGTTAACGGGCATGATCAATTCTACACAATGAAATATTTGAGGATTTTTAGATTCAAGAATGATTTATCAAGAATCAATCAATCTCAGAGGGACAAAATATAACAATTTCACCAAAATAATTATCACAAACCAACCATAGCTCAGAAAAATACCATTCAAGTTCCATCATGTAAAGAAATACTCAACATGTAAAAAATAAAGACAAATAATGGTTCAATGCAATACTCAAATACAAGTATCTTATTGAAATTAAAATAAATAAACAAGATAAAAAAATGAATCACATGGGATTTATGTTGATACCAAAATCCGTTAGGGTGCTTATGCGGTAAAAATAATGGTTCAACCGCACGTATTTCTTGAATCATATGAGGGCTCCTCAGCAAACTTACCCAGTTACATGCTTGCACATGACTTTGGTTCTGATAGTGGTGATGGGGAGCTATGCTTCCTCTTCTGAATCAAATGGCCAATACCGAGCCACGCTTTAGCATCTATGAATGTTGATGCAAAGATCATCTATGGGTGATCTCTGCCTCCCCGTCTCGATTGTATGCTCATACGACGATGGTCCAAGGTGGAGGTTCTTCTCCGACGACGTGCTCAGATGAGGGGCTTGACGGCTGCTCGCTTCCACTGAGGACCTGCAAATGGAGAGTGTAGGGCTTGGGTAGTTTGTACTCGGTCTGATCGTTAGATTTCAAAGAAAGGGGGATGGACGGAAGTGCTCTGGTGCGGAGTGGGGGATCGAAGCCTGGTGATGATAGGCCGTTGAGAGGTAGCAGAGAACACGCTAGGGTCTTGAAGGTGGTGTATATCGGATCCTGTGTTGATCCTGGTTTGACTCATGAACTCTTTTTGGAATCAGATACGAATATTTGCACAGATACTTGAGCCTACTCGGTTGGAGGTTGGTTAACTTGTATCTTGGATCCAGTTTGTCCACATCGATTAGTATTAAGGTAGTTAGTTTGAGATTGGGGAGACCTCATCTAGACCCGAGGAGTCATGGGTCAGTAATAGGGTGGTGGCTACTGAATCACCGGTTGATAACAACACCCAGACGATTTCCCCTACACTCGTCTCCATACCAGCAGTTGAGTCATATGCAAGCTCTGAGGCGGGGGATTGGCCTTGTAAGATGCTTATGAGGTATAAATTTCGAAAGAAAAGAGGATGACTCAACTCCCTGATGTTGGTCCCCTTAGAGTCTATGCCAGTAAAACATGTCTGATTGAGGCTTCTACAGCTACCATCGTCTTTGTGAGCGGCTCAAGAGAGCTTGAGTTGCAACCATTTTCGCCAAGGTGCAGATTGACAAGGAGTACTACTTCTGGGGGACTGTGTCAAAGTGGCGGGTTTGTATCAACCGCATGGCAAAATATATACTCTTTTATTAAGATAATGCCCTGGAATGTCATTGGTCTTGAATAAGGAGAAGCGGAAGTCTGTAGACTCCTTATTAGGAGGGTGGTATGGGGATGTGGTTCTCCGTTCTTCTACAAGAGACAAAGATACACGGTTGGACTGAATTTTTGTGGAGGTTTGCTGGTGTACCAACATTGTTAGATTCTAGAGTGATATATGCTGTGTGTACTGTGGGTGGGTCTAATATTGCTTGGAAGAGCGGAGTTTATTCCCTCGTTACTGAATTTGCTGGTAAATTTTTGCCAACTGTCATGCCTCAGGCAGGACAAGCAGACTTTCCTCTTGGTCATTTCATTTGTGTATGGACCAAAGGAGCCGACTTTGAATACGGAGTTGTGGGTCGATATTAGTCAGAGAAAGATCCACGATTGCAGCATGGATCATTGTGGGTGACTTTAATACGACCCTGCTCTCATGCTATCGTCCTCATCTGAGGTAGGCAGGATACTGATTTTGTTATTTTGCGGAGCTAGTGGGGGATATTCCACTTATTATTCTAAGTAAATCTCACCATGACCATTTGAAAAAACAAAAAAAATGTGGATAAAAAGGTGGGAGCATGCTTTTATATGCTCCCAGGGAGCATACTCAATTAACCCAATACATATAAATTGTTCTTTTTGATTTGCATAGAGAAGTTCTTGCAGAATCGTTAATCATTTCCTTGCTAGGCTTCTTTGGAGAGGAGAATTTTGGAAAGTTGTTGCTTATATATGAGTTCACAGTGGAATTCTATATATGAAGAACACTTCAATTTAGTAAGAGTGCCATTTCGTCTCCATTTAAAACTTAGTTTCTTCTTTCTTTTCTATTTTGTAAAAGCTCAAGGTTGGAACCTATCTACTCTTCAAAGGGAATAATAGGGTATGATCAATTCGTTACTCTTGAGGATACGTGTTATCTTAGGTTCAAGTTTTCGTTATAACTGAAGTTTAATCGGTTAAAATAAGTTGTGAATTTTATTTCGAGCAGATACTTCTATTTCTTCCAATCAATTGAAAATTTCATATCATTGTAGTCAGGTACTTGTGAATATTCTATTCCCCTGATGGAAAAGGTATGAAAGTTTGATTAAGTGGAATTGGGAACCCACCTAGGTACTTGCGAATACTAAAATTGTTGAAATCCCTCAATGAGATAAATTTCAGATAGTCGCTTAGGCATTTCTCATAGCAACAGTCGTGTCAGCCCTTTTTTATTACATTTTTCATATTTCTGACTTGATCCATAATTTTCTTTTTCTGGATATTATGTATCAAAGCCTTCCTTTTCCTTGAAGTGTTTCAATCCAACGTCTTAATGGTTTTAAATATTAAACAGGCATATACAGCAAATGTTATCTGCCCTAACAAGCACCAGGATGACCCAGAAAAGTTCTACAAGAACCAGCTTCTGGAAAGTGAAACTTACATTGGGGGTCATGTGGAATGCCTTGAAAGTGGAGTTTTTAGGTCGGATCTTCCCACAAAATTTCAGCTTGATCCATCTGCATTTGATGTAAGCTTCCATTATATATTTTCCATATATTTATCTCTATACTGGTCTTTTTTACTTGAGCAGTATTTCCAGGAACAGGGAGCTATTAATGATGCAGTCCTTACATTTATGAGCTTTAAAGTTGAAAACATTATTGTTCTTTTGTTATCATGCGTTGTTCACATATGGTTCTGACATTTGTATATGTATGTAGACGTAACATAAATGCAGTTTTGGCTATTCTATCATCTCCACAATTTTCAGTTCGATGTCAAGAAGCAACTACATAATTACCATATTTTTGAAGCTGTCAAGGTTGTCTCCGCTGGGTTATTTCCTATTTGTCTATCGAACCAGGAGAGATTTGGAATGGTTGCCTTGCACGTATCCATGGTTGTGGGGTTCATTATGGTGGGGCACGTAATCGCCTTATCTTTGCTTCATCGCCTCCCACCTCATCGTCCGATGCCATTTTGCTTTTAGACTTTATAAATTATATATGTGTTAGAAAACTTTATAAATTATGCATGCTAGAAATCTAACTTGTATATATTTTAGCCTTCATAAATTTTGTGTTAGAATCTAACTTGTATATATTTTAGACTTCGTAAATTATGTGTGAGAATCTAACTTGTATATATTAAGATATAAATATATCATAACATGTTATGTTATAAGTTGCATTATTATGAATATGTTAAGTTTTGCATATATTTGACATGATTAGTCTAGGTTGCTCCACAAAGATGGCTTGATTTGGGGGGGGGGCGAAGATGGTGGAGGATCAGAGTGAGGAAAGGTGGATAAAGGAGGGAAAAGGAAATCGAGGTCCATCGGTCGAGTGAGGTGGAGAGGTGCTGGGGTGAGGATATGCTCGAGTTTGAGGGGAGTATTAAAGTTTATTTTTTAACTTGTTTTATTTCTCTCTGTCTCACCCTAAATGGGTGTCTTTGCATTTTGTCTCTCCCCTTATAAGAATGAGAACTCTTCACTGTGAATATATAACTTAGAAATACATTAATGAAAACTCCCTACGACATGCATGCATATATGATTTATAACTTATAAGCTGTGGGCGGATCTGAGAGCCGCTAGGGATGCTTTCCAGGGCAGCCCTTGGTTGGTGGGAGGTGATTTTAATGTTACGATGTTCTCTACGGACAGACCGAGCCTGAGGGGAGGGCAGGACCAGGGATCGGAGGACTTTATGGAGGTGGTCGATTCTCTGGAGCTGGAAGTTATGGACGCAACTGGTATTATGTTTACTTGGAGAAATGCTTGAAGGATATGGGATAATCCTCAAGCGCATCACGGAAGCGTGAGCATCGTATCGAATACGACGAAGAACGACTAGTCGTACTAGTTGTTCTATGCAGCGAAATTTAAAAAATTTCATGTGATGAAACCACATGATCCAAGAACGATTCTCGGATCGTTTCATCTAAGACCACATCAAGTATATAGGAATACCTCTTGTAGCGTGGTTGATCGAGTCTCTACGAAAAGAGACCTCCTGTCTCAAGTTCGATCGTCGGAGAAGACGCTTGCGAGCGCGAGGATGAGTCACGCGATCCTCGCAATCCAACAAGTTGATCCAAGCACGGTGAACTCTTGATCTCGTCGTACAAGATCGAACACCTTCTTCGTGAGCGAAACACTCCAAAGAAGATGGAGAACCAAAGAACGTCGAGGTGGCGGCGCGGGGCGAAGCGTCGATGATGGCTTCTCTTCTAGGGCTTGGTGGACGGCCACCAATGGAGAAGGGGAGAGGCTTGACATGTGGAAGAGGGAGAGAGAGATGTGTCTCAATTGCATAGCCCTAGAGAGCAAGGGTGCCTCTCTATTTATAGGGTTTTGGGAGTCCATGGATCACAATCCATGGGATACACCAAATCAATGGATGAGATTGATTTGTGTTTAGTCCAATGGTCAAGATTGTTGTTGGTAAAAAACCAACAACCAATAATTTAATTTTAGATTAAATATATTTGATAAATCAAATATAATTCAATCCTAAATCAAATCTAACAAATAAGGAGATAACTAACATGGAGATAATGTCTCCCCATAAAATACGGGGGACGACCCACTAATTCCATATAGGACTAGGTAGCCGTCCACCCATTATCATGGTGGAGGCAATCTCATGCATTATCATGAGATTACATATCTCCATGATAATCTCCATTATTGTTTCAACAACTTTTGTTTTGAATTATTCTACAAAATTAATTCATAATTAATTATGAGAATATTGCAATCTTACCATTGGAAATTTGTGAATCACATTCACAACCCAAAACAAAAGATAATTTATATTTTCAGTTAATTACACCATGTGAATCCAATTCACATCAATAATTAATTAACAAATATAAATCATAATAAACTCTCTCCAATACATTATAAATCACATTTATAATATATTATGAATAATTTGGATATTACTATCCACATATTCTTCTCCGCAATAATTAAATCACATTTAATTATATTGGATAATTTTCCACATGTATCAAGATAATTAAATCACATTTAATTATCATTCTCTCAATGCTTAGAATTCAATTATGAAATTCTTCTTGAACCCTTTCAAGAATAATGCGCTTTCTCCGCAGATACTTGGAGATAAGGACCGAGCGATTGTATTGTTACACATATATTGACTTGGATATTGAGATCACATCTCAAATCCAGATCTCATGGACCTCCCACAGATGCTTGATTAAATCAAGGCCGTAGACCTAATCTTCTCATTGCATTTGAATCTCATTCAGATCAATGTCCAATACATGGACTAAGATTAGGTCACTTCTCTACTGAGAGGAGTCACTAAAATCCAAACTTGTTTCATCACTCCCTCGGAATGGAAGCGTCATGGTTATACAATCGTTTATGATCACATCACCCTCAGGTATTCCCAACACATGTACATCCTGCACACTGGAAGACCTATGATCATCCTGAAGATATAGATCAATTTTACACTGTCATCTTCAGGGTTTGATCACCAAGTTTCTCAATCTTGGTCATTGGGAATTGGTATAGATCATATGCTTTCCAAAGCATATATCATACCTTCAAATTCATGTCATGCTTCCAAAGCATGCCGACTATGCATGGAATTTGATCAGTTCCAATACCTCATGAGTGAGCTCATGTCTTCCGGTTTATATGTGAACCTGTATGATCCCTTTGAGAGATCGTATTACTCATATGTCCTTACATGCACACCAGCTCGTCGGTGTATAGACCTTGGTTAGGTCATCAACCTATTGGTCTGCCAAATGTACATACTCAGACATATAGTAACTCATCTGTCTCTGGTCAGAGGATGTGTGCCTATGCTGTGACAATATTCAACATAGGTCTTTGGTTATCTCGATCTCGTTAAGTCAACCCCTTAATTCAACTAATCTGACACCTCCGAATCACTATTCCCATGCAGAGGACCTGCATCAAGAGGTCGGTCAGATATCAACCAAATGAGAAAGGATTGCCATCTCCTACTCAGGCTGGAGATCATTACTTAACAATCATTTGATGATGCTTGATGAATCCTCTTTCTAACTCCTTAGATATTCATCCAAGCATCAACCTCTATGATTCAATCAATGAATCAACAGCTGTATGATTATCAAGTCGGCCATGGTACATAACCCTTATTGTACAGAGGGACCTTATAGTGCATTCATTCATTTGATCTCAGAAAGGGAGTGAAAAAATAATCAATGACTTTTTTTGATAAATCATTTATTACAATAACATTTATTGCAGGAATGGTTCGCCTCGGGCTCACATTGCTAACAATGATGGCTCCAGGTCTCGCCTGGATCTGTTTATGGCGTCGACGGAGTTGTTGGAGGTTTTCCCTTTGTCGTTTGTCACTAGCAGACCGAGGACAGGGTCGGATCACACCCCCATTCTTTGGGACTTTGGTGAACCCTCAGCCCCGTGTGGCTTCTTCCGGTACGAGAAGGCGTGGTTGTTGGAGGACTCCTTCAGGGAGCTGGTGGCGTTGCATTGGGCTGCTGTGCAGGTTGTTGGATCGGCGGTTTCGAGGTTTGTTCAGAAGTTGGGGTCATTGTGGACTCGGCTTTGCGAGTATAAGAGAGATTCGAGAGAGGCCTGCCGCGCGGCTAGAGTGGCTGCAGAGTTGGTGGTCATCGAGTTGGACAACCTGGAGGATGCGAGGCCTTTGACGGGGAACGAATTAAGGCAGAGAGCAGATGCACAGAGAAAGATACTCGAGGAGGACAGGAAGAGAGTCAATGAGTGGAAGCAGAGATCCAGACACAAATGGATTACAGAGGGTGATGCCAACATGGGTTTTTTCCACTGTGTGGCTAGTGCCAGGCGTCGGGGAAACATCATCAGATCGGTGGTTATTGGCGGTGTTAGAGTGGGTGGCAACAGAGAGGTGGGTAGAGCAGTTGTGGAATTTTCAGGAGGTCTCGTCCAGAGAGAGGAACATGCGGTGGAGGTGGACTGGGTTAGGTGCCGCGCAGCTTTCCGAAGCCCATGCTTCCTGTCTGACTCAAGGGGTGACCATGGAGGAGCTAAAGGCGGCAGTTTGGGATCTCAACGGGGATGGTGCGCCAGGACCAGACGGTTTCCCAATTTCCTTTTATAGGGAATTCCGGGACTTGGTGGGAAGGAAGGTGTTTGCGGTCGCGGTGGAGTGCTGCCACCACGATGTGGGCTTTGAACGTATAAATAAGGCGCTGGTGGTCCTTCTACCTAAGCAGGAGGGCACTGACAAGATCGAGGAGTTTCGGCCTATTGCAGTCTCTAACGTGCTTTACTTGATTGTGGCGAAGGTTTTCGCGACAAGGTTGACCAGAGTACTTGATTACATTATCTCCCCTTCTTAGTTGGCGTTCGTTCCGGGGAGGCAGATAGCGGACTGCTTGGTAATGGCGTCGGAGATTGTTGCCGATTGGAAGAGATGTGGGAGGAAAGCGTTCCTATGGAAAGTGGATTTTGTAAAGCTTATGATACGATTGACTGACAGTTCCTCTAGGCGGCAATGCATAGGAGGGGTTTTCCGGCCCTCTGGATTTCTTGGATGAAGCGCTGTGTGACTACTGCGTCTATGACGGTCCTCATGAATGGACACCCGGAGGGAGGGTTCTTCCAACCGCATAGGGGAGTGAGGCAAGGATGCCCTCTGGCTCCCTTGCTATTTATCATTGCCTCGGACGTTCTTGCTTGTATGGTGGACCGGGTGCAGCACAATGTTATTACTTGTGGCTACTCGAGAGATGAGTTGAAAATCCCTCTGATTCAGTACACAGTTGACACTATTTTCTTCATTGAGGGGGGGGGGGTACTGAAGAGGCCACTGGAATGGTGGTTACACTCGAGAGGCCACTGGAATGGTGGTTACACTCGAGCTCTTTAGTGAGATGTCGGGATTGGTTCAGAATCACAGTAAGTCCAAGGGTGTGTCGTTCTCATTATCTGACGAGGAGGCTGTTTGCTATGGGCAAGTGCTGGGTACGGTGTGCACAGATCTCCCCGTCCACTATCTTGGAATTCCTCTGGCCGCTGGCAGGGCCAGGCTGGCAGATTGGTTGCCTCTGGTCGAGAAGATGGAGAGGAGGCTTGCGGGGTGGAAGTCCGCGATCCTCTCTAAGGGAGGGCGCCTTGTGCTCCTGAAGGCGGTGCTAGCGGCTATATCGGTTTACTTCTCTTCCACGATTGGATGCCACTTTTTCGTTCCAATTTTTCGGATCAACGAATGGAGGATTTTCTACGGTTGCTTGACTCGCTTAGAGAGATGAGGGGCCCTTCCCAGCAGCGGGATCATTGGGTCTGGCGCGAGGGTAATTTCTCGGTAAGAAAGGCGTATGCAATGATATGCAGGCCTACACTTTCTCTCTCACTCGAGGTTACGAGGGACTGCGGATTCTTCTTGGGACTTGGCCTTTCTGAGAGGATTGGTTTTTTCCTTTGGTTGTTCAGGAGGAAGAGGCTGATGACGCGTGATCGATGTTCCAGGCTGCTTGGGACGATCTCCGACAGATGCCTTCTGTGTGATTTGAAGATTGAGTCAGTGGAACATCTCTTTTTCAGTTGTCAGGTCGCGGTGTCAATATGGGATGATTCTGAGCTGGGTGGGTCAGTACGGAGAGCATTACTTCTTTCTGTGAGAGCTTGATGGTGGCCACTGCCAGGAGTCGGCCAAGGAGGGAGTTTTTTCGCCCTATTGCCATGATTTGGGCACTTTGGTTGGCTAGGAATGCTCTTGTGTTCTCTGGGCAAAGGTTTTATAAGGAAAACGTTTGTGTCCAGGTGTCGGGGTTACTGGATTCGTGGCTTTGATTGGAGCTTCTTTTTGTATTTATATTTTTCTTGCTGCTTTATTAATACATATCTGGGGTGAATACCTATGAGTGTTTCCCCCTTGCTTGGATTCAAAAAAAACTTATAAGCTAGTGTATATATTGTAATGCTATGTTGGATTATATAATTGGAATTAATACTATAACATACACATTGTATACATAATTTTTTACAACGTCCATATTATAAGAAATAGGCTAGTTTCTGGGTTTAAGCTATTATTTTTTAGTTGTTTAGATTTAATTATGAGCAACAAATTATTTTACACTTATTTTTTAATAATACGCATCATATAAGTTGATATTTTAGTGGCTTTGATGTGTGGCAATTTAACATTTTTTGAGATTTAGAATTAAGAAAGCATATCTAACTTGTGTTTGCCAATAATATGTTATCGTTTCCTTACTTCAATCATTCTATCACCTATCGCTTATCGTGTTAACATTTTTGCATATTTTTGGAAGTAATGTCTTCTCAAATTCTTAAATTAATTCTAGTTGAGTTATTAGTTATCTTTCTCATTATTTTCATATTATCTATTTCTTTTATCTTCATCTTGTAATTTGCTTAACATGATTCTCTCATATATAAGAGAACCCAAGGGCCTCTCAGTAATACAACAAGTTCTTTCCTTTCTACATGGTATCAGAGTGACGGTCCTAGACCGGAGTTCCCATATCCCACTCAAGCCTTAACCCTACTCGCCGTCCTCCTTCTCTTCTTGCGATGCTGCCGACCACCGCCCCTCTCGACCGTCGTGAGGGCCACCTCTTCTTTCCCCAACCGTCGGGCCCTACTGTGCACTATCGGCCCCTCCCAGGCCGTCGTCAGCCCCTCCCGTGCGCATCCTTACGTCTCCTCGAGCCGCTGCACCTCTCCTTGCACCTCTGCGGTTCGAATTGCAATCTGAATCGATTTAATTTCGATTGGAAAACGTGATTTCAGACCTTTAGATCGCGTTTTCTGGCCCTAGCGCGCATCGAAGATTGACGAGGATGGTTGTATGAGTCTACACGTACAATCAATCCTCCGTATGATTATGTAGACTCGTTCATATCGGTCTACTCTCCAGTCGAGTTCCGTTGTTCGAGCGTTTTATCATGTCAGAGAACAAGGGTGATATATTTTCTTCATTCGGTACCTTCAAGAGTCCGGATCCCATCGCAAAGATGGATGAGACCAACTATGAGTTGTAGTCCATGCAGTTTCTTACTCTCATTTAGTGCAATAACAAGGAGCATATCCTGACAGATCCAGAGCCAACAGATAAGACTGGGGCCAATGCTTCTTGGAAGCAAGATGACGTGTATGCGCGTATTTGGCTTTGTGGGATCCTCACCACAGAGACAACCAGTGATATTCTGAATCAGCGCACCACTAAGGCGATGTGGGATATTTTGGCATCCATTTATGCTCAAGCAAAGAATGAGGCCTAGATTCTTCAGCTACAATTCTATTTCTACAAGGCCAAGCAGGATGGCCATCCTCTACACATGTACTACTCTTCGCTTCGTGGCATGTTCGAGAAGCTTCATAGCTACATGCCTATTATGACATCTATGGAGCAACAGAAGTTATAGGAACTCCGTGATGGTTTGAGTGTTCATGGCCAGATTTGATACAAAGTATGATGCTGCACGTACACAACTTCTTACCGGAGCTACCATACCTCCCATAGAGGAGACCTATAGCCGTCTCAGCCATATTATCATGCCTTCTACGACCACACCTCTGCCTTCTTCAGCGATGGTCGCTTCTTGTGATCGAGGGACGATCCAGTCCAGAGGATGCACCTCTCGTGGTTGAGGCGGTAGACGTCAACGTGGCCCTTGCACCTACTGTCGTTGGTCAGGACATGCAGAGGATACATGCTACCAGAAGCATTGATATCCTGCTTCTGGTAGCGTGGCAGAACATATTGAGCCTTCAGAGACTCTAGCTTCCCAGGTCAAACCTCGCCTGGATGATATTGTCTCTCGTATTGGAGAGATCATGACTCCTGTTGCATGCAACACCACTACAAATACGGTAGTTGCAGCCAGAGCCTCTTCGAGCTCCTCAGGTATCACTTAAACTTTTACTGGTAGTAGTGGTGCATATATGACATAGTAGATTATGGACTCTGGTACTTCCCACCATCGGTGTAGAGACAGAGCGCAACTGAGGTCCTACATGACCTTGCCTCTTGGTAGATGGGTTGTCGTTGCTAATGGAGACCAATCACCCATTACTGGACATGGGATGCATTTGACGCCATCATTGCGCCTTCAGAATATTTTATATACTCTTGACTTTCAGATGAATTTACTCTTTATTAGTCAGATTACTAATGATCTGCATTATCATGCTATCTTTGACCCGTCGTCTCTTGTCTTTCAGGACAGTCACGGGCAGGGTGATTGGATGTGGCTGTGAGCAGTGGGGGCTCTATAGACTGGTCCAACCTCCTCATGCTGGTGTTTCTACTTTACCCACTGGATCGGTCTCTCCATATCTGTGGCACCTCGTGTTCTCCCTCAGATTTTCACAAGATCCTCCGTCCAGTGTGAGGCATGCCAATTTGGGAAGCATCATCGGTCTTCCTTTCCATTTCCTCAGAGTCGGAGCAGTTCTCGGTTATTTGAGCTCCTTCATTTAGATACATGGGGTCTGAGTCATGTCCTTGATCACCAGGGACACCGTTTTTATCTGATCGCTGTCGACGATTTTTTAGACTTTTTTGGGTCTTTTTATTGAAAAATAAATCTGAGGTTAGATCTGTTGTCAAATCTTTTATTAATGAGATAAAGAATATTTTTTCCGCCAATGTCAAATATCTTCATTCTGATAATGCCTTAGAGTTCTGCACTTTACAACTTTCTGACTTTCTTAGATCTCTTGGCATTGTTCACCAGACCTCATGTGCTTATACATCTTAGCAGAACGGTATTGCCGAGCGCAAACACCGCCACTTACTTGATGTGAAAAGAACCTTGTTGACACAGAGTTGTGCTCCTCACACTTATTGGGGCGATGCAATCCTCACTGCATCCTATCTAGTGAACCACATGCCCTCGTCTATGTTGGGAGGGAAGATTCCTTTCTCGATTGTGTTTCTCGGGAAGGATCTTTTCTCCCTTACATCTTGTGTGTTTGGTTCAGTTGCATTTGTTCATGATTTCTTTACAGGTCGTGACAAGCTCTCTCCCAGAGCCGTCAAGTGCTTTTTTGTAGACTACTCTCATACCCGAAAGGGGTGCCGTTGCTTTGATCCGCTTAGGCAGAATATTTTGTCAGCGCCAATGTTACTTTCTTTGAGACTGTCATGTATTTTTCTCTTATAGGTGACAAGCAAGCCCCATCAGACTCTGACGTTGAGATATAAATGCCTCCACCTCCTACTGTCATACCGCCACTTCCCTCTACTCATGCTCTACCACAACCTCCACAACCACCACTACTTCCCGCTCCCGTGACTTCACTTCCTACCGTGACTCGGTTTTTGCCACGTATGTTTGCTCGCAGGTCTCGCTCTGTTCCCCCTGCTCATCTGTCTTGCCCATCATCCAACACGCTTCAGGTATGTAATGAGCACATTATTTCTACTAATGGCACTATTGAGTTGGCTGTGCAACAGGATTCCATACAGGATGAGCATGTGCCCTGTCAAGAGGGTAACTTACAGGTTCGGGACTTGGTGGATGATCTTGATATGTCTATTGCGATGTGCATGTGCCAAGGCCTTAAATGTCGGTTTCGGTCACTATTTCGGTATCGACCAAAATAGAATTTCGATGGAATTTCGGTGGAATTTCGACCGAAATTTCGGTCATTTCGGTCATTTTTTGTACTAACACCCCCATATTTCGGTCATTTCGGTCATTTCGGTCGAATTTCGATTTCAACAGGATATCGATATTCGACATAAATTCGACCGAATTTCGCTAAAATTTGAGGCCATGGCATGTGCTACTTATCCTCTTGCAGCCCAGGATTCCGTGAGCAGATTGTCAGAGGATTTCGGGAGGTTTACCTTGGCACTATCAGTTGTGGAGATACTACAGATATATCCTGAGGCTCTTCAGGACAGTCAGTGGTGGTTAGCCATGGAGGAGGAGATGGCTGCGCTACAATCGCATGGTACTTGAAGTCTTGTTTCAGCTCCAGTTGGCACATCTGTTGTGGGGTGCAAGTGGATGTTCATCGTGAAACACCGTGCATATGGCAACGTAGATCACTATAAGACGAGACTTGTGGCACGCCAGTTCACCCAGATATATAGGGTGGACTATCAAGATACTTTTTCTCCAGTTGCCAGACATTCTACTATGCGGATTCTTCTATCTGTTTCTGTGACTCGAGATTAGCCCCTTTACCACCTTGATGTGAAGAATGCCTTCATCTATGGTGATCTACAGGAGGAGGTCTACATGCAGCAACCACCTGGGTTTGCTGCTGAGGGGGAGTGTCAGAGGGTTTGTAGGCTACATAAGGCTGTCTATGGTCTTAAGCAGAGTCTAATAGCATGGTTCCCGAAGCTCTCGGACTTGATAGAGCAATAGGGGTCTGTACGATCGACTGCCGATCACTCTTTATTTGTGCATCGGACCCATAAAGGTACTGCTGTCATTCATGTTTACGTTGATATTATTGTTACTGGGGATGACATGTAGGGCATTCAGGTTGCCAAGGACTTCCTAGGTCAGCAATTTGTGAGCAAGGACCTTAGTACTTTACGTTACTGCCTTGGACTTGAGTTTGCTAGGAACCAGCAAGCTCTTGTGATGACCCAGAGGAAGTACGTTACAGATCTTCTTTCGGAGAGTGGCATGACATATTGTAGACCTGCCACTACTCCTATTGACCTGAGCACGAGCTCTATGATGATGACATCGAGGAGGTCGACAAGAGGAGGTACATGGAGCTTTTTGGCAAGCTTCTATATGTGACTATTACCATGCCTAACATATTCTTTATCTGAGCAACATGAGTTAGTTTATGGAGCAATCTAGACATGCACATATGGATGTAGTACATATGATTCTGAGGTATTTGAACACATCGTCAGGTACAAGACTTCTTTTCAGCAGAGATACTTCTCTTCCAGCTACAACATGCAGATGCAGACTATGCTGGGTGCCCAAAGGATAGGACGTCTACTTCAGGCTTCGCTGTGCTCATAGGGAATTTCTTAGTTTCATGGAAGAGCAAGAAGCAGACTGTGGTTGTCAGATCAAGTGCTGAGTTAGAATACAAGGCCATGGCACAGACTAGCACATACATGATGTGGGTCTGATCTGTTCTTACTGACCTGACTATAGAGGTGTCGCTTCCAATGCACCTCTAATGTGACAACCAGACTGCTCTTTCATTGCCAACAACCCAACCTTTCATGAGAGGAAAGAGCACATAGATGCGGACTGCCACTGCACTCGTGACATGATATAGAAGGGTCTTATCGCCACTACGCATGTCAGCTCTGGAAACCAGACAACATATGTTCTTACTAAGACCCTAGCCAGATGACCTTATCAGAGATGTTCCAAGCTGAGCCTGATCGATATCTACGCTCCATCTTATGGGGGAGTGTTGAGATATTAGTTATCTTTCTTATTGTTTTCATATTATTTATTTCTTTTGTCTTCATCTTGTAATTTGCCCAACGGGTTACTCTCCTATATAAGAGAACCCTAGGCCTCTCAATAATACAACAAGTTCTTTCTTCTACAATTCTCAACATCATCATGCTTCTTACTTGCGGTTAGTAATAGATTGTTTTCAATGTGATGGTGCAATCCTTTAGCTTTTTAACGGATTGTTTTGTCAAAATTATTCTTCTATAAATTTGTTTAACTTTAGGGCAAGCATATTGGATTTAGATCAGTGTTCAGAATCTGCCGAGTATGCCGCATACTCGGTTGTATACTCGTACTCGAAAGCCTTGGCGATCCGAGTATGGTCAAATCGGCATTTAGGCGGGTCAGGCCACATACTCGACCGCGTATACCATATATGCGGTCGTTTATGCGGCCGATTTTCTAATAAACATTTTTCAAAACCTTAACCTAAACTCGGACATTCGATTTATCGCTCTTTCAGTTGATGTTTTTGCTCATTTGACTCTATATTACTTTTTATCCCAATAGTTTTGTTCCTTGTACCTTCAATTCTTTATTATTATAATCAAGAAATATAATATTTAAAGGATATTAACATGATATTAAACATTTATTTATATTTTTAATAATAAAAAATACCAAACGACATAAAACCACATACTCCCCGTATACTCTCCCTCATACCGCCTACTCTCTATGCAATGACCACTCCGACTGAATACCGCATACTGCCTTCCTGAACATTGATTTAGATGACCCAAACCAACTCAGATTGCACCAAAACAAATGCAAGAGAGTATCGAGAGCAGTCACACGAAACTCGGGGAGCACCGTTGGGCAATACAGCGCACTTGTTGAGGCTCTTGCATGATGGTGTTGGGGCACTTTTGGTCTGCCGTAGCGGTGCAGGGCAATGTAGGGGGATGGGGGGCATTGGAGCTACGCATCGCTGGGGTCCCACAGTGGCGCATGGGGACCAATTGGGGCCCGCGTGATGGTCTAGGAAGGAACACACAAAGATCAAGGAAGGAGAAGGTAGTCATGCTCTATATTTAGGTGGAGAGAAGGGCCGACATATGGTGGTTTAAGGTATTAAGAAAATATGAGGGCTCTGGTCTTGAGTTGCGGTTTGATATCATATGGAAAGAAATGAATGACTTATTTATTTCGAGGCCTTAAGACTCTTTTATGTAGAGGAAAACCTGAGACGAAAAATCATGAGAAAGGAAAATACATATACATATGCACATGAAACACATAACGTAATCAATATTTCTTATAATAGTAGCCACCCACAATCTCAACAACCATCAAAATACCATCCGTCATCTGTGTTCTAGAATACCATGGAAGGAGACAGATAAAATTAATTATTCATAGAGTTTATAGGGCTCTCTTATACAAAGAGTATGAAATCTACATGGTTAATAACATACGAATGATATACGAAATAGAAAACACAAAATAACTGTCAATGCTACCCTTCGAGATGAAGCATAGATGCCAGTCATGCTTAGCTTGGAACAATCCCTTTTCTAGGGCCTTGGTGAAAATGTCTGCTGTCTGATCCCCTGAGCAAACATGGAAAGTAGAGATAAAATCTTTCTGTATCATCTCATGTGTAATGGCCATATACCTCAATGTGTTTGGTCCAAGGAAGGTCGTATTGATATTAATATCGTTTTGGTCCGCCCAGAAAGGATATATCGGGATATATCACCGATATATCAACGATATCGGTGGAAATGCCGAAAATGACCCCAAAAAAGCCATTTTCGCTATTTTTTCAGAAATTAAGATCATCCAATATATTAAAACAATAAATAACCTATAAATACACACCTGTATCACACATATCGATTATTTATAGACCATATATCACACATATCAGTATCACATATATTGGTCATATCGAACATATCGATGTTAATGTTGATTCTTGACTTATAAATATTGGAAATGGATTTCATTCAAGTTCTTATAACATGAAATACTACAAATATACATTTAAACAACACATATAGATCATTTATGAGGACTATGATCCTTATATTGCACATATCCGTCATATCGAATATCACTGATATTGTTAGTTGTTGACCTACTATATATATTGAAAATGGAGTTCATCCGAGTTCTTTGATCACTAAATAACTTATAAATGTACTTTTAGATCACACATATCGATCATCTATGAATCTTATATTGCATATATCGATCATTTCAAACATATCGATGTTAATGTTGATTCTTGACTTATAGACTATAGTGTGTAGTCATAGATATTTTTTTTAAGAATTGACTTATAGATATTATCATATTGGAAATGGATTTCACTTAATTTCTTACAACATGAAATAACATGCAGATATACACTTAGATATTGTAACACATAATTATAGATCATCTATGATCCTTATATCACTCGCTCATATCAGTCATTTTAGTCACATGACATAGTGATTGGCATTGAGAAGAATCATTTGATTTATGTCAGTAATGATTAACGAGACAATGTTTCTTTGGTATAAAGATTTATCCATTTACAAAAATAAATGAAAAATATTCAAATCAATGTAATATTGTAAAAGAGATTACCTAAAACCAAGAATTCTGCGACGGACCTGAATCGGCCCCCTGCCCTGTTGTCTCTCTTAGCGGATTGTAGACTCAATGTAACCGCAATAGTTTTCCCATGTCATGTACGAGTACATGGCTTTATAATCCATGACATACTCATGTATTGATGGTCATCAATCCCTATGAATATCCCAAGTCGAGGATAAGCATCGCTAGATCCGGTATCACGAGGTGCACGACGAGGCTGCAAAGTACTAGCTTGAGATCCTCGGGATGATGACGACGGAGTAGGAGAAGATCTCTGCGGAGGAGGACTTGTAGGAGGAGCGTAGTACTAAGGGAAGAAACCAAAACTGTCACCACCGAAGAAGCTGCCCTTGGTAGTTCTCACTGCTGTAGCTGTTATATCCTCCATAACCACTGTTGCAACCATATCCATATGATGGAGGAGTATACGTCTAAGGAGAGGAGGGGGTCCAGGTGGAGGAGCAGGAAAATATTCAGGGAGGACCCCAAATGATCTCTCATCTTGTAAGGATCCATATCCGCCCATGGGACTTGTGTTCCACCATGGTATGGGCTGTCAATGTCCATGCAACTCAACAAACTTACAGATGATATCAAATCGTGCATGTGGCTATCTGTAGGATGATGACCACGTCGTCCATATGCATCATAATTCATATGTCCGGACTCAGACTTGGGACAAATTGCCCATGTATGTTTTTACGCCGCTCCATGTATTCTTGTCTTGACTCGAATCTTGTATCATCATGTGGTCCGCGACCACCCCCTGCTGGTCCTGAGCCACCTGAATATGTCTCACCATCACATGATCCACCATGACCACCAACATCATCATCATTATCATCATCATCGCTCCCACTGTCATCTTTTGTTGGATTTCGACCCAGTGGAGAGAATGTTGTCCACAATTGCATCAAGTTCCAACCCTCTAAGAGGGTTTGTGATTCGCCCGGATCTGGCCATGTAGTCACCAACATCTGCTCTCATTTGTTGGCTTATATTCTGATTCGACTTGCCTCCCGGTTGATCAAGCAATGGATACCCGTTAGAATCCAACCACATCTGTGGAACATCTTCATCTGCATTGTCATCGTGCATCTTGAAAATATGTGCAAGATCGATGGGATCCGTGTAGTCCTCTTTGTCATGCCCCTCTTTTGCATGTTTCATCTTCAACCTCAAGTTGTAGTGCGTAAAAACAAGATTGTGGAGCCTATGTTCTCCCAACTTGTTCCGTCTCTTGATGCAGCGTGAGCTCGACACATAGGGCCGTCTAAATAATTAAATTATGGTCGTTAATTTTATTTACGTTTTTAAGTTGTCGCAATTTTAATTTCAATAAAGAGATCGTGTGTGATCTCAATTTGAATTTTAAATTTGTCGGTTAATTAGTTAGAGTCCAATTAGGATAATTAGTAGTCAAATTAATTAGTTTTTTAAATCCATCCCTCCTATATAAAGGGATGAGGGTCCAGTGTTTTGAGGGGTCAAATATTAATGAAAAATTGAGATCTTTTCTCCGTCTCTCTTTTCTCTCCTCCTGCGGTCTTCGCGTCTCTTCCCCTAGGCGGTATCGAGCCCTAGATTTAGGGTGCCCACAACGACAACGTGGAGTATGATAACACAAGGGGGCTCCATGGTGACGCCTTGAGTCCGTACAGTCGCAACGGCAAGGATGGGGACCCCAACGAGGGGTCGTCGTGATCATGTGATCGAGTCCTCATGCGAGGGAGGCTTCATTGGGCATCCAGATTCGTCGATGCCACTCCCAACGACGGAGGTACCAGTTGTGCGGGTCGTACGCAAGGCAAGGGTGGTCACGCTCCTGAGGGCTTCGGGGAAGGCAGCATGGCTCACGGCATTGACTCGAGGATGCATTCGAGAATGTGTAGGGTTGGCGTGCAGATGGGGGTCACTTGTAGATGATCCCAGGGAGATCAGCATGCTCCTCCACGTTGCATTTGTCGTGTAGGGATTCTGTGTCTTTCTGGACAGCATGTTCGGCGCGAGAAAATCGACCAATTCGTACTCTTCCCCCGCAGGTCGTCATCGAATATGGGCCCCAAATCTTTATTTTCTGCATTTTTTGTTTCCTGAACAGCAACATCGATTGCAAAAGAATCGAGGACTTCCAGTTCTTCCTCGACTGGATACTTGTCGAATATGGGCCCATAGCCTTTGTTTTCTTCTTGCACAACAGTTGTATTAAATAAATCTTCATCTAGAATGGAAATACCTTCATTTTTTTCTCAAAATCGGGTTGCACAGCGGCCTCTATGATCTGACTTTCGTTGTCGATGAATGGATCTTCTTCGGCTTGCGCATCCAGTCATTCCTGGACTTTAATGCTTGAAACAAGACGTCGCTTGAATTTGTGTCGACGTGCACGTGAACGCGAATCAGGGGAGAGACGACTCAAATCGAACTGCAATTGCCAATATGCGACAGGATCGTGGAATCGTGAGAACGACTCCATCTTCATGCTCTGATACCAATTGATGCAAACAAGATTCGGCGCGTCGCGGAAAAATGATTTTTTTGTTGGTGGAAATTTCGGTAGAGAAGAAAGGAGGGGTTGAGAAGAAGAACACACCGGAATGCGCGAGGTTGGAGGGGAAGAGACGCGAAGACCGCAGGAGGAGAGAAGAGAGAGACGGAGAAAAGATCTCAATTTTTCATTAATATTTGACCCCTCAAAACACTGGACCCTCATCCCTTTATATAGGAGGGATGAATTTAAAAAACTAATTAATTTGACCACTAATTATCCTAATTGGATTCGAACTAATTAACCGACAAATTTAAAATTCAAATTGAGATCACACACGATCTCTTTATTTAAATTAAAATTGCGACAACTTAAAAAACGTAAATAAAATTAACGACCATAATTTAATTAAATAGACGGCCCGATGTGTCGAGTTCACGCTGCATCATCTCTTCGAATGGATCAAGTTTAATATGCTCTAGTTTCTCTCACAGCCACCGGCAGATGCGGTTTGGGACAATACTTTCACTGCCACTTTTCGTATGTTGGGTGGTTCCATCCTATGCAATAACCACCATTTGGCTGCGGAAAATCCAAAAAAAGATAAATCTGTAATTGTAAAATTGTTATACATCACAGTCAATAGACTTTTTCGTTTTAGTTCTTACCAGGAAGAGTACTGCCTTGTCAATTAACCGCTGTAATTCCACCGAAAGAACCCAAGACATCCCTAAAGTATTTGATCTGCACATTATTTAGAACTTTAAGTCATAAAAAGTAACATAATGTTCTTATTAAATATTTGTTACTTAATCTCACTCTAGACGACTATAGAATATACATTTTACAGTCAAAATTTCCTCATTCATGCACGAGGTCTGTACCTTCTCGTCCTTGACGAGCTTCTCCACCACAACTTGTACATCAGCTAGAAGGTTAGCATTTGTACCAAAACTGTTCTTGTATTGGTACTTCGGATTCAAGTAATACACTGGAGATGAACAATTCTCAAATTTTATTTCTTCTAAAGTGCTTACCAAAATGGGAAAAAATGATTTATTAGATAATATATACTAGCTTTGTAAAGAGGATGTGAGAGCATTTTGGACCATCATTCGTCTATGATATCCAACCATGCTATGAATCCTCTCCCAACTACTTCTCTAACCTTCTCCCTCATGCAGCGCATCGCCTCGTAGATCACTCTCATAGTTGGTTTCTTATCCTAGCTACGATACGCAATGCAGAAACAATCGGTTCCATTATCTTCGTCACCCTTGTCACGTTATCCCAGAAATGGAAATCATTAATGATTGTCTCCACCCTCCGTCCTCCTTCGGTTCGAGCTTCTGGGTTCTCGAACCATTCACCTTGGCAACACATGGTCTTAAACCCTGTCTTGTGTTGTTTGAGGCTTTGCAACACTATAAAATTGGTTGCAAAGCGTGTGATGACATGCCTCACCAGCTCACTATTGCACGTTCGCCTCATCAAAGCCAACACTTTGGAATGGTTGTAAATAAATGTAGTGATCGTCCGTGCTTGTTCCATCACCTTTGCGACGAGCTTCCTCTTGTCGGAGTCCTTTAGAATTAAATCTACGCAATGCGCAGCACACGGTGTCCAAAAAATATCGTAGCTACTAGACTTCATTATCGTTTCATTTACTTTCTTGAAGTTGCTGCCATTGTCCGTGATAATCTGTACAATGTTCTCTTTTCCAACATCCTTAATGACATCCTTCATCAACTTCAGCAGGTACTTCTAGTCCTTAACCTGTTCAGATGCATAGACGGATTGAAGAAAAATGGTCTTACTATCGCAGTAAACGAGGAAGTTGACGATCTGCTTCCTCGTATAGCTTGTCCAGCCATCACACATCAACGTCACGCTGTACTCTGGCCATCTCATCCTCTGCTCGGAGATGTACTCATTCATCTCCTCGTCCTGCCTAAGATACTTGTTCATTATTTCACTTGCCATGGGAGCTTTCACTCCCGTTCCCGTTGCGGCGATCTCATCAATAGCGTGCTGCAGAAAAGGTCCACTAGCGACGTGAGCTAGGATGCTTTCCCCAAAGAAGAGCTTGTCGATGGCCTTGCCCACTCTCTCCCGTGCATTGATGAACATCCCCTTCACTGTCTTTTACCTTGGATCCTTGCTTGGCTTGTACTGCATGGACTCGCTCCTCAACAAGACTGGTTTCGGTCCCTTCCCCTTGTGTTTTTAGTGGGTGGTGGCAAGGTTGCAAAAAACGGTATGCGGTATTCAGTCGGTAGGGTCACTGATTACTGATTAAACGGTATGCGGGAGTTTAAACGCAAATTAAACGGGTTATGCGGCTTTGCATTTTTAGTTAATAAAAAATTATTACATATATATAATTAATAAAAAAGTATAAATAAATAAGAAATATAATCATATATTCACAATATAGATAAAAAATTGTCAAATTCAAGGAATGTTTCATCCAAATTTCAAAATAGATAACATAAACAACAAGAGTTCATAGTCAAATGTCGAAATAGACAACATAAAAGTCATGGATAATGGTGATCCTTTGAAGAAAATATATCAATGCGTTTAAAAGGCCGTTTAAAAGGTCGTTTAAGGCCGTTTAAACGGCCGTTTAAGACCGTTTAAGCGGCCTGGCCGTTTATGGGCCGTTTTTCATTAAACGATGCGGCCGGGCACCACATGCGTTTAAACGACCGTTTAGACCGTTTTTTGCATCCTTGGGTGGTGGTACTGGTACACCTCCAGAACCACTCCCACTGCCATCGGTACCAGGGAAGCTGCCACGTGCACCATCGAGTTTTCACCTCTCAAACTCGTTCCTCATGAACTCTTTTGTCGCTCTATTGTAGGCCCTCCTCTCCGTTGCGGTCTGACTGTCATCGGGGTAGACAAAGTCATCGTCATCTGAATTTGAGAGGACACTGAACTCCTTCTCAACTATGAATTCTTTGAACTGTTCATCCCGCCTAGATCTCTCCACATCCTTCTCCCTTTTCCCCTCCATGCTGGCCTTCATTAACTCTCTCACGTCTGTTGGACAACATGTGCACTTGGCAACATTTTTATTGTTGCCAACAAGATGATGCTTCAGTCTCGTAATGCCCCCTCCTCCCAACCTCTTCCCACAGAAGTTGCATTATGGTTTCGATTTGTTGCCATTTGAAGAGGTGGCATACCTCCAACAAATCTCTCCACTGTCCAACCGTGCACGAGAACCATCAGAGTCTGAACCGGAGTGTGCCATGATGTTGATTTATTGTATACAAATGAAATCTGAAAAAAATACACAATAAACATTCATGAGACATGAATTGAGGAGAATAATCAATTAATGGCTGATAATTTTTAGTTTTAATTCTCTGATTTAATTAATTACATGTCTTTTGTTAACAAATATCACCATGAAATCATGATTCCTATGTCTAAAGCATGATATCCAACTTCATTCATCCATAACTAAACTTAATAACTCAACAAAAATAAAAAACCCCAAATTACTTCACAAAAAATCTCATTAAATTGTAGATCTATTTTTTAATTTTCGGATTTAATTAATTGCACACCTTTTGTTACCAAAAATCACCATGAAATCATGTTTCCTAAGTCTAAAACATGAGATCCAACTTCATTCATCCATAACCTGACTTAATAAGTCAACAGAAATCAAAAGTTCCAAACTACTTTAACAAAAATCTCATTAAATTGTAGATCTATTTTCTAATTTTTGGATTTAATGAATTACACACATTTTGTTAACAAAAATCACTATGAAATCATGTTTCCTAAGTCTAAAATGTGAGACCCAACTTCATTCATCCATAACCTAACTTAATAACTCAATAAAAATCAAAAGCTCCAAATTACTTCAACAAAAATCTCATTAAATTGTAGATCTATTTAATGAGATTATCCGAAAGGTAGCCAAAGAGATACTAGACGAGTCGAAGGGAGGAGCTCCAGGTCAAAAGGAGGCTTGGAGGTGGAGTGAAGGGGTGCAAGAGAAGCTAAAAATTAAAAGAGCTTGCTTTAAAGCTATATCTAAGGATAGAACGACGGAAACTGTCACAAACTACAAAATAGCGAAGAAGGCTGTAAGCGAAGCTAAGTCAAAAGCTTATGAGGTTTTTTTTATAAAAATCTCGACTCTAAGGAGGGCTCAAGTGAGATGCATTAAGGACGATGAAGGTCACATGCTTGTTACTCAGAAGGACATAGAGACTAGATGAGAGCAGTACTTCCATAAACTTTTCATTAGAGAAGGAAATAAAGAGATCATTTTGGGTGATCTAGCTAGTAGTGAAAGTTACTTGAATCGTGCAAGCTACAGACGAATACAAAGAAAGGAAGTAGAGGAGGCTTTGAAGGTTATGAGACCTGGGAAAGGTATGGGATCGGATGACATCCCTATAGAAGTATGGAGAGTTTTAAGTGAGCACGGTTTGACTTGGCTTACGAATCTATTCAATGTTATTTAACGAAGCAAGAAAATGCCTGAAGATTGGAGGAGCATCACGGCGCTTCTTTATAAGAATAAAGGACACATTCAAAATTGTTCAAATTACAGATGTATCAAGCTGATGAGTCACTATGAAAATTTGGGAACGTGTGATCAAAAGAAGGCTGAGGAAAGTTTCCAACGTAAAAGAAAATCAATTCGGATTCATGCCAGGTTGCTCAACTATTGAAGCCATCCATTTGCTGAGGAGAACAATGGAGATTTATAGAGCTAAAAAGAAGAACCTCCATATGATCTTTATTGATTTTGAGAAGGCTTATGATTCTGTCCCATGAGAGATATTGTGGAGAGTTTTGGAGAAGAGACAAGTACCTGCCCTATATATTAACCTCATATAGGACATGTATAATAGGGCTTTATCTTGTGTAAGGACCCCGTCTGGGAAGACTGACTATTTTGACATCAACATTGGTTTATGTCAAGGTTCAACTATGAGTCCATTTCTTTTTACTTTGATTATGGACGAGTTGACAAGTCACATTCAGGATGAGTTACCTTGGTGTATGTTATTTGCTGATGATATTGTGTTGATTGACGAGACTAGAGATGGAGTAAATGAGAAGCTTGAGGTCTGGAGACATGCATTGGAGACTAAAGGATTTCGTATAAGTAGGGATAAGACAGAATATATGGAGTGCACCTTTGATGGAAGCAATGGTGAAGGAATTGAGGTGAAGATTGGTGACCATAACATTCGAAAGAGAGATTCTTTTAGATATCTGGGATCTATTTTGCAACAGAATGGGGAAATTGATGGAGGCGTTGCTAATAGAATAAATGCAGGCTGGCTAAAGTGGAGAGGAGCCTCTGCTGTTCTCTCTGATAAGAAAATTTCTTTAAAAATTAAAGGAAAGTTTTACAAAGCAGCCGTGAGACCTGCTATGTTCTATGAATCTGAATGCTAGCCTCTGAACCATAGACATGTACAAAGAATGGCTGTAGCAGAAATGAAAATGCTAAGGTGGATGTGTGGACACACACACACATGTAAAGATCGGATTCAGAATGATGCAATCAGAAAGAAAGTTGGCATAGCTCCGATCGAGGATAAGATGCGAGAAAACTGCTTAAGATGGTTTGGTCATTTGCAAAGAAGATCAACAGATGCACTAGTTAGGAGATGCGAGTGTTGGGCTGTTACGCCGGCTAAGAGAGGGCGAGGACGGCCCAAGAAGTGCTGGAAAGAGACTATACGAAGGGATCTTAGTTTTTTGGATATAAGCCCGTGATTGACCCAAGATAGATCTGAATGGAAGCGAAGAATCCATGTAGCCGACCCTATATAATTGTGGGAAAAGGCTTTGTTGTTGTTGTATTTAATTAATTACACATCTTTTGTTAACAAAAATCACCATGAAATCATGTTTCCTATGTCTAAAACATGAGATCCAACTTCATTCATACATAACCTAACTTAATAACTCAACAAAAATCAAAAGCCCCAAATTACTTCATCAAAAATCTCATTAAATTGTAGATCTATTTTTTAATTGTCGGATTTAATTAATTATACATCTTTTGTTAACAAAAATCACCATGAAATCATGTTTCCTAAGTCTAAAACATGAGATCCAACTTCATTCACCCATAACCTAACTTAATAACTCAACGAAAATCAAAAGCCCCAAATTACTTCAACAAAATCCTCATTAAATTGTAGATCTATTTTTTAATTTTCGGATTTAATTAATTACACATCTTTTGTTAACAACAATCACATTGAAATCTTGTTTCCTATGTTTAAAACATGAGATCCACCATCATTCATTCACAATCTAACTTAATAACTCATCAAAAAACAAAAGCCCCAAATTACATCTCTTAAAATCATAGTGATTTCCTCCAAATTTTACAAAAAAGAAGATTATGCCTCAAATAACCACCATGAACAAAAGCCCTAACTACTTTTGTATTTTTGATACATTAAATGAGAGTAGATCTAACCTCAAAATGCAATGGAAGAAGGGACTTGGAGTCTCAAGCAGGTTGCACCGTCGATATGGTCAAAATGAGGGCACAAGGGAACCTTCTAGGCGAAATGGGGCCAACATCTTGCATTTTACTCAAGGGATATTCTCTATGTCGACGATATACACAATCGATATATCGGCGATATATCGCCGATATCCGGTAAAAGGATATACAAGGGATATCGATATGCCTGGGATGTCAAAATCGATATATCAGCGATATATCGTCGATACGGCCTTCCAACTTTGGTCTTCTAATAGAAAGCTATATTGTTGGCGATGAATAGAGTAGCCTGCTTACCACAAAGCACCTGCATGGAAAGACTGAAGTGACATGCTGATAGCTAGGTCTGTTAGAATGTATCTGACCTACATCATCTCACTGCTCTCCTGCACCATAGATATGTAGTTGGAGTCAGGACCAGATCTAGCAACCGCAATCTGCTTCTTACTTTTCCACAAGACCAAAGAGCTCGGCATCATTCATAGTCACCATATGCATAGGCCCTGATGACAGGAGATGTCTCTTTGCTAAATGGCAACCTTATACCTGGAGAAGAATTCAGATACCTTAGGATCATGTCGACAACATCCATGTGAACATGTTGTGGCTGTTCCGAACTGACTGACTTTTTTCACTGCAAAGGAGATGTCTTGCCCAGTAATTGTCATGTACAGAAGTTTCCAAACAAGCTCCTTGTTTCTCCTCTTGTCCACGTTATTCGTATAATCATTATTGAGCTTCATGTTGAGATCTATGAGAGTAATAGCAGGTCTACAGTCCTGCTATCCTTGTTTCCAAAAGGAGATTTGTAACATACTTCCTCTGGGTCACACAAGACCTCTTTGGTTTCTGGCAAACTCAAGCTCAAGGAAATAAAATGCTGCCTAAGGAACCCCTTAGCCTTGTTGATGCTATGTAAGTCATCTTTTGTAACAATGATGTCATCATCATAAACCATAATGATAAGAATACCTCTATGTATCTTGTGTACAAAGAGCGAGTGATCTGCAATCGATATCATGAAGACCTACTGTTTCTATCAAGTCCGCGCGCTTTTGAAACCATGCTCCATGACTTTGCTTAAGACCATAAACAACCTTATGAAGTATGCATATCTTTTGACACCCCCCAATCAACAAACATAGGTGAACGCTGCATATAGACTTCCTCCTGGAGGTCACCATACATGAAAAAATTCGTGACATTGAGTTGGGAAAGTTACCAATCTCGTTCCACAACAAGACGAAGATTTGAAGGGTAGAATGACGAGCCACAGGGGAAACATCTTCTGATAGTCGAATCATATATTTGGGTGAACCCACGTGCCTCAAGCCTAACCTTGTAGCGATCATGTGGGGAACTAGTTGTGTGCGCAGACTCATAACAAAATTGTTCCTATTAACTTCGAATATGTTTTAGGGCATGTTGTGAGTCTAGATGTCTGAAATTCTCCTGAAAGATCCAAAATCAGACCACCTTGAGACCTTAGGCATGTGGCGGTACCCGTTGGGAGGTGCTTTGTCGCCATGAATGATGAGGAGAGGCCATAAGATGCAGTTGTGGCACTAGGCAAGAGCGAGAAGTTGCAAGATGTGGTTAGGGTACTAGGCATTAACGAGAAGCAGCAAGGATGTAGCTATGCGTCGTTGGGAATGGCGTGAGAAGACTGCAAGGTGCTGCTAGGTACGCAAGATGTCGCTCAGAGAGGCTGCGGAGCCATACACAACGACTGTGGGGCAGCGGCGACGGTGAAGGGGCTGTGCGCAACACCAAAGAGAAGGACGAGGGTGCGCAGTGAGGTGGTTGGTGGCGCACGACAAGGGGGCCGGTAACGCTCATGGACTTGATGGTGGGGGCGTGCGGGGCTCTGGGCTTTGGTCTATCACCATTGCTTTGATACCATGTGGATGGAGACAAGTGAATTAATTATTCAGGGGGACTATATGACTTTCTTACAGAGAGGAGAAACCCTAGAGGGAAAATTACATAAGAAATACATAAAAAATAGAAAAATACAAAATTACTCTCGACAAATAAAAATAACACTTGGGCGATCAGATCGTCCAAAACTATTCGTATCCAATTTGCCAAGACCTTTATAACAATAACATACATGACAATAGATAATGCAATAGGATGGAAGTCCTCCACCGTCTCGGGATCCTCCCTCTTCGGGAGGAGGAACAAAATGACATTGTTGATTCAATCGAGTACAAAGTTTCATATAGTAAATTCTCCCATCACCTCCAGAAGATCTGAACTTACCATATCCTAGAAATCTTTGAAAAAGAGAATGTGGAAGTCATCCGAGTCAACACCCCTCCCTCATTCAACTCGGAAGCCGTTGTAGGAATCTTTGCTAGGGAGAAAGCCTTCGTGAGATCATCCTTTTGGTTGGCCCTATGGATGCAATAAGCTTCAAAAAGGGGAAGTCCAAGTAGATGGGCTGTGTCAGAGTGAATTAGGTATGTTTTTTTCTCAAGGTTGGGAAGACACACCTGATTCCAACCATCTCCAACTAGACTGTGGGGAAGATAACTCAAGAGTCGAAAAACTCCACAGCACGCTCCACCTACTTATCCCCCTCAACACGAACATCATCCACTGAGATTGATTGGATATAGTTGAGACAACACAAGTCCTTGGCATAGTTGCAAAAATAGGTCGACTTGCTCGACTAGTTGGTTCGACTAGTCAAGTTGACGGGGATAGTCAACTGACTATTTGACTACTTGGACCATAGTCGGTTTGCTGACTAGTGAACTTGATCAGTCTGTTGATTTTTATGCAGTATTTTTTTCTTTTTTAATAGTAAACTTGATCTAGGATGATTAATGTTTGATTTAAATTCAAGTGCTTCTTTTATTTCATTTTATGATTTATGTTTGATTTAAATTCAAATGTTCTTTTATTTCATTATGATAGTATATAAAATGTACAAATTTATTTATATGTATATATAATATTATATGTATAAAAGTTATATACAACAAAAAACAAAAACCTTTTCCCACATTAAGTAGGGTCGACTACCTGGATTCTTTGCCTCCATTCAGATCTAACTTGGGTCATTCACGGGCTTAGATCCAAAAAACTAATATCCCTTCGATTTTAGTTATATATATGTATACAAGTTATATATATATATGTATTTAAATAATTTAGAAAATTGCTAAATGATTATAGTCCTACTAAATCCGATTAGTTACCCGATGACCGATCAATCCTTAACTAGTGAGTAGTGACATGATAGGGGGAATACATACGACCAACTTTTACAAGCTTGGTTATTGGTGATCACATGAAAGAACTTGGTGTTGGCATTTCCCTGTTTGATCTTCAGTTGTCTTGACCTCTTGTGCCACTCAACCTCTTGCTTCTTATTTTCCTCCCGATGATATTATGGAATCCCACTTTCTCAAATTTTAAAGAGGGAGTTGATGCAATCGGAAAATCGAGAATGTGTGAGAAGAGAAGGTAGAACCACGACACGTCCCGCGTTGAGGGAGGCACGAGCTGCGAGGAGAGACCCTAGAATTTAGGGGGGGTGTATATTGGTGGAGGCACTCTCCAAACCAAAGACTATTTTTAATTTATATCATAATCAGAACTTACAATAAACAACCAATCCCCTATGTATAAAAGGGCTGCGATTATAAAATTAGAAAGAGAATCGAATTCAAACTAAATAATATCCTAATTGACTCCTAGTTGACTCTAATTGATTTAATCTACTAAAAAAGATTGAGATTACAATCAATCTCAATTTATTTAATGTAAATAAAATTAACTGACCAACTAATTATGGACAAAAAACCCTAATTTTGAAAAATCCCAAAATCCGCAATTTTTCAATTCTATTTGTCACGTCAATTTGGGAAATATTCCATCTGGAGTTGACGGACATCCTCTTTCCTATAAAGGCAATTGGTCTCTTACCGAGTCTCCTTTCAGTGGAGCCCTCGACTCTTGATGCACCTCCTTGTAGACACAGCTTTTTCTCCATGCGTCCGATTTGTGAAAGATTCTCACTGTGGTTGAGCCGCCACAATGAAAGGACTCCATGCATCTCCCTGAACCCATCCTCCATAAGTCACCATCTCCCTGAACCCATCCTCCATAAGCTTCTCAAATAAAAAGGAAGTGCAGGCCGGATCGCCATCCCCGAAAACTACAAGTGGGTTGTGGTCTGATCTGGAACGTGGCATGGTGGAAACAAGAGCCAAAGAGAAACTAGACTGCTGTTCCACAGAGCCAAGAAAGGAATCCAGCCTTGAATGGGAGCACAAGCTGTGCCTGTGATAGCGGCAACAATCCTGTCCGTCACCTCAAGCTGGATTGAAATACGTTACACATTAAATACATATTTTTACCAGTAAATGATGGTAACCTAAGCACAGTAGTTGATTGGTAGATGTTACAGATAGTTGATTGCGAGGTGTTCTTTTGTGAGCTATGAAGTTACATGTAGTTGTGTGATGTAGACAAAACATTAAGTTTGTAGGGTGCACCTAGGCACTTACTGGACCTCCATATATTCTATGGGAACTGGGTATTGATAACCAAAAGGGACCTTTTTTTTGGTGGCCCTATTTTTGTAGGTTCAAAAGGTCCTTTTTAACCATTCTGCTGGATATTTTAATTTTGACGAAAAGCAAAACAAGGGTCACGCTTGTCAGCCATATTTAAGCTGTAGATAATTGGCACCATAATCTGGGTCGGCTAATCCCTATCATATATGAACTTTTATTGCTCATTTGTTTAGAAAAAGAATTCCGATGAGGTTGATGTTGTTTTTCTTCCAGAAATTAATTCTTAACCTGGATCGAGATCTGCATTATGCAATTACTGTTGAGGGCAAGATGGCAGTTGATGATATCACCAATTATGAAGATGTGAAGAATGCTATAATTGAAAAGGTTCTTCTATTCTTCTATATTTTCTGGTTTGATACTGTAGGTTTTAGTTCTTTCCATAAGCTGTTTCTGTTTCCCTTTCTCTTGACTGTTGTAATCTTTTCCTCGTTTTCCATTTTGCGATCTCCAATTATTTGGCCTATACTTTTACCTCCTTTGTGTACTCCAGTCTGCCTGATGGTTGTTTTCTTAACGTATCTGAACTTGACTGATTTATTGGTTTTTGAAAGGTGAAAAATTACTGATGTAACCAATTTTTGATTCCTTATCTGCAGCTTGTTATGTTACGAGATGATCCAATATGTGAAGTATGCCCTCTCATCTATCATCTTGATGTTGCTGCCATGTATCCAAACATCATATTGACAAATAGATTGCAGGTTTGATCTTATTTGATATTTACGATTCTTCCATCGTGCAATAACGTAATGATCGACAATATATTCCTTTTTGAATCAGTATTTCAAAATGATGATATAGTATCTTTTGGTAAACACCCTTGGAACTTTTTTAAAAAAGGGGGAAAACAGTCGCGGTGGTCTCTGCTAAAGTAAATAAATATAAATATGTATATATTAAAGTGGTTAAATTACAACATGCTAATCTTGATGTGAGATTACATCCTCAACATAAAATCGCTCGGCTCTAAAAGTGACTCCATTATGTGTTAACAAGATAGCCAACATGTTGCTATAGGTCTCCATACTTACAATAGGAGGTCTGAATTGATTTGCGACTTAGCTTTCTTAGAAATTAAGATGAAATGAAATATCAATCCGGTCATTGTCAGTTGAATCCCAAATCTGACGGGTGCAATTGCAAGAGTGCAAATGATGATTGAGATCTTCAGAGTCCAAACCGTAAAGAGAACAATTGGCATCCTCACTCGGTTGAAAAGCCGCTTTGCGTGCTTTCGTCAAGGTCCTCTCCCAATGCCGGATCCACAAGAAGCGCTTCACCTTTATAGATACCCGAAAGGCACAACAAAATTTGCAGTCTCTCTCCTTGGCTTTTTGTTGGGCGTTCCACGCAACCATGATTGCACAATACGCCTTCTTGACTGAGAAGAAGCTGTCGTGCCAGGTCCAATGGTCCCACCTCGTAATTAAGACACGTGAAGCCAGATATGAATTATGTCAACCGAATAAAGTTTTTAACTCGTTGCTTTAAAAAACCTGCGCTTAAATTCGGCGACCGCTGATTGCCCACCCGCGCGTCACGTACAGTAATTCCACGATATGCAAATAATTCAAACAAGCGGAGAAACTAGGTACTCAGAGGACCCTCCTCTGTCCAGTTGTCTAACTAAAACCTAAAAGATGTTCAATTGTCTACCATCGGATGCACATGGGAGGTTGTGGAAACAAACCGAATGAATTGATTATTTGTTGATGGAAATGAGAATGAGAACTTGTTTATTATAGGGAACCCTAGGCTCTCTTATATAGAGAAAGCCTATGGGCAAATTACATAAGGTGGAACAAGGAAAAATAAATATAACAGACGAGTACATAAATTCTAAAAATATCTTCACACTCCCCCTCAAGATGGAGCATAGATGTCAATCATGCTCAGCTTGGAATGAATTGATTATTTGTTGGCGGAAATGAGAATGAGAACTTGTTTATTCTAGGGAACCCTAGGCTCTCTTATATAGAGAAAGCCTATGGGTAAATTACATATGGTGGAACAAGGAAAAATAAACATACCAGACGAGTACATAAATTCTAGAAATATCTCTACACTCCTCCTCAGGATGGAGCATAGATGTCAATCATGCTCAGCTTGGAAGAGCATTTCTGAAACGACCCTCTGAGCAACGACTTAGTAAAGATATCTGCAGTCTGCTTTCCTGAACTGACATGGGAAGTAGAAATCAAACCCTTTTGAATCATATCCCTGGTATAGTGGCAGTCTACCTCAATATGCTTCGTCCTTTCATGAAATGCAGAATTATTAGCAATAAATAATGCTGCTTGATTGTCACATTGTAGTTGCATGGGTAGAGGTACAACTATATGCAGATCTTCTAATACGGTCGAACCCACATCATCTCCGTACTTGCCTGTGCCATGGTCTTGTACTCAGATTCATCACTAGATCTAGCTACCACTGTCTGTTTCTTGCTTTTTCAAGAAACTAAGGAACTGTTAACAAACACTGCAAAACCTGAGGTAGATTTCCGGTCTCTAGGACATCCTGCATAATCCGCATCAGCACATGCAGAGATAGAGAGATTTGTTTCTTTCCTGAACAACAATCCTGCACCTGGAGACGACTTTAGATATCTTAGTATCATATATACAACATCCATGTGCATCTGTCTGGGCTGTTCCATGAATTGACTCACCCGGCTTACCACAAAAGCAATGCCAGGTCTAGTGATGGTAATATAGAGAAGCTTTCCCACCATTTCTCTATATCTTCTTTTGTCAACTTCCTCTGTATCATCTCCATATAACTTCGTATTAGGATCCATGGGAGTAGTCGAGGGTCGACACCCGATCATACCTGTCTCAACAGGCATATCTGTAATATATTTCCTTTGGGTCATCACAAGACCCTGCGCATTCCTCGCAAATTCCAATCCCAGAAAGTATCGTAGAGTACCAAGATCCTTAGTCACAAACTGATGGCCTAAAAATGCTTTTGCCATCTTTATCCCTTGCATGTCATCTCCCGTAACAAGTATATCATCAACATATACCATAATAACAACATTACCTCTGGGAGTATTCTGGACAAACAAAGAGTGGTCAACATTTGATCTTTTGAACCCTTGCTTCTGAATTAAATTTGAAAGCTTCTGAGACCATGCCCGCGGACTTTGTTTAAGACCATATATGGCCTTGTGAAGTCTACACACCATCTGACACTCCCTCTCAGCAACAAACCCCGGAGGTTGTTGCATGTAGACTTCTTCTTGTAGGTCCCCATATAAAAGGGCATTTTTAACATCAAGCTGGAACAAAGGCCAATCACGTACCACGATGACTGACAGAAGAACATGTAGAGTGGAATGACGTGCAACCGGAGAAAAGGTGTCCATATAATCCACGCCATAGGTTTCAGTGAATCCACGTGCCACTAGCCTTGCTTTATAGCGATCAAGGCTACCATCCGCATTATATTTGACAGTAAAGACCCATTTACAACTGACAATAGAAGCTCCCGGGGGAGCAACAACCAAGCTCCATGTACCACGAGACCACAGGGCATCCATTTCCTCCTCCATGGCTAACCGCCAGCTGCTATCTCTTAAGGCATCTTGATAATTCCGTGGTATCTCCACGGTAGATAAGGCAACGATAAATATATGAAAATCACCAGTGATGCGATGGAATGAAACCTGTGAAGCAAGTGGATAGGACGCACATGTCTGCTTAGACTTCCTCAAGGCAATAGGTACATCCAAATCATCATCAGTGTCCACCTGTATGTCATTCTCTTGCACTTGTGCATTGTCAGTCCCATCGTTACTAATATCACTTGGACATACCTGGGGCGTGGTAGATGAATGTCGGCCTCCATGAGCAGGAATCAGATGATAGGTTTAAAATTTCGGTAAAGGTGGGACTGGTGGTTGCGGAGGTGGTTTTGGTGGTGATGGTGGTGATAGTGGTGGCGCAAGAGGAGTTGGTATGTGATCAGACTGACGCAGAGGGAGAGGTGGCCATAAATTTCATCATCAGTAGTGGAAGAAGTCATCCCGTCACCTGTAGGCAAAAAATACATCACGGTCTCAAAGAAGGTGACATCGGCACTAACATAATATCTTTTGTTCACAGGATCATGGCATCGGTAACCCTTTTGAGTACGAGAGTACCCAAGAAACACACACTTGACAACCTTAGGTGAGAGATTGTCAATCCCCGGAGTGAGTTGATGGATAAAAGCAACTGAGCCGAAGCCACGAGGAGTTAGGGAGAACAAATCCTTGTCAGGAAAGACAACAGAAAGAGGAACTCTCTCACCCAAGACAGAGGATGGCTTACGATTGACCAGATAATATGCCATAAGAACAACATCACCCCCAAAAGACAGAGGAGCACAACTATGAAATGAGTAAAGTCCGAGTTATATCAAGAAGATGACGGTGTTTTCTTTCTGCAACACCGTTTTGTTGAGACGTGTAGGCACAAATTGTTTGATGAATAATGCCATGAGGCAAGAAGAAATGTGAAAGAGCACGAGTGCAAAATTCTAAGGCATTATCCGTGCGCACAATTTTCACATTAGAAGTAAAAACATTCCGAACTTCATTGATAACATTTTTGATTACATCCCCCGCTTCAGATTTATTTTTCAATAAAAAACCCAAGACAATCTAGAAAAATCATCAACGACGACTAGGTAAAACTGTGTCCCTGGTGATCAAGAACAAGACTCAGACCCCAAATATCAACATGCAACAACTCAAAAGGGGAGCGACTGCTCCGAGACTCACGACTAGGGAAAGTAGATCTGTGATGCTTTCCCAACTGACACGCTTCACACTGAAAAGAAGACCTTGGTGAAATCTGGGGCAAGATATGTCGCAGCTTCTGAAGAGGGAGATGATCAAAACACAGATGCCAAGGGAGAAGCAGTTCCACTAGACTGAGATGAGACACTAGCATTGGGAGTGCGAACCAACCGATAGAGACCATCCTTCTCACAGCCACGACCAATCACCCTGCCCGTTAGAATGTCCTGAAAAATAAGAGACGATGGGTCAAAAATAGCCCGACAATGCAAATCCTTTGTAATCTGACTAATAGAAAGTAAGTTCATTGAAAAATCTAGAGCATGCAAAACATTCTGTAGTCGCATGGAGGGTGTCAAACTGATCTCCCCTTGTCCAATGATGGGTGAATAAGTCCCATCTGCTATTACTACCGATCTCCCTGGTGGAGCCTCCCTGTATGATGTAAACTTACCTCTGTCTCGACAGAGATGATGTGTCGCGTCGGAGTCCATAATCCATTCTGAAACATCAGAACTATGACATGATGTAAAGGCATAAACGCTACCTGATGTGCTAGCTGGGGCTGACGTGCTAGCAGAGGCTGAAGCTGCTATGTCTGAGTGACCTCCTGGCGAGTCAGTAGTGGCAGGAGGCATGATATCACATAGTCTGGCGATAAGATCCTCAAACCACTGATCTGTAGTAGATGTCGGTGGAGGCACAATGTGCTCCGCTACTCGGGCTGATGTTGGAAAACCATGCTTAGAATAGCATGTATCCTCCATATGGCCCGGGTGACGACAGAATGTGCATGGCTGACGGAATCGGCCACCTCAACTACAAGGTCCACGGCCACGAAAAGAAGAAGATGCACCTCTGCCTCTGGAAGCTGCCATCGCTGAAGGAGGTGGAGTAGTGGCAGTAGAAGGAACCAAGGCCTTAAATGTCGGTTTCGGTCACCATTTCGGTACCGACCAAAACAGAATTTCGATGGAATTTCGGTGGAATTTCGACCGAAATTTCGGTCATTTCGGTCATTTTTTGTACTAGGACCCCCATATTTCGGTCATTTCGGTCATTTCGGTCATTTCGGTCGAATTTCGATTTCGACTTGATATCGATATTCGGCAGAAATTCGACCGAATTTCGCTGAAATTTGAGGCCATGGAAGGAACTGTGATTCTGCTGAGCCGTCGATACACTTCCTCCACTAGAGGAATAGTAGCATCCGTCTGGATCTGCGAGCGAGCCGCATCATATTCTGGGTTAAGTGCCGCTAGTAAGACCCTAACCATTGTAGCATTCCGGAACGTCTTCTGCTGCTCAGAGGTCGTCATCAGGGGAATGATACTGTAAAGCTTTTCAAACATCCCTCTTAGGGATGTATACAACGAATGCAACGATCGGCCATTCTGCTTGACCGTAAATATATCATGCTGAAGTTGGAGGATCTTGGTCTCGTTTCTCATCTGCGAGTACGTCGCATCAATGATATCCCACATGGTCTTAGCCGTGGGCTGATGGAGGACATCATTAGCAATCTCTATTGTCAGAGTGCCTGAAAGCCAGACTTTGGCATACGAATCATCAGCCTCCCATGAGGCATAAACCCCAGTCTTCGCTGCTGGCTCATCTTCGGTAAGAATGTGCTTCTTACCGTTGGACTTCATGAGACTCATGAACTGCATCGCCCAGAGCTCATAATTTGTCCCATCCATTTTGACTATTGCCGCTGGATCTTTGAAAGCACCGATGGAGGGTATGCCGACTTTGTTTTCTGACATTGTTGCCGGAGACGAAGAACTAGGGTTTGTAGATCAATGAATAATTGTCTGCAAAAACATGCAGGGAGTTGAGTGTATATGTAGACTTATGCACTCAAACCCATAAAGAATGAGAAGATAAGGGGACGGTGTCGAGTTGAGAGGGAAGGGGGTCGACGCCGAGTAGAGAGGGGAGGGGTTGCGGGGGCGGCGTGCCGGCTAGATGATGGGGCGGGGGGGGGGGCGCGTTGACGGGATGATGATGGGGTGGCCGAGGAAGGGTGGGTGGGGAAGGAGGGGTGGCGGGCTGGGGGGGGGACAGGGTGGGAGGGGCGGTGGTGGTGGTGGGGAGGGAGGGCGGCGGCGGCATGATGAGGAGGGTGGGAGGGGCGTCGTATAGGGTTAGGGTTTTAGGGTGGAGGCTCTGATACCATGTTGGTGGAAATGAGAATGAGAACTTGTTTATTCCAGGGAACCCTAGGCTCTCTTATATAGAGAAAGCCTATGGGTAAATTACATAAGGTGGAACAAGGAAAAATAAACATAACAGACGAGTACATAAATTCTAGAAATATCTCTACGTTATTCAATGGGCCATAGGGCTCTTTTATATAGAGAAGACAATTTCTAGAGGGAAAATCACAAAAGGAATAAATAATAAATACATAAATGGTAATTACTCTCAACACTTCCCCTCAAGATGGAGTATAAATGTTAGTCATGCTCAACATGGAACAACATTTCTGGAATGACCCCCTTGCTCGTGCATTGGTGGAAATGTTTGCCATCTGTTCCCTCGAGTTGATGTAGGAAGTATAGATGAAGCCCTTTTGTATCATGTCACACGTGTAATGGCAATCTACATCGATGTGTTTGGTCCTTTCATGTAAAGCTGGATTGTTAAAATGAATAATGCGGAGCGACCTGATTGTCACATAAAAAATGCATGGTAAGAAGTGCATCAATAACTAGGTTAGTTAGAACAGATCTGGCACACATCATCTCGGTGCTCATTTGCAGTAGAACTCTATATTTGGATTTGGCACTCGAGCTAGCGACCACTCCTTACTTCTTGCTTTTCCATTAGACTAATGAACTCCTTATGAAGTTTGTAAAACCAGAGTTAGTCTTCCCGTCTTTAGGGCATACTGCATAATCTACATCTAGATAGGTTGTGATGGTAAGAGATGTCCCTCTGCTATACTTGGCCAAAATGCGATTTGGGCCAGCCCATGGGTCATGCTGAACAGGTTGAGATTCTAAAACCTATGTCCAAAGTTCACCATGAGCCAGCCCGTGGGCCCAGTTTATTATTTCATTATTTTTTTAATGTTATTTAATAAGTATAAATGATTTTATTACCACCATTTATACTTTATATAACTAACACGCGTAGTTTACCTGTTTTTGACATGTAAACTATTAAACTTAATATAAAAATAGTATCTCATATGAAAAACTAGAAGTATATCATATTAATACATGTCTTACCTAGCTTCTACATATTTTTTATTTTTTACAGGCCAGGCTGGCCCATACCTCAATTCTCCTACCCCAAGCCCGACCCATGAGCGAGATGGCAGCGGGCCCCTGACTCATTGGCCAGGTCTATCCTCTGCTTAGCCGACATGTACCTGGAGAGGACTTTAGATATCTTAGGATCATGTAGACTTCATCTAGGTTAGCTTGTCATGGTTGCTCCATAAACCGACTGACTTTGCTCATCGCAAAGGAGATATCTGTAGTCATATCGAGAAGCTTCCCAACAAGCACTCTGCATCTCTTCTTGTCCACCTCATCTATATCATCATCGTAGGCTTTATGTTAGGATCAATAGGAGTAGTGGTAGGTCTGAATATGCCATCCCTGTCTTTAAAAGTAGATATGTTGAAAGTTATTTGATATTCGTTTATTTATTTCTTCTCTATTATATAATTTGTCCTATAAGGTTTCTCCTCTCTATTCAAGGGATCCCTATTGTCCTTATAATAAAAAATTGATTATTTTCTGCTACGGTTAAGTATGTCTCCTCTAATAATGCCTTGGAGTTTTGTACCATCCGTCTCTCTCAGTTCTTCAGATCACTTATCTAAACTCTTGTGCTTACACTTCTCAACAAAATGGTGTTGTTGAGGTAAGTACCACCATCTTCTTGATGTTATCAGGAGGTCTTTCTTTCATGGTGCTTTGTTTGTCCATATCTTAAAATTGTGACTTCCTTGCCTTTTCTAAACAATAGACCTGCACCTGGAGATGATTTAAGATACCTGAGTATAATCTGTTTAGCACCCATATGTACCTGACGTCATTGCTCCATGAACTGGCTCACCCGACTAACATCAAAAGATTATCGGGTCTGGTAGTGGTAACATAAAGAAGTTTTCCTACTAGCTCTCTATATTTCCTTCTATCCACTTCATCAGTATCATCATCATATAGTTTCATGCTTGGATCCATAGGTGTAGTGGCAGGTAGGGATGGGCATGGGCCGGGCTGGGCCGGGCCCTGAAGGGCCCAGGCCCAAGCCCACTTAAAAAATTCGGGCCTTGGGTCGGGCTTAGGCCCGCAAAATTTTTTTTTGCTCGGCCCAAGCCCAGGCCCAGCCCAATTCCTTTGGGCCGGGCTTGGGTCGGGCCGGCCCATCGCCACCCGTTAGAGACTATTAATTTTGATTCTTTTGTTTCAAGTTAATCTCAACTCAAGTTACACAAGCTAAATTTGTTTAAAACATGTGCCATAATACTTGTGAAACAAGTAAAATTTGATTCTACCAAATCCGATGATATCTCATTTTTCATACGTGCACTCAATGTCGGATACCATGAATGTCTCACATGTATATAAACTGAAAGAGTGAAACAAACTTAGTCAGTTAATAATAGGTGCACCAGACCTTACATGTTAAAAAATAGGCATAAGGCCCATATTGGGTAAAGGTTTAATAATAGAAAATATTCTGATTGAAAAATAAATACTAACAAATCCAAGAATAACCAATACAATCTAAACCAAAGACTAATTAAGGAAAATTAATACTGAATTGAAATATAATGATCAGCAACTCATATGTCACACGCCTGACTTTCTTGATTTATAAACATTGTATGAAGACGAGATACAAGAAGGGAGTGTACATGAAATAGGTGTGAGTTTTCATACGTGTATGATATGGGAAATGGTTCGGGCCCTCTTCGGGCCGGGCCCTTGGGCCGGGTCGGGCTGGGCTGAGCCAAGCCCGAGCCCGGCCCAAAAAAAATTTGGGCCTAAATATTGGGCCCAAGCCCGACCCGATGTTCATTTGGGCCTGGGCCGGGCCGGGCATTTTGGGCTGGGCTTCGGGCTGGGCCGGGCCGGCCCAGCCCAATGCTCATCCCTAGTGGCAGGTCGACATCCAAGCATTCCTGTTTCACTTAGCAAGTCAGTGACATATTTCCTCTAGGTCATCACGAGCCCTTGTTGATTTCTGGCAAACTCCAGTCCCAAAAAGTATAAGGACTCCAAGGTCCTTGGTGACAAATTCACTACCCAGAATTTCTTTCGCCCTCTTGATTCCTTGTATGTCATCTCCTGTAATAAGAATATCATCAACATACACCATAATTGCAATCATACCTCTGGATGTTTTCTGTATAAAGAGGGAATGATATGTATTTGAACGTTTGTACCCCTGTCTTTCAAACAAGTCTGGAAGCTCTTGGAACCAAGCTCTAGGGCTCTGCTTAAGGCCATAGATCGCCTTATGAAGTCTATACACTTGTGAACACTCCCCCTCAACAACAAAGCCAGGTGGGTCTTGCATATAGATTTCCTTCTGAAGATCATCATATAGAAATGCATTCTTGACATTTAACTGAAACAACGACCAATATCGAATTACTGCCACGGAGAGAAGGATCCATAATGTGGAATGACGAGCAACAATTGAGAATGTGTCAATATAATCCACCCCGTATGTCTGTGTAAACCCTCGTGTAACTAGACGTGCCTTGTATCTGTCGATGCTACCATCTGCATTTTGCTTCACTGTGAACACCCATTTATAACTTACTGTAGACACGCCAGTAGGAGCAGGGACAAGGCTCCAAGTGCCTCTCGACTGAAGAGCAACCATCTCTTCTTCCATAGCTAAGCGCCATCGACTGTCCTTTAAAGCATCTTGGTAATTCCGTGGAATATCCACGGTAGATAGTGTAACATCAAACTTCCTGAATTCACAGATAAGCGATCAAAAAGAAACCATGGATGCTATAGGATATGATGCACAACTACGCTTCTGCTTCCGTAGCGCAATATGCAGATCCAAATCATCTGTCCCCTGTAAAGAAGCCTGCTCAGGTAAACCATTAGATCAATCATTAGAAACTATATTCTCAGGACATACCTCATGCGTGCTAGATGATGAGCGATGACCATGAGCAGAAGCAGGCCGACAGGTATGGTGGTATGGCAATGGTGGAACATGGACTGTAATAGGAGGTGGGGGCGGTGTAGGTGGTGGTGGTGGTAACGGAGATGGTTGTGGAGGTGGTCGTCATCATTGTTTGAAGACATCAACCGATCACCTGTAGGGGAGAAGTACATAACAGACTCAAAAATGGTCATATCGGCACTGACATAATATTTCCTACGCATCGGATCATAACACCTGTACCCTTTTTGTGTCTTGGAGTACCCGACAAAGACACACTTGATAGTTCTAGGAGAAAGCTTGTCAATACCTGGAGACACCTGATGGACGAAGGCAACCAAGCTAAACACACAAGGAGTAAGTGAGAACAATTCCTTTTCAGGGAAGGCCGAAGAGAAAGGGATCTTCTCACCTAAGACTAACGATGACATGCGATTTATGAGATAGCATGCCGTTAGAACAGCATCGTCCCAGAAAGAATGAGGAGCACGACTCTTGATGAGAAGGGTCCAAGTGACATCAACAAATGACGATGTTTTTTTTTCTACAACTCTATTTTGTTGGGAAGTATAGGCACATGATGTTTGATGAATAATTCCTTGGGTGGAAAAATAAGTGGAGAGAGTATTAGTGCAAAATTCCAAGGCATTATCAGTTCTCACAATTTTTACAGACGCAGAAAAAACATTACGTACTCCATTTATGAAATTTTTGATAACATTCCCAACTTTAGATTTATTCTTTAATAAGAAGACCCAAGATAGACGAGAAAAATCATCAACAACGACAAGATAAAACCTGTGCCCTTGATGATCAGGGACACGACTGGGACCCTAAATATCGACATGCATCAACTAGAAAATGGAGGTACTGCTCTGACTCTGACGACTGGGAAAGGTAGATCGATGATGCTTTCCCAACTGACAAGCCTCACATTGAAAGGACGTATGAGGCGAGATCTGGGAAGCGGTAGATGACCAAAGCGCAGGTGCCACATAAATGGTGAGACAAGTTCAGCAGGTAGAGAGGAGATTCCGACATATGGAGTTCGAATTAGGCGATAGAGGCCACCCTGCTCACTGCCACAACCAATCACGTTGCCCATAAGGATGTCTTGAAAAACGAGAGAAGATGGATAAAAAATGGCTCGACAATGTAAATGCTTTGTAATCTGGCTAATTGACAACAAATTCATAGAGAAATCATGTGAATATAACACATTCTTTAGATGCACAGAGGGTGTCAAGCTAATCCCCCCCTGACTAGTGATCGGGGAGTGAGTCCCATCTGTAGTAACCGCAATGCGTCCTGGTCGAACCTGTCTGTAGGCTGTAAGTTGACCCCTGTCTCCACACAGATGATGTGTGGCACCAGAGTCCATAATCCACTCTATAGTATCAGATCCACTACTGCTAGTGAGTGCATAAGTACTACCTGAGGTACTGGAGGAAGCTGAAGCAACGACATCGGAATGACTCCCGGAGGCCAGCGAGGGTGGCACATGACTAGAGGGAGGTATGATACTCCTCAAACGAGCTACAAAATCATCAAAACGTTGATCCAAAGAGGAAACAGTTGGAGGCTCAATCTGTTCAGCCACTCGTGTAGAAGCAGGGAATCCATGCTTGGAGTAGCATGTATCCTCTATATGTCCAGAACGATGGCAGAAAGTACATGGTTGGCGAACACGACCTCCCCTGCCCCAAGGTCCACGACCACGAAACTGAGAAGAACCATCGCGACCTCAGGATGCTGCTATTGTTGAGGATGTCTGATTGGCAGTAGAAGATGGAACAGTAATACGACCGAGTCTGCGAAAGGCTTCCTCCATAGGAAGAATATTAGAGTCTGCCAAGATATGGGAACATGCCGCCTCGTACTCTGGATCAAGGGCGGCTAGGAACACACCAACCATGGTGGCATTCCTATAAGTCCTCTGCTGCTCACGGGTAGATGTGAGAGGCATGAAGCTATATAGCTTCTCGAACATCCCACACAGGGATGTATATAGTGAGTGGAGAGGCCGACCATTGTGTTTGATAGTAAAGATATCATGTTGGAGTTGCAGAATCTTCCTCTCGTTCTTTGCCTGTGAATAAGTAGCGGCAAGAATATCCCACATTGCCTTGGCTGTGGGCTGATGGACTATATCATTGGCAATCTCTATTGACAACGTTTCTGCGAGCCAAACTTTGACATATGCATCATCTACCTCCCATAAGGCGTTAACCCCAGTCTTCTCAGTTGGTTCTTCCTCGGTAAGAATGTGTTTCTTACCAGTAGACTTCATCATGCTTATGAACTGCATCACCCACAGTTTATAGTTTGACCCATCCATCTTTACTATAGGCGCATGACCTTTGAAGGCGCCTGTGGAGGGAATATCGGCCTTGTTCTCTGACATGGCGTCTTGTAAGGACTAGGGATGAGGACTAGACAAGATCATGCCTACAATGACAGAGAGATTTGATTGCATGTGTAGACTCATGCAACCAATCTCATCATGGAAGTGGGCTGGACAACGATGCTCTTAGAGAAGGTTGAATGCACCCCACGGGTGAAGGAAGGAGCGCGAGGTGCGACGGCGTACACACGCACATGCACGCATGCACAGGGGCGCATGCGTTCACGGGTGAAGGCGCGCGTTGAGGCGATGGCACGTGCACATGGGGGTTGCGTGGCAACACAACTGTGACTGTGAGGTGATGGTGCGCGCTCACGAACGATGGCATGCACACACAAGGACTACAGGGGCTGTGAGGTGATGGTGCAGTGCCGCCGCAACCACGAGGAGGTGCAACAAGGAGCCGTGAGGCGGCACGGGCCACGACAGGAGCCGCGAGGCTGCGCTTTGAGGCGACACGGAAAGGGAGAGGACGAAAGGTGGGGTTAGGGTTAGTGCTTCGGGTACGAGAGCTTCGGCCTAGGACCGCCGCTCTGATACCATGTTGGGAAAAATGAGCAAGTTGTTTATTCCATAAACCCTATCTCTCTTATATAGGAGAGTAGCCTATGGGTAAATTACATAAAGCGTTCATAAGAAGGAAAATAAGAAACATTACACATAACATAATAACGTAACATAAAATATATCTCTACAAGGGTTTGGAGTGGCTTCGAGTTTGGGTACCCAGGCAATCCCAAACCCATACCCATACCCGTTTGGGTAGTAAATTCAAAATCTAAACCCGTCCAAAAGTAATTGGGGTGGGTTTTAGTCTTTATATGGGGTGGATTCGGGTTGGATACCTAATGGTATACCCAGATTCATGTCCCTAGCCGTTGTTGTAAAAGTCTCCCGACTGGTCCGACTAGTAGGTCCGACTAGTCTAGTCGGTGGGGTGGCTGGCCGAGTATTGACTAATTCCGACTAAGACCAACTAATCGATCGATTTTTGCATAGAGATATCATTTATTTTTTTTTATTTTTTAAAGCAAACTTATTCTAATATGCTTAATGTTTTATTTAAATTCAATTTCGTCTTTTGTTTAATTATGATAATATAAAAAATGTACAAATCTATGTAAATATATAAGAATATACATACAAAAATGATTTATATATTTAAAGTAATATAAAAATTCAAAATTGATAAAAGCCCGACTAAATCCGATTAGTCGTCTGACTGCCGATTAATCCTTAGTCAGTGACCTAACTGATCGAGTACCGACTACCGATTTTTGCAACCTTGTCCCTAGCTGAAGGAGAGTATCGGAAGATATGTAGACTTCATAAGACGATTTATAACCTCAAGCATTGTCTCAGAGCATGATTGCCGAAGCTCGCGGACTTGATAGAGCGGCATGGCTTCACAAGATTGACTGCATATCACTTACTCTTTATATACAAGACACAGAGGAATTATTGTCGTTCTAGTTTTATGTTGATGACATCATTGTTACGGACTTACAAAAGATGATTTGCAAGGCATCATTGGGGCTAAGGCATTCCTTGGACAATAGTTTATTATAAAGGACCTTGGCTATTTATGATACTTGGTTGGGCTTGAGTTTGCTCGGAATCAGCAAGGTCTGGTAATGATACAAAAGAAATATGTTACTGATCTTCACCTAGGGACAAGGATGACGGACTGCAGGCTTGCCTCTACTCCCATGGACTCTAACATGATGCTTTATGATGATGATACATACAAGATGGATAAGAGGAGGTACATGGAGCTTGTCAGTAAGCTCCTCTATGTAATTACTATCATGCCAGGTACCTCCTTTATAGTGAGAAAAGTCAGCCAATTTATGGAGCAACCATGCTCACATGGATGCTGTTCATGTGATCCTAAGATATATGATGTCTTTTCCAGGTACATGGTTGTTCTTTAGCATAGAGACCTTTCTTGCCATCGCGGCATGTGTTGGGAAACGTGAATGAGATACTCTATTCCATAGCCCTAGACTCTCTTATATAGGAGAGTAGCCTATGGGTAAATTACATAAAGAGAATAACAAGAAAATAAAATAACAAAGAGATACAGTTATTCAATATGCGTCAACACTCCCCCTCAAGATGGAGCATAGATGTCAATCATGCTCAGCTTGGAAGCACACTTCTGAAATGGACCTCGTAACAATGCCTTGGTGAATATGTCTGCAGTCTGGTTCTCTGAAGTAACATGAGATGTGGCAATGAATCCTTTCTGAATCATATCACGTATGAAGTGACAATCCACCTCAATATGCTTGGTCCGCTCATGGAATGCAGGGTTGTTTGCAATAAACAAAGCAGCCTGATTATCACACTCCAAGTTCATAGGAAGTGGTACATCTAAGCATAAATCTTTAAGCACCGCTTTCACCCACATCATCTCTGTAGTAGCCTGGGCCATAGCCCTATATTCGGATTCAGCACTAGATCTAGCTACCACAGTTTGTTTCTTGCTCCTCCATGAGACTAGGGCATCTCCAACATAGACAGCATACCCTGAGGTGGACTTCCTATCCTTGGGACATCCTGCATAGTCTGCATCTGCGCATGCTGAGATAGAAATCCCCTTTCCTTTCTTGAATAGTAGACCTGCACCTGGAGAAGATTTGAGATATCTAAGTATCATATGTATTGCATCCATATGCACCTGGCGTGGTTGCTCCATGAACTAGCTCACACGGCTCACTGCAAATAATATATCTGGCCTAGTGATCGTGACATATAACAATTTGCCTACCAGTTCTCTATATCTTCTCCTGTCCACCTCCTCTGTGTCATCATCATACAACTTCATGCTAGGATCCATTGGTGTCGTAGCCGGTCGACACCCTAGCATACCTGTCTCACTCAGTAGATCTGTAACATACTTCCTCTGTGACATGACTAATCCATACGGATTTCTGGCAAATTCCAGCCCCAGAAAATATCTAAGGACTCCCAGATCCTTGGTGACAAACTCGGTCCCCAGCCTTTCCTTTGCCTGCTTGATGCCCTGGTCATCATCACCTGTAATCAAGATATCATCAACATAAACCATGATTACAATGATACCTCTCGCCGTCTTCTGTACAAACAAGGAATGATCAGCATTGGAGCGTTTATATCCTTGTTTCTCAAAGAGGTCTGACAGCTTCTGGAACCATGCTCTGGGGCTCTGCTTAAGGCCATAGATGGCCTTATGTAAGCTGCAAACCTTGGAACACTCCCCCTCAACAGCAAAACCTGGTGGCTGTTGCATATAGACTTCCTCCTGCAAGTCTCCATACAGAAATGCATTCTTCACGTCCAGTTGATAGAGTGGCCAGTCTCTAGTAACTGCAACTGATAGCAGGATCCGTAGAGTGGAATGACGCGCCACAGGGGAGAACGTGTCAAGATAATCTACCCCATATGTCTGTGTGAATCCCCGTGCAACTAGGCGTGCCTTGTACCTGTCAAAGGAGCCATCTGCATTGTGTTTAACTGTAAACACCCATTTGCAACTCACCGGGCTGACATCTGGAGGTATAGAAACCAAACTCCAGGTTCCTCTAGACTGAAGTGCCGCCATCTCTTCCTCCATTGCTAGCCGCCATCTAGAATCCTGCAAAGCATCATGGTGATTCCGTGGAATGTCTGTAGCTGAAAGTGCCAATGCAAACGTCCTGAAGTGTCCAGATAGCCTCTCAAAAGACACAGCTGCTGATACTGGATATTTGGCACAACTTCTCTCCGGCTTGCGTAGAGCGATTGGAACATCCAGATCCTCTGTGTTATCACCATGTTCCTGTAATGCATCCTGCTGAGAAATGTCGTCAGATCCATCAACATTAATATTTTCATTACATACCATAGGCGAGCTAGTTGACTGGTCAGGACCATGAGCTGGAGGAGGCCTGCGGGTGTAATGGAATGGTAGCGGGGATACTGTTGATGGCGGTGGTGGTGGCAGTGGTGATGGTGGTGACGGTGGTGTTGTTGTTGGTGGTGCCATGAATACGGTATCAGGAGATATAGGTGGTGGCTGCATGTTCCCGGATTCTGAAAAATACATAATAGATTCAAAAAATGTAACATCTGCACTGATCATATACCGCCGACGCACAGGATCAAAACACTTGTACCCCTTTTGAGTTCTGGAGTACCCCACAAAGACGCACTTGACAGCCCTAGGAGAGAGCTTGTCAGTACCAGGCGACAACTGATGGACAAATGCGACTGACCCAAACACACGAGGGGTAAGCATGAACAAATCCTTGTCAGGGTAAATGAGTGAAAAAGGAATCTGTTCATTCAAGACAGACGAAGGCATACGGTTGATAAGGTAACATGCAGTAAGGACTGCATCACCCCAGTAGGAGTACGGAACATGACTCTGAATAAGAAGAGACCTTGTGACATCAAGAAGGTGACGGTGCTTTCTTTCAGCAGCCCCATTCTGTTGAGATGTATGAGCACAAGATGTTTGGTGAATAATCCCTTTTGAAGAGTAGTAATTGGCTAGAATGTTGGTGCACAACTCTAAAGCATTATCACTTCTCACACTCTTGACAGAAGTGGAAAAAACATTTTGAATTTCATTAAGAAAGTGGATAATAATATTTCCTACTTCAGATTTATTTTTCATTAGAAAGATCCATGACGCTCTAGAGAAATCGTCCACTAATACAATATAAAACCTATGTCCCTGATGATCGGGAACACGACTCGGACCCCAGACATCGACATGAAACAACTCAAACTTGGAGTTACTACTCCGACCTTGGCTACTGGGAAAAGACGACCTGTGATGCTTTCCCAACTGACATGCCTCACACTGGATAGGTGTGTGAGAGAGACCATAGGGTAGAACAAGACGCAACTTCTGAAGCGGTAAATGACCAAAGCGTAGATGCCACAGGAGAGGAGATACTTGTCCAGCAGGAGAAGATGTGGTTCCAACAAATGGGGTCTGGTTCAGTCGATAAAGGCCTCCATGCTCATAGCCATGACCAATCACGTTGCCCGTACGGATGTCCTGAAAAATCAAAGAAGATGGATCAAAAATAGCTCGACAATGGAGATCCTTCGTAATCTGACTAATTGACAATAGATTCATAGAAAAATGCGGTGCATGTAGGACATTCTTGAGCTGCATAGAAGATGTCAATCTAATCTCCCCCTGACCCGTGATAGGGGAGTGTGTGCCATTGGCAATCACTACTGTCCGTCCTGGAGGAATCTGAGTGTATCCTGTAAGTAGGCTCTGGTCGCCACATAGATGATGTGTAGCACCCGAGTCCATGATCCACGGCAATGTATCAGATCTACTACTGTGGAGTGCAAGTGTACTACCTGACGTACTAGTAGAGGCAGAGGCAGTAGCAGCAGCATCAGTATGACTCTCTGTAGTCGGTGCTGGACCTGATGGTGGGATAATGCCCCTGAGGCGGGCAACTAGATCATCAAATCGTTGATCCAGTGTAGCAGCAGATGGGGGCTCTATCTGCTCAGCGGCTCGTGCAGATGCAGGGAATCCATGCTTTGAGTAGCATGTGTCTTCAGTATGTCCGACTCGGTGACAATATGAGCATGTTGGCCTAGTGTGGCCACCCCTTCCACGAGGGGTACGTCCACGGCCCTGGTGATGAAAACCACGGCCTCTGTTGGCCGCCATAGCTGAGGGATTCTGACTCGCAGCTGCTGAAGGTACTGTGATCCTACTCAATCTGTGAAAAGCTTCCTCCATGGGAGGAATAGTCGAGTTCGCCAAAATCTGTGAGCGTGCTGCCTCATACTCTGGATCAAGTGCAGCGAGAAACACACCAACCATCGTCGCATTCCTGTATGTCTTCTGCTGTTCTGGCGTGGCGGTAAGAGGCATGAAGCTATAAAGCTTCTCAAACATCCCTTTCAATGATGTATAGAGAGAATGTAAAGGACAACCGTTCTGCTTTATTGTGAATATATCATGTTGTAGTTGCAGGATCTTCGTCTCGTTCTTCGCCTGAGAATATGTCGCTGCCAGGATATCCCACATGTCTTTGGCTGTGGGTTGATGTAGAATGTCATTGGCGATTTCAATAGCCAATGTACCAGAGAGCCACACCTTGGCATATGCATCATCAGCCTCCCATGAGGCATGAACTCCAGTCTTCTCTGCAGGCTCGGGCTCGGTAAGAATGTGCTTCTTACCTGTAGACTTCATCATACTCATGAACTGCATTGCCCACAGTTCATAGTTCGTACCATCCATCTTGACAATGGGCGCTGGACCACGAAACGCGCCAATAGACGGGATATCTGCCTTGCTTTCTGACATACTGGAGACGGAAGACTGGAGCGAATGACAAGAGATAATCTTTGTCTACAATGACATAGACGGGATTAGTTGCATGTGTAGACCTCAAGCAACTATCCCCATGGATTTGCGCGTGCTACGATCCGCACGCACACAGTATGCACACGCGGTATGTAGCCTTCACGCGCAGGTGCACAGGAGATGACGCGCGCTTGGAGATGACGTGCGCTAGTGCTTCCTGTTGCAGACGGTATCTCGTGCCCTAGCGCACGCTGTCGCACAGTGCGCAGATGCCGCACAGCACGCTGAAGATGTCGCACGCAGATGTCGCTCAGCGCGAGAGGCGCTGTGCGCGAGAGGCGCTGTGCGCTAGATGCGCGAGAGGTGCGCTTAGGCGCAGGATGCGCAAGATGCGCAAGGCACGCTTAGGCGCAAGATGCGCAAGATGCCGCACATGCGCAAGAGGTGCACAGGCGCAAGATCCGAGGTGCACAGGCGCAAGAGGTGCACAGGAGCACCGATCGGAGAGGAGATGCCGCAGATCGGAGAAGAGGGGCCTCCGATCGGCTGAGGCTGGGTTTGGCGGCACCGAGAGAGAGAGAGAGAGAGAGAGAGAGAGAGAAGAGAGGCCGGCGTGTGGGGTGGGGTAGGTTTAGAGTTTCGAGAACTCCGGTCTAGGACCATCGCTCTGATACCATGTTGGGAAACGTGAATGAGATACTCTATTCCATAGCCCTAGACTCTCTTATATAGGAGAGTAGCCTATGGGTAAATTACATAAAGAGAATAACAAGAAAATAAAATAACAAAGAGATACAGTTATTCAATATGCGTCAACAGCATGTGCAAATGCTAACAAAGCAGGATGCTCTGAAACTAAGAAGCCTACCATTGGTTTCTTAGTTTTCATAAGGAGTTCTTTGGACTCATGGAAAAGCAAGAAACAGACTGTCGTTAGATCTATTGCAGTGTCAGAATACAAAGCTATGGCGCAGGGGAGCACTGAGATGATGTGAGTCAGATCAGTCCTAACAGACAACTGTTGACACGTCTCTTCCCGTGTAGTTGCTTTGTGACAACAAGGCTGCTCTATTCATTGCCAATGATCCAAAAACATTGAGGTAGATTGCCATTACACACAAGATATGATACGGAAGGACTTTATCTCTACTTCTCACGTCAACTTAGGGGAACAAACAACAAATGTATTCACCAAGGTCCTAGCTAGGGGGGCGTTTCAGAGGTATTTTTTCAAGCCGAGCATGATTGACATCTATGCTCCATACTAAGGGTATCGAGAGTTATTTTGTATTTGAATTTTTATTTCATCTATGTTATGTAATTTGCTCTTTAGGATTTATCTTCTTTATATAAGAGAGCCTTATGTCTCTCATAATAAACAATTGTTTTTTTCTTTTAACATGATATGCATCATACTTCCTTTGAATCATTAGAAAACATCTCTGATTCCTGACAAACTCAAGCCCAAGGAATTATCATCATAATAAAAGAAAAGAAGCAATTGAATTTAAATCAAACATTAAGCATATTAGAATAAGTTTCCTTTAAAAAGGTAAAAAAATATGGTATCTCCAAGTAAAAATTGATCAACTAGTCGTCCTAGTCGGAATTAGTCAATACTTGATCGGTCACCCCACCGACTAGACTAGTCGGACCTATTAGTCGGGTCAGTCGGAGGACTTTTACAACAATGGTCGTGTCTACGAAGAGCAAGTGATCTGCGATGGATTCCTTGGAGCCGTGCACCTCTATCAAGTTTAAGAGGTTCTGGAAGCATGTCTAACTTGATGGGAGTGTTGAAACTATTGAAACGTTGAGTAAATTGGATATTGTTGAAAAAATCACTTATTGTAGTTGGGTCATGTATTTGTCTTGCGTCCCCTGTTAGGTGGGAGTTAGATGTTAATGGGGCCTATATGTAGGGTCTTGTAGAACAAATTTCAGTAGGACGTATCAAGATACAAACATGGCTATCATGGCTATCAGGGCGCTTCTCCCATGGAGCAGGGCTGTCTTCCTGAACATCTCAACCACATAGATTTTTATCTTTTGATATTGTGGCTGCATGTTTATCCCCATTTCAGTTTTCTATTGCCCTCCTTTTGAATTTATGAGAAATTAAACAAGGAGTCTTGTGTGAGGAATCTGTGACTGTGACCAATGAGCTGTTGGGAGATAGTCCTGTGCACACCTTATCTACATCCGTGTATGGATTATGTTATTTGTTTGGAGGCTCTGAATCCATGTCTCACTCCCCGTACATGGGGAATGACGGGCTTTGTGGTTTAGATGTATACTTTCTGTATATAGTTTGTTTTTTTCCTTGTATTTGTAAGAGTTATGTAGTAAGTTATCATTTCCTGGCATAATGACTACTGTCCCCATTGATAGGTTAGCTTATCTCCAAATTTTACATTTCATTGGTTCGGACATGGACTTCGTTGCATATCTATGACGTTATTATTAATGACATTATTTTAGTTGAGTTATTGTTTAAAAAATGTGAGTTGTTAGGTGCATATCTTGCTATTAACCATTGGATAAATAATATTTTATTCCAATACTGGACGTACTTTTTGTTCCAGCCACCATCCATAGTTACGGATGAGATCTGCACTTCATGTGATTTCAATCGCCCAGGAAAGAATTGTCTTAGGAAGCTGGAGTGGGTTTGGCGTGGAGAGGTGTTCATGGCAAAGAAAAGGTATTATTCCTGTAACCATATGCTGATGAAGTCAGAGAAATTATTTCTGAAGTTTTTGTTTCCCGTACTATGCTTTCAGTGACTATTATCATTTGAAGAAGCAAATCGAGTCAGAGATAATTGATAATAAAGAAGGACAATCATCAAAAACTTTCTTGGAACTTCCTAAACCAGAGCAGCATCTTAAATTGAAGGAGCGTTTGAAGAAATACTGCCAAAAAGTAGGTTTTATATTCTCTATTTATATGGAGACACAGTCTTGTCTTATTTTGGATGTACTGTTTAGGCATATAAAAAGGTTTTAGACAAGCCAGTTACTGAACTACGGGAGGCTGGGATATGCATGCGAGAAAACTCCTTCTATGTTGACACTGTTAGAAGGTCAGTACATTCAAATTTTTATATTTTAAATATATGTTGCAATTTGGGACCCTCTTGGGTGTGTACATTCAGTTTATTGACATTCCGATTATTGACTATAATATCCTCTATTAAATATTTAGGTTTTCTTTTGATAATTGTTTATTAAGCCTTCAAGGAAAGAGAGTTAGGTTCATTGTTTATCTTTCATAGTTGAAGTTAACACATCAAGTTTCGTCTTTAGTTTCCGTGACAGAAGATATGAATATAAAGGCCTTAATAAGGTGTGGAAGGGGAAGTTAGCGGATGCTAAAGCTAGTGGAAACTCTATGAAGATTCAGGAGGCTCATGTATGGGTGCTGTCTGAATATTTATTAACTTCTCGAACTCCAATCTTATAAATTATTTGACTAGATTCTCTTTTGCAATTTTACAGGATATGGTTGTCCTCTATGACTCATTGCAGCTTGCTCACAAGTGTATCTTAAATTCATTTTATGGATATGTCATGCGCAAGTGAGTTTTATTTCCTTTTGTTTTATGATTATGCCAAGTGCAAGTTTATTCTTGTTCTATAGAATTAGTTATGCACATCTTTTCTCGTTGGCTTGTGCAATTAGTGTCATCTTATGGTATTATGTACTACTTAGCTTGTATGTTCTGTTTTAAGCAACTGGATTTTGGAGTTACATTGTCCTCCTTAATGGGCTTCTTGTAGGGGTGCAAGATGGTATTCCATGGAGATGGCAGGAGTTGTGACATACACTGGCGCAAAAATAATTCAAAATGCTCGCTTGCTAATTGAAAAAATTGGTAGACCGCTAGAACTTGATACAGATGGCATTTGGTGTGCTCTCCCTGGGTCTTTTCCAGAGAATTTCACCTTCCATACAAGGTAAGTTGGTCATATTTTGCTGTTTACAAATGAGAAATTGACTGGGTTAGATACTTGTGTGATATGCAGAGATTCTAAGAGAAAGCTCACCATCTCATATCCTTGTGTTATGTTGAATGTTGATGTGGCAATAAACAACACAAATGATCAGTACCAGGTTATTTGGTTTGTTGGTTATTTTTTATTGGACACGGCTATTATGACGTCCTTTGCCCCTACCTTAGAGTTAACCACTAATCTTCTGTGATATTTACTGATTAAGCCAGACTCTTGATGATCCTGTTACAAAGACATACACTACACACAGTGAATGCTCGATTGAGTTTGAAGTTGATGGTCCATACAAGGTATGCTTATAATCCGCATATTTATTGTGTTTTTCTGTGTTCTTTCTTAATAAAATGCTAATTTGTTAAATTACATTTGAAAAGGCAATGATTCTTCCTGCCTCCAAAGAAGAAGGAATTTTGATTAAGAAACGCTATGCTGTTTTTAACCATGACGGAACTCTTGCTGAACTGAAAGGATTTGAGATAAAAAGAAGAGGCGAGCTCAAGCTGATTAAAGTCTTTCAGGTATACTGTTAACTTCTCATCTGTAGAATGACCTTTAGTATATAAAATTTTCTGTTTTAATTATCGAAATATTTATCCTAACAACATTACATTGTCCGTGTTTAAATTAATAAAATATGTACTGCGTATTGTGTATAACTTGCTATCATTATATATCGATATTAAAGGGTTTAATTTTGGTTGCTTCTTCTATTGAAATGGAGTTCTGTCCCTAAGAATATGAATTGTGGTGCATTCAAAAGTGATAAGTGAGCTTGTTGTCTTTGTCATTTACGTCAATGATGTTGGCACACACAGCATCATGGATCTGTGTGGACTGTGGAGTTTGCTAGGGTACTAGAAGTATGTCCTGCAAGGTAGCAATAATTGTACTATAGGAAGTGGTGCCTGAGACTTGGGGAAAAATTTGGATCAGGAATAATCAATGATTATCAATCCTTTTAACTAGGGACAGCTACAGGTTCAAGTTTTCAGTATTCGTTAAACTCTCACACCTGGCAGATCTCAGTGACATGCATTTAACATCAATGAATGAGTAAAATAGGCCATCTATAGGACAAATTGGGTTTGTACGTCATTACACTTGATTTTTGCATGTTGCCTCTTCAGAATTCCTCAAAAGTTTTTTGAATTTCGATTTGCCTCAATGTTTAGAGTAGCGGGAGTTTTTAGAGGAAAAAAGGCGAAACACGCACATGTGTTCGCCCCACTTATATATTACATAGCTTTCAAAAAAAAAACTTATATATTACATTATTGAGAAAATACCAGAGTTACCTTACAATGGGAGGAGAGTCTTAGTATGTGAGATTACGTTTTCATAGTAAAAACGATCTAAAGAGAAGATAACCCCTTTCCGAGATATCCAACACAGCAACAATAACAACACAACCTTTTCCCACATTAAGTAGGGTGGGCTACATGGATTCTTTGCCTCCATTTAGATCTATCTTTGGGCATTCGAGGGCTTAGATCCAAAAAACTAAGATCTCTTCGGATAGTCTCATTTCAACACTTCTTGCACCTTCCTCGCCCTTTCTTAGTCAACTCAACATCTTAAAACTCGCATCTTCTAACCAGTGCATCAGCATATCTCCTTTGCAAATGGCCAAATCATCTTAAGCTGTTTCTCTCATCTTGTCCTCTATCAGAGCTATAGAGAAAAGAATGGATTGTTTATTCATGAAGCCCTAGGGTTCTCTTATATAGGAGAGTAACCTGTTGGGACATAAAGAAGACAAAAGAAATAAACAATACATAAAAGATATGAAAGATAACTACTATCTCAACACTCCTCCTTACGCTGGTGTGTAGATATCTATCGGGCTCAGCTTGTATCAACATCTCTGGTAAGGCCCTCTGGTTAGGGCCTTTATAAGTACATCTGCTGTTTGGTCTCCAGAACTGACATGAGTAGTGGACATGAGATCTTTATGTATCATGTCACAAATATAGTCCTGGCCATTGGAGAGGTGTCCTGATAGTCCACCCCATATGTCTGGGTGAACCCACATGCCACAAGTCTCGCCTTGTAGCGATCTACACTACCATCTGCTCGATGCTTCACCATGAACACCCACTTGCACCCAATGATGGATGCGCCAAGAGAAGCCAAAACTAGGCTCCAAGTGCTACGCAACTGTAGGGAGGCTATCTCCTCCTCCATGGCAAGACACCACTAGCTGTCCTGGATGACCTCCTGATACGTCCGTGGTATCTCCACGGCTGACAGAGCCATGATAAATTCCTGAAATCCTCTCAAAGTATGCTAAAAGAAACTTGGGTTGCAAGAGGATATGAAGCACAAGTACGTCTCTGCTTTCACAGAGCAATAGGCACATCGAGATCATCTGCCATCTCCTGAACATGTAAGTTACCCTCTTGAGAGGGTGCTTGCTCATCCTGTAAGGAATCCTGTTGCATAGACAACTCAGTAATGCCATAAAGTTTTTAGAACATACCTCCTAACTAGGATTACAATGCATAAAGTGGGCAACCATCTTGCCTCGTAGTGAAGTTGTCGTATTGGAGCTGTAGGATTTGCATCTCATTCTTCGCTTAGGAGTTTACATGGGCAAGAATGTCCCTCATTGCCTTTGTAGTGGGCTTATGTAGAATATCGTTTGCTATTTTCATTGTAAGAGTGCTAACGAGTCAAACACTTGCCCGTGCATTGTCTTGCTTACGTAAAGCATTTTCTCTAGTCTTATCGTTCGGCTCGGGTTGCATCGGGATGTACTCTTTGTTGTTACTCTCCAAAATGCTCACTAACTGCATTCCCTAGTTCGTAGTTGCTACCATCCATAGAATGGCCTTTGAATGCCCCTGAAGCTGCTGATGAATGCGCACCATGATGAACGAAGGAGATCAGGGAGGAAATGACCATGTGGTAGAACGATATGTTTTTTCTTGTTGACACAATCGTGCACGGAATATGTTGTGTATGCATACTTAGAGCGTAACCTTTCCCATCAACCCTGTTCTATCATCTATGGCATATGGATAAAAAATAGATGTTGAAAGCCGACCCATGTTACCCGAAACTTAGTGCATAAAGGATGAAATGAGGGCATACACACTGCAAGAAACTGCGCGGATGTGCTTTTGTGCATGGTTGCTGAGTGCAGTAAGGAGGGCCCACAAGACCATCGAGGTGCAGTGTAGCCTCGCTGGTGGCAGTAGCCGCTGTGCAGTGTTGGTTGCTCACGAGACTTATTGTGGGGGCCGTTTGATACCACTGGCTATTATGGTTGTTGTCACTGGAGGTGGTGATCGGCGTGGGAAGCGGTTGAGCGATGAGCAGCGGTGCATACATGAGGGAGAGGGAGAAGGAGAGACTGGTGGGTGGAGTTTTGGATATCAAGGAGATACCAGAGCTCTGATTCAGGATCGGTGTTCTGATACCAGATGGAAAGAATGAATGGCATATTTATTTAGAGCCCACATGTCTCCTTTATATAGAGAAGAAACCCTAGATGACAAATAACAGAATGTGAAATTACATAAAAGGAATTAACATACGACATAATTAGCATTATGAATTTCGATTTTGTGAGAGCTTGTTATTTTGACTTATTTATGCATTCTACATGCTTAAACTTTTAACGGCATACCCTACTAAGTACTGCATATCATCTCATGGATGATTATGATGATAATACTACTAAAAAACTTATATTTAGACCTTTATTTGAGCAAAAAGGTGTCTATGTCTATAATATTTATTGATGAAAACACGTTGAAAACCTTGATTTCTGACCAAACAATCAAATTTCATGTGTATTTTCCATTTTGGCCAACTTGGGCGAAATATCAGTGTCATGTTTGTGACATGTCGATGATATTTTGTTTCCCAGGCTCGTGAAATGCTAACAAACTCAACTCTATGACTGCCTCGATCTGACTGACATTATAATGATTTCTGAACTTTTAGCCTAACTTGTCTCAAACAACTGGTCAATCTGACTATTAGATGGGTTCCTCACGCTAATTGTGCCCGACGTTGGTGATGTCACATCATACTCTAGACTTTCAAACTTTTTCTCCTATGGTTGAGTTGTAAAAATATCCGATGAAAGACATGTAGTGGCATTGTTTACGGACTAAGGATGTTATCTACGTTGGTAGCCTCACATGGATGCGGCTATGTCATGTTGAGGCGACAATCCGGTGAGAGGGTATTGGTGTTGCGAATAGGTGGTATCACCGCACAAGTTGTGGTGATGACGTCCCATGGGATTGTTGGACTACATCACATAGAACAAAGGGGTGTAACAGCTTTGTTACTATGCCACGTTGAACAAAGGGGGTGGCAACGATGATAGTGTAATCCAAAGAGACGAGGCTAGTTAGAGGATAGGGACGTGGGGCATGCACTGGTTTGATATCATGAGGAAAATAACACTTGGTATATTGAATAGTGTGTCCTAGACCACTTTATATAGAGGGAGGCTTGGGTTAGGGTTAATAAAAACAAAGCAAAATACGTAAATACCCCACAAGGGGTGGACCCTCAAGTCCTACCCCTAATGCCCACGTAATACGGATGTATCTAAAGTGCACAATGACTATTACCTCTTTTGGTTCCGAAGTCTAAAAGGAGGGATATGCTACTAAATACAAGTCTGAATATGCTTCCTTGCATTGGAGATCCATTAAAAGTCCTAAGAAAATGCCAACTTTTCCCTCTTGGAGAACAACCGAGGCATACATATGAGGGTAAGTGAACTTTGCTTCAAGTACATTTTTCTTGAGATTTTGTTCTGTATTGTGAAGTGGTATTGTAGAATGCATTGTCGAAGACAGTGCAGTTTCATTGATGCTTTTAAAGAGACAGAGAGCAAAAGCCCCGGAGATTTTACATATAAAAGTGATCTATTTTTAGGTGGCAAGTCATGCTCTGCACTTTTGCTTTATTAGGCATAGATACCGAGTCAATTTTATATGCTCCTTTATTTCCTTGTGATATCTATGGGATAGTCTAGAAATATTTTCCAAGTAAATGATAATCTTCTATGCTAAGATCTACTGTCTGTGCAAAGAAATCAAAAGTGAACTTTACAACTTTGCTACTGCATCCTGACTATTTCTGCAGGCGGAGGTTTTTGATAAATTTCTCCATGGAATTACATTGGAGCAATGTTACAATGCAGTTGCATCAGTTGCTAATTGCTGGCTGGACCTTTTGGATGTAAGTCAGATATTGCGCTGAAATCAATGCAAGCTGATATCTCCACCATTAATATATTTATAATGGTTTTTTTGAAAGAGTATATTTATAATGTTGTCAGAATCAAGGCATCGACATTGCGGATAGTGAACTCCTAGACTACATATCTGAATCAAGTACAATGAGCAAATCTTTAGCAGACTATGGTGAACAAAAATCATGTGCAGTGACAACTGCGAGAAGATTAGCCGATTTTCTTGGTGATGCAATGGTCAAAGAAAAAGGATTGCGCTGCCAATATATTGTTGCATCTGAGCCACATGTATGTTTTTGGAAGTTCTTTGGGAGTGGAAAAATGTATCATCAATTGGTTCTAATTGACAGTTTTTATGCCACTTTAGCTCATTATTGCTATTGTTGTTTTTAACGAAGTTTGTCCATTTGGATAACTAAAAGTTTATACTACGTGCAGGGAACACCTGTGAGCGAACGGGCTATCCCAGTTGCAATATTTGAGACAGAAGCTGGTATTGAAAACTTATATTTTAATTTTTAAGTGCTTTGTTGATCCTTGGTCTGACTGGTATTTTAATGAACTTTGTTGTGGTTCCTTACCGTTTCCATAAATAATTGTATGCTTTAGATAATATTAGGCCGGAACTTAAACATCATGATCTCCAAATTATGATGTGGCACCTTACCGTTTCCATAGTCATGTGTGGTAACATGGTACCGTGAATTCTAACAATATGGAGTCAATCCCTATATCGGAAATTATGTCAGTTCACATGATAGTCTCTGCCCTTTATATTTCTCAACTCTCATTTATAAACTATAACTTCTGCTGTATCTGCCATATCATCTGAATCCTCTCTCCTAGACATTTCTTATGCCCTTTCTTCCTAGCTTCTTCCGCCATTCTCTCTTCGTATGTGGATACATACATGATAGACAAGAAACATTAAATTAATTGGTTACTGATATCAAATTGTTATCACACCATTCATTATTTTTCTTGTTGCGTCATGTTACTCAAAACAGGAAGAAGGAAAATATTTTTTCGAAAGCCAAAGGACAAAAGATAATTAATGTGAACTCCCACCCGCGGATCCGGGTTACTCGTTTACACATCACTCGTAGCATTGGATTCACTATAGATCACATTAGTTCACCTGAAAGTGAGGGAAAATTTTTCGCATCTCGAAATGACATTCACAACTAATGTAAACAAGCACAGAGCTAACAAGTGTCACCAAATTCACATTTGCATTAATTTCCATATAATTTACATGTAACAAAAAGGAAATGACATTGTGTACATGCATTCCAAAATGTAGCAGAAGAGAAGAAAGCATTTGCATTATCCTGAACAAAAACTATAATCATGTGTTTCGTAAAAAGAATCTGTGAAACCCAATGCCCAACTGTCAGTCTACTGCGATGCAGGCGCCTTGCCTGCCATTCATGATAGGAACAAGAGAAATGTCAAAAATTGTTGAATACGATCCAATATATTAAAAATAGACGCGGGACTAAACTGTGACCTCCTTTCTCATCGTCGTGGTCCCCTAGACCTTACCTCTTGGCCCGGGTCCCCAACGTGGCCCTTATTGTTGCCTAGGTCCCCTTTGTTTGTCGTTTGGACCTATTGGCAGCCCCCATCGTCGCTTAGGGTTCCACGATTCACCTCCCTCTTCCCCTCAGCAGCTTTTTGGCATTTGAGGATTGTTTGCGGTCTGATTTTGGTCGGAAAAGGGTGATTTTAAACCAATAAATCACCCCTCTGACCTTAGCGCAGACCCTGATTTGAGTGACATGGTTGTAGTATGAGTTTGCACCCACAACCATTTCCCTTATTATTGTGTAGACACCTTCTGATCTGTCTATAATCCCACTCGAGGTTTGTAGAAAACAATAATACGTAAACATATCAGAGATAAAGAAATATAAAACAGAATGAAAGCCATGATTTTACGTGGAACCCTACTCCACAAGGAACGGGATGAAATCCCAAGAGAAGGCATCTTAACAGGACGGGTACTTTATATTGCTCTTTCTCTCAACTGATACAATAGGTTTGGGGCTTCTTAGATAGCCTTACAGACAGATCGGTGTCCCTCTATTAATAGATGTGAGCTTAAACATGTTGATGTAGTAATTGGACCCTGGGCGGATCCAGTCACCCATCTATACATGTGACACATACTCTAACACTCTGATGAATCTCGTATTTATCATGCTAAAAATCATTTCTTAATCCCCTAGCTTAAATAATTCAATAAAAATCACTAATAATTCCTCATTATTGTCGTGTATTATATTGTGTATAATTAACATGTAATTATTATACTTAATAACTATTATTTATTTTGTAATTATTTTCTTATAAAAACCCATAAAAATTAGGATAAATAATTCTCTATATTTTCCTAGCCTTAAAAGAACTAAAAAATACAAAAAATAACAAAACCAAAAATCGGTGTTTTTATCCCTTTAAAAATACCCCCAAAAATACTTTTTGCTCAAATGACCTCTTTTGGCTTTTTGTCCCACATGAAACTTGCAGGTCTCATCGAGATCTACAACTTTCATGTTTTGACTTTTTTCCTAATTTTGTCTCGAACTAATTCTTTCATATTTTTCCTTTAATTTTGCATTTTTGAATTTTCTGGTGCAGCCACGTGGCGCCCTCTGGGCCGCCCACGTGGCTGCCTCATCTTCCGCTACCCGGCGCCCTTCCAGGGCACTGGATCTCTTTCACTCGCCTTCATCTCCACCCTCCATTCCCGCTTCACCCTCAACCATTGGATCCCACCATCTGATGAGATCTGAACCACCCCCTTTCCACCTCACTCACAACCACCCGATCGCTCCTATCCTAAGGTTCATCGCTCGTCACGTCTCCCTTTATCCTAAACCATCAGATCACCCCCAAGGTCAAATCCGACCACTCATTTACGCTCTCCCCTCACCCGTAGATCAGATCTGATGGATCTGATCCATGCCGCTCCCTAGCACCCTGCTTACAGCCACCCGATCTCCCATCATCCTACGGTCAGTCTCTCTCCACATCACCCCTTCTCCCCTCACCCTTGGATCAAGGCCATCTCTCCATCACGACCACTCTTTAGCGCCTATCCCTCAGCTGTTTGATCAGATCCTTGATCTGATCGTAGCCCTCTAACTGCGCCAACACCTGGGTTGTTGCATCGCGAGATCCAACGGTTAGATCTTCGTCCCCTACCTCCGTAACCCCCCCTCTTCAAGCCATTTCAATCGCCACCAAGCCACCCCCTTCCAATTATAGCTACCACCTCCGACCTCCCCTCCTCATCGTAACGCCACCTACACGTCACCCCTTCCTCCGACACCTTCGCATAACCTCCATCTTCCCCTGCCTGTACTCCCAGGCATCAAGACGACCGTTTGAAAACTCCTCGCCACCACGAAACACCCGGACCCCTCCACCTATAAAGCTCTTCGTTGTACCTCCGATCAAGTCGTCCACCATTCCAAGGTCAAGGACCTAGCTCCTCGCCTCCTCCGTTACAGACAGAAGAGGACGAGAGGCCATCATGGCCCTCTGATCAGATGTTGACCCATGGTCAACATGACCATGTTAGCGACGCATTCGCCGCCGCTAAGCTCCGAGGACATGACTGGCCTCGTCGGGCGACGACCGGAGGCTCCCAAGGAGCCTCAGCCCAAGGTATCGCTCCGCCCATCGCCTGCTCCGAGCAGGTGACTTCTTCCTCTTGAATTTCTTTTCTTCTTTCTCTTAATTTTCCCGTCACCTCCGATCACTTCCACCTTCCATTGATCATCCTACAATCTCTTCCACACCACCTTCATACACGCCAACACTTCCGCTCACCCTCTTCCCATCTCCAGACCTCCAGCCACTTCGATCCATTCTCTCCGGTCTGCCGGAAATGGAGCCTCGACCCTCTGCCTTCTTCACCGCACATAGTGCCTCATTTCATTCACCTCACAGGCTCACACACACACTTCACAATAGCACGCTTCGACTATTTAACTATTGCAGATCTTCAATGGTCGGAGTTTTGGCACCCACTCCATTCTACTGTGCCACCTCTAACAACCAAGCTCCGCCTCGCTTCTCCAGACAACGATGGAGCTGCGACACAGCTCCAGCTTCAACGCCAAGGCCTCATGGGTCTTCATCGACCATCACTCGACCCCTCGGAGCACGGAGGGGCCACAGGGAGACCGCCGGAGCGCAACCTTCTCTGGTAGAGCACGATGGAGCACGAAGAGCAGTCACCGTTCGATCATTTGGATCGGACGGTCCTGATGACGACACGTGGCATTTCCGAGCCTCACAACGAACCAGCAAGCTCGGATACACCGGGCCTCAAACCGAGCCTTTAAAGCCAACCACGTGTTTCTGAGCCTGCGACGCGCCCCGAGCCTGGCCCCCCACACGTGTACCGTGCGTGGGGTTGGGTAATTTACAGAGAAGACCCTGAAAGTTTTGATATTTACATATTTGCCCCAGGTGCGTGCCTCACGTGCACGCCTAGGTATTTTACAAGGATGCCCCCGCAGGTTTCAGAAATTGCATTATGGTCCCTGCGTGTAATGAGAAATTTGTAGAGAACCCCTACCGGTTTTTTGATTATTGCAATTGGGTCCCTACAGAGACCTATTTGTAATTATTTATCATTTATTTACTTGCATTTTAATTTATTTATACCCCTGCATTGTTTCCTTCATAACTTGAGCATAGTAGGTCCAAATTGCATGATTTTAGTGTCGTTTTGTTCCTTGTTTCCTCATCTATCTAATGGCATATTTAATTTTCTCATCTGACACCATATGAAATGTGATGAATTTTTAATGTTTTACAGTGTCAGCTGCTCTCAATTGCCTTCCATTAATTAAGTGTTTGCTCGTAATTTTATGCGCAAAACGACTGAATCTGAATCACATTTTCTACTAATTTTCTCCAGGGTATTTTTGTAATCCATTATCTGCATGATTATCCCTTGCATTCATTCATACCTTAAGCATTACATTTCTTAGAATTACTTTGAAAAATCAACTAAAAATTGCACGTATCATATAATTGCATGGATATGCATTTCATTGTGCACATCTGCATGAAGACTTGAAAATGATGATTTATTCACACATGCTTCTAATTGACCAAAAATCGATAAATAGATTGAAGTAGCTCGTGTCCCTACGTTCGACCTTGGTAGACTTGCCAAGTATAAATACTCCACAACATTCAAAGATTGTGGTTTTTGACGAAAGCCTCCTATACTACAATTCATTATATTAAAGAGGCGAATTTTCACGTTCATCACACTCCCCCTCAAGCTGGAGCATGGAATGCTCAGCTTGGACAGATAGAGAGAAATCACTTACTTAAAATACAAGACACTACAGACAACATCAACACAAAGCATAATCTACTGGCTTCTTGCTGAGGACGTTGCTTCTCATGTCGTGTTGGTAAGGAGGAACTGAAGGGTTGGAGTGCGACCTAAAATGAGTCTCCTCGTCGGTGAACGTTTGCTTTGTTATGCGTCTGTCAGAGTCTCTGAAATTGGAATGTCTCCACTTGGGGAACTCTGACCTGCAACAGCTCCATTTCCTTGAAGGGCCAAACTGGTAAAAGCCGTGGAAATATCCTTGTCAGAGTCCACGATCGCTGGAGAATGGAATCTGAATTGAGTCTCCTTATCGAAGAACTGGGCCTCTCCCTCACCGGCTTAGAGATTGTGATCTCTACTCTGGAGTCTCTATGAAACCACATGAAAACCCTAAGCCCACAATGGCTCAGAGAATGCGATCTCTAGTCCTTATGAATCACATGAAAACACTAAGTCGACGAGATCAAGTACGTGGACCTCTCAACACACACCTGTGCGCCTTGAATTGTATATTTTAAAATAATATGTAGAGTTTGTGTTAGAAAATTGGAATACGGAAGCGGAATGATAAACATAGCATGAAGAACAGAAAAAAATAAATGTGAACTCAGAGATTTTTACGTGGAACCCTACTCCCTAAGGTGCAGGATGAAACCATGGGAGAATGTCTCAAAGGGTTGATAGTCTATTGCATTTTCTCTCTGGATACTATGGGTGTGGAGGTTTATATATATCCCCCATTGAGTCTCCACATCCCACAGATGGTAGATGCGGGACTAAACTTTGGATGGGGTAAATGGATCCTGGAGAGATCCATTTACACATCTCTATCTTAAGTGACGCATCCAACTTATACCCCAACACAACCTCTCAAGCTGGAGCATGCAATGCTCAGCTTGGACAAACAGAAAGAAATCTCAACCCCAACACCCCCCTCAAGCTGGAGCATGCAATGCTCAGCTTGGACAAACAGAAAGAAATCTCAACTCCCGCTACATGACACTCCATACAAAATCAACTCAATGCGTACAACTTTCGGTTGCTATCGAGGACGTTGCTTCTCATGCCGTGCAGGTGAGGAGGACGAACGATGAGTCAACTGAATCTCCTCGTCGGAGAGCATACGCTTTGTACTACGCATATCAGAGTCACTGCAACTGAAAATGAATCTCCACTTGGAGAACTCTGGATCGCCACAACATGTAGACAACTGCTCCATCTCTGAAAAGGATCAAACTGAAAAAACCCAGGAGTGCAATCCTCGTCGGAGTTCACGGTTGCTGGAGAATGGAGTCTGAAAAGGTCTCATCGTCGGAGAACTGGGTCTCTCCCATCTGGCACAGAGAATGGTACTCTACTCTGGAGTCTCTATGGACCACATGAAAACCCTAGCCAACATGGCATAGGGAATGGTACTCTACTCTGGAGTCCCTATGGATCACACGAAAACCCTGGCCGAAAAACAAGAATGATGGGGACCACGACAAATGATGGCATACATGTGCACATCTGAAAACAAGACCGCATGCATGTGCGTGTCTTTAATTGAAGATTCAGAACCAATATGACGCCGAGTCTAAAACTGCGCATCACACTGTGGGCTTGGAACCTGAACATCGAGTCTGAACATTTGAGCTGTAGAGTCTGAGAATCTGGTTGGCCTCGGACATGTGAATCTGGAATATGGAGAATACAGTGTAGCATGTGACTCTATGCTGTACTCCCCCTTTCTCCTATACTAGTCGGAATATATGTTATTGACTATGTTGGGAGAAGACAATAAATTGGAGAAAATAAGAAACCAAACAAGCTGATTACATCATTTTTTTTGACTTTTCCTAAAAAAAATTCAATTCATTTTTTCCAGCTATTGCATTTCATTCATTTTTTTAATAATCGTCATTTTTTTCACAAATTTTTTTCTCAAATCATTTTCATTTTCATTTTTTTGCTTCTCACGTACGATTTTTTTGTACGCACCTCTTTTCTCAATATTATTTTTTTTAAACAAATTCAATTTTTTTGGAAGACCCATGGACCAACATTGGGCCCAAAATAACTCTTCCTCCCCTTTTGTGAACCCCCGATGATCCGGGTGCCCGTTTACACACATTTCGCACTATTACATTCATTGGTATCGCATTAAAAACATGAATTTATGGGGAAATTTTTCGCGCTGCAACAATTGCATATGACATTAACATTCACAATCATAACCACAAAGCTAATAGAGACAAATGCCACCAAAACTTCATTTCATTAACTTCCATTTAGTTTACAACATTTACAGTGACTGATAGTACATATAAAATTCCAAAAATCTAACTGAAGAGAAAGGAAACATATTACATTATCAACCGAACAAAAATTGAGACAAAAGAAACAACATACCATCTGGTATAAACCCTATCGCATGAAATCATCAAGAGCTACTGAACAACATGCTTATTGCCTGCCAAAACATGTTTAGGAAAGAAGAGGCGTCAACAGTTGCTGGTACCTCCCAAAATTTATAAAAATAAACAGTCATTTAATAGGTTCAAAAGTAAGCAAAGAGAAAGGCAGGAATAAGTAAAGTTTACATCTACTTGCGTAAGTAAAAAGGTTTTCAAGCCTGTTGTGAGCATCTCCCAATAGCACCCATTTTCCCAACAATTTCCATATATAACAAAATTATTTTGTAATCAAATGTTCATAATTGTAGGAGTGTATGCATATATATATATATCTACATTATCATTTGTCTAGATATCATATCTGTGGATTTGACGATGCGAAAGATGAGATTGGAATTGTTTATGGATTTACTTGATTCTCAAGTCCAGTGGGTAGTTATTTCTTATCAACACAACTTTTGATTATGACTTCTCCAAATCTTACTTCCATTGTCTCAGATGTAACTCTAGATGATATAGATATAGATATATATGATCTGGATGTAAAATTGCCAAGTCTGTTGGCGGAAGTTAAACTCAAGCGGTGAGGTAGCTTACAAATGGCTCTTCCGTCTCGCCCTCTAGTTGGTAGTGCGGTCCAATAGAGGGATATGTCTACTCCAAAACTACGCCACTGAGACGGGTGAGAGAGACTCTCCGGAAAAGTCGCTCTAGAAAACGGCCCGACCGGTAACGGGCAACCAAGCTCGTACGAAAAACTAAAACCGAGGATCCCCTGCCTGTGTATCCTAAAACAAAGGGGTCAGCGAAACTGGTCAAAAATCGGGATCCCAACGAGGCGTAAAAACAATGCGAGCTCGAGTAAAAACCGTGAAAGGACTGGGATCCTAGACCCGCGTACTTGGCGGCTGCTGCCCTAGCTGGGCTTCCTATTCTTCCGATTGACGAACGGTCGATTCTGTTGGTCTTATTTTGTCGAATCAGATCTAATAATGGTCTCGGTTCATTTTGCAGTTTCTGAATTTACGTCGCGGCTTTTTCGTGGCACGCATTATGACGCGACCGATTTTTGGTCGATTTCTTCCGAACGACTTTTGATTCATGATCAGTTGATTGTTTTAGGTTGTTTGGTATTGACCAACAACTTTATTGGGTTCATCGGACCCAAATCAGGTCGAGTTCGGGTTTGTGCGGATCTCGGGTGTTACACCTTTTTTTAAACGTACAACAACCCATCTCTCCTTTTTTATTTAATCTGCATCTCCTTTTTTTTAAAACTCGACCCACTGGAGTCAAAGCACACTCACTCCTTTTTTTAATGCAATCGCTCTCATATTTTAAATAAAATAGGGTTCCCTCTTGGGACCCTTCTCTTCAACATTGCCGCTGGTTCTACTTTAGACTCAGAGGAGCCTTCTGCCTTGGGAGATGGCACAATCGGGGCCGGATGCCAGATGGCAGGCAGCTCCGGAGAATTTGGGGCTCACCTGGAATTGATGTGCCAACGGCTTGCTGGAAAGAAGGCGGCGCAAGTGTCGCGATGCTTGAGCAACGGAGGAGGGTGCGCCTGCGATGGACGCGTGCGAGCGCTTCGTGATGCTCCTTCACCTCCCGCGTTTGCTGTCGTCGCCTGTTACAAAAGGGAGTGGAGCCGTGCTGCTTCGAGTGTCGCTTGGGGGAGCTTTTCCTGGTGATAGGGTCACCTGGAGTTGAGGGCTTCGCCTTGAATCTTTCGGAATCTGATGAAGATGGGAGGTTGTTCCAGAATCTCGCGTCGAGCATTGATCCGGTGCACCGCTTGGATCATTCGAAGTCGATTGCGACGTCGCCTTACGTGAGGAGAGGCCTCCTAGAGAGGTGTTGGAGGTGCGACTGAAGGTTTTGCACCGAGGATATCTGCGGGTCGCTCCGCCTGCGCTAGAGCGACGATGTGCTGCTACTCGGCTGGAGCCACCTGGAGAACGAGGATCGACATCGCGTGGAAGGGGGAGTGCCGCTTGGGGCTCTGCCTGGAGCTTTAGGGGCTGCGTGAGTTGCCTTGAGCGCGTCGTCTGGATGCACGCTAGGGACCTCCGGGGCTCGCCGATGCATCATAAATCGTGGAGCACGTGAAAACGCTCCGTAATTAGATTTTCATCAAAGCCCGAACTGCGTAGAATCAGGGTTTCCAAAAAACCCTAGAAATCTTTCGAACTTGATCGTGGACATAAATGATACACAATTAAATCTTCAAGAACTTCGATCTTTACAATTAACATCAACAAGAATCGAATCTCGAACTTGATCAGGAACAGATCAAGAATAAAAAAAGGAAAATAAACCTTCGAGAATTGAATCCGCTCTGATACCATGCTAGAAAATGGGAATGCTAAAGCGGAATGATAAATAGAGCATGAAGAACAGAAAAAATAAATATGAACTCAAATATTTTTACGTGGAACCCTACTCCCTAAGGAGCGGGATGAAACCGCAGGAGAACACCTCAAAGGGTCGATAGTCTATTGCACTCTCTCTGGATACAATGGCTGTGGGGGTCTATATATAGTCTCCACTGAGCCTCCACATCCCACAGACGGTAGATGTGGGAGTAAACTCTGGATGGGGTCAATGGATCCTGGAGAGATCCATTTACCCGTCTCTCTCATAAGTGACGCATACAACTTATACTCCAACAGTCTGAATCTGACAATCTGTAGAGTCTGAAATTTGACTTGTAGAACTCTATATAATACTCGCCGTTTCTCCCATAGTGGTCAGAGATATGTGACATCGTCCAAGTTGGGAGAAGAAATGAATTGGAGAAAATAAATTCATTAATTTTTCTCTCTCAAATAAGCTGCTCTCTTTTTTTCTTTTCTTCTTCTTCGTCTTCTTTTCTTACATTTTTTGCACCATACTCTTTTTATATCAAAATATTCCTTCGTGTTTTTTCGCTATTGGTCCTCTACTTTTTTCCATTGGGTCCTTTATTTTTTACTGTAACCCCATCTTTTTTTGAATCTGGCCAGCCCAATCGGCCCCAAGATAATCCTCCTTTTTTTTAACAGTGCAGTAGCCCAACATGGGCTGATATATCCTTTTTTTTAAAATACAACTCTCTTGGGCTCAATTCTTTCTCCGCACAAGACGGTGAGATGGGTTCCATCGAGGAACCCTAGTCCTCTATTGCCAAGGAACAACAGCTGGAGGAGCAGACGTCTGGGGGTTTTCGCTGCTGTTGGGAGGTACACTGCTGTTCATGTTGCCTGGAGATGCAAGGTAGCGCTGCCTTGGTGCTTGTGGTCGAAGCTTCGAGGTCTGGAAATTTCGTGCTGGAGATCATCAGAGTTGTACGACCATGCACTACCTGGGGGCTTTAAGGAAGATGCTGCGTCACCGCATATAGGATTTCGAGAGGGGAGAAGGGGCTACTATTGCCGCCTCATGCCACCAAGGATTCGGTTGGGGCTTGCTGTGGCTGTTTGGGATTCCATATAGCCCATAACTGTTCATAACTGGGGAATCCATCATCAATAGCTGGTGGCCTGGAGGTCCTCACACACTTTCTTCTTCTCCAACAGAGATAACTTGCTTGACATTATAGATGTAGCAGATCTTGATGTTTTGTAGATTGCGCATGTACGGGAATCATGCACGGAGAAGCATGCTCTTGGATATCTATTGTGCCCGCTCCATCATGTCTTGTGCCTCAAAATTAGGGTTACTTGAAATCCTAGTTTTTTTTCTTGAATGAACTCTAGATCTTGCACGTATATGCTAGAGAGAACTTGAATATTTTCATACGTTGAACATAACATGTAGAAAACGAATATGGCTTGGAGATCTTGGGTTTCATGAAGAAACCCAACAACATGTCCAAAATTGATCCATGTGAAATTTTCCAGAATTGATCTTGCATATGAACAAATAATAAATCTGGCAAAAGACTTAGAACTGAAATGCAGATCCACATTATCGATGATGTATGAGAATTATGGTTTCAAGAAGCCTTACAACTGAATGTCGAATCTCGAATAATTCACAAATTATAAAAATACTCGAGAATCGAACCTTCTTTGATACCATGTAGAAAATGATAATGTAGAGGCATATCAAAGATAAAGAAATGTAAACTGGAATGAACACTCGGATTTTACATTGAACCCTGCTCCATAAGAAGCATAATGAAACCACTAGAGAAGACCTCTTAACAGGCCGGATACTCTGAATTGCTCTCTCTCTCTCTCAAATGATACAATAGGTGTGGGTCTTCTTATATAGCTCCACAGACAGACGGGAGTCCCTCTAATAATAGATGTGGGACTAAACCTCTAGATGTAATAATTGGACCTTAGAGGGATCTAATTGCCCATCTATACATATATCGCATACTCTAACAAAATCTATCCCTGCTTATTTGTCATCATGTCAGACATCTAGAGGACAAGATAAAAAATACTAATTAACAAGCTACATAGATGGAGCTTTAACATTTGTGATGATACCGGGATAAATAAAAAAATCAACAATCTATTGCAATATTCGACTGACTGTTTGGCGGAATATATGACTATTCGGGTCGAATATTCATGAATATTTAGGTTAGACCGAATATTGACCGAATAATAATATTCTGTTCGGCCACCCTGCAAAATAAGTATATTCGACCGAATATTCGGTCCATTCCGTCGAATATTGCAACAATGGCCAAGGCAAAGGTGGTGGATGTCAAAGCATCGACCATGCAATTATTGTTATTGGTCTGGTCATCCTAAGGAGACTTGCTACCTAGAGGGGGGTTTCTTCTAGCCCCAGCGGGGGGTGCGACAGGGGTGCCCTTTGCCACCGCTCCTTTTTGTAATAGTGGTGGATATACTGGGGGTGATGACGAAGCTGGCGATAGTTGACGGATTTTGTGCAGGATACATGAGAGATGACACATCCATCCCCATTCTGCAGTACGCCGACGACACGATTTTGTTCATTGATGGGGACCCTGAGCATGCCAGAAATGCGGCCCACATTATGGATATCTTTGGGGAGATCTCGGGCCTAAGGTTGAAAATAGACAAGTCCAACGTCTTCACGTTTGGTGTGACGCAGGAGGAGGCTCGAGAGCTTTGTTGTGTTTTGCGCTGTCCGGAGGGGTCCCTTCCGACCACATACTTGGGGCTTCATTTAATTGCTGGAAGGCAACGGGTAGCGGATTGGAATGTGGTGATTGGCAGGCTAAAGAATGAATTGGCGGGTTGGAAAAACAGAACACTCTCTAAGGGGGGAATGTTGGTCCTCCTCATGCGTGCTTTGTCTGTCATCCTGATCTTTTTCTTTTCAACGAAGCTGATGCTTGTGGGGGTGCGGAATAGGTTGGAGGGGATGATGAAGCGTTTCTTCTGGCATGATGGGCGACAGGAGGGAGGGGGCATGCACCTGGTGGGCTGGGACACGGTGACGAAGTCGAAGAAGGAGGGAGGCCTTGGGGTCCACAATTAAGAGCTCATGAATAAGGCCCTGCTGGCGAAGTGGGCGCCGAGTGTTTGGGGGAAGTCCGAGGATATGGTTTGCAGGATGATGCAGAGCATATATAGGGTCGGAAATTCGTGGAGCGCTGAGGCGTGCAGGTGGTCGTTGTCACTTTGGAGGGGTTTGATGAGTGTCTCGTCGTAGCTGGGTGGGATGATGAGACTGGTGCTGGGGATGATTGACTAGGAATGGATTCGCTCAGGGAGAGGTACCCGTGCCTTTTTGCCATTGCGGGGAACAAGAGTGCTACGATGTATGAGGTTTGGGTAGAGGGATCTTTGTGCCCATTTTTCGCTTCTGCTTTGTCGGACCAGAGATGCGATGAGGTCGGGGCCCTCTTAAGGGACCTAGCAGATGTGGGTGGCCCCAACGAAGACAGAGACTACTTCGTTTGGAAGGAGGGGAGCTTTTCAGTGAATAAAGTGTACAGAGCGTTCGCTCGGTAGCACAGGGAAGTTAGGGAGGAGAATGCATGGGACTACAGAATTATTTGGGCTATCAGAATTCCTATGCGGATCAAGATGTTTCCGTGGTTGGTGAGACGCGGGTGGCTGCTTTCCAAGGCACGTATGGTAAGACTTCCGGGGAACGGGGAGATTCTGTGCGACAGATGCAGCGTCGAGGAGGAAGACCATGGGATCTCTTCTTTGGTTGCGGATCGCCAACCATGATGTAGGAGCGTGTGGCGATGCTGTGGCTGCGCTCGGTGGACAACGCGGAGTACTGGAGTTCGATTAGGGCGACTTGTGGGAGTTCTCATGAGGACACGACTGACCCTTTTGCAATCCTCTAGGCCTTATGGTGTGTAAGAAATGAGAAAATCTTTAAATGGCGTCATTTCATATGTAAGAGCCACTATAAGGCTTTGATATCATTATGGATTAACATATAATTTCGTTGTGTGGTATTGTAAAAGGGCGTCGACACGTTTGTGATAGGAGGTTGGGCCACTAACGAGCTTTGATGGCCTGGCGGTTCAACTCGTTGTATTCTTGTGTGGGGTTGGTTGGGTGTTTTTTTTCCTTTTTCTGTTTTCGTGTACTAATGTAATAAATCTGTGGTGAGCGCCATTCTTGGGGCTACACCGTTCTTCTCCTAAAAAAGATCCTTTGAAATCGAGGACTCTACAAAGAAATTGTACTTACAAAGCAAGTTGGTCTCAACGCCAACTTTTCTGGTGTACTATTATCATGGAGTATGTAATACGGTGTAAGTTATAAGAGTTTAATGGGGCTGCCCCCCACGCCGTTTTTGGCGCTTTTTTAATTTTTTTGAAAAATATCACCATGTACACTCATCCCTATATCCCTCCTATATGCCATTCGAATTTCGTCAGAAACAAAGACTCCTACGACCTCCATCGAGATGGTGTCGATTTAAAAATCCTGTTACCGTTAAAAAATGACTGTCTCGATTAAGGCCGTAGGAGTCTCTGTTTCTGACGAAATTCGAATGGCATATAGGAGGGATATAGGGATGAATATACATGGCGATATTTTTCAAAAAAAAATAAAAAAAGCGCCGAAAACGGCGCGGGGGCAGCCCCATTAAACTCAAGTTTTAATCATATTAATATATACCTTTATGCTGTGTATCCCAACTTGGGATGCCACTGTTCTCTTTTGTTCAAAAAAAACTTTTCCGATGTACTATCCCATGTGAAAATGACAACCCAACATTAAAACTAGTTGATCCACCCAACCTTGCTTTTTTTGAAAATCCACAGATTCTTGCATATCCAACTGCAATCCTGACCATTCTGACTTATACTTGTGGTTCTTAGTGGCGTGGAAATCACCACAACAAATTACAAGAATATCATGTCTAGCTATAACTAATCTCCACCTCTCCCATCTGAGCGCATTTTAGACTCTTCCACCAGCAACAACGAGGTCTTCATTTCTCGTTAGGCGTACCACTACCTAGTAAGTGCCTATCCATCTCCCTTCCTCTGACAAAAAAAATCTCCTTTTCAGGTTGCCAAATCTCTCATTGAAACACACTCATGCAGTCACACACATCCATACCCACACACAAACACCCTTTTGACGAAATCATTACATTGCCCCAACATTGGCTTTCTGCAGGCATACCACATCGTCCACCATTGCCCCAACATTGGCTTTCTGCAGGCATACCACATCGTCCACCACTCACCGAGGCACCTATCTCTCCACATTCTTTGTCTCCCTCATTCATTTTAAGGATTTTAGTATGGCTGCCACAATATTCAAACTTCAAAGATCTTGATTACGCAGATCGGTAGAGCAATGCTGATGTGAATATTTGATGTTTCCTCTGATCGGTACTCTTACAATCATAATTCTTCAGTAAAATAGTTGACTGTGAATACGATACTTCCATGGATACAATTAGAATGATGAGGTTGAAATTCATTTTCCTGTCAGACATATCCAATTTCCTTCTTGTAATAAGTGAATGCTCATATATTTAGAATTCCTCATATATGAATCCTCTTCTTGATACTCCAACAAAAGAAACTATTGAGAGATATATTTATTTCTCCTTATATTTTATGTATTTTTTATTTCTTATCTCCATTATTTAATTTGCTCTATAGGGTTTTTCCTGTCTATATAAGAGAGCCTTATGGTCCCCATTGATAATCAAATTTCATTACTCTTTCCTCATGATATCAGAGCGACAGTCCTAGACTGGAGCTTTTGAAGCACTCAAGGTTTAGGAAAGTAGTATGCGTATTCATTCGGAGTAGTCACTGAATAGCGATTAAGCGGTATGCAGGGGCATATGCGGGGTATATGCGATTTTACGTGGTTTCGTAATTTTTTATTTATAAATAAATAAATATATACAAAAATGACTACAACTGAACTAAATTTATGTATAATTGTGGTCCACCAGAAGATCTAAGAAAAATGACTTTCATATAGAGCTCAAAACAATCTATATCAAATTATCAATCAAATATCAGTACTTCAATAGAAAAGTTAGCACACATAATAATTGACAACAATCACCAAAATATGTAAATATCCAAAAGAAAATCAAAATTTAACACAAATAACATTAGTAATGTACTAATTAAAATAAAATAAGAAAGCAGAAATGTTCAAGCGACAATATTCTAAGGTTAACTCCAATATGTGGAGGTGAAGCTTGTAACTATGTATGTCTACTAAAATTCATGGTACGATGATATGATGTGGTTCTTAATAATAAATTAAGTGGTCTTTTATTACAACTTGTATACCAATATGTGTGAATATATGTTTGTATAAATGCCTCTATTATTGAATTATAATGTCATTTATCTCTGTCATTATATTTATTACTGATTCTCCATTAATAGTACCAAACTCTCTTTATATATACCATTATATTGCATTCAATATAACTATTAGTTGACTAAAATAGTTTGCTAAATTATTGGTACAATATTCTTTTCATTCCTCGCGCGTTTACTCCAACCTTGCAGTACGAATACTTCAATGATGGATTTAAATGGTCATGGAATGCTTGGTTGGCATACATGCAAAAGCAAGGAATAAGGGTAAAATGGGGGTGCAATATTATCCAAATTATGTCACATGATCGAATTCTGATAAGTGACATAAATCATACAATAAAAAATGTGGCACAAATAAAAAAATGTCGCACAAATCATACTATAACACACATTTCATACAGACATTTGACACATTTCAGAACAATAACATGAAATAAGTGGCTTAAAAATCACATTTAAATCAAAACGGGCGCACGGAGGGCATATGCGGCCGCACAACCCGCATATGCGGCCCGCATAAGCGTCACGTGCGCATAATTGAGGGCTTCATGAAAGCGGTGGCTGAAGGTGCCACACACGCATGTGCGGCCGCATAGGCCGATTTCGTTCACACTGGAAACACTTGAGCCCTAGCCCCACTGCCAGCCCCTTCTCCTCCCCCTGCGCAGCCCAACGCCATTTTGCCGCCCTCCTCCCTCCTCCTGCTCACTGCCACACAGCATCGGCGCAACCACCACCGAAAAGGAGCTCTTGTAGCATCTCCTGCTGCCAGCCACCATCGAACTGGTCCCAACCATCGTGAGGGAGCTCATGCGGCATCTCTTGTCGTGCCATGGAGGCCCTAGGGTTTCTGAAGGCCTAGCGGGCTCTCTATGGCTCTTGCTAGGTGTCGCCATAGTGCTTTCTGCTCTCTTCTGGCCATCTGCAACATCCTCTGCCACTAGCAGTGTGTTGTGTGAACTAATTTCTTCACAAAGCTACTTTTGAGACATGCCCTGCATGGATGCAATTCACATGATCATGATATATCTGAATTCTTGTCCAGGTACATGATTGTATTTTAGTAGAGGGGCATCCTTTGCCATCATAATTTGTGCAGATGCAGACTATGCGGATGCCTCAAGGATAGGAAATTAGTAGAGGGGCATCCTTTGCCATCATAATTATTGCAGATGCAGACTATGCGGATGCCTCAAGGATAGGAAATCAGGCTTTGCAATATTCATAGGCCTCTTTCCATATAAACTAATGTAAAAATTGCTATATTTTCTAGGAATCCAAAATATATATGTGAGATAATACTGGTTATCTGTATATTCATTGAAAACAAGGCTGAGATACATGATACTCATGGAAAGTGAGGAAACTTAATCACCCTTTGAAGATATTAATAAATCATGAAAGATTGCAAAATTGCACACACATACAAAAGGCAATATCCTAAAACCACATAATTACTTTGCATTCGGATATGGCAATCGATAACAAATGATGTTACTCTTTCCACCCCTTGCATGTAAGGATCTGATCACCCTGCCTTTGAATTCAATCCTCCCTGAAGTACACTTACAATGAGTCCTATGAGCAAGAGTCCAGCCATTAAATCGACGCTCATCCTAACATGCCTCATGAGTTATATGGATAGTTGTGGGTGTGGGTTCGGAGTGGAAGGGCCGTGGGGGGAAGTGAGGGGGCTGGTAATGGGAGTGTGCGTAAGGGGTATTTAATGGATTTAGGGCATATCCTCTTGATGGCATCACATGTGTTGTCGAATAGGGTGTATTTTGTGTGTATCTCATAACAAAGAGGTCTGATTGAGGATTGCACCTTTGGAGTAGAGGAAGTGATGCGATGGAAGGGGAATGTTAAGAGGGAGGCAAGGAGATGGGAAGGAGGCCTGTGCTGGATGTTGGAAGGTCACAAGGGAGACAAGATGAAGAATTAGAGGCTAAGGTATCTAGTATTTTAAGTTGGTTCATGAACAGACACAGTGGTAAAATTTGTAGTCATATGGCTTAGAAGTTACATGTTTGAGTAGTGTAAATATCATCTGATTAGGTGAAGCTGTGGATAATAGATTGAAAAGTGGAAGACAATGGACATGACAAACTTCTTGCACATGCCACCCTTCCAAAATGAAGGATACATGAGGATTTCATAAACTGTACTAAACTGTACTAAGCCTTCTCCCACTATAAGTAGGGTCGGCTACATGGATTCTTGCTCAAATCCATGTTGAAAGATTCGACTATTTTTTACACTGGCTGTCGACTACCTAACGCAACCCCTCCAAGAGCGGGATTTGAACCCTGATCTTTTGTGTGGTAGACACACTGTACTACCACTAGACCATTAAGTGGGTACACATGAGGATTTCATATTAAGAAAAAAATTGACCGTCTTTGTTGCTTTGTTTTGAAGTTCATAGCCACTTTATTGATATTTAACTTTAGGGAAAATTCTATAAATTTGTGTTTTTTCTAACTTCATTTTTTGTTGTAAATGTCCTGTAGAAATAATGAAATACTACATACGGAAATGGTGCAAGATATCATCTGATGTGGATATAAGGTCCATTGTTGATTGGTCCTACTACAAACAAAGGTTAAGCTCTGCAATTCAGAAGATTATCACCATTCCTGCAGCAATGCAGAAGGTTCAAACGCCCGAACTTTTGTGTTAAGCACATATTTTTTTCATTTTGCTTTTCCTGAATGCAATTGTGACACTCAGGTTTCAAATCCTGTTCCGAGGGTTGTCCATCCTGATTGGCTGCACAGAAAGGTTTCTGAGAAGGAAGACAGATTTCGGCAAAGAAAATTAGTGGACATTTTCAATTCAAGTAAATATGCTGCACAATGTCATTCACGTGCAGTTCAATCACCACACAACATAAAAGACAGAGATATTGGCGATCTTGAAGATGGTCCGGCTAAAGGAGTACCTTCAATTGCTAAATCATGGCCTGCTGTTAACAGCTGTAGTGTGAACAAGGAAAACATTTTGGATTTAAAATCCTCTCAATGTGAAGGGCAAAAAGATGCAACCTGCAGAAAATATCAGCCTCTCTTGTCAATAAACCAAAATGGTGGCCATGTTGATAATGTTGACAAGGAAATTGATTATCAAGGATGGCTCGATATGAAGAAAAGGAAGTGGAAAAATATTCGTGAGCAACGGAAGAAACGAAGGTTGAAATCCTTTACTGATGACGGAACGTATAACTTGTACAAATCTTTCCATTTCCAATTTGATTCGATTCATTAGTTCGTAGGCTATTCGCGTTTTCTGTCATAAAACATAAAAAATAAACCGCTCTTAGTTCAGTTCGGTAGAACACGGCTTTCCAAAATCCGATTTCGTAGGTTTAAATCCCAAATATTTCTCCTTAAAATGTAATTATTTGACCCCATAAGCGGAACCACCACCTAACAGCATGTTGCCACCAGAAGCAGAACTTTGTATTTCTTCCCGAGAATCTCCTAATTGTGCCAGAGCAACTAGAAGGGGTAACATGAATTGCATTATGCAAATGCACTAAACTTGTATAATGAAGAAGCTCAATTGACTTGCATACGATCATGATAGAGATGTACTTTGTCACATGCATTGATCATTTCACGCCTATTTTCAAAAGGGAGTAATAAGAATGCAGCTCAATGCTGTGATGGAGAAGTGCCTCATACTTAACGATATTTATTCACAATGATGCGCTTTTTGTTAGTTGAAGACCTGCATCCTTACACAAGGGCGATTAATAAAAGAAAATGATCTAGTCAACTTTTTTAGAGTCCTGCTATTTATTAGTTGCATGCATCCAGTTCTGTGAAAGATTGATGGCCCGCTTTTCATATCCTTGTGCTTAGTATAACTGAGGATGATTTCTGTTTTTTTTAAACAAGTGAAGGAATTTAATTAACATTCTCTCTGATGTGATGGTTGTGTTGATATCATGCACCTTTCAATGATTTAACTCTAGATTGGATAAGAATGGGCCTCATACTTCAGTCCCAGCTTCTCCTTGTCTGTTGAATGCCAAGCGCGGACGTGGCAATGGTGCCATAAGTTCATTTTTTAAACGTCATGAAATGTCCCTTATGCATTCTCACTGGCAGGTATTGTTCTGCATTGTTTCGAAACATTGACCTTGCAATACCGTGGCTTGTCTCATGCATTTACCGGTAACATTTATTGCCTTTTCTTTTCCAGATAATTCAACTTATAGCTGGTCTACAGCCTGGATGTTTTCATGCATGGGTTGCTGTTGATGGAAATATCATTAAAGTACAATTAAACATTCCACGAGTTTTTTTTCTCAATTCGAAGGCTCCTGTGACAGAGGATTTCCCTGGGAGACGGGTTACCAAAGTTCTCCCTCATGGCCGGCCTTGCTTCAATTGTATTGAGGTGCATGTGCTTGGACTTCATGTGTATTTGGGTTCCAGCAATTATTTTTTCTGACTTCTTTCCTCTTCTAACATGTCTGCAGATCATTATTGATGAAGACCAATTTAGAAATGAAAATAGAAAACTTGCAGCTCATCTAGCTGATCCAGAAGTAGAGGTCAAACAATTATTTCGATAGCTATATTTAAATACACGATATATTTTCATCCGCCCTCCTTGCAAACTGTGTTATACCGTCAAATTTACTCAATGCTCCGAGCATGCCTTCTGATATGTGCCTGCCACAGAAGAGTACATCTGAATTTTATATTTAGAATAAATTAACAGATTGGTTCCTACTGTTTGAATGAGCATGTTTTGAATAAGGGCCTAATATCTTAAAGCATTGAATAACATGTCATCTGTACTCACTATATAAGTAGAATTTAAATAAGATTAGGCAATGAATTGAGGAACTTATTACCTAGTTGCATGTGGGTATTTTTCTTGTGGGACAACTAGTGGAATGTGCTGCAAGATATCTGTGTGCATACCTTGAGATGAGTGAAAATCTTGGTCCTTCTATCCTGATTGAAAACATTAGTGGCCACTTTTAGAGCGAAACCCTATTATTTGTATTTGTCGACACTCCTTGAAACCGTAGCCTTGGTCGGTTGCTATAGGAGGAGGCAGCTTCAAGGCATGCCTTCTTCGCCAAATGTGGTAGGTAGAAGTTATGGAGACACTGGCACATCTATGGAGGAGACAGTTCGGAAGACGCTTGCAACTGATGTTTTGGATGGAATATCTGGAAGCACTGCTGTGGCTCTGAAGACTTTGGCAGGGTCCTCTGCAAGCTCAAATTTGGGGGAATGACCTCCTAGAGACTGAAATGATATAAACCGCGAAAGAAAACAACTCATTGCCCAATTCTTGCATGATGGGGTGAGAAACTACTCCTGAAAGATATCGAAGTCTGGGGGCAGTCTGGTAAGCTCTGAAAATATATGGGACTCATACAAAAGATGCATTTCTACTGATGTAGATGTGGTGGATGTTACCACAAGGATACCAACAAGGCAACAATGCTACCATGAAAGTTACAATTGGAACTTGTGGGGGCTTGGGAACCCAGGGTAGAGGTGGTCTATTAAGAGGATGTCAAATGAATGGCATGGTGATGTCATACTTATGTAAGAAACCAGAATTCAAACTTGGACCAGTCGTATGTCGGGTTCAATTGGGGGAACAATGTTCGCAGGGTATGTAGTTATAGTTGCCAGGGCAACTCTCGGTGTTTTCTCATCATTTAGAATGAGGACCGGTTCAGGCTAGTTTTTGAGTTCATTGGTATGCACATGGATTTGATCCTGTTACGGGACATGCTAGCGGAGACTGCACGGCCTTCCAGAGAATTTACATGCCCGTTTATGCGAATCTCATTATGGGAGAATGTGAGAGAGGCCAGCACCCATTTTTATCTGTTGCCTGGTTGACGGGAGGGGTGTTTAGTGTTACTTTGTTTGCTTCAGATCACCCACTTTATAATTTAGAGATGTTAAAATGAATTGTCATTCTTGAAGACATAAAAGTAACATTGAACACTTAAAAGTAACAACTGCGTCCACAATCTTCACCATCACATAACAATATTATTAAGATAAAAATATTACGATAAGGGAAAAAAATTACATTATGAATTTAATTTGACTTGAGCAAGAGATGGTAAAAAAGCATATGGTAAGTGGTTACAAGGGTTGTCATCGCTTCTTGGTGGCAGCTAAATGTTATGATAATGGACAGAGTTGGTGCAATGAGCACTTGAGTAAGGGTAGATGCAGAGAGTGAGCAGCGCTGTGTTACCTCACAAGGTTGGCATTTCATAGAGAACTAGAGAGGTGGAGAGAGGGTAAGCACCAACTGAGAGCAGTAGAAAGAGGCAAGGTTGTAGAAGTCGGTACTCGATCGGCCGAATCACTGACTAAGGATTAATTAGTAGTCAGGCGACTAATCAGATGTAATCGGACTTTAATCAGCTTTGAATTTTTTGATTATTTAAATATATAGCTCATTTTTATACATATATTTACATAGATTTTGTATATTTGTATCCTATCATAATGAAATAAAAGAAGTAATTGAATTTAAATAAAACATTAAACATATCATAATAAGTTTGCTTTTAAAAAGGAAAAAGACCTAGCAAAAATTGGCCGACTAGTGTGCCTAGTCGGAATTAGTCAGTACTCGGACGGCCTCCCCACTGACTAGACTAGTCGAACCTACTAGTCAGGTCAATCGGGCGACTTTTACGACATTGGAAAGAGGGTGAAAGGAAACACCAAACATGGGACGCGGAATGAGAGAAGGGTTGTTTCTAAGGGAAAGTGGCATGGATATGATCAAGTCTATTATTGTTAAATAACCTTTATAATATGTGGTCTGGACATGCCTCTTATTTTCCATTTTTGCATATACATCGCAAAAGGTATACGCGGTTTGTTGACTGTTTACCTCCTCATTTGTGACTGCCTAGTCCAACTTTTTGAGCCTTGAACATTGGGAGATGACAATACATGTGGTTCTATAAGGAATGGTTGCATCATGCACGTGTTAGCAAGAGCATTGCCACATAATCTGCGTGAAAAGGCATTGTCTGCAAAGGAGCATGTCAGCTCAGCGGTTCCTATAAGGATCCTTTTATTTTGAAAATGTCTTGGATCATTGTAAGGCCCTTTGTTTGGCTTGGTCATCTATAAGTTTAATATAAGCTTTGCGGTGGGTCCCAACTTGGGATGCCACACTCGTTTCTATAAAAAAGGATATCCTTTTGGGGGCTTTGACAATATTGTTGACTCAACCTTGACATTAGGGAGAAAGGGATTGAAAAAGACAAAGGCACCTCTGCTACGCCCATAACTTCCTTTTTGGCACCTTCGAAGGGTATTGGTGTGAGGCCCGCTCTCGCGGATCTGGAATACCCGTTTACATATCATCCGTAGTATCACGTTTGTTAAAGATCACATTAGACAACTGAAAATTTTGGGGAAATTTTTTTCTTTACGAATGACATTTACAAATTAACTAATAAGCCACAGAACTACAGTATGTCACAATTATATTGCATAAATATCCATAGCAGTTAACATGTAGCAACAGAAATTGCATTATATACATGCATCCCAATTATATTAGAAGAGAAATAAAGGCATATAATATCTTGAACAAACAATAGCATGCGTACCTGATAATTGTAACTGCAGAGGCTGATGTTCAATTCTCCCAATACAACGGTGCAGGAATTTTGCCTGCAATCCATGGAATAGGGAGAAAAGAACATCAACAAATGTTGAGTAAATCTAATTTATTAAAATTAACAGGAATTTAGTGGCTCCAAAAGAAAGCAAGTAATTTGACCTTGACAATTAAAATTTAAAGCTACTTGCTATGAAACATGCTTCCAAGTTGTTTGATATGTAAAACCCCATTCTACTCATCCTACATTAATTACCCATAATAATCATTTTTATACAAATATTATATGATCCATATTTAAGTCATTGCCTTTCTATTAATTATAATATATGTTTAATGGATCTTGAGAATGTGGATGATGAGTCTCTGATATGATCATTATCTCTATTAAATGCTTATAATGATGTTTAAGGATCTTGTGGATTGATCATAGTAAGGGTATATGATGGATCTGGGGTTTTGATTCTTCCCTTGTTGATTTTCTCAAGCTTAGTGGATAGTCTAATAAGGATGATTTTCATGATATGGTCTTTTCTCTTTGCCAGGAATTATTGACAGAAAAGTAACTAGTTCAACGGAAACCAACTCAATTGTAACCGAGCTTCTATGTAACCAATTCAACCGTAATTCAACTTTAGCCAACTCAATTGTGACTTAATCCAATCTCAAATGTATCTTTTTCAGATTCAACTGTAACTAATTCAGATGTAACCATAGAGGATTCAGATGTATACATGGATGATTCGGATGTAGCATTGCCAAGTCTGCTGGCGAAAAACAAAACTCAAGCGGTGAGGTAGCCAACAAAAGGCTCTTCCGTCTCGCCCTCTAATTGGAAGGCGGTCCAATAGAGGGATAGGTCTACTCCAAAACTACGCCACTAAGACGGGTGAGAGAGACTTTCCGGAAAAGTCACTCTAAAAGAAAAACCGGCCCGATCGGTACGGGTTAACGAGCTCGAAAAACTAAAACCAAGGGTTCTCCAGCCTAGGTACCCTAAAGAACAAGGATCAGCGGAACTTGTCTTTAAAAGAAAACCTGTGGATCCCAGAGAGGCGTAAAAACTGCGAGCGCTCGCGAGAAAACCGAGAAAAAGACTGGGATCCCAGACCCGCGCATTAAGCGGCCGCTGCCCTAACTGGGCTTCCTAATATCCCGCCCAGCTGAGGGCATGGTTCGAAAAGGCTAGCCTCGAGGTGGTCGAGGCGTACGCCTCGAGGCGAGGCGGTCTCTTTTAACCTCGAGGCTTACGCCTCAGACCAGTCTTGTGAGGCGTGCGCCTCGAGTGGTCGAGGCGTAGCCTCGAGGCGGAACGCCTCGAGGCGGTCGAGGCGTTTAGTGAGGCGTTTTGCTTTTTTTGAAGTATTTTTTTAGTATTTTAATGATTTAATTAGTAGTTTGAGAAGCTTATCAATATCTGTTTATTTAGGTGATTATATAAGATGAATGTATCCAACTATTTCATGCCGATAGCTTCATATTTACAATTAATGTATCCAACTATTTTGGCAAACTCTTACTATTTCATTCTTAATGAATGAATTCATAAATATTAAATTAAACAATACTTGTAACTTAACAAGATTTACAATATATCAAGCAAAACAAAATGGATAAGGTTCATGGTTTCTCATGTTGCCTTATATTATATATTAGACACAACATAAATTTATTCGACATATATTTAATCGAACTTTTAATTACAATAATATTTTAAAGATTTGCTCGAAATGGATATGATTCATGGTTTCTTGTGCGATCATATATTATATGTTAGACACATAACATAAATTTCTTCGATGTATATTTAGTCATACTTTTAATTACAACAATATTTCATAGACATATATGTATTGTTTAATTCTTTCACAATATCTATAATCAATGAATTCCTCTTTGATTAGATGAAAATGTGTAGAAATGTATATGATGTTGTTCTATCTTCTATTTTGGGATTCTTATCTTTATTATTTCATCATATCTTGTAGTGTAAATTATTATATATTGGGCAGAGAACATATAATTACATAGAGATATATATAATTGTAGTTTTATACATATTTTTCTATATAAACCAAGGCTTACGCCTCGACCGCCTCGAGGCTACGCCTCGCCTCAATTCCAAGGGGACCGCCTCGTTCCGCCTTTCGTTTTTTCAAACCTTGGCTGAGGGTCACCGCACCCTCGCACAGTCAGGCGTAAAGGTCACCATGACTGGCACTCATTAATTATCAGTCATCAATGACTTGATCCTTCATCCTTTCTTAATCCTTTATGTGGTTGATTGTACAGATCTAGGTCTTTTTAATCAACGATCTTATAGATATAACTGATTCATCATTGATATCACTTATTCATCTACCACATTCTTTCTCAAACTCTTCAATGGTTGACTTTATAAATCTAGGTATTTTGTCACTACCTATCTTTGGTGATACGTATAAATAGTAGAGTATACCTAAAAGATTAATTTATGAAGATGATCGATCTTTTTAGTCACTTTTTATTATTTCTAAAATCATAAGATTATCATCCATGCTTTGGATATGGATCTAGCTAGTCTTTACCATTTTGTTTTATATGGTACCTATATAAGAATCATGTCTCAATTGTACCAGTTCCAGTTGAGACATCGAAGGATGGGAGTTTTCTGATCATATGCCATAACACCCTAGATATAAGAGATTGTATGAATAGTATAGTATACTTTGTTGAATCTTAGCTGACCAACTTTTGATAATGGTTTCAGGATTCTCCTGAAAACTTAAATCAATAAGACTCCTAAAGTGCAAATGCAAAATTTTCTCTCTTATACATTTTAGTAATATTCTATAGACTCTCTGATAGATGATGATTTTGGATTTCCATTGTTTTGAAACTGGAAAATACCTTGCATAACGAAATTAGCTATTTTGTTAATGATGATGTTGGTGGAGAGTCTGATGTAGGTGGAGAGCTTAAAGATATCAGAATGTTGCCTATGGAGAGTCTGATATAGGTGGAGAGCCTACGGATATCAAAATGTTGCCTATGAAATATTTCAATTATTTCATAATTAGGTGCCCACACCATATGATGCAAAGACAATAGATTTGTCATCTAGAATTTTAATCCTTCCACTTCTATTTCAATTTTATGGTTACTCGTTTCCTTCTATCCACCCAGATGTTTTCGAAAGATTTATATAAGATCCATATTTAACAAATGATTTACTAGGATTCAAAGTGGGATTTATATTCGGTGAATTGGATTTAGATCTGAAATTTGGTCTTAATCTATGCCGGATATACCCCAAATCTTTCTTTTCCAAACATGAGATCAATATAAGTCCGGTGAATTTCCACTATTTACTCTTCTCCTAGTAGCTTAGGCAATAGACGGAAATCTAATTTAGTTTTGAAAGTAGCAGTAAGTTAATTATGATTAGTACGAATCTTATTTCTGTATCCACTCATTGGTGCATCCTTCATATAAAATAATGGAGGAACTTTAATTAATAGATTGCATATTTGTTCCTAGATTCTTTGACATGGTCTGCACATAGCATATGATTGTATAATGGTACTCAAATCATAATATTGGCCCCCCTTAATTAGCATGGGTGTGTATAATGTCAGTCCGTATGCTAATTATAACTGAAAATCTATATATAAATAATGACGTTTTCACTTTCAAATAATCCTAATTATTTTTCGGAACTAGAAATTCTCATTTGCTTTGTTGTTTTTGTTTACAGAAATTGGTTTCAGATATTCCATTCTTTTTAGGACTGATATGGAAACTTTAATCTTCTCTTGGTTTGTAACCATCTATGTGTATTAGTTTGTAACTTATATTAGTCAAAAGGTGGAATATTTGTTGAAGAACATGGATTGCAGCAAGAGATAGGTAAAGATGTACCTCTTGAATTCTCCAAGAATTGGAGAATAATTTGACATGCAATGGCTTCAATTGGGAAGCAACTCCAAGAGGAGAGGAGCAGATTTTTCCTAAATTTCTTGAAAAATTGAAGCTAAGTCAGCATGTGCTTGAACTGTTGCTGGACAGCAGCATGAAAGTCTCTATTTTGGAAGAAAAAGTGGTTAGAAAGGCTCCTACAGCTTTGGAAAGATGTTGCAGGAGAGAAATGGAAGATTGTACCTTGAATTTGCTCCAAATATTGGAGAAGTAACATGCATGCAGCAAATGGCTGCAAGAGGGATGCTTGAAGAGCAACCCTAGCTGCTTGGAAGAAGCTCACAACTTCAATAGGGAAGGAGGAGGAGCCTGCAGCAGCTTCTAGAGCTGCTGGACAGCAGCTTACTGGGCTGCCTTGGTCAACACTGGGGCTGGAACTGCAGCAAATGTGGAGGAGGTGCCTTCTATGGTTGGAGAAAAATGGAGAGAGAGAGAGAGGCTATAGCTCCAGATTCCAGCAGAATAGAGGAGGAAGGGGGACTTCTACGGTTGAGAAGTTTGAGAGAAATATGGAGAAAGAGGGGAGGGGGTGTGATGTTATATACAAGGGAAATGAGGCTTGGTATGATGACATGTGTAAACAAAAAAAATGGAAATGAGAGAAGGCAAAATGGAGGGAAGAAAAGCATGACGTGGGAAGGGCCAGACTGCTGTCTGTTTATAAAAAAAATTTATTAATATTATTTTACAAAAGCTCTATTATATCTAGAAAACGGAAGTTGATCGTATATGCACCTCGAGTGTCGGATTTTGGTGCGCAATAGCTCGTTTTGATCGTCTCTGAATGACGATCAAAATGAGTATAATATTCATATACTTCGGGTTGAAGATGAATCCCCGAAGTTTTCGGGATACGGTCTTGATTGGTCATTAAATTTTACTATTTTAAAATAAAAAACGACCTCCGATTGACGAACGGTCGATTTCGTTGGTCTTATTTTATCGAATCAGATTTTTGGGTGGTCTCGGTTTGTTTCGCGGTTTCCGAATTTGCGTTGCGGCTTTTTTGGGCACGCATTACGATGCGATCGGTTTTTGATCGATTTCGACGAACGACTTTTAATTCACGATCAATTGATCGGTTTATGTTATTTAACACCGATTAGTAACTTTATTGAGTTATATGGACTCTAATCGGGTCGGGTTCGGGTTCGTGCAGATCTGGATGTTATAAATATAAAAACCTCAAAGGGAGTCTCGTCCTCGAGACTCGGGTCAAGGTTCCTACGTATCTTGTTTGGATTTCATCTTGCCATAAAAACCTCAAAGGATTTTAAACCCATAAAAACCTCAAAGGGAAAACATGCCATGTTCTTTCAATATGCATAATTAAATAGGCTTGTTTTGATAATTACCTGAAAGAGCTGCGGGGTCTTGCCCGCATGTCTGCTTCGGTATTCCATGTCGCTTCTTTGCCACCATGTCGGTGCCATAACACCTTTACTAAGGGAATTTCTTTGTTACGAAGCTTTTTCACAACATTATCGAGTAGTTGTACTGATCTCTCCTTGTAAATCAAATTTGACTCCACGTCAAGGTTCTCATAGCTGATGGCGTGGCGAAGATTGTGCATGTAATTCCTTAGGTTGGATATTATGAAAGGTGTCGTGTACGGCTGATAGGTGTGGAGAAAGGGTTACTCGATAGACCACCTTACACATACGAGTAATAATCTCAAATGGTCCAATATATTGTGGTATCATCTTGCTATGAACACCAAATCTTTGTACTTCGTTCATGGGAGATACTCGTAGAAACACTTAATCTCCTTCCTGTGTTTTCAGGAATTTCCATCAGTAGAAAGGATTAAGTTGAATATTGATAAGTTTTAATTTAAATGGATTAAGAGAAGAGGTTCATACTACTTGAAACTCTAAATCTCTTTTCTGACGATATTTATAGCTTTTCTGGCGGCTCTGAGCCGTCAGAAGCCTTTACCTCATGAGATCAACAATCGTAGTAGTTTTCTCTAAGAGATCTACGGGGTACAGAGCGTGTTTAACTTTCTTACGTGAACTGAGAAGTATGAGGCATCTCCACCTGTATAGGGCTTCGAATGTTGCCATACCAATACTTAGAATGATGGTTGTTGTATAGAAATTTTACCAACGATAGGTGGTCCTTCTAGGATCCTTTCTACTCTAGAGTTCATGCATGTAAGAAATTATAAAGTTTCTGAATAGCACTCTTGCTCTATCCATCGATATGTGGACGATATGCGGAACTCTTTTTTTTTTAAGTTTGTCAGAAATGCTGGCATAAATTGGTGCCAGTAGTGAAATGTATACATCGAGTCTCTGTCATCATGTCAGACACTACCTTGTGTGGTATATCATGAAGCTTGATAACGTTATGTACATACAATCTTGCCAACTTAAATGTAGCATAGGTCATACTGATAGGTATGAAATGGGCTGATCAATCTATCGACAATAACCAAATAGCATCGTGACCATCTGGTGTCTTCGGCAATCCATAGAGATACTCTTTCATTTGGGAATGGAAGAGACTGTAATAACCATGGTGGTCTCCTATGTTAAGCCCTGACCATCTGACAAGTCATGCATCTGCTAACCTGATGTGGTGCATCGCACTTCATCCCGATCTGCCATAATGTTGGCATAGATTACGATACATTTTCGTACTGCCATGATGAAAAGACAGTTGTGAATTATGTGCCTCATCAAGAATCTCTAGGCAATTGCTCATCGTTGGACACAACGATGCAACCATCCTTTCGTCAAGTGGACTTAGTCACTACAAAAGTATTACCTTTGTCCTTTATGGAACACATGTATCTGTCTCAAATTCAAGGATCTATCATTTGTCCTTCTATGTAATCCCAAAACACTTACTTCACGAAGGCACGACAGTAAATACGGGCACACTCTGACGAGAATGCCAATTAGTCCATGATGTGAGCATATCCCACATGGATAACTAGTTTGTCAGATATGCACGAGCTTTCCTGCTAAGCACATTTGCCACCATGTTCCTTTACCAGAATGGTAAGACATCGTCTCATGTTTATCTCCTTCTGAACAAACGCGTTCTTCAAATTCTTGCGGTCTACGAAAATCTTGAAATTCACCTTATAGAGATAGTGGCATCAGATCTTTCAAAGCAAAACCAATTGTTGTCAATTCTAAGTCACGGACAGGGGTAATTCCGCTCATGCGACCTCAATTGATGTGATGCATAAACACTCAGATGACTTGACTGCATCAGAAACATTCCTAAACCTTTTCTTGCAGCATCTGTATATACGACATAATCCTGGGTGCCTGAAGGAAGCACAAAGATAGACACAGTCGTCAATCTTCCTTCAATGTCCTGAAGGTTTGTTTACATGACTCATTTTAATGAAAGGATCTCTCTTATGTGTCAATCGTGTCAGGAAAGGAAAGACTCGGGAAAACTACCGACGAAGCGTCTGTAATAACCCGCTAGTCCAGGGAAGCTTCGAATTCGAGTGACCGTCTTGGAATATTCCCAAGACATAACTTGCTCAATATTCGCAAGGTCAACTGGCATACCTGCTCCAGAAATGACATATCCACGGAATGAGGTTCTGGATAACCATAACTCACACTTGTTCAGCTTAACATACTACTTATGCTTTTGAATGTTGTCTTCCGAATATCCAACTCTTGAATCCTCAGCTAATGGTAGCCAGATCGGAGATCGATCTTTGAAAATACCAAAGATCCATGTAGCTGATTGAACGAGTCATCAAAGTGTGACAGAGGATAATGGTTCTTCACCGTTTCTTGTTCAGTTGTATGAAATCAATGCTTAATGTCATTGATCCATCCTTCATCTGATAAAAGAATGGGAGCACACCAAGGTGTAGTGCTTGACCTTCCGAAACTTAAGTCAAGTAACTCATGTAGCTGCACCTTTACCTTTCTCAACTCGGTTGGTGTCATGCGGTACGTAGTTATCGAGATTGGTTGTATATCTCGTAGTCATGTAATCTAGAACTCAAACTCTTTATCAGGTGGTAACCTGACAAATCATTAGCGAACACATTAGGGTAATTTGACACTATCGTAATGTCCTGAGCCATCGGCTCTCTACCAGACGTCTCTCGGACAATTGCTAGATATGAATCACATCCCTGATCAACAAGTCTTTGAGTTCTCAATACTGAGATATACTCCATTTTGGAGTCATGTAATGTACCTTTAGGGCTCGTTTGGTTGCAGGGTTGGGCAGGGTTGGGTTGGGCAGGGGTACCCCTGTGAATAGTAAACTGTGAGGAGGAGAACCCTGTTTGGTTGGAGGGCCAACCCGGGTTGGGCCAAGCCAACCCTGCCCAACCCTCTAACCAAACGAGCCCTTATAGGTATACTCGGGTAAGTCTGGAATCTTGAAGACAACCATCTTCATGAAGCAATTATCTAGGCATAATGAGCTGATAGCTAATCTATACCCATAATCAGGTCACGCTTGTCAAGTTGTAGTAGTAGATAGTTGATGATCATCTCATGACTATCAATCAATATTGATAACCTTCTGACTATCAGCCTTATAATAAACAACTGGTTACCCGGCCTATGGATGTGACAGGGATGATCTATGGTATATGCAACTCTACTTACTGAAGTTAGAAACTCGAAGTTCGTCTATCGTTTCAGAATCAATTAAAACATAGAAAGGCCGGTTCAGGACGCCATGGTTCTATGTAAGAACCGATAACCTTAATTACAATAGTTGATGTTCGCGGACATTTCTATTATGCTTTTTCTCTTCTTGGGATGCAATATGGAAATTAGTTGCAATTGGTGACATCTGTGGTTATGGAATTTGAATGTCATATTTCCCTTTCAGACTCGCGACAAGTCAGAGGACTGTCGATATCCGAGAATTAATGCGATCGAAACTATACTACTACAAATGTATGTAGCAGGGTACCACTGCTCTGATACCAAACTGTGAGGCCCGCTCTGGCGGATCTGGAATACCCGTTTACATATCACCCGTAGTATCACGTTTGTTAAAGATCACATTAGAGTACTGAAAATTTTGGGGAAATTTTTTTTCTTTACGAATGACATTTACAAATTAACTAATAAGCCACAGAACTACAGTATGTCACAATTATATTGCATAAATATCCATAGCAGTTAACATGTAGCAACAGAAATTGCATTATGCACATGCATCCCAATTATATCAGAAGAGAAATAAAGGCATATAATTTCTTGAACAAACTATAGCATGCGTACCTGATAATTGTAACTGCAGAGGCTGATGTTCAATTCTCCCAATACAGCGGTGCAGCAATTTTGCCTGCAATCCATGGAATAGGGAGAAAAGAACATCAACAAATGTTGAGTAAATCTAATTAATTAAAATTAACAGGAATTTAGTGGCTCCAAAAGAAAGCAAGTAATATGACCTTGACAATTAAAATTTAAAGCTACTTGCTATGAAACAGGCTTTCAAGTTGTTTGGTATGTAAAACCCCATTCTACTCATCCTACATTAATTACCCATACTAATCATTTTTATACAAATATTATATGATCCATATTTAAGTCATTGCCTTTCTATTAATTATAATATATGTTTAATGGATCTTGAGAATGTGGATGATGAGTCTCTGATATGATCATTATCTCTATTAAATGCTTATAACGTTGTTTAAGGATCTTGTGGATTGATCATAGTAAGGGTATATGATGGATCTGGGTTTTGGTTCTTCCCTTGTTGATTTTCTCAAGCTTAGTGGATAGTCTAATAAGGTGATTTTCATGATATGGTCTTTTCTCTTTGCCAGGAATTATTGGCAGAAAAGTAACTAGTTCAACGGAAACCAACTCAACTGTAACCAAGCTTCTATGTAACCAATTCAACTGTAATTCAACTTTAGCCAACTCAATTGTGACTCAATCCAATCTCAAATGTATCTTTTTCAGATTCAACTGTAACTAATTCAGATGTAGCCATAGAGGATTCAGATGTATACATGGATGATTCGGATGTAGCATTGCCAAGTCTGCTGGCGAAAAACAAAACTCAAGCGGTGAGGTAGCCAACAAAAGGCTCTTCCGTCTCGCCCTCTAGTTGGAAGGCGATCCAATAGAGGGATAGGTCTACTCCAAAACTACGCCACTAAGACGGGTGAGAGAGACTTTCTGGAAAAGTCACTCTAAAAGAAAAACCAGCCCGACCGGTACGGGTTAACGAGCTCGAAAAACTAAAACCAAGGGTCCTCCAGCCTAGGTACCCTAAAGAACAAGGATCAGCGGAACTTGTCTTTAAAAGAAAACATGTGGATCCCAGAGAGGCGTAAAAACTGCGAGCGCTCGCGTGAAAACCGAGAAAAAGACTGGGATCCAGACCCGCGCATTAAGCGGCCGCTGCCCTAACTGGGCTTCCTAATCTCCCGCCCAGCTAAGGGTCACCGCACCCTCGCACAGTCAGGCGTAAAGGTCACCATGACTGGCACTCATTAATTATCAGTCATCAATTGATCCTTCATCCTTTCTTAATCCTTTATGTGGTTGATTGTACAGATCTAGGTCTTTTTAATCAACGATCTTATTGATATAACTTATTCATCATTGATATCACTTATTCATATACCAAATTCTTTCTCAAACTCTTCAATGGTTGACTTTATAAATCTAGGTATTTTGTCACTACCTATCTTTGGTGATACGTATAAATAGTAGAGTATACCTAAAAGATTAATTTATGAAGATGATCGATCTTTTTGGTCACATTTTATTATTTCTAAAATCATAAGATTATGATCCATGCTTTGGATATGGATCTAGCTAGTCTTTACCATTTTGTTTTATATGGTACCTATATAAGAATCATGTCTCAATTGTACCAGTTCCAGTTGAGACATCGAAGGATGGGAGTTTTCTGATCATATGCCATAACACCCTAGATATAAGAGATTGTATGAATAGTATAGTATACTTTGTTGAATCTTAGCTGACCAACTTTTGATAATGGTTGCAGGATTCTCCTGAAAACTTAAATCAATAAGACTCCTAAAGTGCAAATGCAAAATTTTCTCTCTTATACATTTTAATAATATTCTATAGACTCTCTGATAGATGATGATTTTGGATTTCCATTGTTTTGAAAATGGAAAATACTTTGCATAACGAAATTAGCTATTTTTTTAATGATGATGTTGGTGGAGAGTCTGATGTAGGTGGAGAGCTTAAAGATATCAGAATGTTGCCTATGGAGAGTCTGATATAGGTGGAGAGCCTACGGATATCAGAATGTTGCCTATGAAATATTTCAATTATTTCATAATGAAGTGCCCACACCATATGATGCAAAGACAATAGATTTGTCATCTAGAATTTTAATCCTTCCACTTCTATTTCAATTTTATGGTTACTCGTTTCCTTTTATCCACCCAGATGTTTTCGAAAGATTTATATAAGATCCATATTTAACAAATGATTTACTAGGATTAGAAGTGGGATTTATATTCGGTGAATTGGATTTAGATATGAAATTTGGTCTTAATCTATGCCGGATATACCCCAAATCTTTCTTTTCCAAACATGAGATCAATATAAATCCGGTGAATTTCCACTATTTACTCTTCTCCTAGTAGCTTAGGCAATAGACGGAAATCTAATTTAGTTTTAAAAGTAGCAGTAAGTTAATTATGATTAGTACGAATCTTATTTCTGTATCCATTCATTGGTGCATCCTTCATATAAAATAATGGAGGAACTTTAATTAATAGATTGCATATTTGTTCCTAGATTCTTTGACATGGTCTGCACATAGCATATGATTGTATAATGGTACTCAAATCATAATATTGGCCCCCCTTAATTAGCATGGGTGTGTATAATGTCAGTCCGTATGCTAATTATAACTGAAAGTCTATATATAAATAATGACTTTTTCACTTTCAAATAATACTAATTATTTTTCGGAACCAGAAATTCTCATTTGCTTTGTTGTTTATGTTTACAGAAATTGGTTTCATATATTCCATTCTTTTTAGGACTGATATGGAAACTTTAATCTTCTCTTGGTTTGTAACCATCTATGTGTATTAGTTTGTAACTTATATTAGTCAAAAGGTGGAATATTTGTTGAAGAACATGGATTGCAGCAAGAGATAGGTAAAGATGTACCTCTTGAGTTCTCCAAGAATTGGAGAATAATTTGACATGCAATGGCTTCAATTGGGAAGCAACTCCAAGAGGAGAGGAGCAGATTTTTCCTAAATTTCTTGAAAAATTGAAGCTAAGTCAGCATGTGCTTGAACTGTTGCTGGACAGTAGCATGAAAGCCTCTATTTTGGAAGAAAAAGTGGTTAGAAAGGCTCCTACAGCTTTGGAAAGATGTTGCAGGAGAGGAATGGAAGATTGTACCTTGAATTTGCTCCAAATATTGGAGAAGTAACATGCATGCAGCAAATGGCTGCAAGAGGGATGTTTGAAGAGCAACCCTAGCTGCTTGGAAGAAGCTCACAACTTCAATAGGGAAGGAGGAGCAGCCTGCAGCAGCTTCTAGAGCTGCTGGACAGCAGCTTACTGGGCTGCCTTGGTCAACACTGGGGCTGGAACTGCAGCAAATGTGGAGGAGGTGCCTTCTATGGTTGGAGAAAAATGGAGAGAGAGGCTATAGCTCCAGATTCCAGCGGAATAGAGGAGGAAGGGGGACTTCTACGACTGAGAAGTTTGAGAGAAATAGGGAGAAAGAGGGGAGGGGGTGTGATGTTATATACAAGGGAAATGAGGCTTGATATGATGACATGTGTAAACAAAAAACAAACAAATGGAAATGAGAGAAGGCCAAATGGAGGGAAGAAAAGCATGACATGGGAAGGGCCAGACTGCTGTCTGTTTATAAAAAAATTTATTATTATTATTTTACAAAAGCTCTATTATACCTAGAAAACGGAAGATGACCGTATATACACCTCGAATGTCGGATTTTGGTGCGCAATAGCTCGTTTTGACCGTCTCTGAATGACGATCAAAATGAGTATAATATTCATATACTTCGGGTCGAAGATGAATCCCCGAAATTTCCGGGATACAGTCTTGATTGGTCATTAAATTTTACTATTTTAAAATACCAAACGACCTCCGATCGACGAACGGTTGATTTCGTTGGTCTTATTTTATCGAATCGGATTTTTGGGTGGTCTCGATTTGTTTCGCGGTTTCCGAATTTGCTTTGTGGCTTTTTTGGGCACGTATTACGATGCAATCGGTTTTTGATCGATTTCGCCCGAACGACTTTTAATTCACGATCAATTGATCGATTTATGTTATTTAACACCGATTAGTAACTTTATTGAGTTATACAGACTCTAATCGGGTCGGGTTCGGGTTTGTGCAGATCTGGATGTTATAATTGGTCTCTAGATTCACTCCTTAATGATTTTGTAGCCTCGAGTGCTCCTAGTGTAACTCTAAATCCCGATTTTGTGGGTTACTCAATGCTATCTACTGATCTAGGTATATCTTCACCTTTTATTACTGCCAACGTGCTACCCTCTACAAGGAGCACGAGATCTACCACATGCTCACAATCTTGGCGCTTAACAACAACTTGGAGACGATAAGGTAAGGTTTACCCATGTTCTTAATATTGGTGCTTCTTTAATTCGACCACGAACCATTTACTGCATGACTTGCATACAACGTCAAGGTGCTTCTTAAGTCGGGAGAGAACTTCGACCTTTGATCAATTGATCTTCATAGGGATGTGGCCACCCCCATCATCTGGCTTGCTTGGAGGTCATCTGGTGATGGGTAACATGTAGGGCTCTTTGGAAGGTTCTATTGAGGTTTTAAGCGATGATTCGATCGTTAAAGAGGTGGTGGAGTTCTTAGAACTCATTTGGAGTCCAAGAGAACATAATATCAAAATAATTATATCAGCGTGGAACTTTGGAAAACCAACTAAAAGGAGGGCCTCACCCAACTAGAGGGACTGATAAATTAATGGATTTCAAGGTTTACCTTATTTTGATCGTTTAGAGGGTGATCGTGTTAAGAGACCTTTTAGGTAATGACGTAATGGGTAGATAGACATTGCATTATGCTATGAAACGGTGTAGCCTTCATAGGACATCCGTATGTGGAACTCATTGCACGTACAATACCTTTATGAGTTCAAAATCAGTACCTTCTTCAGGGAGCTCCAGAGGCTGTTTACTGGTTGGAATGGCATTTTTTTATACTTGGAAGCTGGAGTTGGATTTTGATATCTTTAGTCTCATCTGAATCAAGATACTACTTTTATGCTTGTTTTACATGGCTGCAAATGTGGTTTTAGACTTGGTTGTGGAGGACATGGTTATGTGCGTTATTCGTTGTTGTTCCATCAGACACTACACTTATTATTACAAATTGAGCGGCATTTTAGGGTATTTGTTTGTAGAACATGAACGACTAAGTTCTTCTTGTATGTGGAGGAATTCAGTAAGAATATATACATATATTGTAGGAGAAAAAGACTTGATTGATTTATGAGAGACCCTTGGGTTCTCTTTTATAGGAGATGAACCAATTGAGCAAATTACATGAAGTAGAAAAAATAAATAGATAACAGGAAAACAATAAGAAAGATAAGAAATATCTCAACACTCCCCCTCAAGTTGGTGCGTAGATATCGATCAGGCTCAGCCTGGAGCAACATCTCTGATAAGGCCCTCTAGCTAAGGCCTTAGTAAAAACATCTGCTGCCTGATCTCTATAGCTGACATGAGTAGTGGCAGTGTTGCAATAGTCGACCGACTATCCCGAATAGTCGGTCCGACTATGCGGTGCGGGGGGGTCCCCGACTGAACAAACCTCCAGTCGGTCAATAGTCGGCCCGACTGAATAGTCAGCTGACTATTCGGCTGACTGGCCCGACTATTAGGCCGACTGGAGTTTGACTTTTGATATTTTTATTTTTATTTTTTTTAATTTTCAATTTTTATGGGTTACATTTTACCACGATATCACAACAAATGTCAAATTATATTTATCTATTACATTGATTGGTACTTTTATCTTGGATTCATGTTAACTAACGACCATATATGTATAAAAATATAAGAATACGTGTATTATAAATAATTTTTATATTAAAAAATACAAAATCGAATAATTCCGAATAGTCGTCCGAATACAGATTATTCTCTATTCAGTGACCCCTCCGAATGAATACCGAATACCGTCTTCTGCAACACTGAGTAGTGGCAATAAGACCATTCTGTATCATGTCACGAGTGTAGTGATAGTCCACCTCTATGTGTTTGGTCCTCTCATGAAAAGCTGGGTTGTTGGCAATGAAAAGAGCATCTTGATTGTTGCATTGGAGGTGCATGGGAAGAGGCACCTCGATAGTCAGATCAATATGAATAGATCTGACCCACATCATCACCATACTTGCCTGTGCCATGACCCTGTATTTTGATTCAGCACCCGATCTGGCAACCACGCTCTGTTTCTTGCTCTTCCAAGAAACCCCAGAATTCCCTATAAACACAACGAAACCTAAAGTAGACTTCTTATAATTTGGACACCCATCATAATCTGAATCTGAACATGCTATAACTGAAAGAGATGTATCTTTGCTGAACAGAAGTCCCGTACCTGGTGAAGTCTTCAGATACTTCAAAATCATATGGACTGCATCCATATGTGCCTGTCTAGGATGCTTCATAAACCGAATTACTTTGCTCACGGTAAAGGATTTGTCGGGCTTGGAAATAGTCATATATAGTAGCTTGCCAGCAAGCTCCCCGCACCTCCTCTTGTTGACGTCCTCAGTGTCATCATCATATAGCTTCATGGCATTCATGCTTGGGTCAATAGGAGTAGTGGCAGGTCTGCAATCTGCCATGCTTGTCTCTGAAAGAAGATCTATAACATACTTCTTCTGGGTCATCACAAGACCTCACTGGTTCTTGGCAAATACCAGTCCATGAAAGTAATGTAAATTACCAACTGATGACCTAGGAAGTCCTTGGCACTCTGAATGCCCTGCTCGTCATCCCCTGTAACAGTAATACAACATAACCAAGGATGACAATAGTACCTCTCTGGGTCATGTGCACAAAAAAGGAGTGACCTGCAGTCGATCGCACAAACTCTTGCTGCTCTGTCAAGTCTGAGAGCTTCCGAAACCATGCTCTTGGACTCTGCTTAAGGCTATAGATAGTCTTGTGAAGCCTGCAAACCTTCTAACACTCCCCTTTAGTAGCAAACCCAGGTGGCTGTTGCATGTAGACCTTCTCCTGTAGATCACCATAGAGGAAGGCATTCTTCACATAAAGCTGGTAAAGAGACCAATCTCGTGTCACAACAATAGAAAGTAGCATGCACAGAGTAGACTGTCTGGCTACTGGAGAGAAAGTATCCTGATAGTCCACCCCATAAGCCTGTGTGAACCCACGTGCCACAAGTCTCACCTTATAGCGATCCATACTGCCATCGGCATGGTGTTTCACAGTGAACACCCATTTGCATCCTACAACGGATGCATCAATTGGAGTAGAAACAAGACTCCAAGTACCACGTGACTGTAACGCAACCATCTCCTCCTCCATGGCTAATTACTGTTGACTGTCCTGAAGATCCTCCTGATATGTCCATGGTATCTCCATGGCTAATAGTGCCAAGGTAAACCTCCTGAAATCCTTTGACAGTCTGCACAAGGAAACCTGGGTTGCAGGAGGATGTATAACACACCTATGTTTCTGCTTGCGCAGAGCAATCAACACATCAAGATCATCTGCTAAGGCACCTGCTCATCTTGCATGGAATCCTGCTGCACAGACTACTCAGTAGTGCAACCAGTAGAAACAATGTGCTCATTACATACCTGAGGCGTGCTAGATGATGGGTAAGGACTGTAAGCATGGGGAACTGAGCGGGACCTGCGAGTAAAAACACGTGGCAAAAATTGAGTCACAGTATGAGGTGGAGCCACTGGAGCAGGTGAAGAGGCAGGAGTAGGTATTGTTGTTGTTGGTGGTGGTTGGGGAGGTGGTGGTAGAGCAGGAGTATAGGGAGGTGGTGGCACGACAGTAGGAGGTGGAGGCATGTAGATCTCATCGTCAGAGTCAGACAGGTCTAGTCTGTAGGAGAAAAATATATGACAGACTCAAAGAAAGTAATGTCAGTACTGACAAAGTATTTCCGCTTGAGCAGATTAAAGCAACGATACCCCTTCTGGGTACTAGAGTAGCCAACAAAAATACACTTGATAGCTCTGGGAGAGAGCTTGTCACGACCTAGAGAAACATCATGAACAAAAGCAACTGAACTGAACACATGAGGTGTAAGAGAGAAAAGATCCTTCTCGGGAAACACAATCGCGATAGGAATCTTCTCTCCCAACACAGACGAAGGCATGCGGTTTACCAGATAACAAGCCGTGCGGACAACATCTTCCCAGTAAGCATGAAGAGCACGCCTCTGTATCAACAATGTTCGGGACACATCAAGTGACAATGTTTGCGTTCGGCGACACCGTTCTGCTGGGATGTATATGCACAAGAGGTCTAGTGAACAATACCACGAGATCTAAGAAAGTCAGAAAGTGTAAGGTGCAAAACTCTAAAGCATTATCAGAACGAATATATTTGACATTGGCAGCAAAAATATTCTTTATCTCATTAATAAGAGATTTGATAACAGATCCAGCCTCAGACTTATTCTTCAATAAAAGATCCAGTAAAGTCTAGAAATATCATCGACATAAACTAGATAAAAACGCTGTCACTGGTGGTTAAGAACACGACTCAGACCCAAGATATATAAATGAAGGAGCTCAAATAACTGAGAATTGCTCCGATTCTAACAGGATGGAAAGGAGGAACGATGATGCTTCCCAAGCTGGCTTGGCTCACACTGAAAGGAGGATCTCGTGGAAATCTAAGGGAGAACATGACATAGCTTCTGCAAAGGAAGGTGGACAAAAATGACGGTGCCATAGATATGGTGAGATTGGTCCAATAGGTATAGTAGAAATGCCAACATGAGGAGGTTGGACTAGTCTCTAGAGTCCCTGCTGCTCACGACCACATCCAATCACCCAACCCGCGAGTATGCCCTGAAAGACAAGAGACGAAGGGTCAAAGATGGTACGACAATGTGGGTCTTTGGTAATCTGACTAATGGAAAGTAAATTCATTTGAAAGTCAGGAGCATATAAAACATTCCGAAGACGCATGGACGTCGTTAAATGCACCTTTCCCTGTCCTGTAATTGGTAAATGGTCGTTATTGGCAATGACAACCCCTCTACCAAGTGGTATGGTCCTGTAGGACCTCAGCTGTGCTCTGTCTCCACAAAGATGACGGAAAGCACCGGAGTCCATAATCCACTCTGTCATATCTGCACCATTACTATCAGTTAAAGCATAAACGATACCTGAGGAGCTCGAAGAGGCTCTAGTTGCGACGACGGTATCTGTAGTGGTGGTTCCTGCAACAGGAGTCATGATCTCTCGAATACGAGAGACGGTATCATCCAGGTGAGGATCGACCTGTGAAGCAAGTATATTAGAAGGCTCAATCTGCTCTGCCACGCGATCGGGGACTTGATATCCATGCTTCTGCATGTATCCTTTGCTTGTCTCGGTTGGCGGCAAAAGGTGCAAAGGCCACACAGACATCTGCCGCTTCTACCACGAGGGGTACGTCCTCTAGACTGGGTTGTCACTCCTCGGCCACAAGAAACAACCATAGCAGACGAGGGCTGAGGAGTGACCGTAGGAGGCTTTATAATGTGGCTGAGACGGCTATAGGCCTCCTCCATGGGAGGTATGGTGGCACCGGTAAGAGGCTGCGTATGTGCTGCATCATACTTTTTATCAAGACCGGCCATGAAAACTCTAACCATCGTGGAGTTCCTATATGCCTTTGTTGCTCAATAGATGCAGTAATAGGCATATAGCTATGGCGCTTCTCAAACATGCCACAGAGTGAATTGTAGTACACGTGCAGTGGACGACCATTCTGCTTGGCCTTGTAGATGTCAAATTGTAGCTGAAGAATCTTGACCTCATTCTTTGCTTAAACATAGTTGGAAGCCAAAGTGTCCCCAGATTGCCTTGGTAGTAGGCTGGTTCAGAATATCACTGGTTATCTCTGTGGTGAGGGTCCCATATAACCAAACACACGCATACACGTCATCTTGCTTCCAAGAAACAATTGCCCCAGTTTTATCCGTTGGCTCTGGATTTGTCAAGATGTGCTCCTTATTATTGCACTGCATAAGGGTGAGAAACTGCATGGACCACAACTCATAGTTGGTCCCATCCATCTTAGCGATGGGAGCTGAGCCCTTGAAGGCCCCAGACGAGAAAATAGCACCCTTGTTCTCTGTCATGATGGTAAAATGGCCAACGGAACTCAAATGGGGAGTAAACCGATATAAACGAGTCTACACGATCATATGTAGGATTTGTTGTATCTGTGGACTTATACAACCAATCTCATCAATCGTCGTTGCTTGCTTGGGCCGGCAAACATGATTAGGTCAGAAATCATTTTTTCCTGTCAAAATCAGACCGGTTCAGATCGTAGAATGACTGGCGAAGATGTACATAAGCCCGCGGGAGGGCCGACAACGGTTTGGGCGGCCGAGGCGATGGCCAGGGAGGCTTGGCCGGCTGAGGCGGTGGCCTAGGGCGACAAGAGCAACAACATGGGGGACTGGACAGCAGCCTAGACAGGTCGGAATGGCAGTGTGGGGGCCGGTTCGGCGTCCTGGAGGCCTGGCAGCGGTCTTGGCAGGACGGGCGCCGGCCTAGGCAAGCCGACCGGCGGCCTAGAGATCGGGCGACGACCTTGAGGATGGGCGACGGCCTAGGCAGGTGGGAGGCGGCCTGGGCTGGCCCATGTGGCAAACGAATGGAGGGCCGAGGGAGTGGGGGTCGGGTACGGTTAGGGTTTGCTTGGGTACGGGAACGCCGGTCTAGGACCGTTGGTTTGATACCATGTAGGGGAAAAAGACTTTGATTACTTTATGAGAGTCCCTTGGGCTCTCTTATATAGGAGAGGAACCAATTGGACAAATTAAAGTAGACAAATAAATAGATAACACGAAAACAGTAAGAAAGATAAGAAATATCTCAACATATATATATGTATATATATGTCTTGAATACTGCGATGATTCGATTTTGGGACTCAACTAACTCATTCAGCCACCCTCTGGAGCTCCATCATCTTGTACATGCATCAACATCGCCACTCATACTGAGGTTTTGGTTACTTTTGATGAAATAATTGGCTAGCTAATTGATTCTGTTTCTTGTGACATCTATATGTGGCACAAAATTCTCCAAGTTCCAGTTCTCTCTTAATAGACGGTCTTTTAGACTTCTTGACATATGCCATTCATCTATTATGAGTTATGGGGATATGCGACTCTCTTCTCAACCCATGCTTTAACGTTTTTTTATCTATGACCCTTCATTAAGCTTATTTTAGTTATTTAAATTACCAATAATTTGAACTATTTAACTATTTTCAAACTTAATTCTTTTCTGGTTTAGAGTATACTAAGGGGTTAGTGATTGAATGCGATTGTGAAGAGAAGAGGATCTACCATCTGATGCAGTACTCCTATGTTGTATATCTTACCACTGCATCTATGGCATCTTTGTTTGGTTATCTCCCTCTTTAGAAGCACAAATAGTCTCTTCCTTGTTTATCTTCTAGTCCAAGTCTAATTGTGAGTCCATTTTCTTAGGAAGTCCCGTCACATATCCTTCCCTAAACGTCACTGTCAGTTTAAGTAGTTTGTCTGAGTTTCTGCAGTTTGATGTTTGGGGTTGTAGTCTGGTTCATATTATTAGTGTCAGAAGTCGATAATGCTCTGTTATGTTATTCCATAGAGCCCTAGGGTCTCTTATATAGAGAGAAAACCCTTGGGTAAATTACATAGATGTACATGAGATAACTAGGAAATACGTAACGGTACATCATAACATAACATGATCCTTTACATAAACCTCTACACTCCCCTCAAGATGGAGCATAGATATCAATCATGCTCAGCTTGGAAGAACATCTCTGGAAGGGACCTCTGAGCAATGGCTTGGTAAATATATCAACAGTCTGATCTTTTGAATTGACGTGTGAAGTGGAGATCAAGCCCTTCTGGATCATGTCCCTCGTATAATGACAATCTACTTCGATGTGCATTGTTCTTTCATGAAAAGCTGAATTATTGGCAATGAACAATGCTGCCTGGTTGTCACATTGGAGCTGCATGGGTAAAGAGACATTTATATTCAAATCTTTCAAGACCGCGCGAACCCACATCATTTCTGTGCTTGCTTGTGCCATGGCTCTATATTCGGATTCAACACTGGATCTCGCTACAACAGTTTGTTTCTTGCTTTTCCAAGAAACCAAAGAGCTTCCTATGAAGATAGCAAATCCAGAAGTAGACTTGCGATCCTTTGGGCACCCTGCATAGTCTGCGTCTGCACAAGCGGAAATGGATAGATCTGTGCCCTTTCTAAATAACAAACTTGCGCCTGGGGAAGACTTTAGGTATCTCAATATCATATACAGGGCTTCCATATGAACTTGCCTAGGCTGCTCCATAAATTGACTCACCCGGTTTACAGCAAAGGCAATATCCGGTCGAGTTATGGTGATGTATAAAAGCTTGCCCACCATCTCTCTGTATCTTCTTTTGTCCACCTCTTCAGTATCATTGTCGTAAAGTCTCATACTTGGGTCCATAGGAGTGCTCGACGGTCTGCATCCGACCATTCCCGTTTCAACTAGCAAGTCCGTGACATATTTTCTTTGGGTCATTACCATTCCTTGTGCATTTCTTGCAAACTCTATCCCCAGAAAATATCGTATTGTACCTAGATCCTTCGTAATAAACTGACTTCCCAAGAGGGATTTAGTCATCTCGATTCCCTGAGCATCATCTCCTGTAACCAGAATATCATCAACATATATCATGACGACAACAATACCTCTGGGAGTCTTCTGGATAAACACGAGTGGTCCGCATTTGATCTTTTGAACCCCTGTCGTTCAATTATTTGGGAAAGTTTCTGGAACCATGCCTGTGGACTTTGTTTAAGGCCATAGATTGCCTTATAAAGTCTACACACCATCTGAGTCTCCCCCTCAACGGTAAAATCTGGTGGCTGCTGCATGTAGACTTCCTCCTGTAGATCACCGTACTAGAATGCATTCTTGACATCAAGTTGGAAAATGGGCCAATCACGTATCACAGCAATAGAAAGTAGAATGCGAAGAGTCGAGTGTCGAGCCACTGGTGAAAATGTATCCAAATAATCCACCCCATAGGTTTGGGTGAAGCCTCGTGCAACAAGTCTGGCCTTGTACCGATCAAGACGGCGATCTACGTGATATTTAACTGTAAACACCCACTTGCAACTCACCACAGAAGCACCAGGGGGAATAGGAAATAGGGACCAAGTCTCTCGAGACTGTAAGGCACGCATCTCCTCCTCCATGGCTAAACGCCAGCTATCAATCTTCATGGCCTCTTGATATGTCCGTGGAATCTCAACTGTCGAGACAACTGCTGCAAACCTTTGAAAATCACCAGTAAGACGATGAAAGGACACGTGGGACGCAAGAGGATAGGATGTACATTGCCTCTTCTGCTTCCTATGAGCAATAAGACGATCAAGATCATCATCCACTGTACTGACTGGTGGATCCTCCCCCTGTATCAAAGAATCCTGCACTGGTGCATTAATTAACCCATCATTAGTGATAGCATCGGAGCATACCTGAGGCGTGCTGGATGGTTGACGTGTAGCATGAGCACGCCCTGACCGTCTTGTGTAGAACTTAGGGAATAGTGGAATGGAAGGATATGGAGACTATGGTGGTGGTGGTGGTGTAGTGGACTCAGATCGACTCAGACTTGGGGGTAGGGGAACATAGACATTATCATCCTGTAGATGTAGAGGAAACCAATCTGTCACCTGCAGGGGAGAAGTACATAACTGGCTCGAAAAATGTAACATCAGCACTAACATAGTACTTGTTATTAATGGGGTCATAGCAACGATATCCTTTCTGTGTTCGTGAGTAGCCCACAAATACATACTTAACAGCTCTAGGAGAGAGCTTGTCTAGTCCGGAGACAAGCGGTGAACAAATGCTACAGTTCCAAAGACACGAGGGGTAAGTGAGAACAAGTCCTTTCCAGGAAAGAGAACAGAGATTGGAGCCTTTTCCCCAAGAACGGTAGAAGGCATGCGATTGACAAGATAGCATGCTGTAAGTATAGCATCTCCCCAAAAGGCTAATGGTGCACAACTTTGAATAAGTAGAGTGCGAGCAATATCAAGAAAGTGACGATGTTTCCTCTCCGCAACACCATTTTGTTGAGATGTGTAAGTACATGTAGTTTGGTGGATAATGCCCTTAGAGGAAAGAAATTGAGCAAGAGAATGAGTGCAGATTTCCAATGCATTATCGGTGCGTACATATTTAACAGTAGACGAAAAACATTGTGCACTTCATTGATAAGATTTGTGATAACACTTGCTGCTTCAGATTTATTTTTAAGAAGAAAAGTCCAAGAAACACGAGAGAAATTGTCAACCACAACAAGATAAAACCTGTGACCCTGATGATCCGGGACACGACTAGGACCCCAAATATCAATATGAAATAACTTAAATGGGGAGCAACTGCTCCGACCCTGACGACTAGGGAAGCTCGAACGATGATGCTTCCCTAACTGACACGCTTCACAACGAAATGAAGAATTCGGAGAGATCTGTGGCATGAGGTGACACATCTTCTGGAACGGAAGGTGACCAAATCGAAGATGAAACGGATCCCCGAGAGTGTAGTGAGACGCCAGCATAGGAGTTCCGTACTAGACGATAAAGGTCATTGTGCTCAGAGCCACAACCAATCACCCTGCCCGTTAGTATGTCTTGAAAATGACAGAAGATGGGTCAAATATAGCGCGACAGTGCAAATCCTTTATAAACTGGCTAATCGATAATAAATTCATGGAGAACTCTGGTGCATGTAAAACATTGTGTAAGTGCATGGAGGGCAATAAGGAAGTCTCCCCCTGACCCACAATAGGGGACTGAGTGCCATCAGCTATGAGCACGGAACGACCAGACTGAATATCCCTGTAGGACTGCAGCATATCTTTATCACGACAGAGATGATGGGTGGCTCCAGAGTCAACAATCCAACCTGAGAGATCATGACTATGACGAAAGGCAGAAGTGCTACCTGAGGTACTAGCAGTAGCCGATGTACTGGCTGACGCAAAGGCCGCAACGTCAGATGTATCAGCAGCCTATGATGATGACTGTGGCATAATGTCATGAAGCCATGCCACAAGCTCCTCGAACCTGTGATCTGGAGTAGATGCGGACGATGTCTGAACATGATCAGCTACACGTGCAGAAGGAGGAAATCCGTGCTTGGAATAGCATGTATCCTAAGAATGACCAGTGCGACGACAGAATGAGCACGTTAAACGTGTATGACCGCCTCGGCCACGTCCGCTCCGCCGCAGCCATGAAATGAAGACGAACTACCTCGTCCCCTGGAGACTGCCATTGCCGAAGGAGGTGGAGTTGCTGCGCTGGAGGGACAGAGATACGGCTGAGTCTCCTGTAGACTTCCTCCATCGGAGGAATAGTGGCATCGGTGAGGATCTGAGAGCGGGCTGCCTCGTACTCCAGATCAAGGGCAACAAGTAATACGCCCGCCATAGTGGCATTGCGAAACGTCTTCTGCTGCTCGGGGGTGGCTGTGAGCGGAATGGTGCTATATAACTTCTCGAACATCCCACGTAGGGACGTGTACAGAGAGTGAAGAGGACGACCATTCTGCTTCATGGTAAAAATGTCATGCTGCAACTGCATCATCTTTGTCTCGTTCCGCACTTGAGAATACGTAGTAGCCAGAATATCCCACATCGCTTTGGCGGTGGGTTGATGAAGGACGTCATTGGCGATCTCCATTGTGAGTGTCCCTGACAGCCAGACCTTGGCATACGCATCATCAGCCTCCCATGAGGCATATATCCCCGTCTTCTCTGCCGGCTCATCCTCGGTAAGAATGTGCTTCTTACCACATGACTTCATAAGACTCAGGAACTGCATAGCCCAGAGTTCGTAGTTCGTCCCGTCCATTTTGACTATTGATGCCGAATCTTTAAAGGCACCTATGGAGGGCATATCAACCTTTTGGTCTGACATGTTGCCGGAGAAGAATGGGGTGATAGACAAATGAACGTTTGTCTACAAAGACTGGATTGGATTGAAGTGCATATGTAGACTTTATGCACTTGAACCTATAGATGAAGGGGTGCCAACCGACGAGTGAGAGAGGCCCGAGGGAGGGCTATGTCAGCTCCCGGCGGAAGAGGGAGGCCTCGGTGAGGGAGGGAGGCCTCAGCGGTGCGAGGAGGCCTCGGCGGGAGGAGGCCTTGGCGTGAGATGGGGGGGGGTAGGAGGCCTCGGCGGGAGGGGGCCTTGGAGGAGGCTCGGCGGCGGCGGTAGGGGGGGGGGTTCCCGGTGGTGGTGGAAAGAGGGGGGGGCCCGGCGGGGTGGGCGGCGGCTGAGAGAGAGAGGGGGGGTGGCGGTGGAAAAACCCTAGATTTGGGTTTTGACTCTGATACCATGTCAGAGTCGATAATGCTCTGTTATGTTATTCCATAGAACCCTAGGGTCTCTTATATAGAGAGAAAACCCTTGGGTAAATTACATAGATGTACATGAGATAACTAGGAAATACGTAACGGTACATCATAACATACCGTGATCCTCTACATAAACCTCTACAATTAGGGACATTAGCTTTTCGTTGTTGTTGTGGATGATTTTTTGTTAAGGGCAAATTCTAAGGGAGAAATATATTGCAGTTTTTTGTAAGGGATTTTTATCCCACGAACCCTATGAACTTTGTAAATTACCTTCTCGGCCTTTGAAACAACGTAATTTCCCCCCATCCATTTATTCGTTAAAAGTAACCAGATTCTGTGTGGTTCTTTTACATTATACCCATTTTATTTATCAAATTTACATTAAGTGCCCTTCTTCCTCCTCATCTTCCTTTCCCCACCCAACACCCACCACCTCCTCGACCTCTATCGCCCTCGCCCTCCTCCCTGACCTCCATCGCCCTCACCCTCCTCCTGCGCCCTCGTCCTCCTCCTCCCTGACCTCTTCCTCGCCCTCCTCCTCCCTCACCTCCGCCCTCACCATCCACCTCCACCCTTTCCCTCCTCCAGGTCTAGGTCCTCTTGCGCCCTTGCCCTCTTCCTCCCCGCCCTCCGCCCTCGCCCTCCCACCCTCGACCTCCGGTTCCGCTCGCGACCCTCCAAACTTCTGCCCTCACCCTCATCCAAGTCCAGGTCTAGGTCCAGGTCCTCCCCCTCGCCTTCCTCCTCCTCGACCTCCGCTCTCACTGATGCAGCGTGGACCCAACGGATAGGGCCGAAATTTTAGTTAAATTTTAATGGTCAATTTTAATTACGTTTATTTAAATTATCGCATCTCTAATTAAATAATTGAGATCGCCTGTGATCTCCAACATTTATTCGTAGATTTGATTTCAAATATTGGTCGGTTAATTAGTTAGAGTCCAATTAGGATAATTTGCGTCAATTTAAATTATTTCTATTTTTGTAACATCATCCCTCCTATATAAAGGGATGATGGTCCATTGTTCTAGTCAGTCAAGTATTAATGACAAATTGAGATTTATTTCTCTCCCTCTCTGTCTCTCCTCTCTCCTCCCGCGATCTCCGCGTTCTTCTCCCTCAACCTCTCGTATTCCCGACGAGTTCTTCTTCTCACCCCTCCATTCTCTTCTCAAACCCTCCTATTTCTTCTTCACCGAAATTCCACCATCAAAAAAATATTATTTTCGTCAACGCAAATTTCCGATCCGCATCATTTTGGTATCAGAGCATGGATACCGAATCGTTCCTACGATTCGACGATCCTGTCGAGTATTGGTGTTTGAAGTTTGGTTTCAGCCGTCCGTCTCTCAGTTCGCGCTCGCATTCATGTTCAAAGAAGTTCCATCAGCGACTTATATCATGCCTCAAAGTCCAAGCATGGTTAGCCACGCAAATCGGTGAAGATCTAGCCGCCAACACGAAGATCTCGCCGTCCACGACGAAAAGCTCGTTGCCAACGAAGAATCCGCCGCTGTCCCAGCCGTTTTACAAGAAAAAATCGAAGAAACAGTGGCTGTCCCGGAGATTTCAGCTCAGCCCCCATCACCAACGGTGCCCCCGATGGCAGCCCCAGCGCCTCCAACGGCTCCCCAGGCCGTCCATCCCCTCGCTGCACCGCCGGCGGCCCCTCCTGCCACCTCCCCCAGACCCTCCTCCCGCTCCTTCCATTCCCGCGCCCCTCGCCCGTCATCTTCCCCACCCTGACGCCGCCCCGCTTCCCCGGCCTCCCCCGCGCCTCTCGGCCCTGCCACCCGTGACCTGCCCCCGCGCCGCCTCCTCCCAGCTCCGGCATCCCCTTAGCCACGCCGCAACGCCCCTCCTCTCGTCATACCCCCATCGCTCGCCACCCAGATCCGACCATTCCTCTCGTCAGCGCCCCTTCTTTCCCAGCGCCTTCCCGCCCCGCCGCCTTCCCTTCCCCCCCCCCCCCCACACGCCAGCCCTCTCCCCCTATTTCCATTCCCCCCCCCCCCCCAGCGCAGCTCGCGATTCCGCCTCGCCGCCCCCGCACGCCCGCACCCACCCCTCCCGCCTGCGCCCCCTCTCCCCTGCGCGCCTCCCCACGTGCCACCACCTCCTCTTAACTGGTCACCGCCCCCTGCGATGCACGAGCCTCCCACCTCGGCGCCGACGTGGACGCGATTTGAAGGGGTGCGGAACCCTAACGAGGGATGCAAAGATCCCTTCCATCGAATCCCCTCTATTGAGGGAAGGGATATTTTGGAACATTTACAAACAACACCCCTCCCCCTTAAGTTTTTATCAAAAGGTTTATTTGGAGGAATTATTCAACTTAATTGAAGGGGTACAAAAATTGCAGAAATGCCCCCCAATTGGGAAGAACTACAAACGTAATGTTGAAAAGAGTCTAATTGCAAGCTACAATTTCAAAGACGATTTCTCCAACGCGCATCTACATCAAGCAATTCGTCGGGAGACGAATTTTTAAAGCGGAGGAGAGTTGATGCAGCGTGGACCCAACGGATAGGGCCGAAATTTTAGTTAAATTTTAATTACATTTATTTAAATTATCGTATCTCTAATTAAATAATTGAGATCGCCTGTGATCTCCAACATTTATTCGTAGATTTGATTTTAAAATATTGGTCGGTTAATTAGTTAGAGTCCAATTAGGATAATTTGTGTCAATTTAAATTATTTCTATTTTGTAACATCATCCCTCATATATAAAGGGATGAGGGTCCAATGTTTTGAGGCAGTCAAGTATTAAAGAAAATTTGAGTTTATCTCATTATCTCTCCCTGTCTCTCCTCTCTCCTCCCGCGATCTCCGCGTTCTTCTCCCTCAACCTCTCGTATTCCCGACGAGTTCTTCTTCTCAACCCCTCTACTTTTCTGCACCAAAATTTCTACCAAAAAAATTATTATTATTATTATCGCCGCGCGATTTCAGTTTGCATCACTCACCCTCCACCTCCTCCCTATCCCTAGTCCTCCAGGTCCATGTCCTCCCTCGCCCTCCTCCTCCCCAACCTCCATCCTCGCCTTCCCGCCCTTGCCCTCGGCCTACAGTTCTGCCTGCGGCCCTCCAAAATTTTGCCCTCAACCTCCCGTACCCTCCCGCCCTCCCCCTCACCCTCCAGTTCCGCCCGGTCCCTCCCTAACTTTCGTCTTCGCCCTCTCGCACTCACCCTCCAGTTCTGCCTGTGGCCCTCCAATCCTCCCACACTCTCGCCCTCCTCTTTCTCGCCCGCCACTGTCACCGGAATCGAGATGAATGAGGAGGCTTTGTCTTGCGAGAGTGAAGAAGAAAGGAGAGAGAGTGGAAGAGGAAGGAGGGGGATAAAAGAAAGTGGAGAGAGAGTGGAAAAAACATACCATTGGATTTGCTAGAGTTTGATTAACTCAACTTAAACCAAGCTCAAGCTTGCAAAAGTCGGCCGACTAGGCCGACTAGTCGGCCTGACTAGTCGAGTCGGGGGGGTAGCCGACTCGACTAGGCCTAGTCGGCCTTTAGTCGGTCCACCCGACTAGTCGGCCGACTAATCGACCGACTTTTACAACAACCTTTTTTATTTTTTTTCACTTTTTTTTAAAAAGCAAACATATTCTATCATATTTAATTTTATATTTAAAGTCAATTACTTCTTTTGTTTCATTAAGATGGTATATAAAATGTACAATTATGTATATATATAAGAATATATGTATAAAAAATGATTTATATATTTAAAATAATTAAAAAATTCAAAACCGACTAATGACCGACTAAATCCGACTAGTCGACCGACTGCCGACTAATCCTTAGTAGGTGACCCCGCCGACCGAGTACCGACTACCGCTTTCTGGAACCTTGCCCAAGCTAGTTAACCCGAGTAGTCTCAAATTAATGGCATGGTCTGTGGGGTAAGAAGGAGTAAGTTTACGAGGTCGAGGGTGGAATTACGTTGTTTCAAAGGTCGAGAAGGTAGTTTACACAATTTATAGGGTTCATGGGTAAAAATCCCTTTTTGTAGTAATGTTAAAAATCAATTTTCGTTAATATTAAAATGGCGCCTTTTGACTATGCTCTTGATTTTTGTATTTCTTTCCTACACACAATTGTCCAAAACGTTAGACTTCTTGTTCTTTACCTCTCGATAGAATATGATGTCTATGAGGATGTACATGTATACTATTGATATTGCTCGACAATTCTTCAGACGTGGTACCTTACTATTCACATGTCCTCTATTATTCATGAGCATATTCCTTACTATATTTTCTTTCCTGACGAGGACTATTTACTTGTTCCTCCACAAGTTGTTGGGACTGTTGTTTGAAATGCTTATGTAGGTGATTCGACAATTTCTCTGTGGGTATCGAATGGACTTGACCATCTCTTCTGCGTAATTCATTTTGGTTTTTTTCTCTTTTTTCGGTATACACACCGGTCATTAGTCAGGGATCTGCTTGTATGTTATGGTTAAGTTATCGAATCAAGCCCACTAAAATATGCAGACACGCGCTTCTATATGGAACCTCCTTAATATTAGGTATGGTTATGCAATGTCATCGTTGCCTTTTCTGTTTTCTCTCCCACACAAGTAAATGTGTGACCTCCTAACATATATTCATAACTTGAGTTGTGATGAGAATATGTTGGCTCCCGGGGCCAGAAAGTGTTTTTGTTTGATATTCTATGATTTCGAAGGGATACAAATGTTTTGACACAATTCGTTAAATGTACATTATATCGGTTGTTGCCACATTCTATATGTCTTCCATATTTTTCTCGGGATTTTATCACTTGTGCCCCTCTGAGATATCGCAATATCAGTTATGCTCTATCTTTTTGGTAATATCCGTTGTGCCCCTCACTTCTTGTTATTTTTTCACTTGTGCCCCTCGGGTTAGTTACCGTCCATCCACAGTGCAAACTGACGTTAACTTTGAGGACATAGGCGGAATTAATTTAAAAAAAAGGTTATGAAGTCATTTTACACGCTCTTCCTCATCCTCTTCTTCTTCCTCCTCTTCCCCATCCTATTCCTCCTCCTCCACCTCCTCCTCCTCCCTCTCTGCCCCCTCCCCTGCCCCGCGCCGCCCAGCTCCGCCCCGAGCTCCCCGCACCTCCTCCCAGCCCGCAGCCCTCGCCCCTGCCCCGCGCCGCCCAACCCCGCACCCCCCTCCCAGCCCGGCCTCCCCCACCCCTGCTGCCCCGACCTCCCCCACCCCTGCCGCCCCTCCGCCCCGACCTCCCTCCCAGCCCCGACCTCCGCCACCCCCCCTCCGCCCTGACCTCCCTCCCAGCCCCGACCTCCCACACCCCCTCCCAGCCCCGACCTCCCGCACCCCCCTCCCAGCCCGACCTCCCGCACCCCCCTCCCAGCCCCGACCTCCCGCAACCCCCTCCCAGCCCGACCTCCCCCACCCCTTGCCACCCCTCCGCCCCGACCTCCCCCACCCCCTGCCGCCCCAACCTCCCCCACCCCTGCCGCCCCTCCGCCCCGACCTCCCCCACCCCCTGTCGCCCCTCCGCCCAACCTCCCCCGCGCCTCCTCCGGCCCCTTCCGCCCTCCTCCTCCGCCTGTGGCTGAAACTGGAGTTGAGTTTTTTTGTTAAATTTTGATAAATTTTTGACTAATTGATTCATAAAAAGTCATCCAAAAATTCAATAAAATTCATCGTTTGATCCGTAACGAGTGATATGTCCATGGAAATGTAAAAATTTTAGAGATTCGATGGGATGCATGAAGGTGTTAGTAAGAGAGAGAAATTATGAAGAGAAGGAAGAAGAACAAATGGAGGAGGAAGAAGATGAAGATGTATGGACCATAATACCCTTCTTAACCACACCATGGTTTGAATAAACCATGGTTATTTTAATTTTTTGACGGTCAATCTGACGGAAGGGCACAACTGATGACGGAGCAAGAAGTGAGGGGTACAACTGATATTACCAAAAAGATATGGGCATAATTGATATTGCGATATCTCGGAGGGGCACAAGTGATAAAATCCCATGTTTCTTTTGTCAGGTCTCATGTTCGTAGTTTGAATTCAATGGTGGTGTACCTTATACATATCTTATAAGAGACCTATACTTTTAAGTCTTGTAGTTTTGTTTACATATATATGAGGAGATACATGTACTCCTCTTCAAATACAACACCGAGTTTCCCTTGGCTGTAAATCTTGTATATTTAAAGATTAATGACAATTCTGTCAGTAGTCATCTTCTAGGTAATGAAAGTGATGCTATATTTATATCAATTGCTTTGAGAGAATGCAAAAGAGCACGCAATCATCATGTTATCTCTAGGCATGTTGCATTGAAGCACCTATCCTAGGAGTGTAGGTAGCTTGCTACTACTTAATTGTCGCTGATACCCCATGAATATTTAAGATAGCCTCCCATGATTCTCCTTGGAGGGGGGCTGTACATACATGAACGAATGAACGGAATGGATGCTTTCATTGATGGGAATATGGATTCTATATAATGGTTTTACCGGTGCCACCAATGTTGGCTACAAGTGGATCTTTACAGTTAGGCACAATGCATGTAACACTATCGATTGACAGAATTTCATAATTGGGCCCCTATGCATGGAGAGATGTTTAATCCACATGGATGAGTAGTTGTCTTGTGGTACTGCTGAGACCTTAGGTGAGGTCCAGCGGTGCCGCTGGTTGGGGGGGAGGTTGTGCTACTCGATGGAGAGGAGCCTCTGGCAGTGAAATCCAGCGATGTCGAAGCGCCGTTGGTGGCTGAATGGTACCACGTGGTGGAGAGGAGCCTTTGTCGCCAAGGCTGGCGACGAAGAGGTTGAAGATGGGGGTTGGGTGTGAGGACTCATGCTGTGGTTTAGGATTGTCGCTTTGATACCATGTGAAGAAAATATCACTTGCTTTTCATGAGGCCATATGGTTCTCTTATATAGAGACGAAAAATCATGTTGGGCAGATTACATAGTAGGGATGAAAAGAAAAGAAAATAAAATACATAAAATAGGAAAAATAAAATAACTCTCAACAATTACCAATCTCATAGAGTCTGGGATGTCAGATTGCAAACCTATCACTACTTATATGGATACTTGCATGCAATGGAAGGCCATGTCGCGATATATCGCCGATATATCGATATCGACATGGGACCAATATCGAAATCGATATATCGATATATCCGATTTTCAGGCATTTCCTTTAGAAAGATTCCTAGACATAGCGATATATCGGCGATTAAACCGCAAAACGAAGCGAGACCTTCATTAGATCCGATTCGGCGAAACAAGACCAACGGAATCGGCCGTTCGTCAATCGGAGGTCGTTTGATATTTTTAAATAACAAAAATTTAATTTTAAACAAAAACCGTATCCGAAAATTTCGGGTATTCAAAAGTCAAAACCCGATCAGAACTATATCAATGTTATACTCATATTGACCGCCATTTTGAGACGATCAATTTAAGATATTGCTGTCAAAATCCGAGGCTCGAGGCGCAAGTACGAACATATTTAATCATTGGAAATAAATAAATAAAAAAATATATTTAATGAAATTATCTGTCTGTACAGCAGCACAGCCGTTATATTTTTTTTCTTATCCCTTCTTTTTCACCTTTCCACTTGGCCTTTTGACTCTCCACTTGTCAACATTAAGGGACATCATCTTCCTTATTTATACCAACCCCTTTTCCTTCATTTGGTTCTCAAATTTCCACCGAAAGAGATCATATTTCCAGCCTCCGTTCTTGCTGGAAGTCAGCTCCTGCTGGAGATTTCTCAAGATCTGTTGTCTGTTGTTCTCAAGTTTTACAAGCTCCTGGGGTCTTGGAATTGCTACATGCATGTGGTGATCTTCCAAGTAGGAGATCAAAGAGGTACATGCATGTGGTGATCTTCCAAGTAGGAGATCAAAGAGGTACATCTCCATCTCCATCCTCTTGCTGCCATGCATGCACAAATCAACCTTTCTTTTACTACCATGCATGAAATTGTTGCATATTAAGGGTGGGATCCTCGTTATGGATTAAATTTTTTTAGGAAAATGAACTCTTGAATAATGTGTTTAGATAGGAAGTGAATTCTATTTGAAATCACAGACTTGTTCTGTTTGTTTGTTGAGTACAATGGTAGAACTTGTTACTAGTGTGAGATGAGATCGATGAGATTGGTAATGGATTCTATTCCATAAAAAAAGAAGGCAAAAGTTGAGGATGAAATGGGCGTAGCTTGCCTTTAAAAATAAGACAGAGAGTAAATTCGTAGTTGGGCCGAACTCTTGCAACAAAGTCTTATCATGGTCAAGGGCCACTATAGATTTTTAAGAGAAATGTTTGGATGGGTCTCCGTTCTTGTTGATTTTTACGCGCTCCCTGCAACATGTTATGATTCAATTTAGGCTAAAATAAGGTTAAGATATAGGTAGTAACTTGACTCCTCGCAAGCAGACTTAATGACATTTTTTGTTGTTGTTATCATATCGTACCACAAAACACGATGTGGCTGTCAACATCAGCTCTTGGTTTTAGAACCACCAGATCGCTGGTGAAGTTTAATCAACTTGCGATGATACCCACTTTGTGACTTGTAGGTTTAGTCTTCTGGCACGTATAATTAATGCATATGAACAACTAGATCATATGCTTGTCATTTCATATGTATAATTATTATCCTGCTTATAGCCTTAGTTACCCCACATTACTTAGTGTATCCATTATGGTTCTCTAATTTGTCTTATTTCATCTTATCAATATAAGAAGTGTAGTGCAAACTTGCATAGTATGAACTGTTACTCCAAATTCTCAAGTCTTTGATTATTTTTTTATAGTGTAAGCGTTCACATTAATTCAATGGTCATCTAAATCAAAGTACACGCTATTTGCTAGAGCGGGTAGATTTGATCATCAAAATTTTATAACGTTGCAACTACTTTCCAGTTGTTAGTTTTGACAATCATGGTGAAATCACTAACAGATTTAGTATTAAAGATTTGGTAGTAAAATAATCAACTGGTCCTTCTGACTAATTTAAAATCTTTGTTGAATTATTCAAAATCTGTACATATCAACAATTAGCTAAAATAATTAGAGTACAATATTTTCTAAATCTTTCAGATCAACTTTATTATGACTAATTTGACTATTAAATAATCTAAGGTATAATCTACTAACCATAGATTGGTTCAGTCTTTTATAAAGTGATGTCAATAAAATTATTGACCTAGAGATCTAGATCTGCATGATTGATCACATGATGAATTAAGAAAGAGATGAATAAACAACTAAGTGTAGATGATAGTGAATCAATGTTGACCTATAATTTAGAGTGCCGGTCATGGTGAACCTTACACTTGACTGTGCGAGAGCACAGTCTCTTAACTGGGAGGAAGATAGGAAGCCCAGATAGGGCAGCGGCCGCCAAGTGCGCGGGTCTAGGATCCCAGTCCTTTCACGGTTTTTACGCGAGCTCGCAGTATTTTTACGCCTCGTTGGGATCCTGACTTTGGACCAGTTCTGCTGACCCTCTGTTTTAGGACACCCAGGTGGGGGATCCTCGGTTTTCAGTTTTCCTACGAGCTCGTTTGCCCGTTACCGGTCGGGCTGTTTTTCTATAGTGATTTTTCCTGAGAGTCTCTCTCACTCGTCTCAGTGGCATAGTTTTGGAGTAGACCTATCCCTCTATTGGACCGCACTTCCAATTAGAGGGCGAGACGGAAGAGCCATTTGTAGGCTAACTCACCGCTTGAGTTTTACTTTCACCAACATCTAAATCATCTATATCTACATGTAAATCATCTAGAATTACATCCGAGACAGTTGAAGTTGAGATTTGGAGAAGTTACAATCCAAAGTTGTGTTGGTAGAAAATGACTATCCATTAGACTTGAGAATGAAGTAAATCCATAAACATTTCCAATTCTATCTTTCACATCATGAAAATCCACATATGTGATATCTGGTCAATATGATAATATAGTTATATATATACATAAACTCATACAATTATGAACATTTGATTACAAAATAAATATGTTAAATATGAAAAATGTTGGGATAATGGGTGCTTAAGGGCGATGCTTACAAGAGACTTGAAAACCTTTTTACTTACGCAAATAGATTTAAACTTTACTTGTTTCCGTCTTTCTACTTGCTTGCTTTTGAACATATTTAATGCCGGTTTATTTTTTTAAGTTTATGGGAAGTACCAGCAACCGCTGATGCCTCTTCTTCCTAGCACACATGGTAGGCAAGGAGCCTTTAACACAGTAGCGTGTTGATGATTCCAGGCGACAAAGTATATACCAGACGGTATGTTCCTTTTTGTTCAATCTTCTTTTCTCTTCTGTATATATATATATATTGTGGGACACATGTATGAATGAACTGTCAACTCCTGATGTACATGTATTGATATTATGAAAATGAATGGAATAAAATTTTGGTGGCATGTTTTTATTAAATATGATGAATGTGGTTTGGAATATCATATGCAAATATAGCAACGCGAAAAATTTCCCTGTAAATTCATACATTTAATGCGATGCCGACGAATGTAATATTGCGAATGCAGCGTAAACGAACACCCGGATCCTCGGGGGTTCACATACATCTTGTTGATTTGTATGATTGTTAGATAACTTAGGTTATTTACATTTTGTGGTTGTTGATTAGTTTTGTTTTAATCAATTTGTAACTTCAACTTGTGAGTTTATTTGTTAATTAGTAACTTCAACTTGTGAGTTTAGTTATCTTTGTGTTTGTTGATTGGCTAACTTGTGAGTTTGTTGATTAGTAACTTGTTAATTTGGTTAGCTTTGTGTTTGTTGATATATTAAAATTTGATTTATATATTAAAAATAATTAAAAAAATTCAAAACCGACTAATGCCTGACTAAATCCGATTACACTCCTGATTGTCGATTAATCCTTAGTCAGTGACCCTACCGACCGAGTACCGACTGCCGACTTCTGCAACCTTGTTTGTACCTCATCTCGTCTACCTTATCTGTGTCATCATCATACAACTTCATGTTCGGGTCCATGAGAGTAGTGACATGTCTGCAATCTGCCATACTTATCTCAAAGAGAACATATGTTACATACTTCCTTTGGGTCTTCACAAGACCTTGCCGGTTCCTAGCATACTCCACTCCAAGGAAGTAATGTAGACTGCCAGGGTCCTTGGTTTGAAACTGCTGACCTAGGAAATCTTTAGTAGCCTAGATGCCCTGCTCGTCATCCCATGTAACAATGGTATCATCAACATAAACAAGTATGTCAATTGTAACTCTTCTAGATATTTGAATAAATAGTGAATGATCAACAATTGATCTTATGAACCTCTATCAAATCTGAGAGCTTTTGGAACCTTGCTCTTGGACTTTGCTCAAGGCCTCAGATCGCCTTGTGAAACATGAAAACCTTCTAACACTCCCCCTTAGTAGCGAACCTAGGTTGCTGCCGCATGTAGACCTCCTCCTATAGGTCACCATAGAGAAATACAATTTTCATATCAAGCTGATAAAGGGTAAGTCCCTTGTCACTGCAACAGAAAGAAGAATCCACTGCGTAGAATGCCTAACAACTGGAGAGAAAGTATCCTGATATTCCACCATATATGTCTCGGTGAACCTACAAGCCACAAGTTCCACCTTGTAGCGATCCACACTGCCATCTGCCCGATGCTTCACTATAAACCATGGATTTAAATTTCGCGAAATTTCGCCGAAATTTCGGTTTCGACAGGGAGGGTTTTTAGAAACACACATATATATATATATATATTGATTTCCCAGATTTCGACCGAAATGGGTCGACATATCGGTGATATTTTGACATTTAGACATTTCGACCCATATCGGTCGAAATTCATGTTTTCAGTTCAAAATTTCTTGGATTTCGACCGATATGGGCGAAATTTCGCCGATACCTGTGTAAATCAACGATATTAACCATGTGATCTTAATTTTAATCATTTTACTAACTATATAGTATTTACCTATTCTTTATATCAAAATACATCATGATTTATATATTTTGTTTCGGGTCGGGGGTGCTGGTAGGGTATGGTGCAACATGGGGGATGCATACAATGTTTCTTCAACGTAGGGAGCTTCACCTCCCTTTGCAATGGAGATGAAACAACTCTATAGATTCTAGAGATCCGCTATAGCTTCTTTGCTTCATTCCTTTTGTCATTTATCTTTGTAAAATATATCATCTTTGCTGTAAGTCTATAATTAATTATGTAATTCACTAGAACTGCGCTTACGACCGTTATTTCTATGAACTAAACATTGTCTTATTAAGCATTATCTACATTTTAAAATAAAAAAATACTCATCTTTTTTTCTGAACAAAAAGACATCTTATAAGTATTTTTAACTTAGTTATTTTAATTTCGATTCCAATATCTATCAATCAGCTCAACAATATGCCCCGATATGTGCGATATAAGGCATATGGATGAGAGATATGTGTGATATAAGTGTGCATTTGTTAGCTATTATTGTTTTAAGAACTTGAATTTAATGATATTCATTTCCAGTATGTATCAATCAATAATCAGCCTTAACAACGAAATGACCGGTATGACCGATATGTGCGATATAAGGCATGTGGATGAGAGATATGTGTGATATGAGTACGCATTTGTTAGCTATTGTTGTTTTAAGAACTTGGATTTAATGATATCCATTTCCAATATGTATCAATCAATAATCAACCTTAACAATGAAATGATCGATATGATTGATATGTGCGATATAAGGGGCATATATGAGCAATACGTATGATAAAACTTTGTATTTGTGAGCTATTTATTGTTGTAAATAACTTAAAAGATCTTAATTTGCAAAAAAATGGTCGAAAAATGACTTTTTGGGCCATTTCCGAAATTTCCACCGAAATCGTCGAAATTTCCCGAAATATTGGCGAAATTTTAGTATTGGAGGTGACCGAAACGAAATCGAAATCGAGATTTCGAACCTTGCTATAAACACCCACTTACATTCGACAACAAATGCTTTGTATGAGCTATAATAATGCTCCATGTGCTACATGATTGTAACATGACCATCTCCTCCTCCATGGTAAGACACCACTACTGTCCTGTATCGCCTCCTGATATATCCATGTTATCTTCACGACTGACAATCCCACAACAAATCTCTTTAAGTCCTCTGAGAGTCGCCCAAGGAAACATGTGTTGTGAGAGGACATGTAGCACAAGTATGTCTCTGCTTCCACAAAGCAATATGCACTTCCAGATCACCTTCTTCCTCCGGAACATGTAAAATACCCTTCTAAGAGGGTACTCGCTCATCCTGTAAAGAATCTCGCTTCATGAACAAATCACTAGTGGCATCGGTAGAAACAACATGCTCATTACACACTTGGAGCACGTTGGACGATGGGGAAGGTCTGTGAGCAGGGGAGCTGTGTGAGGCCAACGAACATAAAAATGTGGTAACATATGGGTCAACATACTAGGTGGTAGTAGTGGAGGAGATGATGGAGGTGTTGTAGGTATGGGAGGTGGTGCAATCATTGGAGGATGCATGCACATCTCCTCTCCAGAGTCAGACGTAGTCAACCTGTCACCTGTAGGAGAGAAATGCATAATAGACTCAAAGAAGGTAGCATTTGCAATAACATAGTACTTTCGTCGAACTGAATCGAAGCAACAATACCCTTTTGGGTATGGGAGCAACCTATAAATACACACGTGACCACTCTAGGAGAGAGCTTGTCACGATTAAGTGTCAGACGGTGAACAACAACAGAGCCAAAAACCTAGGGTGTAAGGGAAAACAAGTCCTTCTCGAGAAACACAATCGAGAAAGGAACCTTCTCTCCTAAGACCGAAGATGGCATGCGGTTCATCAAGTAGGAAGGAGTGAGGACCGTATCACGCCGGAAAGAGCGGGGAGCATGATTCTGGATCAAAAGTGTCGTGATCACATCAAGTAAATGATGGTGTTTACGTTCGACAACACCGTTCTACTGAGATGTGTAAGTGTTGGGAGAAAATGAGAACATATCATTAGAATAGACCGATTGCTCTCTTATATAGGAGAAAAGCCCTTGGGTTAATTACATGATAAGTACCCAAGGAAAACATAACATATGAACTAGACAAAGAGATATATTTGTCTCAACACTCCCCTTCAAGCTGGAGCATATATATCTATCATGCTCAGCTTGGAGCAACACCTCTGAAATGGACCTCTAGTTAGAGCCTTGGTGAAGATGTCAGTGTCTGATCTCCTGTGGAAACATGGGAGGTGGATATGCGACCTTTCTGGATCATGTCTCTAGTGTAATGACAATCCACCTCTATATGCTTTGTTCGTTCATGAAACACATGATTATTGACAATAAATAGTGCATCTTGATTATCACATAAAAGCTGCATAGGAAGAGGAACCTCAATGGTAAGGTCAGTCAATACCGATCTGACCCACATCATCTCTGCACTCCCTTGTGCCATGGCCCTGTATTCAGATTCTGCATTTGATCTAGCCACCACTGTCTGCTTCTTGCTTTTCCATGAGACATGTGAGCTCCCGACAAACACAACAAAGCCCAAAGTAGATTTTCTGTCCATGGGACAACCTGCATAGTCAGCATTTGCGCAAGCTGTCAACTCAAGAGATGCATCCCTACTGAATATAAGACCCGAGCCAGGTGAGTTCTTCAAATATCTCAATATCATATAGACAACGTCCATATGCACCTTTCTGGGCTGCTCCATGAACTGGCTAACTTTGCTTACTGCAAACATTATATCCGGCCTGGTGATGGTGGCATATAAAAGCTTCCCAACCAGTTCTCTATATCCCCTGCTATCTACCTCCTCAGTGTCATCATCATATAATCTCATACTCGGATCCATCAGAGTAGTAACATGCTTGCATCCTATCATTCCTGTCTCAGAAAGGAGATCCATCACAAACTTCCTCTGGGTCATCACTAGACCATGCTGGTTCCTGGCGAACTCCAACCCAAGGAAGTATCGAAAAGTACCAAGGTCTTTAGTCACAAACTGTTGACCTAGGAACTCTTTGACAGTCTGTATACCTTGGTCATCATCCCCTGTAACAACAAAGTCATCCACATAAACAAGAATGGCAACAATACCTCTTTGTGTCCTTTGAACAAAACGTGAGTGGTCCGCAGTAGACCGTAGAAACCCCTGGTGCTCTATCAACTCCGATAGCTTCTGGTACCAAGCTCTCAGACTTTGTTTTAGGCCATAAATCGCCTTGTGGAGCCTGCACACCTTATGAGACCCCCCTCAGTAGCACATCCTAGTGACTGCTGCATATAAACTTCCTCCTGAAGATACCGATAGAGAAAAGCATTCTTCACATCAAGCTGATACAAAGGCCAGTCCCGTGAAACTACAATGGAGAGAAGAATGCGTAGTGTCGAATGTCTGGCCACAGGAGAAAAAGTATCTTGATAATCCACCCCATAGGTTTGGGTGAATCCACGTGCCACAAGTCTTTCTTTGTAGCGATCCGCACTACAATCCGCCCTTTGCTTTACCATAAATATCCATTTTCAGTTTACAATAGAGGTACCTTGTGGAACGGAAACAATGCTCCACGTCCCACATGACCTCAAGGTAGCCATCTCCTCTTCCATTGCAAGTCACCACCTACTATCCTGTAGCACCTCCTGATATGTACGTGGGATAGTAACAACAGAGAGTCCCACTACAAACTTCCTGTACTCCTTTGAAAGATGAAACAAAGAAACATGTGCAGCAAGAGGATACGCTGTACACTGGCGGCGAGGCTTCCTTAGGGCAATAGGAACCTCCAGATCATTATCCATTCTGTCTGCTGGAGTCAACTCATCTTATGTATAATGCAAAACTCCAGTGCCATCCATATAAACAATGTTATCATGACATACCTGAGGCGTGGTGGATGATGTGGACGACACATGAGCAGAGGGGTGAGTAGAAGACCTGCGAGTGTAAACAAGGGGTAAGAACTTTGACTAGGTTGACAGAGGTGGAGGTGGTGGAGGTGGTGAAGGCTGAGATGCAACATGGAGTTGATATGGTGGAGGAGACGGAGGTGGAAGAACAACAACATCCTCCCCAGATGTAGTATTGGATAACCTATCACCTGTAGGAGAGAAATGCATAATCGACTCAAAGAAAGTGACGTCAGTATCTCCGGCCTACCGGATCAAAACATTTATACCCTTTTTGGTACGAGAATAACCAACAAAAACACATTTGACAACTCTAGGTGAGAGCTTGTCACGACCAGAAGTGAAATTGTGGACGAAGCCCACAGATCCAAAGACTCTGGGAGTAAGAGAATAATTCCTTCTCGGGAAACGCCATTAAGAAGGGAACCTTCCCTCCAAGCATGATGGACGACATGCAGTTCACCAAGTAACAAGCAGTGAGAACATCGCCCCCCCAGAAAGAATGAGGGGTACAACTCTGGATCAATAATGTTCTTGTAACATCAAGAAGTTGACGATGTTTACGTTCAGCTACACCGTTCTGCTGAGAAGTGTAATTACAAAAGGTTTGATGAACAATTCCGAGAGATCTGAGAAATTCAGATAAATGTAATGTAGAAAACACCAATGCATTATCCGTACGAATGAATTTCACATTAGCAGAGAAAATATTTATAACTTAAATAAGAAAAGTTTTAATGATAGCACATGCTTCATACTTATGTTCTAACAAGAACACCCAAGATAGTCTAGAATAATCATCCACAACAATTATATAAAACCGATGCCCCTGATGATCAGGAACACGACTAGGACCCCAAATATCAAAATGAAACAACTCAAAGGACTGACTACCGTGACGACTCGGAAAAGAGGAGCGATGATGCTTCCCAAGCTAACAGGCTTCACAATCTAATGTAGTACGGGTAGCTATCTGCGGTAGCACATGACACATATTATGGAGTGGAAGGTGGCCAAAGCGAAGATGCCAAAGGAGAAACGGATTCGAAAGGAATGGTAGCAATTCCAGCACAAGGAGGTATGGCAAGCTTATATAATCCTCTCTGCTCATGGCCATGACCAATCACCATGCCACTTAGTATGTCCTGAAACACAAAAGAAGAGGGATCAAAGATGACACGACAATGTAAATTTTTTGTAAGTTGACTAATTGACAAAAGATTCATCTGAAAATCTGGAACATATAAGACGTTCTGAAGATGCATAGAGGGGGCTAGAACAATATCCCCCTGACCAACAATGGGTAGACGGACCCCATTGGTAATAACCACGGATCTGCCAGGTGTGATAGATCTGTATGTACCGAACTGCGTCCGATCTCCACACATATGATGTGACACTCCAGAATCCATCATCCAATCGGTCAAATCTAAACTGCCACTACTTGTAAACGCAGAATGAGTACCTGATGAACTGGATGATGCTTTGGCAGTGGCTGCAGCATCTGTTGAACCTGGAGTTGGAGTTGTAGGAGTGCTCATCATGTCTCGAAGCTTGGAGACAATATCATCGAAACGTGGATCCGGAGTAAGCGTACTCGAATGCTCAGTCTGCTCAGCTACACTTGCAGACGCTGGATATCCTTGCTTCTGAAAGCATGTGTCCTCAGAGTAACCAGGACGATGGCAATGGGAACACGGACCATGCTGTCGGCCGCCTCCTCGACCTCGAGGTCCACGACCCCGAAATTGAGGCGACCCCCCTCTGCCATGAGTAGCAGCCATAACAGAAGGAGTCGGCTGGAATGTAGTAGTGTTTGTGGTAGTGATCCTGCTCAAGCGTGTGTAGAGCTCCTCAATTGGCGGTATCGTCTCTCTAGTGAGAAGTTGAGTACGAGCGGCATCATACTCTGAGTCAAGAGAGGACAAGAATACTCCTGTCATGGTGGCATTTCGATATGCCTGATGCTGTTCTGTGCTAGTGGTAATAGGCATGAAGCTGTGTAGTCATTCAAACATGCCTCTCAGATGTGAGATGTGTGCGTGGAGCGGTCGACCATTCTGTTTGGTCGAGAAAATATCAAACTATAGCTGAAGAATCTTGCTCTCATTCTTTGCTTGCCCGTATGTGTCTGCAAATATATCCCACATAGCCTTGTAGTTTGCTGGTTAACAAATCATTCGCGATCTCCGTTGTAAATGTCCTGGAGAGCCAGATACGAGCATATGCATCATCTTGTTTCTATGATGCATTTGCCCCAGTCTTGTCCGCTGGCTCCGAATCAATCAGAATATGCTCCTTATTGTGGCATTGCATTAGTGTACGAAATTGCATGGACCATAACTCATAGTTGGTCCCGTCCATCTTTACGATAGGTGACATACCTTTGAAGGCACCAGAAGAAAGCCAACACGCAGAACAACTGGGGGTTACATCAGGAGAATAAAATATCATCTACAGAACCATAAGAGGGATTAGTTGTATATGTAGACTTATACAACCATCCCTTGGCTTTTGTGCGAGATCAAATGTCGCACAAATGAAGATAAATCAGACGAGGCTGCCTTACAGAGCCCTAGGTCAGCGCAGTAGAGCCCTGGCGACGTTGTGGGAGCTCCTGACTGCGGTCGCAGTGCATGGCAGTGCGTGCGGGAAGCACCTGGAGGCGCGTTTGAAGGCGCTGGCGGCACCTGGGATGCGCCTAGTGTCGCGCGATGCTCTTGGGAGCGCCTAGCGGCGCGTTGAAGGCACTGGCGGTGGCTGGGATGCGCCCAACGATGCTCCTGGGAGTGCCTGGCGGTGCGCTCGATTGACCTAGCGGGATGTGCGACATGCCTGACGAACCACTGCAGCGCGCGATGTGCACGAGAGGTGCCCGACGATGCCTTACGACACGCATGGGAGACACCTGTGGAAGCGCAAAATGCGCGTGGCGGCGCTCGTTGTAGCGCGTGAAAGGATGGAATATGGGAACCCCGATCTAGGTCTATTGCTCCGATACCATGTTGGGAGAAAATGAGAACATATCATTAGAATAGACAGAGGGCTCTCTTATATAGGAGAAAAGCCCTTGGGTTAATTACATGATAAGTACCCAGAGAAAACATAATACATAAAATAGACAAAGAGATATATTTATCTCAACAGTAAGCATACGAGGTCTGGTGTACGATGCCAAGAGGCCTGAAGAACTCATTGTAACGTGCATAACTCTAAGACATTGCCGGAGCGAATAAATTTGATAGTAACAGAGAAACATTCTTTATTTCATTAACAAAAGATTTATTGACAGACCTAGCTTCAGACTTGTTTTTCAATAGAAAACCCAAGAAAGTCTAGAATAATCATCCACAACAACAAGATAAAAATAGTGTCTCTAGAGATGAGGAACACGCTGGGAGGCCAAATATCTAGATGAATAAGCTCAAATAAATGACTATTGCTACGACTCTGACGACCGGTGAAAGAATAATGATGATGCTTCCCAAGCTGACAAGTCTCACACTGGAAGAAAGGACATGCGGAGATCTGTAGAAGGACATGCCACAACTTCTGCTAAGGAAGGTAGCCAAAACGAAGATTCAACAAGTAAGGAGAGATTGATCCAGTGGGAACTGCAGATGCACCGACTGGGGGACCGATCTATAGAGCCTTGCTGCTCACAGCCACATCCAATTACTCTGCTTGTGCCTATGTCCTGAAACACAAGAGAAGAGATGTCAAAAATGACAATATAATGCAGATCCGTCATGAGCTAACTAACGGAAAACAAATTCATCTGGTAGTCAGGAGCATATAAATCATTCTGTAGGCGCATTGATAGTGTTAGTGTACCTTCCCCTGCCCTATGATGGGTAAGTAAAGCCCGTTTGTAATGACGACCCATTTACTCGGGGGTATAATCTGTAAGAATTGAACTATGCTTTGTTTCCACATAGATGGTGGGAATCATCAAAGTTCATTATCCACTTTGTCTTATTTGTCCTGCTACAATTGGTAAAAGCATAGGCTATACTTGAGGAGCTCGAAGATGCTCTAGTAATTGCTGCGACCATGGCCTCAAATTTCAGCGAAATTCGGTCGAATTTCTGTCGAATATCGATATCCGGTCGAAATCGAAATTCGACCGAAATGACCGAAATATGGATGTCCTAGTACAAAAAATGATCGAAATGATCGAAATTTCGGTCGAAATTCCATCAAAATTTTGTTTTGGTCGATACCGAAATGGTGACCGAAACCGACATTTAAGGCCTTGGCTGCGACATCTGAGGAACATGTAGTGGTGTCGGTAGCAAGAGTCATTCTCTCCGTTAGATGGGAGAGAATATCATAAAGGCGGGAATCTGTATGAGGAGACGAACTGTCTGGATGCTTAATCTGCTCGACTGCACGAGAAGATGCAGGGTATCCATGCTTTTGCTAGCATGTGTCCTTAGAGTGTCCTGGATGACTACTATAGATGTAGGGACCACATTGACTTCCACTTTTGCCGTGGGCACCACGTTCTCTTAACCGTGTAGAACCTCTCCTGCTGTGAGATGTTGCCATCGCTGAGGTGGTCTGTACGGTGGTAGCTGGTGGGATAAGATGCCTGCTAAAGTGACTGTGGGCCTCCTCCATTGGAGGTATGGTCACGCCTGGAAGAAGCCATACACGTGCTGTTTCACACTCTGGATATATGTTTGCAAAGAAATCTCCAACCATCATGGAGTTCCTGTATGCCATCTGCTACTCTATGGAAGTGGTGACGAGCATGAAGCTATGAAGCTTCTCAAACATGCCTCGAAGCGAAGAGTAAAATATATGCAGAGGACGATCATTCTGCTGCGCTGTGTAAATATCAAACTGTAGTCGAAGAATCTTGACCTCGTTCTTTGCTTGAGCACACGTGGTTGCAGTGTTGCAATAGTCGGCCGACTATCCCGAATAGTCGGTCCGACTACGCGGTGCGGTAGGGTACCCGACTGAACAGACCTCCAGTCGGGCAATAGTCGGCCCGACCGAATAGTCGGCCGACTATTCGGCCGACTGGCCCGACTATTAGGCCGACTGGAGTTTGACATTTGATATTTTTATTTTTTTATTTTCAATTTTCAATTTTTATGGGTTACATTTTACCATGGTATCGCCACAAATGTCAAATTCTATATATCTATTATATTGATTGGTACTTTTATCTCGGATTCATGTTAAACAATGACCATATATGTATAAAAATATAAGAATATATGTATTATAAATAATTCTTATATTAAAAAATACAAAACCGAATAATTCCGAATAGTCGCCCGAATACCGATTATTCTCTATTCAGTGACCCCTCCGACTGAATATCGAATACCGTCTTCTGCAACACTGCGTGGTTGCCAGAGTATCCCTTATTGCCTTGGTTGTAGATTGATTCATAATTTCGTTTGCGATCTATGTGGTAAGAGTCCCAGAGAGCCAAACACATAGTTGCACTGCATTGTTGAAGGGAACTAGCAAGATGAATTCCATTAACCCTAGAGCTCTCTTATATAGGAGAAAAGCTCTATGGGTAATTTACATAAACAGGACAATTAAAAACAAGAATAACATAATTATTCTAACACTCCCCCTCAAGCTGGAGCATATATATCTAACATGCTCAGCTTGGAACAACATAGATGAAAAGGACCTCTAGCAAGAGCCTTGGTGAACATGTCTGCAATATGCTCTCCTGATGATACATAAGACGTCGAAATCAGCCCCTTTTGAATCAAGTCCCGTGTATAATGACAATCCACTTCAATGTGCTTTGTCCTTTCATGGAAGGCTGGATTATTGGCTATAAACAAGGCAGCCTGATTATCACACTTAAGATGCATAGGAAGAGGTACCTCAACAGTTAAATCAGTCAAAACAGATTTGACCCACGTCATCTCAGCACTACCTTAGGCCATCGCCCTATATTCTGACTCTGCACTGGATCGAGCCACGACAGTCTGTTTCTTACTTTTCCACGCCACCGGTGAATTGACAACAAATACAATAAAGCCTGAAGTAGACTTTCTATCATTAGGGCACCCATCATAGTCTGCATCAGCACAACCTGTGACAGATATAGAGGTATCTTTTCTAAACAGAAGACCAGCACCTGGAGATGACTTTAGATATCTCAAGATCATAAAAACAACATTCATGTGAGCCTGTCTGGGTTGCTCCATAAATTGACTTACCCTACTAACAGCAAAGGATATATCTGGTCGGGTAATGGTGACATACAACAACTTCCCCACGAGCTCTCTATATCGTCTCTTGTCCACCTCCTCAGACTCATCATCATAAAGTTTAACATTAGGATCCATAGGAGTAGTAGCTGGTCTACATCCTGCCATTCCTGTCTCAGATAACAGATCAATAACATACTTCCTTTGTGTCATTACCATGCCTTGCTCATTTCGTGCAAACTCCAATCCCATCCATCTTGTCAGAATTTGCCTGGTTTTATCCGTTGACTCATACTTTGTCAGAATTTGCTCCTTGTTGTTGCACTGCATAAGTGTCAAAAATTGCATGGACCACAACTCGTAGTTGGTCCCATCCATCTTCACGATAGGAGCCGAGCCCTTGAATGCATCGGACGAAAAGAAGAAGTCATCCTTGTTTTCTGATATGATGAAAAAGAGCGTTGAAACATAACTTGCTTGGCTAAATAGATCGATATGCGCGAGTCTACACGGTCATATAGAGGATCAATTGTAAGTGTAGACTCACATAACCATCCTCATCAGACCTCGATCCGCGCTAGGATAAAAAAAGTGACTTATAGGTTTGAAATCACCGTTTTCAGTCAAAATCAGTCCGTTTCAGATTGCAGTTTGACAATAGAGAGGAGAGAAACTAATCCCGGGGTCAATTGGGGACACTGGGTGGGGGGAGGGCGCAACTGCCCGTGGTGGCATGCAGATGCATGCAGACGCACACGACGACGCACATCTGCGTGTGGAGGGATGTCGATGGTGGTTGGATGCCGCACAGGGGGTGGCACGGTCGTTGGATGCTACACATGTGGCGGCGGTGACGTGCTTCGTGTGAGAGGGTGGTGGGTGGGGGGCTATTGCACGAGTGGGCTTTGATAGGTTCTTCATGTTAGTTATTTTGGATCGCTAAACAAAATGTTATAGCCAACAAATAAATATCACATATAATAATAATCACATATATAAGCAATCAATCCACGAAACAAGAACAACCATAAGAGACAAGGATTTTAACGTGGAAACCCCGCTAGGTAAAAACTACATCCTGAGTCCAAGGTTTCGGCGGGGTCATTGACTAAGGACTAATTGACAGTGGAGCGACTAATCAGCTTTAATTGGCCATTAGTTGATTTTGATTTTTTTATTATTTTAAATATATAAGTCATTTTTATACATATATTCTTCTATATTTGCATAGATTTGTACATTTTCTATACTATTATAATGAAGCAAAAGAAGTAATTGACTTTAAATATTACATTAAGGATATTAGAATAAGTTTGCTTTTTAAAAAAGGAAGTAATTGACTTAAAATATAACATTAAACATATTAGATAAATTTGCTTTTAGAAAAAGTAAAAAAATAAAAATAACAATCTTTATGTAAAAGTCGGTCGACTATTGGCCCAATTATTCGGGTTGATCGATTAGGCCTACTCGAGTTGGCTATCTCTCTCTCGACTAGTCAACCGACTTTACAACAATGCCTGAGTCACCTGAATCGGGATTTCCGTTTTGATCGAGTCCATCAACTATTCCACTATCTTGCATTATTTCCCTACGGATAACTCAGTCGTTTACAAGTGCTTTGGATCACACACCAAGATCTTTCCCTCTACTTGGATCAAGCACCAAGTCCTTTGTATGCCCTGGATCGAACACCAACTGTTACAATAGAGCAGTAAAATATAGGCCACAACAATCCATAAAAATATAAACCCCAAAATATCCTTAAAAATCCTTTTCAAAATTTATAATAAAAAATACCTTCTCATGGGTTGTGCTTTTTCGATATGAAGTGGAATCATGTTGTGGCATTTTTTAAATATTAAAAGGGAAATATTGTAGTGGTAAAGAAATATATTGTAATGGTAAATAAGAATTATAACAATGGTAAACAAAAAGTGGCTGTCAACAAAATTATGTTTTGAAAAATATTACGAGCATTCCTATCCCCCTTCCAAATATACATTTTTTGTATATCTAGTATTAATAGAACAAATATTGTTTTTACAAATCTCGTTGGTTAAATTTTAGTAATTCCATCCGATAAAATTTAAGTGTGAATTTAATCTTAAATGGCATTCATAGATAATCTAGTAATGTACTGTTTACAAAAAAAAAGAATGGAGTCGTGTCAGTTTTGGTATTTTTGGATAGAAGAATATTTGTGACGGACAGTGGAGTCAGTTACGAAGGTGGTTTGAGTCAACTCATATAAATATGCAATGCGAATAATGAGGTTAAGAAAATACACATTATAATATAGGATTAAATTGCAAATCAAGCGTGTAGACGATTGGCTCTCAAGATGTGATTTTGAAGTACAGAGCTATAGAGATGACCTCGAATAGATCTTTGGGAGAGAGAGAAAGGCTTTACATTGGAATGTGCATTCTCAACAATGTCTCTATGATTTTATTTATAGTGGTAAGGGTGAGCTCTCAAAAATATAATCGTTGGAAACAAATCCAGAAAGAAATCATCAAGATTTGATACCCATGATCGTTCATTCAAGGAAGGTGATCGATCATTTCAAGTTGTTCGATCATGTAGGTCAAGGTGATCGATCATCTCATAATCGTTGGGAGCCTGAGTCAAATTGTGATCGATCATAAAAGGCGGTTGGTTGATAATGTGATCGGTCATGTCAGATGGGTTGATCGATCAGTAATGGTCGGTCGTGTCAATTAGGTTGATTGATCATATTGGCTTGGACTTAATATGCCTACTTGATTCAAATGCGTATATAGTTGAGACTTTTTACATATGCCAATTACAAAAGGCTTCTTTCTTCTTCTTCTTCACTTTATCCACAGCTTTCAGCTTGTCCGTAGATTTTGTGCTTCATACTTGGAGTGAGTTTGTCATGAAATCTGCAGAACTATTTTTACTAACAAAGATATGTAATCATTGAAGTAATGATACATTTAGTATGCAATCAAGATACTAACACTTCACAACACTCGGCTTATGGCTTACAGAAGGAGGATGATTAATGTCTTATGTGGGCTTGGACCCAACTGGAGCATCGCTTGCCATGGGTTTTGTTGGATACCTTAGATAGAATTAAATTGGGGTAGAGCCTTAGCTGCAGTGGGGCCATAGCGGGCTTGGGCCCACTGTTTTTATTATCCTTTGGAAACCTTAAAAGCACCCAATGTTGCTTTACTTTCTGAATATGGGATAGAAAAAAGAGTGAAAGGGAAAAATATATGGGAATTGAAAGCAAAAAAAAGGATGTGTTGAAACAAAATGGCACATTCCAGAATAATTTTGCATTGACTATTGCGAAAATTTATATGGTCTAGAAAAAAGATGCCTGGAAATGCACTTGATGGATCTTTTCTCAGTGATGGTTTGTCTATGGACAAGCCTTGAAATATGAATCCCTTTGGCTGGCTTATGAAAATGTCCTCGAGTTCACCATGCAAGAAAGTTGTCATTACATCTAACTGCTCCAACTCCAAGTCTCGATATGCTATAAGAGCTAGTAGCTCCTTGATGTGATGGATGTATGACTTACACCGAGAGAGAATATATCGTTGTAATCCACACCTTCCTTATGACAGAAACCATTCACAACTAGGAATGCCTTGTATCTGATGCTTCACTGCTTGGGATTCCTATTTTTTCCTGAAGACCCATTTGCATCCAACGACTTTCCTCCTGTGACGTCCCGGGATCTGGGTTACCTGTTTGCACGGCACTCACAATATTCTATTCGTAATGGATCGCATTATGTTATCGAATTTTAGGGATTTTTTTCCATGTTTTCAAATGACACTCACAATTAATATAATCAACCACAGAGTTAATCAACAAGTGCCAACAATTCACATTGCATTAATATTCATATATTTTCATGTAACAAAAGAAACAACAATATGTACATGTATCACAAAATATAGAAGAGAAAGAAAAATATTTACATTATCTGAACAAAAATAACGACTTATATACCAGCAAGTATAAAGGCGGATGCTTGGGATCATCAGCCAGTCTACTGCGATGCGTGCGTTTTGCCTGTCAAACATGTAAGGGACAAAAGAATATCAACAATTGTTGAATACAATCCGTTATATATATAAATAGCCTGTAATGTTTTGGTTCAAAAGAAAGCAAGTAGATAAGTATTGAAATTTAAATTTAACAAACTACTTGCATAAAATGGGTTTTCAAGCTATTATGTATGTAAACCCCTGATTATTCAATCACCCTATAACTTTCTATATATAATGTTTCATATTTTTTTTAATTTCCCACTTGTAGGTTATTATCTTTTTAACTTAGAAATCGTGTTGATGGAACTTGGTATTGAGGATGATAAGTCTGATCTAATCTTTATTTCTTTCTAGTTCTCAAGTCTAGTGGATAGTCTGTGGTCTTGGTCTGAGTGTAAACTCACACTATGACTCTAAGGCATGAAGAATACCTTAGGGTTGGGGTGCCTCTGTAGGCATACGGTGGAGTTTAATGCATCCTAACTAAGTTCCCAACACGTCCACTAGGCACTAGCTTTTCCTAACATTTGTAGTAGTAGGTTGAAATTCTGATTATATCCAAGATTGATGTTTATTGATTATTGATCATTTCTGCCTCAAGCTCGTTATAACCAATCTCAATTGCAACCAAACTCAATTGTAACCAACTCACCTGTAACCAACTCAACTGTAGCCAACTTAACTGTAACCAAACTCTCATCTGTAATACATCGCCAAGCCTATTGGCGGAAAGTAATCAAAATTCAAGCAGTGAAGAAGTCTCCTAAGAGACTTTTCCGTCTCGCCCTCTAAGTGGAAGTGTGATCCAGTAGAGGGCTAGGCCTACTCTAAAACTACGCCTCTGAGACGGGCGGGAGTCGGGATGTAAACAGACGGATACAAATACAGATATAGGTATTACCGTATCCTTATCTATTTTTGAATACGACTACGGATGCGGATACAGATATTGACGGATATCAAAACTATCTTACCATATCTTTTTAAACGAATATGGTTATAAAATGGATACTGATCGCATACCAGTAATGTTAGAAATACTTTATAGAATCGGCTTAAATATACATGAATTGGATGGAAAACATATGATATATATTTACTAAATGTCTTTCTATCCTAAAAACTATACAAATAAGGTAAAAGAAGGTGTAGAATTATGTTATATATTGATACAAATAAATCTATGACTAGATTTATATACGAAAACAGATATACAGATACAGAGGTTTGCGGATATCAGGACGATAGCCATATCCGTATCCATTTTGAAACGGATACGGATGCCAAAATCTATATAAAACGAATACGGTGATGGATCGGATATATCCGTAACCATTTGCATCCCTAGTGGGAGAGACTCTCCAGAAAAGTCACTCCAAAAACTGGCCCGATTGGTACGAGCAAACAGGCTCGTGAGAAAATTTAAAACTGAGCCCCCCCCCCCCCCCAGCCTAGGCACCCTAAGAACAGAGATTTAGTGGAAGTGGTAAAAAACCGGGATGCCTACGAAGCGTAAAAATATTGCGAGCTCGCTTAAAAATCGTTAAAAGGACTGCGATCCTAGACCAGCGCTCTAGGCGGCTGCTGCCCAGCCTGCCCTAACTAGGCTTCCTATCTCCTGCCTAGCTGAGGGTCACCGCGCCCTCGCATAGTCAGGTGTAGGGGTCACCATGACTGGCACTATTAATTATCATCACTCCTTCACTGTCACATTCACTTACATGATTACTCATTCTTTTCTCAATCCTTTTTGTGGTCAATTTTATAGTTCTAGAGTGATCTTTTTATTAGTATTAAAATTTATTAGATCTTGAATGATCCTTTCATTTCCTTATGCCACAATCTCGAGATCAACAGGCATTAGGCTCCCATGTTAGCATTTACTATTTACCACCATTTTTCTCATCATTTTTTTGAATATATCTAATCTTGATGGAAACCAACTTATCTCTCTAACTATTCCTGCTAGTTAGACTAAGGATGTGCACTTGATTTCAACTAGAGCACTCTGAGCATTCAACTAGAGCATTCTTAACATCTCATCCCCCTTGTAATTGCTGGAACTAAACACACATATTCTACTCTTGGTTTACAAAATCAAGTCACAGTTCCATCAGATAACTAATTAGATGGTCAGTGCCAAGTACGGTAAACTTTTCTGAAAATGGTTAATTAGCTAACTTCTGTAAGAACGAGCTATTTGAAAGTCAAAGGATGACAATTAAAGGTTATTTATCACAGAGGATATTATTACATAAATAGAGAAATCAATGATTTGTGTGAAAGTTGGACTAGGACGAGACTTTGAAATAAGAATAGCTCATGGTGTGTAATATGGTTGCAAATTTCACAAAAACAAAAGTGAGACAACATGCATACTTTTTAAAAAATGATGCATGAACAGAAGACCAGGCCCTGAGAAGAGCTCATATATCCGTAAGCTTCTTCTTTCCACTACTTTATTAACTTACCAGTTTATTTATTTTCCCTGATGCCAATCTTAGGAATATATGTTCAAGAAGTGAAGAATACTACAGAATATTATCCACTGAATGGTATACTTGATTGCTAATAGAAACCTTCTGTGCGTTGAGTGCTCAATGAGATCCTAATTTTTTATCCACGAGATCCTAAATATTACAATGCCTAAAAACCCAACTCGATCCCCTAGTCCGAAATATACCGAACGACATCTGGATTGAAGTACCTAGAAATTTCAATTTTCAGAAGTTTATTTCGTTACGTAAAGTCCCAAACTCCCAACAAAAGGGAATTAATTGTGAGAAGCACATGCATGACAACAAATAGGAGGGAATAGAATTGTACCTAGACAGTCTTCAAAATTTGGCGAGATTAGCTTGGATTCAAGGCGTGCAACAACCCAGTCGGAGCAGTACAACAACATGGATGGTTGTTTTGGAGCTCCAGCACCTCCAGATTTTCTTGGAGTTTGATCTCCAACAGCAGCAATAGCAACAACTTCAAATGGCTGCTGGGAGCAGCAGGGGCTGCTTGGAATGAAGCTTCAATTGGCAAGGCTCGAACTGCCCAAGTAGAAATTTGGAGGGAAGCACCATCGGTTGGAGAAGAGAAAGAAAGAGGGAGAAGAGCTCTAACGTTGGAAAGAAGTTGAGAAGAAAGAGGGGAAAGGCGATGGTGTTATTTATATAAGGAGAGAGGGTTTTACTCCTTGCCTAATGGGGGAAAACAAAATCAAGTGGTTGTTCTGTAGAGTGCCGTACAGATGGCAGAAAATATTTTTTTAACAATTTCTATCTCATTTAATTGAAATATCAAAGTCATCCGCATCAAGTGCTCCATATCTCGCTTTGGCCGTCTTTGAACGACGATCATATGAGTATAATATTCCTATACTTGGATTGAGTATGGATACCTGAAATGTTTGAGATACGGTCTCGGTTTGTGACTAAATTTTGTGATTTTAAAATATCAAACGACCTTCGATCGACGAACGATCGATTTCATTGGTCTTATTTCGTCGAGTCGGATTTTTGGTTGACCTCGATTTGTTTTATGATATTCGAATTTGTGTCACGGCTTTTCTGATGGCATGCATTACGATACGATCAACTTTTTGTCGATTGCGTCCGAACGAGATTCGATCTATGATTTACTGATCAAACTAAAGTTATTCAATATTAATTGAATATTAAATGAACTTTCGGACTCTTAATCAGGTCAGATTAGATTTATTCGGATCTGGATGTCACACATCCCCTTTGGCAACTTGACAAACTCCCTTGTCTAATTCTTGTGAAGAGACTCCATTAGCTTCAAACCACTGTCTTGACTCTGCTCCTTCTACGACCTTTCTATAAGTGGAGGGCTTTGGGGACTTTGCCTCCTTCATAACTTGTAGTGCAAATGCAACCATCTCTTCAAAACCATATGTCTGTAGCGGATGCATCTCTTTACATGGCCGATCAATAGCAACACTTGGGTACCTCTCCTTTGGTTCCACAATTTCAAGCTGTTCACATGGTTCAGAAATGCGGTATGCGGTATTCGTTCGGTTATGCAGTCTAAAGCGAGTAAACGGATATGCGAAGGAGTATATCGAAGTATATGCGGTTTATGCGGTTTATAATATTTTAATTTAAAGTATTTTAAAATAAACAATAAAATATGATTATATAAAAAAGTTGATGATCTAACAAGATCCAAAATCAAAAATTTCAAATAAGATAATATAATCAATAAGATATATAAACGTGATATTATAAATTGATTATTTTTTAGTGTGTTTTGAATTTAATGCATATATGTACATACACAAATTTAGATACAAGGCACGAATTCTATAAGAAACCTTTAATGTATATATAGATCCTATATATAACAAAAACTAAAGAATAATCATATGTATACAAATCATACACCGAAAATTATATGCATATATGCGTCTCCAAGGGACAAACTATATTGACACAAAATATAAGGGAAAATTGTATTTGCATATAAAATTTATTAGAAACATAAATATGTAAAGTGCCAGACTGTTAGTTAAATATTTCATGTTTTATTCGAAGAACTAGAATAAATTTCATTAGATAGAAAATTCAAAAAGCAGTAAACAAATCATTAATAAGTGTTGGGAACAATGAGAAAAAATGGATATGAAAAAAAATACCCTAGATTATATGCCCAAATGCAACATATACGAGAATAATGAAAAGATGCATCAATGTAAATGATGGTATGAGAGTTTCTCGGGAAAAAATCGAGTTAATGTATCATCAATATGTCAAAATCCCATCAGATATGCGGCCGCATATGCGGCCGCATATGCCGCATATGCGTTTTGACCGCATATTGCCGCATATGGCATATGCGCTTCGGTCAAGTGACCGAATACACATATGCGGCTGCATGGACCGCATTTCCGAACACTGGCTATTCAACATCAACATGATCAAAAGTGGCGTAATCAACTACATGATCACTACTTGGATTCAGTTCGGACTCCACCTGTTTGTGCGCATCATGACCTGTCCCTGCATCAACTTATTCACTACTCGAGTGAAGCATGTAATTCTCATCAAATATACCATTCGTTAAAAATTAATTCTATGCTAAGATGGGGACCGGATTCTCTACCCCTTGATTCATGCACCATAGCCTGTAAATACCAATTTTTTATCCTTGGTTCTAACTTTCCTTTACTAACATGGTAATAGGCATCGCAACCAAACACTCGTAAAATAGAATAATTAATATGATTCCCAGATCATGCCTTCATGGGTGTCTTGCGGCCAATATCCAACACAGGACTCCAATGCACCAAGTAACAAGCTACATTCACATCTTAATCTCAGAATGCTCTACCAAGTCTAACATTAGAAAGCATGCACCTTGCTCTCAAGAATTGTCATGTTCATTTGTTCTGCAACTCCGTTCTGTTGTGTCGTATCTCTAATGGTGTGGTGTCTCGCGACACCCTCCTCGCAACACACACTGAACTTTGACCAACAAAAACCCAATCCGTTATCTGTACGTAGATGCTTCACCTTCATAGAAGTTTGGTTCTCCATTAAGATCTTCCACTGCTTGAAGGTCTGAAATGCCTATCTCTTGTGCTTGAAGGTCTGTATTTTACGCTTACGCTGGCTGTCAACTACCTAACGCAACCCCCACAAGGGGGGATTTGAATACTGTTCTTTTGGGTGGTAGGCACACTACACTACCACCAGACCATTTAAGTGGGTACAAACACTACATGTGCATTTATTGTTCAGATTGCCAATATCTTCAAAAATCCTTTTGCAAGGACTTTGTTTAATAATTTGATATATATGTTTCCAATCTGAGCATGCATGGTGTCTTTGCTTCAATGCGAATTGGAGTGTTGATATATTATAGAGTTATGGGTCTTTTTTATTATTCTTGGATTTTTGTGTTCTATCTTATATTTATGGATCCTTGCACTATTTTCCCACCCCTCTTATAAGAAGAGGGCAGACCTCTTAGAATATTCACGTTCTCCTCTTTTTCCGACAGTAGTCATCTATGCTAGTAGTTATTTTTAAGCTGTTTTTATATATTCTTATCAGGGAATATATGAGACCAAGATTAGTCCCGATTACAATGCAATCCTTCAAATTGGTTGTGTATGTAAAGTTGATAAAAGTGTGAAACGTTGTAATAGCAAGGACAGCTGGAATTTAAGAGAACTGCATATGAAGACAACCACTGAATGTTCTTATCTGGAAAATCTAACATATTTCTACTTGTATCACAGGTAATTACAATGTGCATGTGTATTTGGCTTATATTTTCATTTCCCCTCCTATGTGCTATCTAAAAGTATGTTATGCGTAAACAAAGATTATAGCTCTGATGTTCCATGTGTTTTGATATTGTATTTAAAAATGACATCTGTTGATATTGTGGATTGGAAACATAGATAGCAAGTTCGTTTCACAATTAAATTAAGACAATCGTCATTAAGGTGATGCAGGAGTGACTATTATTTTTAATTGTCATCTTAAATCTAAAACTTACATATTCGACATGCAGTTTGTCATCTGTCATAGAACGTGTCCATTTTTTGACCAAATCGGTAACAAAATGAGTCAAAATGGGGATTTCAAGTTGAATCTACGACACCTAGGTTAGGGATGACAATCTACATGTTACCATTAACATTTCTGATGAAAAAATTGTTTTAATGTCTTCAAAAATTGCTGACCTTGATATTATTAGTAAGCTCATTGGAGCAATTAGAGGTATAAATGGCCATCTGGTTGTTAAAAGACCCCCACTGGCAATTTACTCTTGCACCAGGAACCTGCACCTTATTTGGTAATTGGCTCAATAATACATCTTGAAACCTTCATCTATGTCAATACCAAGTAAGGACATGCTTCATCGTTATCTAAAATTATCACTTGGGTGTTATGATAGTTGTTGACTTTTGCTGTCGCTCCCTATATTCCACATGTTGATGTAGCAACTTCTTAGTGTTGTCATTTCCTAGGAAGGCATTTATCAAGGCAACACAACTATGCTTCATGGGATACTCAAAGTCCTGTCCATTTTTAGGTTGCTAGCATCAGTGTTCGGAAAAGCGGTCCATGCAGACGCATGTGCGGCCGCATATCTGATAGAATTCATGTCATTCCATGACATGTTGATGACACATTAACTTGATTTTTTTTCCGAGCAACTCTTATAGCATCATTTACATTGATGCATCTTTTCATTATTCTCGTATATGTTGCATTTGGGAATATAATATAGGGTATTTTTCTCATATCCATTTTCCCATTGTTCTCAACATTTTGTGAATGTTTACTGTTTTTTGAAATTTCTATCCAATGAAATTAATTCTAATTCTTCAAATAATACATGAAATAACTGAATAAAAGTATGTCACTTTACATTTTTGTGCTTCTAATAAATTTTATATGCAAATACAAAATTTCCCTATATTTTGTGTCTACATTTATTGTTCCTTGTAGATAGATATATGTGTATAATTTTGGGTGTATGGTTTGTCTACCTATGATTTTTCTTTAGCTTTTGTTATCTATAGGATCTATATATACATTAAATGTTTTCTTATAGAATTCATGTGTTCCCTGTTGAATCCAAATTTGTATATGTATATATGCATTAAATTCAAAATACACATTAAAAAATAATCAATTTATAATATAATGGTTATATATCTTATTGATTATATTATCTTATTTAATATTTTTGATTTTGGATTTTGTTAGATCGTCAACTTTTTTTATGTAATCACATTTTATTGTTTATTTTTAATATTTTAATTAAAATTTATAAACCACATAAATTGCATATACCTCTGTATATTCTTCAACATATCCGCTTACTCGCTTTAGACCACATGACCGAATGAATACCGTATACCACATTTCTGAACCTTGTCTAAGCATATATAATCCCGTAACCGTGTTATTCTTTTATAGGCGGATTGGATGTAGAAAAGTCTAAACTATGAACATCCAAAATTTATATACAGTTGGCTGGAGTGGAGACGCCCAATTATCTGTTGCAACCATTTATCACATTCCAACATGTTACTATTCTTAGCTTTCTCCCTAATATGCACCCGCTTTTGGGTCTTACACATAGAAAAATTAATGGGTGACATGGGGGTCATGTGATGTCCCTTGGCTAATAAATGTATATAAAAAATATCTTGTCATTGATCATACTCAGACATAGGCTCTCTTATATAAAGAAAGCCTGCAGGTAAACTACATAAGATGGAACAAGGAAAATAAACATAACAGAAAAATACATACACTCTAGAAATATCTCCACACTCCCCCTCAAGATGGAGCATAGATGTTGGTGGGAAAATAAAAGAACTTGTTTATTCCATCATCCCTAGGCTCTCTTATATAGGAGTGTAGCCTATGGGTAAATTACATAAAGAGTACGACATGAATGGAAAATAACAAAAGAGTACATAAGTAAATAATATATCTTTACACTCCCCCTCAAGATGGAGCATAGATATCAATCATGCCCAGTTTGGACGCACACTTCTGAAATGGGCCTCGCAGTAATGCATTGATAAAAATATCTACCGTTTGATTCTCTGAACTAACATGGGATGTAGCAATGAATCCCTTCTGAATCATGTCACGTATAAAGTGACAGTCAACTTCAATGTGCTTGGTTCGTTCATGAAATGCTGGATTGTTTGCAATGAACAAGGCTGCCTGATTGTCACATTCTAAGGACTTCTATATATAAATCTGTAAGCACATCCTTTACCCACATCATTTCTGTGCTAACCTGGGCCATAGCCCTATATTCAGATTCAACACTAGACCTTGCTACCACAGTTTGTTTCTTGCTCCTCCTTGAGATTAGGGAATCTCCAACATATACAGCAAACCCAGAGGTAGACTTCCTATCCTTAGGACACCCTGCATAATCTGCATCTGCACATGCTGAGATAGAAATCACCTTGCCTTTCTTGAACAGCAGACCCGCACCTGGAGATGACTAGAGGTACCTGAGTATCATATGTATGGCATCCATGTGAACCTGGCGTGGTTGCTCCATGAACTGGCTCACTCGACTCACAGCAAAGGATACATCAAGCTTAGTGATAGTGACATACAGAAGTTTGCCCACCAGTTCTCTGTATCTTCTCCTATCCACCTCCTCTGTATCATCATCATATAACTTCATACTAGGGTTCATTGGTGTGGTAGCAGGTCGGCAACCGAGCATTCATGTTTCACTCAACAGGTCAGTGACATATTTTCTCTGAGACATTACCAACCCATACGGATTTCTGGCGAACTCCAGTCCCAGAAAATATCTAAGAACTCCAAGGTCCTTGGTAACAAATTCACGACCCAGCATTTCTTTCGCCTCCTTTATTTCTTGTACATCATCACCTGTAATTAAGATGTCATCTACATAGACCATGATTGCAATAATACCTTTGGAAGTCTTTTGTACGAACAAGGAATGATCAGCATTAGAACGTTTGTATCCCTATTTCTCAAAGAGGTCTGAGAGCTTCTGAAACCACGCTCTGGGGCTCTGCTTAAGGCCATCGATAGCCTTATGAAGTCTGCACACCTTGAGACACTCCCCCTCAATAGCAACACCAGGTGGCTGTTGCATGTAGGCTTCCTCCTGTAAATCACCATATAAGAGCGCATTCTTCACATCCAACTGATATAGCGGCTACTCACGAGTGACCGCAACTGACAGCAAGATCCGTAGAGTGGAATGGCTGGCTACTGGCGAGAATATATCAAGATAGTCCACCCCGTATGTCTGTGTAAAGCCACGAGCAACAAGATGAGCCTTGTATCTGTCAATACTGCCATATGCATTCTGCTTGACTGTAAATACCCACTTGTAACTCACTGGTGACATATCAGCAGTTATAGGAACCAGACTCCAAGTTCCTCTAGACTGAAGTGCTGCCATTTCTTCCTCCATTGCTAGACGCCATCTACTATCCTTTAGAGCGTCTTGGTAATTACGTAGAATAGCTACAGCTGACAATGCGACTGCAAAGTTCCTGAAATCTCCAGTTAGTCGTTTAAATGACACAGAAGCTGCTAAAGGATATGATGCGCAGCTCCGCTTCGACTTTCGTATAGCAATAGGATAATCTAAATCAGCTATGTCCTCGTCTGTCCTATGTGACATATCCTTCTCAGAAAAATCATCAGATCCATCAATAGTAATATCTTCAGAACATACCTTAGGAGAGCTAGGTAATGAGCAATGACCATGAGCTGAAGCAGGACTGCGGGTCTAATGAAATGGTAGTGGTGAAACATGTATAGTAATAGGAGGTGCAGAAGATGGTAACGGTTCTGGTGGTAGTGGTGGTGGTGATGGTGTTGGTGGTGACCTGTAAATGGCATCAGTATTAGTTGGGGGTATCAACTGATCACCTGAAGCTGAAAAATACATAACAGATTCAAAAAATGTAACATCTGCACTGACAAGGTACCGCCTGCGCAATGGATCATAGCACTTGTACCCCTTCTGAGTTCTGGAGTACCCAACGGAAACACACTTGACAGCCCTAGGAGAGAGCTTGACAGTCCCAGGAGACAACTGGTGTACAAAGGCAACCGAACCAAACACACGAGGAGTAAGGGAAAATAGATCTTTTTCAGGGAAGACAAGGGAGAAAGGGATCTTTTCACCTAGAACAGATGACGACATACGATTGATTAGGTAACATGCTGTAAGAACAACATCACCCCCGTAAGAATGTGGAGCATGACTCTGTATAAGGAGTGACCTGGTTACATCCAGTAAGTGGCGATGTTTCCTTTCAGCGATCCCATTCTGTTGGGAGGTATAGGCATATGATGTCTGGTGGATAATCCCTTCGGATGAGAAATAACTGGCTAGGACATAAGTACACAATTCCAGGGCATTATCACTTCTCACAATTTTAACAGATGCAGAAAAAACATTACGAATCTCATTAAGAAAATTGATAATAATATTCCCTGCTTCAGATTTATTCTTTAAGAAAAACACCCATGATACACGAGAGAAGTCATCCACAATAACTATATAAAACCTGTGTTCTGATGATCAGGAACATGACTCGGACCCCAGATATCAATGTGAAATAACTCAAACGTGGAGGTACTACTCCGACACTGACGACTGGGAAAGGTTGACCGATGATGCTTTCCCAACTGACATGCCTCACATTGGATAGATGTGTGAGCAAAACCTGGGGTAACACACGACACAACTTCTGAAGCGGTAAATGTCCAAAGCGCAGATGCCATAACAGAGGGGAGACGGGTCCAGCAGGTAGAGATGAGGTTCCAGCAAAAGAAGTCTGACTGAGGCGATAGAGGCCTCCTTGCTCATAGCCACGCCCAATCACGTTGCCCGTAAGGATGTCCTGAAAAACAAGAGAAGATGGATCAAAAATTGCCCGACACTGCAAATTCTTTGTAATTCGGCTGATAGATAATAAATTCATTGAAAAATCAGGTGCGTGTAACACATTCTTGAGCTGCATAGATGATGTCAGTCTAATCTCCCCCTGACCAGTAATCGGGGAATGTATGCCATTGGCAATGAATACTGTTCGACCTGGAGGGATCTGTCTGTATCCTGTAAGTAGACTTTGATCGCCACATAGATGATGTGTGGCGCCAGAGTCGATAATCCATGCTAAAGTATCCGATCCACTACTAGTAAATGCATGTGTGCTACCTGATGCACTGGTAGATGTAGAGGCGGATGCAGCAACATCAGACTGGTTCTCAGTAGTAGGTGCTGGGCCAGATGGAGGAATAATGCCCCTTAGACGGACAACAAGATTATCAAAGCGCTGATCCAAAGAGGCAGCAAATGGAGGCTCTATCTGCTCAACGACTCGTGCAGATGCAGGAAATCCATGCTTAGAGTAGCATGTGTCTTCAGTATGTCCGATGCGATGGCAATAGGTACACGTTGGCCGAACACGACCTCCTCTACCACGAGGGCCATGACTACGGGTATGATGGTGACCACCACGGCCTCTGTTGGCAGCCATGGCTGAAGCAGTCTGATTCGTAGCCGTCAAGGGAACAGTGATCCGGCTCAATCTGTGAAAGGCTTCCTCTATAGGAGGAATAGTAGAATCTGCCAAGATCTGGGACCGTGCTGCCTCATACTCAGGATCAAGGGCAGCGAGAAACACTCCTACCATAGTAGCATTTCGGTAGGTCTTCTGTTGCTCTGATGTGGCTATCAGGGTCATGAAGCTATACAATTTCTCGAAAATCCCTCGTAGAGATATGTACAGTGAGTTTAGAGGACGTCTATTCTGCTTGATAGTGAATATGTCATGCTGGAGTTGCAGAATCTTTGTTTCATTCTTCGCTTGAGAATATGTGGCGGCCAGAATATCCCTCATTGCTTTGGCTGAAGGCTGATGAAGAATATCATTGGCAATCTCGATTGCCAGAGTACCAGATAGCCATACTTTGGCATATGCATCATCTGCCTTCCACGAGGCATTAACTCCAGTCTTCTCAGCAGACTCTTTTTCAGTAAGAATGCGCTTCTTACCGGTTGACTTCATCATGAACTGCATAGCCCACAGTTCATAGTTCGAACCATCCATCTTCACAATCGGCGCTGGACCACGGAAGGTGCCTACAGACGGGATATCTGCCTTGCTTTCTGACATACTCATAACCGAAGACTGGAGTAGTAGACCGAGGATATGATCGTCTACACGGATATAGACGGGTTTAGTTGCATGTGTAGACTTCAAGCAACCAAACCCATTCCTTTGGAGGTGTGCGCGTTAGAAGTACGTGCAGGGTTGGTTCACGGCGCGCAGAAGGCGAGTGCGCGAGACAGGAGGCGCACGCAGAGCGCGCGTAAGAGTGCACAGAGCACACAAGGTAGGCGTGCACAGAGCACAGACAGGCGCGCGTAAGTCGCGCACAGAGCACACGCAGAAGGCGCGCAAAGGGCGCGCGAGTGCGCGAGACCGAAGGTGCATGGCGTGCGTAAGGGCGCACAACACACGGAAGGTGCGTAGGCGAGCGCGCTGGAGATGCGCGAGAGGCGCGCGGAATGTGCGCAGGCAAGCGCGCAGGAGATGTGCAGGAGGCGCAGGCGCAACGCGCGCGGGAGGCCGAGGCGCACAGCCTGCGGTGCGCGGAGAGAGAGAGAGAGGGAGGCTCGACGGTGGGGCTAGGGTTAGGGTTTCAAGAACTCCGGTCTAGGACCGTCGCTCTGATACCATGTTGGGAAAATAAAAGAACCTGTTTATTCCATCAGCCCTAGGCTCTCTTATATAGGAGAGTATCCTATGGGTAAATTACATAAAGAGTACGACAGGAATGGAAAATAACGAAAGAGTACATAAGTAAATAATATATATTTACAGATGTCAATCGTGCTCAGCTTGGAAGAACACTTCTGGAATGACCCTCTGTGTAATGGTTTGGTAAAGCTACATGCAGTCTGCTCTCGTAAACTGACATGGGAAGTAGAAATCAAGCCCTTTTGAATCATATCTCTGGTATAGTGGCAGTCTACTTCAATATGTTTTACTCTTTCATGAAACGTTGGATTATTAGCAATAAATAATGCTGCTTGATTGTCACATTGTAATTGCATGAGTAGAGGTACATCTACATGCAGATCTTCTAATACATCTCGAACCCACATCATCTCTGTACTTGCTTGTGCCATGACCCTGTACTCAGATTCGACACTAGATCTAACCACCACTGTCTGTTTCTTGCTTTTCCAAGAAACCAAAGAGCTGCTAACAAACACATCAAAACCTGAAGTAGTCTTCCGATCCTTAGGGCATCCTGCATAATCTGCATCAGCACATGCAGAAACAAAGATATTTGTTTCTTTCCTGAACAAAAGTCCTGCACGTGGAGACGACTTTAGATATCTCAGTATCATGTATATGGCATCAATGTGTACTTGTCTGGGTTGTTCCATGAACTGATTCACTCGACTTACTGCAAAAGCGATGTCAGGTCTAGTGATAGTAATATAGAGAAGCTTTCCCTTCCATTTCTCTATATCTTATCCTGCCAAACTCCTCTGTATCATCTTCATATAATTTCATGCTAGGATCCATGGGAGTAGTCGAGGGTCGACAACCGATCATGCCTGTCTCAACAAGCGTGTCTGTAATATACTTCTTTTGGATCATCACAAGACCCTGTGCATTCCTAGAAAATTCCAACCCCAGAAAATATCGTAGGGTACCAAGATCCTTAGTCACAAACTGATGGCCTAGAAATGCTTTTGCCATCTTTATCCCCTGTATATCATCTCCCGTAACAAGTATATCATCAACATATTCCATGATAACAACAATACCTTTGGGAGTCTTCTAAACAAACAAAGAATGATCAACATTTGATATTTTGAACCATTGCTTCTGAATTGGGTCAGAAAGCTTCTGAAACCACACCCGCAGGCTTTGTTTGAGACCATATATAGCCTTTTGAAGTCTACTCATCATCTGACACTCCCCCTCAGTAGCAAACCCCGGAGACTGCTGCATGTAGACTTCTTCCTGCAGATCCCCGTACAAAAATGCATTCTTAACATCAAGCTGAAACACTGACCAATCGAACAGGTCCCGCAGGTAGAGAGGAGATTCCGGCATATGGAGGCCGAACTAGGTGATAGAGACCCCCCTGCTCACGGCTATGGTACTACAACAACAGAAAGGACATGTATAGTGGAATGACGTGCAACTGGAGAGAAAGTGCCCATATAATCTACGTCATAGGTTTGAGTGAACCCACATGCCATTAGCCTTGCTTTATAACGATCAAGGCTACTATCTGCATAATATTTGACTGTAAATACCCATTTACAACTGACAATAGAAGCTCCTGGGGGGGGGGGGGGCAGCTACCAAGCTCCATGTACCGCGAGCTCGTAGAGCAACCATTTCTTTCTCCATGGCTGAACGCCAACAACTCTCCTTCAACGCGTCCTGATAATTCTGTGATATCTTCACGATAGATAAGGCCACAACAAACCTCTGAAAATCACCAGTGAGGTGATGGAATGAAACCTGTGAAGCAAGTGGATAGGATGCACTAGTCCGCTTCTGCTTCCGTAAGGCAATGGGTACATCCAAATCATCAACAGTACTCGCCGGTATGTTATTCTCTTGCAAAGATCCTTGCACTTGCACATTTTCAACCCCATTGTTAGCAGTATTACCTGGACCATCCTGGGGCATGGTGGATGAAGGACCACTTCCGTGAGTAAGGACAGAACGACGGGTATAAAATCTTGGTAAAGGTGGTACTGGTGGTTGTGGAGGTGGTGGTGGTAATGATGGTGGTGCAGTAGGAGTTGGTATGGGAACATACATACGTAAAGGAGGTGGCGGCACATAAACCTCATCATCAGTAGTAAAGGAAGTCAACCTATCTCCTGTAGGTGAGAAATACATCACGGACTCAAAGAAGGTGACATCGACACTGACATAATATTTCATGTTCACAGGGTCATAGCATCTGTAACCCTTTTTAGTGCGAGAGTACCCAACAAACACACACATGACAACCCTAGGTGTGACGCCCCTAGGATCCGGGTACTCGGCAAACCAATCCACACTTATACATTCCACATTCGAGCAAGCTTGCAAAAGTCGGCCGACTAGGCCGACTAGTCGGCCCGACTAGTCGAGTCGGGGGGGTAGCCGACTCGACTAGGCCTAGTCGGCCCTTAGTCGGTCCACTCGACTAGTCGGCCTAGTCGGCCGACTAATCGACCGACTTTTACAACAACCTTTTTTATTTTTTTTGTTTTTCACTTTTTTTAAAAGCAAACATATTCTAGTATGCTTAATGTTATATTTAAAGTCAATTACTTCTTTTGTTTCATCATGATGTCATATAAAATGTACAAATATATGTATATACAAACGAATATATGTATAAAAAACTGATTTATATATTTAAAATAATTAAAAATTCAAAACCGACTAATGACCGACTAATTCCGACTAGTCGCCCGACTGCCAACTAATCCTTAGTAGGTGACCCCGCCGACCGAGTACCGACTACCGCTTTCTGCAACCTTGCATTCGAATATTTTACATTCACAAAAGCAGGAGAAAATAGCAACATGCAAAGGAAATAATAATTTATTTTTTTCTTCTCATTGCATTCAACCTGTTCACAAGCACGTGTGTTTCCATTCACCAATTCCGTTACATTCTCTTATCCACATCCATGTCCACAAAAAAATACATGTAAGCATAAATATAGATGTCCACAATTATACATTACATGCCATGTCTCTCAGAAAGAAACTACAAGTAAAGAAACAGTAAAAACTACTACCAACTGTGCTACAAGAAGTGTAGTGAAGCTGCACTAAAAGTGAAGTCTCCAAACTGCTCACTGCTGAGGACATGCGGATTCACGCGTAGGTACGTTATGAGCAAAGTTGTCCAATACGATTTAAACACAACTATACAACAAGCATGATACAATTTAAATGTGTGCAAAAGAACAACTGTGTAATTGGTATCACAAAGAATTACATCTTTGTCATTGTTATTATTACTTGATCTGGATATGGATATGAGTAACCAAGCTTCGTGAATAGTCCGTGGTCTTGGTCTGGATGAGACCTCACACTATGACTATAAGGTAAAAGAAAATACCTTAGGGTTGCAGTGCCTCCGTAGGCATGCGGTGGGGTACAATGCATCCTAACTAAGTTCCCAACACGTCCACTTAGCCCCAATTTACCATTGTACTTCTGGTTCACAAGTTGGTTCCCAATCCGCGAATCATCGCTACAACCCAATCCTCCTTATGCACAGGAGACTGATATCCCATTCTCAACTTCATTAACCACATTTCCCAGAACTCCCCTCTTAGTGCTTCCACTCGGAATACTAACCAATGTGGCCTACACTAGTCAGTACACGAGTGTTAACTCTAAGTGAACAAGCGAAACACCGGGCTCAAGCTCGAGCACCGGGCTAAAGCACGCAAGTGCCGAGGCCAACACCGTCAGATTAGCACCTCGGTGTGCCAAGCGACATGTCCCCCAACCATCGCAGCTACAGTAGCAGTTGGGATCGCGGTCAACTAGGCTTCTACCCGGGACCCCAAGGGTGCATGCCCCATCCCTTGAAGCACCCAACTCCAACTACCTGATCATCACAAAAATATGATCCACGAGATGATACTTATGATTATTATAGATAATTCTACTATTTTTTTTCAAATCAATATACCCAGTCACGTGTTGGTTTCAATGTGCTGCAAGTTGTAACACTCGGAGAATAAGAGACAATTAGAGTACCATGCACATAAAGTTCCCTCGTGGTGTATCAGATTCGTACTGGATAAGCGGCATGTCACAAAGATGATTGGGGTAAATGCAAGTATAGAACCCCCAATCCCCTTGCAAATCCGAGCTTAATGTGACTCATATGCATAGATCACAGATTGAAAAGATGATCAACTTCTTCTGTACTGCAAGCTGCGGTTTGATTAAGCATGATCATAAAATTAGCCTCCTTCCATTTCCAAAAGTTGATCTAACCTATAGCAAGGAAAGATCAACACCAACTTGAAGGAAGCCAAGGAGAGAACACCAATCACAGATATTGGGTTACATCCTAGATCTTGTGGAATTGATTACAATACTCTATCATCATTTCCTATGATTTGCAAGAAGCAAACTTAAGACATGTCGCACTACCCTTCGCCCAATTAGTAAAATCCTCCATAAATCATTTGTCTTCTATATTCTGTGAATCCCAACCTATAGGAGAAAAGAGGGCATATTGTACCACTGACCTGAAATAGTTCAATCATTCCTCAAATCCTGCATAGGTCTATCTTTATGCAGATGATTCCTTTTAAAAAAAGCTAATCATGTGTAGGTCTTCTGAGGGTAGTATCTTCAAATCTCAGTGCAAGCATCAGAATGTGTAACAACTGATGCATCCCTTTTGCTTATCCTTGCTTATTGTCCCCAGGTAAATATATATGGCATACTAAGTGTTAAAAAAAGTTTTAGCTTCCTTGATATGAAAAAAAGTTCTAGCATACAGAATTAGTCAATCACTTTTGTATTCATAATCCATGACATTACATGTTAAGATAAATAAAAGACATTAGATATGTGGTAAGTCCTTGACCACTTTAGGTGTGCTTCTGTAGCCTTCTACCAAATGCCTGTATCATTGTTGGCTTTTTCTCATAAATAAAAACGTGCCCACTAATCTTTTATATTGGACATATTCTAAGTGGAATATCCCAAAAATTCAACTCAGTGGGATTCGTGGATCGAGAATTATATGGGGAATCACGTGGTTTTGCATAGTACTTCCATTGTTTCCAGTTCATCACAGCAAAAATCTAGACAACAGTAGGCACGCTGGCAATTTAAATGTAGGCATAATCTGGTTCCCATATCGGCATCTCCTTGTTCTTCTGATATAAACTGACCAGAACTAAGTACCAACCAGATACACGTTAGTCTATTCATTTAGTCTTTTCCATGGAATGCCAGAAAGCTAACTCCTTTAAGCCTTAAAAATGGACTGTAGGTTCTGACTGCATGATGTGCCAATAGATAGAATGGGTAACATTTCTTTGATAGCTCCCAAGATTTGTTTATCATAATATGCAACTTAATTTTGACATCTGAACAATTTGCCTTTCAACGTCAGGTCCAAGGATTTTATGTACATAAACTGCTTTGAACGGGGTTCCCGTACACAGGTCACAAATGTAGTGAAATCCATAAACCGTACCATAGGAATACCTAAGGTCTAGGTATGTTTAAGTACATAGATCAATGAAATCGTATGGAACCAGCAGCAAAAGGGAAGGGGAGTATCGAACATATGAAGAGGACAAAATCACAGTTAAATGAACAAATCCGGACAGAACATACATGTGGAAATAGCATGGAACCCGTAGCAAGAGGAAGGAGGATCGTACCTTCTCTACGCGAGCACGGGTTCGGATCGTCAATCCAAAGCACTCCGGCGACGTTTGGTGAAGGAGAGGGAAGAGGAATGGAGATGGAGGTCGAACGGGGGAGATTTGGGGATGTTCTGGGCGAGTTTCACGAAGGGGGAGGGCTGGTATATGGGTTGGGACTCGGATTCGGATCTGGGTCCGGATCCGTATATGGCCTGGACCCCCTCTCGCTAAAATGGCCATAACTCGGACTCCCGAAGTCGGATTTTAGCGTTCTTGGACTCGTTGGAAAGCTATCGACGAGCCCTATGCAATGGAATCTTTATTCCAATTTTTTGGTCACTGGACAAGTACAGAGTTTGCAATTAAGTTCAGACTCAGCCAAGATTTGCATTTTAGTCCAAGTTCGGCAGTGTTACAGAAGACGGTATTCGGTATTCAGTCGGAGGGGTCACTGAATAGAGAATAATCGGTATTCGGACGACTATTCGGAATTATTCGGTTTTGTATTTTTTAATATAAAAATTATTTATAATACATATATTCTTATATTTTTATACATATATGGTCATTATTTAACATGAATCCAAGATAAAAGTACCAATCAATATAATAGACATATAGAATTTGACATTTGTGGCGATACCGTGGTAAAATGTAACCCATATATTTTGAAAATTGAAAATAAAAAAAATAAAAATATGAAGAGTCAAACTCCAGTTGGCCTCATAGTCGGGCCAGTCGGCCGAATAGTCGGCCGACTATTCGGTCGGGCCGACTATTGCCCGACTGGAGGTCTGTTCAGTCGGGTACCCTACCGCACCGCGTAGTCGGACCGACTATTCGGGATAGTCGGCCGACTATTGCAACACTGAAGTTCGGTATTCAGGGTCTTCACACTAGGTGAGAGCTTGTCAAGTCTCGGAGAAAGTTGATGAACGAAAGCAACCGAGCCAAAGACACGAGGAGTTAGGGAGAACAATTCCCTATCAGGAAAGACAACAAAAAGAGGAACTTTCTCACCTAAGACAGATGATGGCATACGATTCACCAGATAACACGCCATATGCACAACATCACCCCAAAAAGACACGGGAACACAACTCTGGATAAGTAAAGTCCGAGTGATATCAAGAGGATGACGATGTTTTCGCTCAGCAACACCATTTTGTTGAGACGTGTAGGCACAAGTCATTTGTTGGATAATGCCGCGAGCTAAGAAGAATTGTGAAATAGCAACGAGTGCAAAACTCCAAGGCATTATCCGTACGCACAATTTTTACAATAGACGAAAAACCATTCTGAACTTCATTTATAAGATTTTTGATTACATCCCCTGCTTCAGATTTATTCTTTAACAAAAACACCCATGACAATCTAGAGAAATCATCAACCATGACTAGGTAAAACCTGTGTCCTTGGTGATCAGGAACAGGAGTCGGACCCCAAATGTCAACATGCAACAACTCCAAAGGGGAGCTACTGCTCCGAGGCCAACGACTTGTGAAAGTAGATCTGTGATGCTTTCCCAACTGACACACTTCACACTGAAAAGACGAATTCAGAGAAATCTGGGGCAAGATATGGCAACTTCTGAAGAGGGAGGTGACCAAAGCATAGATGCCAAGTAAAGGGAGAGACTGTTCCACTGGACTGAGATGAGACACCAACACAAGGGGTTCGGACCAACCGATAGAGACCATCCTGCTCACAGCCACAACCAATCACCCTGCCCGTAAGAATGTCCTGAAAAATAAGACAGTGCAAATCCTTTGTAATCTGACTGATAGATAGTAAGTTCATTGAAAAATCTGGAGCATGCAAGACATTCTGTAGATGCATAGAGGGTGTTAAAGTGATCTCCCCCTGTCTAATGATGGGGAATGAGTCCCATCTGCAATCACAACAGATCTCCCTGGCGGAACCTCCCTGTATGATGTAAGTTTATCTTTGTCTCGACAAAGATGGTTTGTCGCACCAGAGTCCATAACCCATTCCGAAACTTCAGAACCATGACGGTAAGTAAAGGCATAAGCACTACCTGATGTGCTAGCAGGGGCTGATGTAGTGGCAGAAGCTGAAGCTGCTATGTCCGAGTGACTTCCTGGAGAGTCATTTGAGGCATGAGGCATGATCGAAGTCTGGCAACAAGATCCTCAAATCGTTGGTCCGAAGAAGATTACTGTGGAGACGCATCATGCTCAGCTACACGGGCCGATGCAGGAAAATCATGCTTAGAATAGCATGTATCCTCCGTATGACTAGTGCGATGACAAAAGATGCATGGCTAAAGAAAGCGACCACCTTGACCACGTGGTCCACGGCCACGGAAAAAAGAGGAGGCTCCTCTGCCTCTAGAAGCTGCTATCGCCAAAGGGGGTGGAGTAGTAGCAGTAGACGAGACTGTAATTCTGCTACGTCTTCGATGCACTTCCTCCATTGGAGGAATCGTAGCACATGCAAGGATTTGTGATCGGGCCGCATCATATTCGAGGTCAAGGGCCACTAGCAAGACCCCCACCATTGTAGCATTTCAGAATGTCTTCTGTTGCTCAGGAGTCACCGTAAGGGGAGTGATGCTGTAGAGTTTCTCAAACATCCTCCACAAGGATGTATATAACGAATGCAGAGGGCAACCATTCTGCTTGATCATAAATATATCATGCTGCAGTTGGAGAATCTTGGTCTCATTTCTCATCTGTGAGTATGTTGCGGCAAGGATGTCCCACATTGCCTTAGCAATGGGCTGATGGAGTACATCATTAGCAATCTCCATCGTCAGTGTGCCTGAAAGCCAGACTTTGGCATTCGAATCATCAACCTCCCATGAGGCATAAATCCCAATCTTCTTTGTCGGCTCATTTTGAGTAAGAATGTGCTTCTTACCATTTGACTTCATGAGACTCATGAATAGCATCGCCCAGAGCTCGTAGATCGTCCCATCCATCTTGACTATGGGCACTGGACCTTTGAACGCGCCTATGAAGGGCATGCCGACTTTGTTTTCTGACATTGATGCCAGAGACGTAGAACTAGGGTTTGTAGACCAAGGAAGAGATGTCTACATAAACATCCAAGGATTTGAGTGCATATGTAGACCTATGCACTCAAATCCATAGGTAATGAGAGGGGGGGTGGGGTGGGAGAGGGCGGCGGTGCCGGTGGGAGAGGGTGGCGGAGTCGGGGGGGTGGCAGCGAGAGGGAGGTGGAGCTTGCGGCGAGAAGAAGGTGTCGGCGGGGGTGGCGGTGCCATCGAGATGAGAGAGAGGTGGCGGCCTCGGCGAGATGAGAAGAGGGCGGTTAGTGTTTAGGGTGACGGCTCTGATACCATGTTGGAAGAAGAGAATGATAAGATGTTCATTCCAAGGAACCCTAGGCTCTCTTATATAGAGAAAGCCTATGTGTAACTTACATAAGATGTAACAAGGAAAATAAACATAACAGAAAAATACATAAACTCTAGAAATATATCCACATAATGCTTAATATTTTGAGATTATTACACCAGTCCCAATGATATTATCCAATTGCAATACAATCCCTATAATATTTGAAATTACATCGCGACAATTGTAATCCATCTCCTTTGAATCCATATGGCCTTTCCATCATCACACCCCTGTAATTTTAACCATATTTGGGTTAATCTAATCAAATAATTTGGAACACAAACTTATGGTTCATACTAAAGGTTTAAAATTATTTGACCTTTATCTTTATTATATATCTTCTACCCTTGCGTAATTATTTGGGGGTGTACATTACATGAAATTCCGTATCGTATATGGATGCACAATCTTGGTGAAGAAACATAACAACAAGAATTAGTGTAAGTCCTGGGAGCTCCCCTAAAATACACGAATCATGTTCTTCATGGAGGGAGGAGGGGTGGGGGGGGGCTCCCACACCTCCTTCGCCACCACCCTTTCTCTCTCTCTCTCTCGCACCTCAATCTCTCTAGGTACATGCAACATTGATAAGCCATTTGATACAAAATCATTGTTGGGAAACTAATGTGAATATTAGCTTTGTACTTAGTTGTGCTAGACAATTCAAGGATGGTGGTTCTTCTCGGTTGAGAGGTAACTAGAATGGAGGAGGCTCAGGGGTGTAGAGGGCTACCAGAAAATGGACGGGTGATGTTGAGAAGGGTTGACGAGTGGTGAGTCCTCGGAAGAAGTCCTAGTGAGGATCACATGGTGAGATGGAATTTGAATGGAGGGGGCTCGGGGGTGTGGAGGGCTACGAGAAAATGGAAGGGTGAGGTTGAGGAGGGTCGGTGTGTCATCAGAAGAAGTCTCGACGAGGACCGCGATGCTTTTGCCGTAGAATGCTTGGTTACCTTGCAAATTCCTGTTCGAGGCTCGTTTTTTTTGTTTTTGTTACGGAGGAATGGGGCACCGTCGAATGTAGTGGCAGGAGAGAGAGGGCGGCGATGGTAGGGGTGTCAGAGCTCGGCTGTTCTTCCCGACTGAGAGGGAATCTGAATGGAGGGGGCTCAGGGGTGTGGAAGGCTACAGGAAAATGGAAGGCTGAGGTTGAGGGTTGGCAAGTGGTGAGTCATCGGAAGAAGTCCAAGTGAGGACTGCATGTTTTCGTTGTTTGTTCGTTGGTTTGGTTGTAGAGGAATGAGGAATGGATTGCTCGCGACCATGTGCTGTTCTATCGAAGAAATTGATTGAGCGAGCATCATCATGCTTAAGACTTGCTGGGGGTGGCCTTTGATGAAGCTCGTGTTGCCGTTCTTTCATAATGGTGGTTATGGACGCACCATTCAGTCCATTGAAGCACGGAAAGATGGAAGATGAGGAGATGCACGATGAATTCCCCATTGGAGATTTTTCGGGGTATATCTTAACTTGTTAACTGTGATACCCGTCCGATCGTGGGTACCTGTTTACAACACATTCATAGTATTACATTTACTAAAGTTTTCACAAGTAACCAAAAATGTGGGGAAATTTTTCGCGTTTAATATTTGCATTTGACATTCATATTCAATAATGTAAATAACCACAAAAACAACAACAATAAGTGCCATCAATGCATTTTATTCATTTTCATACAGCATTACATGTAACAAAGTTTATCTACAATGTATCCATGTCCCCAAAATAAGAGAAAGACAAGTACTGTACAAAACCTGAATAATTTTACCGTCTAGTATGTACTCGGGTGCCAGGAATCATCAGCCACTATTGCAGTGCAGGCACTTTGCCTACAACACATGTTAGGAAACAATAAAAACGTTAGGGGCGCTGATACATCCTAAAAACTAATCAGAACTAGCATGCATTTAAGGTGATTGCAAAAGAAGCAAGTAGTAAGGCATAACCAACTAAAAGTTTACAACTACTTGCTATGAAAAAGGTTTTCAAGTTACCCTGAAGGAATGCCCCAAGTTCACCCATTCTCCTTATAACCATGCATATATATATATATATATTTCACATTTTAAATGATGACTTGAGTGTGTGTTGTTAACTATGTGCCCTTTTAGAGATTATGTTCATGGATTCTTGATGATGGTATTGATGAGTTCCTGATCTGATTCTTGATTCTATCTAACTTCCCTAGTGTAGTGGATAGTTTGTGGTCTTGATCTTTGTTTGACCTCACACTATGACTCTAAGGCGTGAAGAGTACCTTAGGGTTGGGGTGCCTCCGTAGGCATGCAATGGAGTGTAATGCATCCTAACTAAGTTCCCAACACGTCCACTGACTTATCCTAACCGTTGGAGTAGTAACTCTAACATCTGATCGGTTGTCGATGATTGATAGTTGATGGTAAATAATGATTCTGCATCCAACTTAATTATAGTCAACTTTAGCCAACACAACTTATAATTGATCTTAACTCTAGTCAAATTCTATTATAACCCATTCACGCTCAAATATAACTCCTCCAACATTCAACTGTAACTATTTCAGATGTAACCTTAAAAGATTTAGATGTGGCCATAAAGGATTAAAATGTAGCATCGCCAAGCCTATTGACGGAAAAGTAACCAAAACTCAAGCGGTGAGGAAGTCTCCTAAGAGACTCTTCTGTCTCGCCCTCTAATTGGAAGTACGATCCAATAGAGGGATATGTCTACTCCAAAACTACGCCACTAAGATGAGTGAGAGAGATTCTCTGGCAAAGTCACTCTAGACGAACCCAATCGGTACAGGTAGACGAGCTCGTACGAAAATTAAAATCAAGGATCTCCCACATAGGTATCCTAAAACAGAGGGTCAACAGAAGTGATCAAAAGTCGGGATCCCTATGGGGCGTAAAAACACCGAGAGTTCGCCTAAAAACCGTGAAAAGACTGGGATCCTAGACCCACGCTCTTGGCGGCCACTGCCCTAACCGGCTTCCTATCTCCTACCCAGTTGAGGGTCACCGCACCCTCACACGGTCATGTGTAAGGGCATCGTGACCGGCACAAATATCGATCGTCACTGATTCTTACTAACCACTTAGGTTCATTGTATTCATACCTCCATATCCTAAGTGACTGGCCTTGCGGATCTAATTGGTCAATTTTGTTCCTTCAATTGTGATCAATGATTTGTCAATAAAATTGCAGATAGTGACATATTATTAGTAGATCCATATCCAGATAATTCAACAACAACCAATCCTCTCTTCATTATTACTAAACTTTATAAATTAGATCAAGATGGAGTTTGTTTTAATTATATAGTTCAGTCACTGTGTAAAGAAGCAACTTGATTGAGTTTAGAAATCCTCATTTTGAAGAGAATATTGACTACAGAATAGGATTCCACATTTAGACGCTTCCAATATGCTACATGGTTAGTATATGATAGATCATATAAAAATTTTTTATTTGGTCTTTTTTTTAACCAATCCTTTCGGACTCCCAATGAGGAATTGTGGATACAATCATAATCAATGTTTAGACATGATATGTGCTTTCCCTTAGGGTATGCTTTCAGCGTAGGCAAGCAGAAAGTATACTGACAAATCTAACAATATTCTATTTATTATTATTTATTGTATTGGAAATCATATATGTCATCATTTTTTTTAAGTTTCCAGTGCTATATCAAAACGTCTATTTTGCAGTCTGTAATATTCAGTGCAGCACAAATGCTCTAGCTATAGAGTTCCATGGAATAATTTCTGATAAACCACTTGAGATTTTTTCACCAAACATAATATAGAATCATGGAACATGTCATACCTCACATACCATGTGATTAAGGAATTTCAAACAAAGATATTTGATTTGAAACTACTTCTGCTAATGAAATTAAATATGGATGATTCAATTTAAAATAACCTGAGCTCTCCATATGCAAATCATTCGATGATAATTGTATAAAGTATGATCAAAATGGCCATGCTAGGTATCTTTCCTAACATGAAATTTCCACCAAAATCTGGAGGAAGGAAGAAGCCGCTCTCACATGTAAGTACATTCTGAGCATCATGGTAACAAATGCAAATACAACACATGCCTCTAAGGATGAAGATAAGTGGAAACCTTTGTGAAAATGGGAGCAGCCCCAATACTAAAATGCGCGGATGCATGCTTCTCGATAAAGTAATAATTTATTTTCTCTTATTAAGTGGAAAATAGAGTAGAAACAGAAGAAACTTTTGATTGAAATCAATCTTGCAGATTTCTTGTCACTTTGTTTGATAAGGAAATCATCATTTGCTTATAAGATTTTTTTTACAAACTTCCATAGAATGGGTTTTCCTGGATTAGCTAGTAAGAGTAAAAGAATGTATAATAGTTACACGTGTGGCAACAAAAGGAATATTAGATTGTACCTAACTAGATCTCCTAAATTTAGATCTAATTGCATGTAAATGCTGGAAATTTCGAGTAGAGAACATCAGCAAGAAGAGGGTTACATGTGCTTGTTTGGCAGCAAGGAGATGGGGACATATGATGGTACCTTGGATCGACAAATGAAGGGAGAATGGATCAACACAAAAGTTATTGCTGCAGTTTGGTAGTAGCGCCCTGGGATTTGGTAGCAACTACATGCAGAGGGAGCAGGAGCAACTCCTGCTGTAGCAAGAAGTAATGGCTGGAGAATCCCTCTCTCTCAGTTGGGATTTCTTGGGAGAATAATTTGGGAATCTTGAAGGACAATGCATGTGCTTTTATAGAAAGGTGTGTGCTTTGTTACTTGCCAAGTGGAAGAGACTTGGGGGGCCAAATGGGTGAAGAAATAGGGGCAAGTGGAGGCTGCTGGGGGTTTACTGTAAATGAAAAATGATTTTTTTTCATTTATTTGACATACTAAAAAAATACGTATTCACGCCTCGAATGTCGGATTTTAACGCGAAATGTCTCTTTTTGATCGTCTGTATATATGAGTATAATATTTGTATACTTTTGGATCGAAAATGAATTCTCAAATTTTCCGGGACAAGGTTTCGGTTTAAGGTTAAATTTTGTGTAATTGAAAATATCAAATGACCTCCGATTGATGAAAAGTCGATTCCGCTGGTGTTGTTTCGTCGAGTCGGAATTTATGACGGTCTTGGTTTGTTTTGCGGTTTCCAATTTTGCACTGCAGCTTTTCTGAGGCATGCATTATGATGCGATCGAATTTTGGTCGATTTCACCTGAACGACTTTTGATTCATGATCAATTGAACGATTGTAGGTTATTTAATATTGCCCGACGGACCGTAATCGAGTTGGGTTCTTGTTTATTCGGACCTGGATGTTACATTTACTGCCGTCTTGGATGGTCGTATCTTTTTGGGGGAGTCGTTCATGGGTGACATCATCCCACTGTGGTGTGTGGGCCTGGCCTTTAGAACATGGAGTTTGTTGTTTTTCTTGCTAGGTGTAGGGTGGGGGATGACCCATTGATGAGGCATGTATTTCACAGATGAGGAATAGTTGATGCAGAGAATGATGGCTTGAGTTTTCAGAGTCCCTCTCATATCTTGAAATTTTAGTTTGTTAAGAGTGCTCTTTGCAAACTGGGCGAGGTGTTGGAGGTCCTCCTAGAGGGGAGGTTGCTTGGCTCTGATATAAAGCCAACGATCGTCCTCCTTTGATCTAAGAATGACCCTAACTCGTGGTGTGGCTTGCTCTTTGAGTGTCGGGTGTATTGTGTTCCAGCTCTGGGTCGAGGAGCTCACCCCACCACCACCCCCCGGTGGGACTGCATTTAGTCTTCTGTCTACCATACTCAGCCTACGAGCAGTTCCTCTAAATTAGGCATCCGTCTGTTCTTGGTCTAGTCCTCTTGCTTGCCTCGATCCTTGACCGTCAATCCACCCAACTTTTATATGTGGGAAAACTATGAAATTTCCCACCCTATTGCTGGAAGACGAAAATCGACTAGGTTATTGTAAATGAACTATGGCTCCAGGTCTGAGGTTTTCTATTGGTGATGTTTCGTTTATGCTTGGAAATGATATTCCCCTTACTCAGATTAGTAATAAGGGGTAATGCAATCTTTTAGAATTTCGATCTGTAGATAATATTGTTAAGCTAGCATGAGAGCTTGGATGTGGCTACACTATTGGCATCTCCCATCGATGATTGGCTGAAGAAGACATTGGAGACTTTCTCAGAGCTTGATTTGGACCTCCAACAGATGTGCGAGTTGTTACTTCGTTTGTATGTCCAACACAAATCTTGGTCCTTGGAGGTGTAAAGAGGCGTTGTGGTGAGGTCTGCATTGTGCTAGACTAGAGTTATTTGCTATTGAAGGTGTTTTTAGAAAACTTTAGGGTTTTTATCTCTTTGACTCCTAGAAATATGGTTTTCACTCACCTTTAATTGGATGCATGTCTGGCCCGACTCCTATGGGCTCTCCTTTTGAACCAGATCCTGTTATCTGACACGATGATGCGCCTGATACATGGAGTTCTTATTCTGGGTTTTCTTTCTTGAGTTTCAGACCCTTCTCATTTGGATTGCCTTAATTCTCAGAAACCTTTTATTGTTACTATGAGGGGGTCTTCCATCAACACAGGGTTGCTGCTCCATTGTTGTTCCAATCTCATAGCCGATGGAAGCACCAAAGTGGAAGTTGCTGGGAGCGATGCCCACGGTGGGTTCTCGTAGGCTTTGGCGAATGTTCCCACGACCATTTCATCATCGGTGTAGTCCTCTTCGAACTCAGACTTGAGGGATAGACCTCGAAAGCTGTTGGAGAAAATGAGAGAAAGAGAGATTTAGAGATGGGTAGGTGCTCCCCTTGGCAAGGCCAGATCGTTGATTATTCCCCTCCCAATGGTGGTTTATTTATAGGCATGATGCCCCTCATGTAGTTTGCCCCTTACCTCCCACGCTCGAGTTGCACGGATCTCGCGTGTGACTTGGCCCTCGAGCAAATGCCGGCTTGCGCAACTGTTAACATCTGTTTTAGCGCGAGGTCACATTTCGACATATTCAAACACGAAGAGGTATAGGCCTCATTTGAAGATGCATGTGTTGCATAAAGTCCTTGGTTGCGGGTCCTTGTTGGTGAACACATTTGGGTCCCATGTTGTTTGCTAGAGGCTAAGGCTTCTGCTTATGTGGTGCAACCACTTTTACCTATGACATCGTCGATCTTTTGAGCTGAATCTCTGGGTGCTGGTTTAAACCATTTTAAGTCACGCATCGCCAATGATTCTAGAGTGGTGCATTCCACCACAAGGCTACCACAAGTGACTTAATGACCTTCATTTGTCAAAATTTGCTGGGTTTGGGGTACCCAGAGAAGAGGCAGACTGTCAAAAAACTATTGTCTGACTTTCATGGTGATGCGGTGCTCCTGCAAGAGGCCAAGATCAACTCTTGGACCACTAATTTGTGGAATTCATCTGAGGGATCCAAGCTCTCGGATTTTTGTGCTATAGATGCATTGGTTAATTCTGGGAGTTTTCTCATTGTTTGGAACTGCGATTGCTTTGCATTTATTTTAGTTTTTATTAGTGAACATCATGGCCTCAAATTTCAGCGAAATCCGATTGAATTTCTGTCGAATATCGATATCCTGTCGAAATCGAAATTCAACCGAAATGGCCAAAATGACCGAAATATGGGGGCCCTAGTACAAAAAATTATTGAAATGACCGAAATTTCAGTCGAAATTTGACCAAAATTCCGTTTTGGTCAGTCATCGAAATGCTGTCCGAAATCGACATTTAGGGTCTTGGTGAACATATGATCTCGATCCTTTTGAGGGACAAATGCAATGGTAAAGATATGGCTTTCTCGTGTGTTTATGGACCCACAATAGTTAGCTCATGCAAAGATTGTGGGAGGATTTGCACGTGGACGGCATGCATTACTCGTTGGTCATGTGGTTGATTAAAGGGGATTTTAATGTCCTGTATGGGGGTCATGATTAGTGTTGGTCTTATTTTGTTGACGTGGTTCTTGACTTGTAGTTGGTCTTATCTGCAATCGGTTGCAGATAAACCTTGCTGAAGTCTGGGTCACCAGATTTTCAAATCGACACAGTTGGGATCTGTCTTTCCCTTGACCTGATTTTTTGCATTGCCTCTCTCAAGATCTGATCATGCACCTTGTATATGGAGCTTTGATGATTGCGAGATTCCACGTTCGTTCTTCCATTTTGAGAAAACATGATTTCTTGACCTTGGCTTCAGGGATATGGTAACGGATTTCTGGTCCTTGTTCCATTGTGAAGGACCTACTACTGAAGATTGTTTCGCAAACTGGAAGCATTGAGACAGAAGCTTTGCGGTTCCAAGGAGGACGTTTATGTAACCATTGAACAAAGCCCTCCTCAAATGAGCTGCCAGACTGTGAGGAAGTGGAATTGATCTTGCTTGCCATTTCATTCGGAGTGTCTACCTTCTTATGTCTCATCCTTCGACTCTGATGACAAGATACTCGCATATGACTTTCTGGAAGGTGATTTATTTTGTGATATAGGATTTTCTGCCATTCGTCTAGCCCGTGGCAGGAGATGGAAGATCTTTCAGATTCTGGTTGGAGAATTGGTCTAGTGAGGGGTCCCTTAATATTATATTTCCTCGTCTCTTTGTGCTGGTTGCGAATCATGTTTCTTTTTTGCATGAGGGTTGGATGGACAACCAGTGGTTATGGACTTTTGTGGCAGGTTCCTTTGATGAACATCTGTTTGACTTTATTTGGCTAATTGAGTTCATTTCTAGGTTCGCGAGCCCACCCATGCGATGAGACTATTGGGTATGGTAAGATGGTCACTTTTCAATCAAGCAAGTCTACAATGTAATTACTACGTCAGGTAACCCCCGGTAAGGGTCTATGAAATGTGACTGTAGTTTTATTTGCACTTTTGCATATTCCCATGAAGATTAAGTTTTTCCTTTGGATCCATTTGTTGGGAGAGGACATTAACCAAAATGCGCAGGGCCACATTTACTCCAAGTGCTGACTCGACTTATCCTATTTGGGGTTCCTTGCCTGAAGACTTCACATATTTATTCTAATCCTGCACACATATTTGTCAAGTTTGGGATTCTTGGGACATTACTTGGTTAGATAGCTCCTCTCATCTTTATTTTTGGACTAGCTTAGTCAGAAATCAATTCGGACCTGCTATCGAGGTAGAGAATTATGACAAGTCAATGGGTTGTCTAGTTAACACTTAATGACATATTTTTAGAGCAAATTGTTTTTATATTGAGAATGTAATCCATTTAGCTAGATCTCTCCTTCTTTAATATATATGGGGCGAGCAACATATATATGGGCCGGTATACGTGCGATATGGTGAGCAACATATGTATGGGGCGATATGAGACTTGTTATTATTCTCTACCTCGAGATTGCGATATGAATCCCCGTTATGGGCCGGTAAACATGCGATTATGCCGTGGATGGCACCACGGTTCCGACCAGTTGTGGGTGACGGCGAGACCTTCAGATTTTGGCGTGACGACTGGTCGGGCGAGGGAAGTTTGGAGGCTAGATTCCCCCGCCTTTTCTCCTTGGCGGCGATGAAGCAGGCAACGCTTTCATAGGTGGCAATAGAGGACGCGTGGGCACCACTGTTCCTTGCGGATCTCTCTGATCAGCGTTTAGATGAGTACCTTGCAATGTTGGCCGCACTTCCACAACACGATGCCTTTTCACAGGACCGAGACCATTTCCTTTGGGAGGGCAGTGCCTTCTCGGTCAAGAGGGTTTACCTTGAATTGAGGAGGAGGGATGAGGAGCGCGACAAGGAGAAGTGCCAGGACATGCGTGTGGTTTGGGCGGCAAAAATTCCGCTAAGGGTGAATGTCTTCCTATGGTGCTTGAGAAGGGGACGGCTCTGTGACAAAGCGAGGAGGGGGCGCATCCTACGTCTTACCGATACCCAGTATGACAGATGCGGGGAGGATGCCGAGGACTCAGATCACCTTTTTTTCAAATGCTCATCATCCGCGAGGGTCTGGGCAGAAATTGCCATCCCATGGGTGGAGAGCGATGGACTAGAGAGCTTCTAGGGCTTGGTCAAAAGGATCGGCGACAATTCTACTGATGACTGTTCAAGATCTTTCGCAGTACTCTGAATAATTTGACTTGACGCAACGAGCTAATCTTCAGGAATCAGAGATTTTACAGCGAGAATGTAGTATCCCATTGTAATGTGTTGTATAATTTCTAGCTCTCCAGGTAATGCATCGTGCAACGCTTTTAATGAAAATTTACAGGCGGTGATCCCCGACATGGGGACTTACCCGTTTTAACATCAAAAAAAATGGGGCGAGCAACACTATGGGTGTTTCCCCTTTTTTTATTTTAAAAAAATAATGCTCTCCTATCATCTAATATCCTCTAAGAAGGATCATGTGTTGACTTTGACTTTCATAGAGTATATAGGAAAAGTGCTTCTTAATCTTTAATTTAGAGGGGCCCATTCTATATATAGGTGGAAGGGAAAATTACAATTATGCACCTCAACCCAAAGTAAAGCCCTAGGTGTCTGGAGTGACTGCCCACTTCTACATGCATGGTTACTCATGGAAGGCTAGATTATTTGCAATAACGACGGAGTTGTCACATCCCATGATCACATGACTTGTGTATGGTAAGTGGAGATTACTCAATACATACCTAATCCACATCAGCACCATAGTCCATAGTGGGTTGATCAATTTCTCTATATTCAAATCTATCACTGGAGTGAGCTACAACTTCTTGCTTCTCCATGTCACCAAATTCCCACAAATAAAGGTGTAGAAACTAGTGGTGAATTTTCATATGAATTGGACATCCAACAAAGTCAACATATGAGAAAGCCAAGATATCTAGAGACTTGTGTCATGTGAAGAGGAGTCCTTTTCTTGGTGCAGACTTCAAATATCTCAAGATTATCATCACTGCATTCTAGTGGATTGAAATATCCCGATATATTCTGGATATATCAAAGATATATCCATACCAACAAGTTAAAGATATCGATATTACTCTAGATATCGATATCAACCTGTATCATCCAATATATAAACGATATGTTATTTGGCATCATCGATATTAATGAAATTTAAGTATTTGATGAAGACTTTCCATAATTTCGAATTATATCATCGATATCGTGTTGATATCGATGCTTTATCATCAACATCAACTATGTTAATTTGACTTCGTTGCTTGTTTTACAAGAAAGAAGCTTAGAAGGTAATTTTTCTTCTTTAAGCTTTAAAAGTTAATTTGTTGAGATATTCTAACCACTCCCTATATTAATACATTTGGAAACAAATCTGATACGAATAAATATCGAAATTTATGATTTGTAGGATAGTTCAGAATGTCGCGAAATATCGGTATCACTAAAGGGAAGTTTTCGATATTCTGGTGTATACTGAATTCCAAGATATCGCTCGATATCTCACAAGATATCAACGAAATTATGGTAATTCATCTCATATCGATAAAAAATGAAAGATTTAAGTACAAATTTTCTCAGATATTGGTCAATATCAAACAATACCATCGATATGATACTGATATTGCTCAATATCACCTTTTTTTATGTTTGGTCTATTTGCTTGGGATTTTGCTTCTGTATCTATCCTTTTGTTAAAATTACATTATGATTTATATATTTTTTGACTTGATATCTTGAATGGGGGGCTTCACCCCCTTTTGTGATGGAGATGAAACAACTCTAGAGCTGGTTAAGAAATGTTCACATACATATATGTTATTATGCTTATTAGCTTGTTCACATAATATCTGACATTGATTGAGTTTGTTTATATATAATACGCGATGTGATGTGCTAAATACACGACCTTGATGCCACTAAGTTTGAATTTCATAGTTTCCTTTTTAATATGTCAGTAGTCAACAATAAACCGACAACATTGACAACAATGATATGTGTTGGAGTTCTTGGTTGTATGCGTCACTTGAGGGAGATGGGTAAATGGATCCTTCCAGGCCCCCCATCCAACAGTTTTGTCATACATCGTCCAGTGGTGGGACTTGGAGGCCCTCTGGAGGCTATATAAGGAGCCCCAGGCCCCTTGTAACAGTTGAGAAAAAGCAATAGAGCATACGCCCCTTTGAGGGCTTCTCCCTGGTTTCATCCCGCTCCTCACGGAGTAGGGTTCCACGTAAAATCCCGTTGTTCCTATTTTCTTTATCTTTTTCCATGTTCGCTTCCACATGTTTATTTTATAACATGGTATCAGAGCGGGTCGATTCTCGAGGATTTATTCTTGAGTATTCTTTATCTTGTTCGAGATGCGTTTAGTTTTAAAGGATTATTTGTATTGTTCAAGATGTGTTCATTTTGAGAGATTCTAGGGTTTCCAAGAAAACCCTATTTTTGTTGGCCTCGATCCTTCTGTTTATCTCCACGCAGTTAGAGGCTGGCCATGGCGGTGATTCTCCATCGGCGGCGCAACTGATGCGTATCAGTTGGCCCCATGGCACGAACTCCTCTGTGTGCCGCCTAGGCAATGCAAACCTCACTCAAAGGCGGCTCTCAGATCTCGTCACCGCCATCTGCAGGTCTCAGGCGGCACAAACCTCCAGGACCCCGGGGTTTTCAGGTAGCGCCTTCGCGCGGCGGCACCAACTTGCGCTGATCCTCTGGCAGCGTACGCGAATATCCAGCATCAACCAAGGAGAACAACAACCTTAGCCTCTCCCAGCGACACCTTCGACAGATCCATCGACAGGAGTCCCGTCGGCAGCCTCCAAGTCCATACGCGGGACCTCTTCTATGCGCGGGACCACCTCTCCAGCCGGATCTCAAGGCGATCTTGCCTCCTCCGCATCTCCCAACGACAAAGCAACACCGCACGAGCCTCATCACAACCCCCTGAAGGCGGCGACCTCAACAATCAGCCACTACACATGCTAATCTCCACGCTCCAGGTAACATCGTGCGATGCACCCTCTAGGCGACCTCACACAAGAGCAGGCGGCACCCCCAATCCTTCAGCCGCACATTACGGCATCCCCCAAGCAGCTCACCACACATGCAACGCTGGCGGCGCTCTTCTTTCTAGGGAGGCGGCAACATTTGAGGAGAGGGTTCCCATCATTGAAACCATAGGGGCTCGAAGCCCAGTTAAACAAAAAAAATTTTGGTTTGCTTGAAAGACCAAGAAAAAAAACCATACGTGGGTCATTCTTCCAGCAAAAAAAATGGAGGGGAGCATTCTTTAGGCCCAACGGGCTTGCTCTGTTAAAAAAAAATAGAGAAGCCAGGGAAAATTTGCAAAAAAAGGGGTGGTGAGAGAGGCTGCATTTCTTTGGTCGAAATTAAAAAAAGGAGTTTGTTAAAAAAAGGCGCGTACACCAATTAAAAAAAGAGCCGTACGCAAGTTTTAAAAAAATGATTAGCAAAAGCCAATAAAAAGATGAACGGCTTATGTTAAAAAAAATGGCGGCTATTTAAAAAAAAGAGTCGCAAGAAATTTTGAGAATATTCATTTTTCCTCCCAATATCTTGTCTTCTCCCAACTTTGTCGATGTTCATTTTCCGACAAGTATGGGAGAAGGGGGAGTGTTGTGTAGAGTCACAAGTTCGTGTCATATCCAGATTTTTCCAAAGTCCAGATTACAGACCAAGTCAGATTTCAGACTCTACAGATATTTTGCCAGACTCGACAGTTTGGTCAGAGTCCAAGTTCGAGGCACTCCATGTTGAGGCCCATTTTCGAGTTCTCCAGAGAGAGACTCAATTTCAGACTCGCACATGTATGCGGTCATTTTCAGATGAGCACATGTATGCCATCAGTTCGAGGTCCCCATCCATTCTTGTTGTTTCGGCCAGAGTTTTCATGTGAGCCATAGGGACTCCAGAGTAGAGGACCATTCCCTATGCCATGTGGGCAAGGGTTTTCATGTGGTATCATAGGTACACCAGAGCAGTGCACCATTCTCTGTGCCAGATGGGAAAGACCCAGTTCTCCGACGAGGAGACTATTTTTAGACTCCATTCTCCAGCGACCGTGGACTCCGATGGGGATTGCACAACCACGACCCCTTTTCAGTTCGGCCCTTTTTCAGAGATGGAGCAGTTGTCCACATTATTGTGGCGGGCCAGAGTACTCTGACGAGGAGACTCTTTTTTAGTCGCAGTGACTTTGACAGGCGCTGTTCAGAGCACATGCTCTCCGACGAGGAGATTCAACAGACTCACACTCCAGCCCGTTCATCCTTCTCACCTGCACGGCATGAGAAGCAACGTCCTCGACAGCAGTAGTTGTGCGCGTTGGGTTGATATTGTCCGTAGTGTCCTATAGCGGTGAGTTGAGTTTCTTTTTGTTTGTCCAAGCTGAGCATTGCATGCTCCAGCTTGAGGGGGAGTGTTGGAGTTCTTGGTTGTATGCGTCACTTGAGGGAGATGGGTTCCCCATCCAACAGTTTTGTCCTACATCGTTTAGTGGTGGGACTTGGAGGCCCTCTAGAGGCTATATAAGGAGCCCCAGGCCTCTTGTAAATAGTTGAGAAAAAGCAATAGAGCATACACCCCTTTGAGGGCTTCTCCCGTGGTTTCATCCCGCTCCTCACGGAGTAGGGTTCCATGTAAAATCCCGTTGTTCCTATTTTCTTTATCTTTTTCCGTGTTCGCTTCCGCATGTTTATTTTATAACAATATGCACAATATAATGTATATTGGTTTGCTAAATACACATCATTCTTGCATATAAGCTTGTATTTGTATGCTATTTATTGTTTTAAGAGCTAATATGATATTGATTTTGAAAAAAAAATTATTTTTGCATCTTTCTGAGATTTCCATCGATATTGTTCATCATGGCCTCAAATTTCAGCGAAATTCGGTCGAATTTCTGTCGAATATCGATATCCAGTCGAAATCGAAATTCAACTGAAATGACCGAAATATGGGGGTCCTAGTACAAAAAATGACCGAAATGACTGAAATTTCGGTCGAAATTCCACCGAAATTCCATCGAAATTCTGTTTTGATCGATACCAAATTGGTGAATGAAACCGACATTTAAGGCCTTGTTGTTGATATATCTCGATATATCCTCGATATATCCCTTTTCGGGCTGTCCGATACAAAATCAATATCAATATTTCGAACTTTGATTCCAGTACACTAGGCAAGGTTTAGCCATAAACTGACTCTCCCTATTGACGACCAAGGAAACATTAGGATGCATAAAGGTAATATATAATAGTGTGAACCCCCAAGGATCCGGGTACCCGTTTACACTACTTTCGCGGCATTTTATTTACATGAGATCACACAAGTCGCAGAAAAACAGGGAAAAATTTTTCACGGTTATATTTCCACATGACATTCACATCCATAATCATAACCACAAGCTACTAGATATAAATGGCACCAAAATTCCATTTCATTAATTTCCATAATAATTTTACATCATGTACAGTGTCTGCTAGTACATACAATATCCCAAAAACAATCTGACTGAACATAAGAGAAGCATTATACATAATCAACCAACCAAAAACTGAGATAAAATAAACCATACCGTCTGGTGTATACCCTGTCTCTTGGAAGCATGAACAACTACTGATCAACAGGCTGTTTGCCTGCCAAGCGTGCAAGGAAGAAGTGGAGTCACAATTGTGAATACAACTCCGCAGTTTAAAATATTTAGCAAGTAATTTATTATGTGTAAAAGAGAGCAAGTAGATAGGTGGAACAAGTACAATTTTCATCTATTTGCTTAAGTAAAAAGGTTTTCAACTGTTTGGCATGTAGCTAACCTGTTCACCCCTTTTTCTCATTCTTTACATATATATTTATATAAAGTTTAGATGACAAACTCTAACATATAATGATTTCCTGCGTTTTAAGATCATGATTCTAGATCTTATAGATCATGTTGTGGAACTTGATGGCACATGTAATTGCTAATTTCTTGTCATTGCGATTATGTCATGGTTTTCGATAATGGACTGATATGATGATGGTGGATTTGATCCTTAATTCTATTTACTCCTTTTAAGTTAGTGGATAGTCGTCCGTGGTCTTGGTCTGTGTGTAACCTCACACTATGACTCTAAGGTATTTAAGAGTACCTTAGGTTGGGGTGCCTCCGTAGGCATGCGGTGTTGTATAATTCATCCTAACTAAGTTTCCAACACGTCTACTAACTTATAGGGATTTCGAATCAGATTAAAGTCACCTCCAATCAACTAAATCTTAATTATAATTTCCTCCAAACCTTAACTGTAACTCTCTCAGATGTAACTCTCGATGTTTTAGATGTAGATATGGATGACCTGGATGTTGAATCGCCAAGTCTGTTGGCGAAAGTAAAACTCAAGCGGTGAGGAAGCCTACAAATGGCTCTTCCATCTCGCCCTCTAGTTGGAAGGACAGTCCAATAGAGGGATAGGTCTACTCCAAAACTACGCCACTGAGACGGGTGAGAGAGACTTCCTGGAAAAGTCACTCTAGAAAAACAGCCCGACCGGCAACGGGCAACCGAGCTCGTACGGAAAACTAAAACCGAGGATCCCCCGCCTGGGTATCCTAAAACAAATGATCAGCGGAATTGGTCTAAAGTCGTGATCCCAACGAGGCGTAAAAACACTGCGAGCTCGCGTAAAAACCGAAAAAAGGGACTGAGATCCTAGACCCGCGCACTTGGCGGCCGCTGCCCTAACTGGGCTTCCTTTCCTTCCGCCCAGTTGAGGGTCATCGCACCCTCGCACGGTCAGGTATAAGGATTACCATGACTGGCAATATTGACTATTATTGATTCACAACCAACCAATTATTTCACAGACTTCGTAATGATGTAAGATATTTAACTTCCTTACTTTGATCAAATACTAAGCTTCCTGGATTTGAATGATTTGATCTAGAATTGAAATTAATTTCATAAATCACTCGATTGCTCTCTTTCTTAAGATCATGTGCTTATAAGTCTATTCATTATGATTATGAAATTTAAGGTCTATTTCGGGAAGGAGTCCTCAATTATAGAAACTTATTACCATAGGTCTCCATTTTAATTCTTTTATAAACATCTGCATAATACCGTGGTCGAAAATGCATATAGAACCACATACCATACCCCTAAAAATCATCATAATTTCATATTTAGGCATCCTCTTCATAAACATACCATTTGTCCTGTTCAAGAAAAGTGACATCTTTAATGATATAACATTTATAATTGTTAGGCAACCATTATTAAATTTTTCACCAATCCATATCTATGGCGTAATTGATAAAATTCTAACTTAAGATTCATGAGATATGATTCTAATAATGTCTGACATACTTAAAAGCCAGTAATTATAATATATTGAAGCCCTGAACCTTGACTTCTGTTAATTTAGTGATTTTCAAACTCTTCAACAGTTCAGTCGCTTTTAGTAGGTCATTCATTTAGAAAAATTATGTGTCGATGATTTTAACATTTTAAAAAAAACAATTAGTATCGATGATTTTGGTATCCAGGTTTACAATAACCCATTAAATTTGTACAACAATATTAGTATCTTTGACTATACCATTCATTAAAGAAGACTCCGAATAACGTAGTTAAAACGTGTACACTAGATATTTACAAGTCCTGATTTGCGCATATGACAATAATTTCATTCAATAATATTATAGGATACTGGACTTCTATATATACTCAGAGATTACTAAATATATAAATTTATATTCAGTAGTTATACTTTTATGAAACTCACACAACTTTTAAAGAATATCTAACACATCAGGAGCTTAATCGACAGGAATTTATATGTATAAGATCAATAGCTATAACTTTATGCAAATCATTATCTATAATTTCATATTACTTTTACAAAAAAATAGACTCCAAATTTGCAAATTCATGATTAGCTTCTACAGCTTAAGTCTGTAAGTAATAAGTATTTTGGACATATAATTACCACAGAAAATGGCTTAAGAATGTAAGTATTTTGGACATCTAATTACCACAGAAAATGGAATACCAAATCTCTTGTCTAAGCTTTAGAATTTATCCTCGTTCAATTGTAAATACCTAACACTCTTTTCATAAAATATTGCTTGGTATCGTTAGTTCAGTTGTCCTGTTCCTATCTTGCTCTTATTAGTAGATATCTATATATAATATATATATATATGTATATACCACCTATGCATGGTGCCTTTAGGTCAGAAGATTTTGTCAGAAGATGGAATGCAAACCAATTTGCTATCATTTTTAGCAATCTTTGACAAATTCTGTGTGCATAACCACTGGTAAGATAAATAATACTACAATATACCAAATCAAAATAAACATGCCGGGCATATGACCCCAATTAATTAATTTGCAAGAGAATCAGGGTTAATAGCAGCAATTTGGAAGGGAAAGGGGTTGTACCTTGATCTCCAAATTTTGGATATCAAACTTGCTTGTTAGGGTTGTCGATTTGGAGCAGCTCAAAGGCTCCAATGTCTTGCAGCAACTCAAGAGGAGATGATCTTCCAGCTGCTGAGATTAGAGCTAATGGCAGGGCTTGGTTGAAGAGACGAGCAGTTCTGCCATTCCAAGAACAAGGAGCAGCTCCAGCCGAGATAAATGAAGAGATTGCTTCCAACGGCTGGGGAGAATGGGAAAAAGAAAGGAGGATTCCTCGGCTGGAAATAGAGAAGATTGGGGTTTTTTGGTTGCTATTTATAAGGAGAGGGAGGATTTAACTGATGCCAAGTGGAGAAAAGAAAGGGTTTAAGTGTCAAAGAGGGGAAAGGTCAATGGAATGGAGAAAAATCCAACCGACGATCAAAATGAGTATAATATTGATATACTTCCGATCGAGTTTTGAATACCCGAAATTTTCGAATACGATTTTTGTTTGAGATTAAATTTTGTAATTTAAAATATCAAACAACCTCCGATTGACGAACGGTCGATTCCGTTGATCTTGTATCGTCGAATCGGATCTAATGACGGTCTCGGTTCGTTTTGCGGTTTTCGAATTTGCGTCGCGGCTTTTTCGCGGCGCGCATTACGATACGATCGATTTTCGGTCGATTTCGCCCGAACGACTTTTGATTCACGATCAATTGATCGTTTTAGGTTGGTTAGTATTGACCAAGAATTTTGTTGAGTTATTCGGACCTTATTCGGGTCAAGTTCGGGTTTACGTGGATCCCGGATGTTACAAATAGCTTTCCAACAAAGCACCTATTGTCTTGCACTGATGTTTTCAGATGAGTCTTTATAGAGGTGCCTTGGGGTTCCATTGGAATGGATGCATGTTTGGCCCCTAACAATCCCATCGCCTGTAATAGATCTATAACATACTTTCTTTGGAAGAGAATCATACCACTAGTGTTCCTATCTACTTCAATACAAAGAAAATAGCGGAATTTGTCTAAATCTTTGTAAGAAAATACTTAGCAAGGTATTGTTTTGTCTCCAATATTCCATGTGCATCATCACATGTGAGAATAATATCATCGATATAAGCTAGCACTGCAATGGTTCAATGTTTTGTTTTCTTAATAGAGAGAATAATATCTTCGATAAGACAATGGTCAAGATGTGGCACATATTATATATGCACTTATTATGTAGTAATGTGCATGCATGGAAGGAAATATCGCGATATATCGGCGATATATCGCCGATATATCGATGTCGACATGGGACCGATATGGGCACCGATATGGCGGTATATCCCGATTTCAGGCATTTTCTTCACCAAGGCTTGTCGATATGGGCGATATTTCGGCAATATATCGTCGATATATCGTATCGATATGATATCGATATCGATACGACCTTCCATGAGTGCATATATGGTCGAGTAATCCACATGTACAATCACATATGTGATAGAGAACCCAATCGCTTTAGACCCACTACCATTAATGTATTTTCCCTATTAAGTAAACTTCTCCCCAACTTCTATCGAGTAGTCCCCCGCTCCAAGCAGATTAGAAACACCATGCAGTCATAGTAGTGCTCCATACCTCGACAACACTCCAGATTTCTAGGACTCGCAACATTCCTCAGAACCTCAGAAGCACACTCCCGATTTTCAGATGCATACTTTGATGCTCGCTCCAGAACATCAGATTCAGACCTCACTCAGGTAGACTGGCATGTGCCTCTTAGATGTAGAGATACATCCTCAAAACTTCAACTTAAAATTTTTTTGTGCAGTGCAAAATAAATAGATGCTGTAGACTTACGGTACACATCTATGCGATGTTTGAGAACTTCTGATCTTTATATTTGCTAGATCAATACTAGTGAATACCGGCCACAACAGATCATGCAACATAGAGCTGTAGATCAGATCGCCTGATCTTAGCGCATATGCTCAAAACTTGAAAGCGCATAACCTGATCAGACACAACATAACTTGATCTGGTCGCAGATGCACAACCTGATCCAGGCATAAATGATATACTACTTGGTGCAACAGAACTCAAAATGATTGACACAAATTCACAATTGGAGCAGGACATTTCTTCGGTATTGTTTTTTCAGTACATTGATGATGTAATTTTTGTGTTTACGACTTGGCGTAAGCTATTTTATCTAAATGAATAGTTTTTTCGAAATGATTGATTGAAATCACATCATACTAAAAGGTTTATACTTTATATTTCATCTATGTTAATTTGTTTAACATATAAATATCTCATCATTGAGTTTAGTATTATTATTTAATTAAAACAGTACAAACCACACAATCTGCATATACTTCCATATATACTTCCACCTATCTTCTTACTCACTTCAGACCGTCTGATCGCACGAATACCGCATACCGACTTTCTGAACCTTGTCTTTCAAAAGGGTAGATGACAACATAGAAGATGCTGGATATATGTAGAAGAGCTCCCAATGGTAGTGGACATACACCCAACAAAGGGTGACTAGATCGGGTGGTATACACCCCCTTCTTCATGACCACATCTGATCATCTGGTCCATCATCATATCCCAAAAAATAAAAGAAAATAGATCAAAGATGGGTCGATAATTAAGTTCCTTAGTAAATCTTGAAACAAACAATAAAGCAATAGGAAATTCAGGTGCTAAAAGAACATTGTCCTTGCGAATATGTTGGGTAACTTGAACATTGCCCTTCCTAGTAATCGTTGACTGCTGGCCATCACCACCATAACACGACGTCCGAATGATACTTCACAACAAGAGGAGAAAACTATGTTTTTTGCCACGTATATGTCTCAAAGCCTCAGAATCAACGAGCCATTTAGAAGAATGTGATAATATATGGCATTTAAAGCATATTGAAGGTATCTCTAAAGGACCCGCAAATGCTACATTTTCTAGCTTAGTGGTAAATCCACTTGAAGTAGTGGGAGCCTGCTGAGATGCCGGTCGATGGTGATTTAACATTTGGATCAGGTCTTTATATTCTGCTCTAGTTGGAGAAGAAGTGCCATCTCTTTGAGCGGGAGATGCTTGGTTTGCTATTAGTCTCTTTTCGTGCTTTCCCCCAACAATGATCATCATTATGACCCCTTTGGCCACAAAAAGTACACTGGGGATGATCGTGCCTAGATGTGTTATGAGTCCCACAACCCTGACCATGGTATAAGGTACCATGGCCTCTATTTAGAAGAAACATACATGAAAGAGGTGCTCTCAGCTAGTTGCTCTACAGTAAGAGAAATGAACATTTAGCTCAAACTACTGTATCCCAGATGCTGTAATCATCTGTGCATGCGCGTCCTCATATACCGGTTCCAAGTCTCCAAGGAATAAGCCAACCATTAGCCGAGACGTGAAGGCGGTTTGAGTTGCATAGGTGCATACAAGCATGTATGAATTCCGTTTTTGAAAGCTAGAATTCAATGCATAATAGTATTGAGACAAAGGTTGACTATTCAGCTTCATCTGGGACGTGCCCAAATAAATATGGATAATCCAAGTGTAATTCTCCTCCTCTGAGTACGTTTATCAACGATAACCCCTCATGATTTTGCAGTTTTATAATGCATAATATCAATCTCAATACATGATATACAATTGTTCAGTAATCAATGCTTTCACCATAACACTGTCTTTCTATCATGTGGCATTCTTATTGGTTTTCTCCTTCGGTTCCTCATTGGTAATAATATGCTCCTTGTCATGTCCTTAAATTACATTTAGAAGTGACTGCGACCATAGCATATAATTCTCATCGTCCAACTTGTAGATTGTGCCAAAGAAGTGGTTCTTCATTCCTCCTTCATGAGTAGATGAGTCCCCTATTTTAGACATGATCACAAGATTATTGGAACCACACACAATAACACACACCATGGCACTGTCAATGGGATACTAATCAAGCATACGAAGGTGTATCTATGCCAAATTAAGAGCACCGAATCGGGTTGCTTCTTACTGTAAATTGATGATGAAAATGTTTGATTGCGATGGCGTTGAGGCTAGGTGCCATGTCAACAATGAAGGGGGGCATTGATTCAATTGTTACATTGGTCGATAATGCTGGGTGTTGCCCTGCGAGGTGATAACAATCCAAGATGTGGCGATGCGCTGCTAGCACTTGGTGTCAATGCGTTGCAAGGCGAAGGTGCTTTAGGAGATGGTGATGATGCTCGCGGTGCTTTAGGAGATGGTGATGGTGATCAAGAGGTGGCACAATGCTCGGTGGAGGTTAGAAATTAGGAGATGTCAATGGTGCTGTGCGATCAAGAGGTGGCGATGGTGCTCACGATATGGTGGAGACGTTGGTAGTGGTAATTTGGTGAAGGAGAAGATGCGATCAGGAGGTGGCAGTGACAAATGCGATATAGAGTCATGAGGAGAAGAGGAGGCATGATTCGAGCAGAGAACCGTGCCCCAAGGTACGAAAATTAAAATTTGATTCGATACCATTTTTGAGTATTTGGGAAAAATGTTTCTTATTTTTTCCATTGAGAGGGACCTCTTCGTATATAGGTGGAATGAAAAACTACAAGTATGCACTTAAAACCAAAATAAAACCCTAGTTGTCTGTTCCAAATGTTAGCAGACTTGGTAGAACTGTAAGCATCAATGGGAGCTGATGAGGGGACGTGTATTCCAACATGCTTGCATCCTAGAGAATCTATGTAGCATACTTTCCAAAAAAAAGGAATAATGCCCTTTAGGTTTTTGGAACCTCATTGTCAATAAATAGCGAAACTTTCCAAGATCCTTTATGACAGAGGTATTTTTTAAGAATTCATTGGTTTCACTGTACTATCATCATTGGTTAGAACACACCATCAACATAAACAATCGATATCATTCTTGCATTATTTCTCTTCCCGATGAAGATAGAGAGGTTAGTTGTAGAACATGCAAGCTTGATCTTCATAATACCTATCACTCTGGGCTTTGGGACTTGACGTAAGCTTTCTTCAGCTTGCACACATACTCCTTATCAACATCATATCCAAGATGTTGGGTCGTAAGCACCACCTCTGCATAATCATTATAAAAATGCTTTCTTTATATCGAGTAAACACAATGGTTAGTTCTTGTAAGATGAGGCACAAGAGAGGTCGACAAATAATCGACTCACTAGGTTTGCACAAATCCTTTGGCCACAAAACATGCCTTCGAAAGGTTCACTGGTTTAATCTGGATAATGTTTGATAGTGTTCACCAAACTGGCATGCTACCACTATGACGTTGATAGGATGGGGAGCAAGAAACAGTATCCCTATGTGAACTTGTGTATGTGCTAGTAAATATGTAATCAAGGTAGATTAAGCTGGATACTCATATCGGGAAGCTTTGTTGGCCTAAGATGGTTTCCCAAACTTCATTCAACATCTATCAAAATTATGATCTTCATGCTTGCAATCCATACAAGGTTGGGTATAGTGTCCATGTTTAAAAACTATTTTGAGTATAGTGTCCGTGTTCAAAACTATCATCACAACCACATTTATGACAAGAAGAGCGGCCTTTGTGGTTGGATGGAAGAGTACCACATTAAGGAGAAACAATGATGTGGTATTCATAAAATCAACATGAGGCTGGGCAATGGGCATATAATTCACATTAAAATATTCTCGCGACGACTGTAAATAATCTTCGGAGAGAGATAGAATTTGAAGACAATAATTTCTGCAACCTATATTGTGTGTTAAGGCCATCAAGAAATAGACTCTCTGTTTGGTCTTGTTAGCATATGGGGCTTAAAGTTTTTCAGCTCCTTAAACAATGATCCAATAGTAGTGTATTAGTCTACCGATGATATATACACTGTTTATAAAGTCGGCCGACTAGGTCGACTAGTCGGTCCGACTAGTCGAGTTTGGGGGGTAGCCGACTCGACTAGGCCTAATTGGCCATTAGTCGGTCAACCCGACTAATCGGGCCGACTAATCGGCCTAGTTAACCAACTACTCAGCCAACTTTTACATAGATTTTTATTTTTTTTATTTTTTGCTTTTTAAAAAGAAAACTTATTCTAATATGCTTAATGCTATATTTAAAGTCAATTACTACTTTTGTTTCATTATGATAGTATAGAAAATCTATATATGCAAATATATAAGATTACATGTATAAAAAAATTATTTATGTATTTAAAATAATTAAAAATTTCAAAATCGACTAATGACCGACTAACTCGATTAGTTGCCCAACTGCCGATAATCCCTAGTTAGTGACCACGTCGACCGAGTACCGACTATCGATTTCTGCAATCTTAGATATATATTATGCTTGGTAGACCAGATCTTGCTATAGATGAATGCAAATATGCTATTGCTAGTGTAGGTGTGCACAATTTTGGTTGCTCACCTTTTTTCACCTAAAAAATGCATGGTACCCTTGTTGTTTGTGTGATGGAAATTGGATGCCCTTGTTTTCGACAAACTTTTCAGATTAGCGACTGGAGGAGTTCTTGCTTTTGTTGGATTCACTGCGGCATGTTGGAGGGCCGTCTTTGGGGCACAACTGCTGGGTTTGGAGAGGAAGTTCCTTTTCAGTCATGAAGGCTTATGGGGCAATTTGTAGACCTCCACTATCGAGGACAGATGACTTGGTTAGAGATTGCAGATTTATTTGGACACTTGGGTTACTGGAGAGGATCGTTTTTTTCTTATAGCTTCTCAGGAGAAAGAGAATAATGACGAGAGACCGATGTGTCAGATTCTTCGGGGAGGTTTTTGACAGATGGACTCTTTGTGAGAATGAAATTGAATCATTTGAGCACCTTTTCTTGCTCTGTCCCTGCTCCGCTCCTGTCTGGGGAGATTTTGACCTTGACTGTGTTTGTACTCGGAGCCTCGACTCTTTCTGGGCTTCTTTATTGCTAGTTCGACGGCACCCGAGGATGGATCTGCTTAAGCCCTTGGCTATAATCTGGTCTATCTAGATTGCTAGAAACATTCTTCTTTTTTCGGATCAAAGTATTGTGAAAATGTCTGTATCCATTCCAGGGGGTTCTTGAATCATGGCTTATGCGACAGTCAGAGTTTGTATCTCCTTTTTTTATTTAATTAATTTTCATGGGGCGTACACCGTCGTGTGTTTCCCCCATTTTTTATTTAAAAAAATGCATGGTACCGCTAGACCTTTGAGAGTTTCTTCATGCTTATCTTGATATTTTTGGTTGTATGCATATATAGAGCCGGAAATGATCCTGTGCTTGTTGCCATTGGTTCAGATCATGAGAATACAATTGTCTTGCTCCCATCTTTTGAAGCTTTCATTTGTAGGCTCCATAATACTATTAGTCAAGAAATATATACACCTTTGCGCCTTGGCTTCTTCTTATGGCTCTTCCGCGGGAGGAGGCTTTTGACTAGAGACCGTTGCTCTAGGTTCTTGGCGAATGTATCCAATCTTTGTGTGCTGTGCGATTTAGCGGTGGAAACTCTTGAGCACCTTTTCTTCGAGTGCCCCACGGTAAGAGGGGTGTGGGAGGATCCGATCTTGGATTGGGTGAGCACGAATGACTTGGTGGCCTTCTATGACTCGTTGTTTCTTAACAGGAATAGAGATAGAAGAGACTTATTGATTCCGGTGGCGAGGATGTGGTCGATTTGGCTTGGGCGGAATGAGGCCATCTTCTCAAGCCAGCGCTTTTACAAGGAGAACGTGCTTATTCGCAGTGCGAGGTTGGTGGAGGACTGGGGTGACGTTTAGTTCTCGCTTTTCCTTTGGTTTGTTGGAGGCTGGTTTGCCTCTTTGTACAGTTTCAGCTTGTTTTGTACAACCTTTTTTCCTTTCTTTTTCTTTAATATATTGGGGTGAACACCGTTGAGTGTCTCCCCCTTTTTTTGGGCTTCAAAAAAAGAAATATATACATCTGGACGCTCATGAAAATTTATCTTAGATCAGATAGTATATGTTTAATTTTGTGGTGGTTCCCTGAACTTTGGTTGGTAGGGGAGACCAACGACTTGATCTCTATGGCAGTAGGAAGGATCCTACCAGATGTGGCTGGCAGCATCAGGGTGGAGAGTGTCTGGTAGTGGCATGGAGGAGGTGGACCTATGGCAACAGCCTTGAGTGAAAGGGGGGGTGCCTTTTATGTAGATGCAGGTGGAGAAGGTTATACACAATGCCAATGTGGCGTTGAAGTCGAGTGGAAGTAAGAATGGAGAAAAGAAGGTAAAAGATATTGATCTAGGACGACCTCTTTTATACCATGTCAAGAATGAATCTTTTCTTGTTTCACAATGAAATCCTAAACCTTTTTTATGAGATGGGAGGAAAAACTATAAAAAGCAAAAATAGAAAAATAGAAAAATATAAAGAATAACATAATAAATTATATGCACCATCCATTTGCTGAAAATCTATTACCGCCAGTGTAGATCTGTTCATGCACAAAATAATCTGGTTGTTGTGCTTCCGTTATTATGCATGTGGAGCACAAATGGAAATAGAAGCAGAAAATGCATGATATACTTTTGTTATTGATGCTTGTTGGGAAAAGAGTGAAACTTGGTTTATTCCTTAAACCCTATGCTCTCTTATATAGAGGAGTGTCCTATGGGTAAATTATATATGATAGGAAAAAGAAAAGAAAATAGAGAAACATTACATAAAGAACCATTTATCTCTACACCTCCCTCAAGATGGAGCATAGATGTCAATCATGCTCAGCTTGTATGAGCACTTCTGAAAGGGTCCTCTAAGCAAAGCCTTGGTGAAGATATCCGGAGTCAAGAGTTGACATGAGAAGTAACGAAAAAATCTTTCTAAATCATGTGCCTTATGTAGTGACAACACTTCAATATGCTTAGTTCTCTCATGAAATGCATGATTGTTTGCAATGAATAAGACTGCCAGGTTATCACATTGTAACTGCATAGGAAGAGGTACATCTATATGTATATGTTGGAGTATTTGTTATTGTTGATGGGAAAGAAAAGGTTGTATTCCATCTAACCTTAGAGCTCTCTTATATAGGAGAAAAGCTCTAAGGGTAAATTACATAAACAGGACAACGGAATTAAGCAACTAAAAAGAAAGAACGAAAAGATATAAATATCTTAACACTCCCCCTCAAGCTGGAGCATATATATCTATCATGCTCAGTTTGGAACAACAATGATGAAAATGACCTCTACCCAGTGCCTTGGTAAACATGTCTGCAATCTCATCTCCTGATGCTACATAAGATGTCGAAATCAGCCCCTTTTGGATTAAATCACGAGTATAGTGACAATCCACCTCAATATGCTTTGTCTTTTCATGGAATGCTGGATTATTAGCTATGAACAAAGCCGCCTTATAATCACATTTAAGATGCATAGGAAGAGATACCTCAATCGTTAGATCAGTCAAGACATATTTGACCCACATCATCTCAGTACTACCTTGGGCCATTGCCCTATATTCTGATTCTGCACTGGACCGAGCAATGACAGATTGTTTCTTACTCTTCCATGAGACTAGTGAGCTACCGACAAACACAATGAAGCCTGATATAGACTTTCTGTCGTTAAGACACCCAGCATAATCTGCATCTGCACACCCTGTAACTGAGAGAGACATATCTCTTCTAAACATGAGACCTGCACCTGGAGATGACTTCAAATATCACAGGATCATGAACACTGCGTCCATGTGCGCCTGCCTGGGTTGCTCCATGAACTGACTTACTCTACTCATAGCAAAAGATATATCAGGCCTGGTAATAATAACATACAATAATTTTCCTACCAGCTCTTTATATCGTCTCTTGTCCACCTCCTCAGATTCGTCATCATAAAGCTTTGCATTAGGATCCATCGGTGTAGTAGCTGGTCTACATCCTATCATGACTGTCTCAGATAGAAGATCAGTAACATACTTCCTTTGTTGCATAACCATGCCCTGCTGATTTCGTGCAAATTCAAGTCCAAGGAAGTAACGAAGTGTACCAAGGTCCTTGGTAACAAACTGTTGTCCAAGGAAATCCTTAGCTGCTTGAATGCCTTGTTTATCTCTGCCAGTGATAACAATGTCATCAACATAAACCAAGATGACTGCAATACCTTTGTGTGTCTCTTTACAAAGAGAGTCTGATCTGCAGTAGATCTGACAAATCCCTTCTGTTCAATCAATTCTTAGAGCTTCTGAAACCAAGCCCTCGGACTCTGCTTAAGGCCGTATATAGCCTTATGAAGACGACACACCATATTGGACTCCCCCTCAGTTGCAAACCCAGGTGGTTGCTGCATGTAAACCTCTTCCTGCAAATCACCATACAAGAAAGCATTCTTCACATCCAATTGGAAAAGGGACCAATCACGTACCACTGCAACCACAATAAGAATCCGCAAGGTAGAGTGACGCGCTACAGGAGAAAAAGTGTCATGATAGTCCACCCCATAAATCTAGGTGAACCCACGAGCAACCAGCCTGGCCTTGTATCTGTCTACTGTACCATCGGCCCGATGCTTCACAGTGAAGACCGACTTGCTTCCAACAATAGATGTACCTGGTGGAGCCTGGACAACACTCCACGTACCTCGTGACTGTAAAGCGGCCATGTCCTCCTCCACAACCAGATGCCACTGACTACTCTGCATTGCCTCCTGATAGGACCGAGGTATCGCTATAGCAGACAACCCCAAAACAAAGTGCTGAAAATCCTTGGAAAGACGCTCCAAGGAAACATGAGAAGCCATAGGGTGCATAGTGCAAGCTCGTTTCTGCCGCCGAAGTTTAATAGGCATATCTAGATCACCAGTAGAAGTAGTAGAGCCAGTATTCACACCCTATATGTCAGTCTATACATGCAAATCACCAGTGTCATTAGAGAAACTCAAATGCTCAGTACATACCTTGGGCGTGCTGGATGATGGAGGAGGCACATGAGCACGGGGCCTTCGCTGATAGACTTGTGGAAAGAAACGAGGAGGCGGTGGTGGTGGCGGTGGAGCTGGTGGTGGTGGTGGAGGGGTCGATAATGGAGTAGTACATGGTAATGGCGGGGGAGGAGGCATATAAATGTCTACTCCATCCTCTGAAGGAGTAAGCTTGTCACCTGTGGGAGAGAAATACATAATGGACTCAAAGAAAGTGACATCGGCACCGACATAGTACCTGCGTCGAACATGATCAAAACAACGATATCCCTTTTGGGTTTTGGAATACCCAACAAACACACATTTGACTGCTTTGGGAGAGAGCTTGTCAAGATCAGGAGAGAGTTGATGAACAAATGCAACAGACCCAAAGACACAAGGCCTAAGTGAGAAAAGATCCATCTCGGGAAACACAATCAAGAATGGGATCTTCTCCCCTAACACCGACAAAGGCATACGATTCACCAAATAACAAGTTGTTAGAACCGCATCTCCCCAATAGGAATTAGGAGCACGACTCTGAATCAAGAGGGTTCTAGTAACATCCAAAAGATGTCGGTGTTTCCTTTCAGCCACCCCATTATGTTGGGAGGTATATGCACAAGATGTCCGATGCACAATACCATGAGACTTAAGAAATTGAGAGAGTTGAGTACTGCCATTGTTTTTAAAAATACGCTTCGAGGCGCTGAGGCATACACCTCGAGTCATTTTTCAAGGAAAAACATCTCAAGGTTATAGCCTCATTCTGCTTCAGTGAGGCGTACACCTCGAGGCTTATGAGTACGTCTCAAGGCGCTGCCTCATTTGTGTACTGATTTTTTATTTTTTTCTACAATATTTTTCTCTTCTTTTGGTTGTGGGCTTTTTATCTTTCGTAGACAAGTATTTTCAAGTCCTTAAGCTCACAATTCATTGAAATGCATTTTTTTAGTTTATTAAAGTATTAATCTTATTTTTACTTTGTTATGCATGTTCTTTATAAATCAACATGAACACAAAATTGAGTCTTGAGTCCTTAAATCTAATGTCTCTACTCTTTAGTGTGAATCAAGCATAAGTGCTTTCTTTATTAAAATGTTTGGATGCAAGTCCCCTAATTTGACCTAAATTTAAAAAAGTTTATTGTTGTAAACATGTCTCATCTTTTCTTCTATTCAATCGGGACTAAATTAATACACATCAAAGCATGCATGAACAAAGATGGTCATAACATGCAATATTCCAAGTATTTTATCTCCCAATCCTTATTTTAAAGTAAAAAGTGATCACTGATTCACTGCTTACTCTCTTTTCCTTCTCAATTGAATGACATGCATATCTCACCTAATTTTGAAAATAATGTGTTACATCTAGTCCCTTTAGTTAAATTTTATTCAAAACATTAAATTTTGCAGAGAGTTGCCCATTATTGTGCTTGCATATCTATATTTACTTGACTTCTTACAGATTTAGAGTCCAAAAAAGAGAGTTATATAACAACTTGCATGTTTAAACCATGGTGTTAGCCTTGATATGTCATGGGGTTATGTATTTAATCATAACTATTTAATTTCTAGCTTGAAGATTGTAATTATGATTAATTATTATATTTTATGAAAAAAATTCTTTCACGAGTGAGGCTTACGCCTCGATACGCCTCACGCTTTTTAAAACGTTGAGTACTGCAGAACTCTAGAGCAAAATCAGACTGTATGTACTTAACTTTGGCAGAGAAAATGTTCTTTATTTCATTAAGAAAAGGCTGAATAACAGGTACAGCATCAGACTTGTTTTTAAGAAGAAACACCCAAGACAACCTTGAAAACTCATCGACAACAAGATAAAATCTGTGTCCCTGATGATTCGGGACACGACTAGGACCCCAAATATCAAAATGTAGCAACTCAAACAAACTGTGACTACTTGGACCATGACGACTCTGGAAAGAAGACCGATGATGCTTCCCAAGCTGGCAGCCTCGCACTGGAAAGTGGAGAGAGGAGAAATTTGTGGAAGAACATGGACCAGCTTTTACAGAGGAAGATGACCAAATCGCAGATGCCACATGTACGGAGAAACAAATCCAGTGCGAAGAGAAGGCGAGACACCAGCATACGGAGACTGCACAAGTCTGTAAAGGCCCCCTTGCTCACAGCCAGTTCCAATCATGCTGCCCGTGAGTATGTCCTGAAACACAAGAGCAGATGGTTCAAATATGACACGAAAATCTAAATCTATGGTGATGACTAATTGATAATAAATTCATAGAAAATTCAGGAGCATAGAGAACATTAGGAAGTCTCAATGTAGAAGTCAGCTGCACCTCCCCCTGACCAGTGATGGGAGAATGTGTACCATCTGCTATCACAACTGATCGTCCAGACTGAACAGGACGAAAAACACTAAACTGACCTCTGTCACCACAGAGATGATGAGATGCACCGGAATCCATTATCCATTCTGATAAGTCTGCTCTATAGCAACTAGTAAAAGTATAATCTATACCTGATGCAGCAACCTCTGAGGATCCTGAAGGAGAACTAGTAGATCGAGATATGGCGGGCATTATCTCTCTCAGTCGTGCTACAAGTTCGTCAAATCTCTGATCAGATGCCAGTGATGGAGTCTCATCCTGCTGGGTCTGCTTTGCAACTCTGGCTGATGCAGGAAACCCATGCTTAGAATAACATGTTTCCTCAGAATGACCTGTCCTGTGGCAGTAGGTACATGGCTGACGAGATCGACCACCTCCTCCTCTTGCCACGGTTGGAACTCCCCCCGCCACTGTATGGTATATGACTGCCTCTACCATGTGATGCCGTCATAGCTAAAGAAGTTTGGGACTGAAGAGGACTACCGGAAGATATAGATAGTCTACTCAGTCTACGATACCCCTCCTCCATTAAAGGTATCATAGCATCAGTGAGGATCTGGGCACGAGTTGTATCATACTCTGGATCCAGGGCTGCTAGAATCACTCCAGTCATCACAGAGTCTCTGTATGCCTTGAGCTGCTCTAGTATAGCAATCAAGGGTATGTAGCCATGTAGCTTCTCAAACATAACCCTCAAAGAAGTATAGAGGACGTGGAGAGGGCGACCATTCTTCTTCGAAGTGAAGATATCGTGCTGAAGCTGTAGTATCTTCGACTCATTCTTTGCCGGAGAGTATGTCGCGGCAAGAATGTCCAACATAGCCTTTGCAATAAGCTGTCTCAAAATGTCATTAGCTATCTCTGTGGATACAATCCCAGATAGCCATACGCGAGCATATGCATCATCTGCCTCCCATGAGGCATTCGTCCCAGTCTTGTTACGTGGCTCCTCCGCCGTGAGGATGTGCTTTTTGCCATTACACTGCATCAAACTCATGAACTGCATGGCCCACAGTTCATAGTTGGTCCCATCCATTTTGACAATGGGTGCCAGACCTTTGAAGGTACCCAGTGATGGAACTTCCACTTTGTTGTCGGACATGATGACGACAAATATCTTCAAGACTGGGCTGTAGACAAGAGATACTGGCGTCTACACTGACATACACGAAGATGGTTGTGGGTGTAGACTCATACCACAACCCCTTCCATTCTTTGAAGAGTCCCTTGGGTTGCTAGGATGTTTCTAGGGTTTCACGTGAAACCTTAGATACCCAAAGGAGGAATCTGCAGGAAGGCAACCACGCGTGAGGATGAGGTAGGTTGCACGATAGTGACTAGATGCATCAACCACGGGGCTAGGCAATATCGTGTGGTTGCGTGAATACGCAAGAAGCCCTAATGGGCAGATGACGCGATCACAGGTGGATGCATGAATGCGTGGCAGGACATGATAGAGCCCACAGCGAGCAGGAGGCTGGGAGACAGCGGCGCCCGCAGGAGGGGTTGGGCGACGACGCTCACAGGAGGGTCTGGGCGGCGGCGCCCGCAGGAGAGGCTGGGCGGCGCCCACAAGAGGGGGTGGGTGGCAATGGCGAGCCTACAGGCAGTTAGGGTTTTGGTGGGGGCAGGATTCTATGGTACATGCTCCAGTCTAGGATCGTCGCTCTGATACCATGTTGATAGGAAAGAAAAGGTTGTATTCCATCTAACCCTAGAGCTCTCTTATATAGGAGAAAAGCTCTAAGGGTAAATTACATAAACATGACAACGAAAATAAACAACTGAAAAGAAAGAACAAAAAGATATAAATACCTTAACAGTTATATGCGTCACTTGAGTTGTAGGTGGGTAAATGGATCACTCTAAGATCCATTTACCACATCCAAGTCTTTAGTCCCACATCTACCAGTTGTGAGATGTGGAGACTCAGTAAGGGCTATATAAAAAGCCCCTCACCCCATGTATCCAATGAGGAAAGTGCAATGCATATACCAACCCTTTGAGGCGTTCTCATGTGGTTTCATTCCGCTCCTTAGGGAATATGGTTCCACGTTAAATCCCGATGTCTCAATGTTTATTTATTTTCTTTGAGTTACCGCTCTGCATTCCTATTTTCTAACATGGTATTAGAGCGAGTCGATTCTCAAGGATTTCAAGTTCTTTGTTTTTATTCGAGATTCGAGATTCAATTCTAGGGTTTCTATTGAAACCCTAACTATGTTCTTGAAGATTATTTTGAAGATTATTGTTCATGTTATGAGAGAATTGTTCTTCGAATTTCTGCATTGAAGATTGTAAATTTTTGAGATCATGTAATATAAAGGAAACTAGGGTTCCTAGTTCAGAAACCCTAATCTCATGAGCATCGCCCGGTCGAGAGCAACGATCGAAGTTCGGATTCCATCACTCATCCAGCAAGACTCTTTTAGATCTGGAGATTCTGATCTTCGCGTAAGGCGACCACAACCATCGCTCGAGTCTAAGAAGCTTCCAGGCGGCCGCCATCTAGATCGCGCATATGGCGCATCTCTCTGAATTCACCCATCAAGCGATCAAAGGAGACCTGTGATGCAATAAGATATGATGCGCATGAGTGTTTCTGCTTCCAAATAGATTATTTGGAATCTCCTCAACCTGTATGTGTCCTCTGTAAAACGCCTTGCTCAGACATTTCACCAGACCCATCGTTAGGAATAATGTATTTAGAACATACCTGATGCGTGCTAGATGATGAGCAGTGACCATGAGCAGGAGCATGTCAGCGAGAGTAGTAATGTGTCAACAGAGGGACGAGGATAATGAGAGGTGGCAGTATAGGAGGAGATGCTGGAGGGGGCACAGCTGAATGTGGTGTTGGATCCGTTGTTGGTGGTGGAGGTGATGGCATATAGATCTTATCATCAGTGTCTGAAGATGTCAACCTATCACCTATAGGAGAAAAATACATCATCGAGTTGAAGAATGTGACATCAACGCTAACATAATATTCCTTGCGCAGTGAATCATCGCATATGTAACCTTTTTGAGTCCTGGAGTACCCAACAAAAACACATTTGACAACTCTAGGAGAGAGTTTGTCAAGGCTAGGAGACAACTGATGAACAAAAAGCAACCAGGCCAAAGACGCGGGGGGTAAGTGGGAACAAGGTTTTAAATCTCGATTTCAATTTCGTTTCGTGATTTTGAAAGAAATTGAAATAATTTCGAAATTTCAACGAAGTTTTTCGATTTCGGCCAAAATCGGCCTAGATTTGTGAAGGAAGGGTATATCGAGATTTCGATTTTGGTTTCGATAGAGTGTTGAAACCGAAATTTCGGTGAAATTTTGCTGAAATTTCATGAAATTTGAAACATTGAGTGGGAACAATTCCTTCTTTGGAAAAGCAACTAGAAAAATGAATTTTCTCATCCAAGACAGATGGGGGTATGCGATTCACATGATAGCATGCCGTAAGGACAACATTACCCCAAAAAGACCTCGTGACCCAACTCTGAATGAGAGTTCTGGTAACATCAAGTAAGTGGCGATGCTTTCTCTTTGCAACACCATTTTACCAGGAAGTATATGACACAATGTTTGATAAATAATACCTCGAGTTGAAAAAAAATGGTAAGAGCACGAGTACAAAATTCCAAGGCATTATTAGTTCCCACAAATTTGACAGAAGAGGAAAGCAAATTATGCACTTCATTTATAAATATTTTTATAACATCTTCTGCTTCAGATTCATTCTTTAATAAGAAGACCCATGACAGACGAAAAAAGTCATCTACAACAACAAGATAAAATCTGTCCCTGGTGATCAGGAACACGATTGGGTCCCCGAATATCAATATGAAATAACTCAAAAATGGAGCTACTGCTCCGACTCTGATGGCTAGGGAAAGTAGATTGATGATGCTTTCCCAACTGACACACCTCACACTGGAAGGACGAGTGAGGTGAAATCTGCGGCAGAACACGGCACATTTTCTGGAGCGGGAGATGAGCAAAGCGTATGGCCATGTAAATGGTGATATTGGTCCAACGGAATGAGAGGAAAGACCTGCATAAGTTGTTCAGACCAAGCGGTAGAGGCCGCTTTGCTCACGGCCATAGCCAATCACCTTGCCCGTAAGGATGTCTTGAAATACAAGAGACGACGGGTTAAAAATAGCTCGACAATGTCGATCCTTCGTAATCTAACTAATAGATAATATTCATGGAGAAGTCAGGTGCATGCAATGCATTCTGTAGATGCATGGAAGGCATCAAATTGATCTCCCCTATCCTGTGATGGGGGAATGAGTCCCATCTGCTATAACCACGGTTCTCCTTGGAGGAACCTATCTGTACGTTGTAAGCTGATCTCTATTTTCCACACAAGTGATGTGTAGTGCCAGAATTCACAATCCATTCTGTAACATCAGATCCACTACAGCTCGTAAGTACATAGGTCCTACCTGAGGTACTGGAAGATGCCGAAGCAGCAACGTCTGAATGTCCTCCCGGGGTAGATGATGAAGCAATGGGACTGGCAGCATGCATAATGTTCCTCAATCGCATAACAAGATCATCAAACCTCTGATATGAAGAGGAAGCAGCCGAGGACTCAACCTTCTCAGCTATTCAAGCCGATGCTGGGAAACCATACTTGGAGTAGCATGTATCCTCTGTATGTCTGAGACAATGGAAGTAAGTGCATGACCGATGAATACGACTTCCTCTATCTTGAGGTCCGCATGCACGAAACTGAGAAAAGCCTCCTCTACCTCAAGAGGCTGCCATTATCGAAGAGGTCTGATTAGAGACAATAGACGAGACAGTGATCCTGCGAAGTCTGTGGAAAGCTTCCTCTATTGGAGGAATAGTAGCATCCGCTAAAATCTAGGAACGAGCGACCTCATACTCAGGATCAAGGGCTGCAAGGAATACACCAACCATGGTGGCATTCCGATATGTCTTCTGCTGTTCAGGAGTAGACGTGAGGGGCATAAAGTTATGGAGCTTCTCAAACATCCTACGTAGGGACGTATACAAAGAGTGAAGTGGTCGTCCGTTTTGCTTGATGGTAATGATGTTGTGTTGAAGCTGTTGAATCTTTGTCTCATTCCTCACCTGAGAGTAAGTAGCTGCGCGGATGTCCCACATCGCCTTAGCGGTGGGCTGATGTAACCCATCATTGGCGATCTCTATTGTCATTTTACCAGAAAGCCAAACTTTGGAATATGCATCATCTGCCTCCCATGAGGCATTGACCCTAGTTTTCTCAACCCGCTCTTCCTCGATCAGAGTGTGTTTCTTACCCGTAGACTTCGTAAGGCTCATGAGCTGCATGGCCCAGAGCTCGTAGTTCGTCCCATCAATCTTGACAATCGGTGTTGGACCTCTGAAAGCGTCTGTGGCATGGATATCAACATTGTTGTCTGACATATTGCCGATTGAAGAAAGCTAGGGTTTTGTAGACCAATAGATAAGTGTCTACAGCGACATATGAGAATTTGATTGCATGTGTAGACTTATGCAATCAAATCCATCAACACGAGCGGACCTCGATACGAGCAAGGAAAACCGTAGAGGAATCTGTTGGCAAGGGCAAGGACCGACGTCAACGGGGGCCGAGCCCAAGAAGGAGAGAAGCCGGCGGCAGAAGTCTGACTCGATGGAAGGCTGACAACGATGACTTGGATGAGAGGCGGCAGCCGCTGCCCAAAAGAGAGGGCACGACGGTGGCGACGGTGAGAGGGAAAGACGGCGACGGTGGCAGCGGCTCGGAGAGGAGAGAAGGTTGACATGTGTGGTTAGGATTAGTGTTAGGGTACGAGAGCTCCGGCCTAGGACCGCCGCTTTAGTACCATGTTGGGAAAAGAATGAAACATGGTTTATTCCTTGAACCCTAGGCTCTCGTATACAGAGGAGAGACCTATGAGTAAATTACATATGTTAGGTAAACGAAAAGAAAATAGGGAAACAATACAGAAAAACCCATATATCTCTACAATATTAGATTTCTCACCCTGCTCAATTGTGGGTGTGGCCCAGACAGCACAAATGCCCAGTGGTTCATTATAACATAATGATTGAAATAATGCATAAGTGCTTGTACCTAGACAACATAAGATACTCTCCTAGGATCCACTCATCTAAATGGTATTTATCCTTGCAACTAATGAAAGTGAATACTCGATTATTTGAGTGATTAAAAGCAGTTGCTGTCTAAAAGTCAGCTTGCCAGAGAATAGTCTTGAAAGTCTTGAAATATAATCCAACTACGCATAGCATTGCTCTTACTAAGGAAACATCAAATGGATCTTGGGATCCTATAAATGGGGAACTACTCGTGTGGCCTGATAAGTTGGAATCTGATTACCTGATTATTATCCAGTTAATCAGGAAACTTGTTACTTAGTGTAGATGCTAAGTAACTAGGTGTAATTGACATGTATTATGCGCCATTTCTAAGGCAGATTAGTAATGTACTGTTAGGGTCTTGAGTAGATGTCTTCATGATGGTTATATATACCTCCTCAACTCTATTGTAATACTCACCTTCTCCTGAAAGATAACATAGAGCCCTCTCTCCGCCATGGTTTTCCCTTCCACATTGAAAAGGGTTTTCCACGTAAATTCTCCATCTCTCATGGTAATTGCTTTGGTCTCTTGTGCTTCATGCGGATTGCTTCCGCAATAAACAGAGAATATGTGCTAATGGCATTCCTATCGTCATGTTCGTTACCTTCACCCGTAAAATTTTGTTTGTGTTTGTTTACAGATTGTTCCAGGCCAATTCTACAGTTTTTTTAAAGTTTGCTTCTGTTTATTTTAGTTAAGAAAATGTATGCCCTCTTCAGGCAGATTTCTTTGTCACATGAGTCTAATATGCTTCTTTGGAATGCCAGCTTTTCTGAGGCTAGAGGAGTTTTCGTGGTATATTTTACAGCATCCAGCACAATATTGGTTTTAGTGGTCAATCCCTTCCAAAATAAAGAGTTGTCTGTATCTCTTCTTGATAAACAATTCCGGGAATCATGTCAAGCACTTTCAAATGAATATTCAAAAAGTAGAATCACATTCAAGGTGCGATAGTAACTAAATTTGTTGACATTTGTAGTTTTTGTCCTTGTATCGATTTTCTTTATCAGTATTTCTACAGGTTGAGTACTCTAGGACATTTGACTCTGCACAAAAGCTCTTGCAAAGAAGAATAGTTGAACACAGGTTTGCAATTATTATATTTTTAGCTTCTTCAATAATTTTTATATAAATATGCATGTAATTTCAAAAAGCTGTTAGGCACATTTTCATAGGTCAACCAAAATTTGTATGCTTGCCAATGGCTGTGAGACTAAAGTTTTTTATTTACTTCAAGCACTTCCATGTACAAAAACACTCTACTTTTATGAGATTCTTGTATTGAACCTATTTGTTTCGAGGTTGTTTTTAACAAGAATGTCCTTTCTACAACGTTGTTGTCCTCTTCTGTTACTCAAGCCACTTATAATTTGTGAAAATCCGCACTTGATTTTTTACTTGGGTGATTACTGGGTACACAATATGTTGGAATTAGGGATTGATGATTGTATTTTTAAATATTAATAACTATTGAGAGATATATTTGTCTTTCCTTAACTATTATGTATTTTATGTTTCTTCTGTGTCTATTATGTAAATTCCCCACTAGGGTTTTTCCTCTTTATATAAGAGAGCCCTTTGGCCCCTTTCATAATGCAAGTAATATTTCTCTTTCTCCATGGTATCGAAACGACGGTCCTAGACCAGATCTCTGGAACCCTAGCCTCTTTTCATACCTGCCAACCCCATCATTTCCTCGGTCACTCACTGCGCAGTCGTCGTTGGACCTCCTTGGGCCCTCCTCTGAGTGTCACCACCCTGAAATAGGTCCCCCCTCATCGCCGTGTAGGCCCCGACATTGTCTCACACTATTGCATGCCTCCACCGGAGCCCTAGTTGCACTGCCTCTTGCCACCGCAGGTCCCCGCGACCACACATATCCCTTCTTGGTACTGCCTCTTGCCTCCACGACATCTCTTGGAGCCACCTAGGATTTCGCGAATCTCCGAGCCTTTTCCCTCGGCACTTCTTCTTTGTCCAAAGCTCATGAAAAGTATGATTTTGGCAGAAAATAGGTGATTTTAGATCTTTGAATGACCCCGTCGGCCCTAGAGAGATCGCTTAATTGATGGGAATGGTTGTGGCATGAGTCTACACACAACCTGTTCCTCGTATGATTTTGTAGACACATTCACGCCAGTCTACATCCCCATTTTACTCCTCTCTCAATATCATGTTGGAGAACAAGGTTGTCCTATAATTTTCATGCCACCTATAGGAGAGAAATACATCACAAACTCAAAAAATGTGACATCAACACTGATATAGTATTTCCTACACAATGGATCATATCATCGGTATCCCTTCTGGGTTCTTGAGTACCCAACAAACACACATTTGACAGCTCTAGGAGAGAGTTTGTCAAGACCTGGAGTCAACTGGCGAACAAAAGCAACAAAAGCAACAGGGCAAAACACATAAGGCGATGATGTCATGTGATTTACCAGATAGCATACCGTAAGAACTGCATCACCCCAAAACAGTTGTGGGGCACGACTCTGAATAGGAAGAGTCTGAGTGTCATCAAGTAGATGGCGATGCTTTTTCTCTACAACACCATTTTGTTGAGAAGTGTAAGCACATGTTGTTTGATGAAAAATTCTATGAGATGAGAGGAAATGTGATAAAGCACGAGTACAGAATTCCAAAGCATTATCAGTTCGCACAAATCTCACAGAGGTAGAGAAAACGTTATGCACTTCATTAGTAAAAGTTTTGATCACATCCCCTACTTCAGATTTATTTTTCAATTAAAAGACACACGACAAACGAGAAAAATCATCATCAGCAACAAGGTAAACCAGTGTCCTTGGTGAACAGGAACACGACTCAGACCCCAAATGTCAACATGAAATAACTCAAAAAGGGTTCTACTGCTGACTCTGATGACTAGGAAAAGCATACCGATGATGCTTTCCCAACTGACACGATATGACATATCTTTTGGAGAGGGAGATGATCAAAGCATAGGTGCGAGGTCTAGGGAGAAACATGTCCTGTTGCATGAGAAGATACGCCTGCATAGGGAGTTCGGACCAGGTGATATAGACCACCTTGCTTACGGCCACACCCAATCACTCTGCCCGTAAGAATATCTTGAAAAATAAGAGACGAAGGGTCAAAGATAGCTCTACATGTTAACCCTTCGTGATCTAACTAATAGATAATAAATTCATAGAGAAATCAAGAAAATGTAACACATTCTGCAGACGCATCGAAGGCGTTAAACAGATCTCCCCCTGTTTGGTGATCGGGGAATGAGTCCCATCAGCTATCACAACAGTTCTCCCTGGTGGAACCTATTTATATGTTGTAAGCTTATCTCGGTCCCCGCATAAATGATGCGTTGCCCTAGAATCCATTATCCACTCAGTAATCTCAGTGTCGTGACAGGATGTAAAAGCAAAAGCGCTACATGAGGTACTAGTCATAGCAGACGTACTAGCAGATGTTGAGGCTGCTACATTTGAATGGCCTCCTGGAGATGGTGAAGAAGCATGAGGCTACAAGGTCATCAAACCTCTGATCTGAAGTAGGAGCAACTGTAGACTCAACCTGCTCCGCTACATGGGTTGATGTCGAAAAATCATTTTTAGAATAGTATGTATCCTCGGTATGACCTGAACGGTGACAACACGTGCAGGGCTGACGAATGCGACCTCCTCTACCACGAGGGTCGTGTCCACGAAAAGAAGAAGAGCCTCTTCCTCGGGAGGCTGCCATCACCAAAGAAGTCTGGCTAGTAGTTGTGGACGAAACAATAATCCTGCTAACCCTGCGAAAAGCTTCGTCCATGGGAGGAATAGTGGCATCTGCTAGAATATGGGAGCGAGCAACATCATATTCAGGGTCAAGGGCTGCCATGAATGCATCAACCATGGTAGCATTCCTATGTCTTTTGCTGCATTGGAGTCGCCGTGAGAGGCATGAAGCTGTGGAGCTTCTCAAACATCCCACGCAATGATGTATACCGTGAATGAAGATGCCGTCTGTTCTGCTTGATAGTAAATATATCATGCTAGAGTTGGAGGATCTTCGTCTCGTTCCTCGCTTCAGAATATGTTGCTGCGAGAATGTCTCACATCGCCTTAGCAGTGGGCTGATGTATCACATCATTGGCGATCTCTATCGTCAATGTACAGAGAGCCAAACTTTGGCATATGCATCATCCGCCTCCCAAGGCATTAACCCTAGCTTTCTCCACCGACTCCTCCTCGGTAAGGATGTGTTTCTTACCATTGGACTTCATAAGGCTCATGAAATGCATAGCCCCGAGCTCATAGTTTGTCCCGTCCATTCTGACAATAGGCGATGGACCTCTGAAAGCGCTTGTGCCGGGTACATCGACTTTGTTTTCAGATATATTGTTGGATATAGATAACTGGGGTTTTGTAGACCAATGAATGAATGTCTACACAGACATACGTGGATTTATGCATATGTAGACTTATGCACCCAAATCCATCAACCAAAAAGGAGCTCTAGACAAGCAAAGAAGCCGAAGACAAAAGAAGGTCGTGGTGGCGGAGACCTCGCCGCACCGCGACAGCTGGAGGGGTAGCCTCGACGGCTCGAGAGGCGGCTGGGCGGCGGTGGCCTGGAGAGGCGACATCAGCGGAGAGAGGAGGGGAGGGCCGACGGAGGGAGGAGGGGAGGGCCGTCGGCGGCAGAGAGAGGAGAGAGGGAAGGGGGGGCGGTAGGTGGGGGTTTAGGGTTACGGAGCTTCGGTCTAGGACCGCGGCTTTGATACCGTGTTGGTAAAAATCAAGAAGATGTTTATTTCGGGGAACCCTAGGCTCTCTTATATAGAGAGACCTATGGGTAATTTATATAATATGAATATAAAAAAAATAAAATAACAGAAAAGATACATAGGAATATAGAAATATCTCGGCAGTTCATGGACCCTAGATTCCCATCCCACGACCAATTGACATTATAATAAAAACAACTCAACAACTTCCAATTGTGTCATTGAGACATTTTCTTTCTGGAGTTCAATCTGGGAAAAAAATCCAACTGTTTGGTTTCATGGCAATCTGTGCAGCGATTTACATATATAGTTTCACAAGGTTATGGATCCTAACCCATGACCCATGAGATCATATAATAGAAAACAACTCAACAAGTTCTTTTGTTGCAAAATATAAGTTGCCAATGATTTCTGCAGTTCAGTTTTCATGCCTTTGCTTTTGCAGAAATTTCAGTTGCACATCCCATATGATGATTTTCAATAACTTTACAGAAAATCAATTTTTAGGTGGATTATAGGTTTCGTAATGAGGCAAACATGATTTCTTTGTCAGCGACATTTAATATTATGCTTACACACAGTGTATTGGCATTTGGTTTGTGAAAGAGAGAGGTTGCTGTCGCTGGGCACTAGCACAATGAGGTCATGAAACCCCGCTTTTATACTATGAGAAATGAAATTTGAGTCTGGCTGGCTAAATCTTTCTGTTCTTCTTTAGAATAAAAGAAATGGTGATTTATTAGCATGTTTTTGTTTGTACTTACCAGGTCTGATTGAAACCATCTAAAAGGTCAATCTTGTAACGATTTCTTAAAAAACTCTTCTCCAGCATTCTGGGAGTTCTCTGTCAACATTACTGCAGCCTTGTTTTTTGACATGTTAGAAATGAAAGTTATCTGCCTAATTCTTTGTTTAAATGTTTATGTTTTTGATTATTTCTGACAGAGATGAACATCCTGGCCCTTCGATCTGTCTTCTTGAATGTCCAAATCTTCAAGCACTGAAATCGGATATGCATATATTGGATGATTTCCCTTGTATCAGCATTCCCTGCAATACCCGTGACAGAAATTATCCGGTATGTAGTAGTATGTAATGAGTATATACTGGCATTTTCGGGCGTTTGATTAGTGTTGGAAGAAAATGCAAAATGTATTTATTCCGGGGAATCCTGTGGCTCTCCTACATAGGGAGAGACCCAAAGGGTAAATTACATAATGTAGATGAAAGAAATAGAAAATACATAAACCATTCTATAACATAAAAATATCTCTACACTCCCCCTCAAGACGGAGCATGAACACTTTTATAAGAGTCCTCTTGTTAATGCCTTGGTGTGGATGTCAACAGTCGCTCCCCTAAGCTGACATGGGACGTGGAAATGAAGCCTTTCTGGATCATATCACATGTATAGTGAAAATCTACCTCAATGTGCTTCATTCTCTCATAAAAAGCAGGATTATTAGCAATGAATAAAGTTGCATGGTTGTCACACTGTAATTGCATAGGAAGCGGTGCATCAATGCCGAGGTCGACTAGAACAGACTTGATCCACATCATCCCTATGCTTCTTTGTGCGATAGCTATGTATTCAGATTCAGCACTAGATCTGGCAACCACTGTTTGCTTCTTGCTCTTCCAGGATACTAGGGAGCCACCAACGAATACCACGAATCCTGAAGTAGATTTCCTATCCTTAGGGCATCTTGTGTGGTTTGTGTCTGCGTAAGCTGTGACAGTAAGGTATGCCCCTTTTCTGAATAATAACCCTGCACCTAGAGATGACTTAAAGTACCTCAAGATCATATGGATTGCATCCATATGCACATGTCTAGGTTGCTCCTTGAACTGACTGACCTGACTAACATCAAATGAAATGTCTGGCCTGGTAATGGTAACATAAAGTAAGTTCCCCACAAGTTCTTTGTATCTTCTCTTGTCCACTTCTTCGGTATCATCATCGTACAGTGTCATGCTTGGATCCATAGAAGTAGTAGCAGGTCTGCACCCAATCATGCCTGTATCGGCTAGAAGATCTGTAACATGCTTTCTTTGGGTCATTACCAGACCCTGCTTGTTCCTGGCAAACTCTAATCCTACAAAGTACCTTAGGGTACCAAGGTCCTTGGTGATAAACTATCGTCCAAGAATCTCTTTTGCCTTACTAGTCCCCTGCATATCATCTCTTGTAACGATGGTATCAATAACGTATACCATAATCCTAGAAAGTACCTTAGGGCACCAAGGTCCATGGTGACAAACTGTCGTTCAAGAAACTCTTTTGCCTCGCTAGTCCCCTACACATCGTCTCTTGTAACGATGGTATCATTAATGTACACCATAATAACAAAAGTAACTCCGCGGGATAGCTGAACAAATAAAGAATGGTCCGCATTGGACCTTGTGAATCCCTATTGTTCAATCAAGTTCGAGAGCTTCTGGAACCATGCTCTTGGACTCTGCTTGAGACCATAGATGGCCTTGTGAAGTCTACACACTTGTTGACACTCCCCTTCGACAGCAAACTCAGGTGGCTGCTGCATGTAGACTTCCTCCTGGAGATTGTCATATAGGAATGCATTCTTGACATCAAGCTGAAACAGAGGCCATTTACGTTCCACAACAACAATAAGTAGAATCCGAAGAGTTGAGTGTCGAGCAACTGGAGAGAATGTGTCCAGATAGTCTTATCCCATACGTCTGGGTGAACCCACGTGCAACCAACCTGGCCTTGTAGTGATTAATATTGCCATCTACTCGGTGTTCACAGTGAACACCCACTTTTAATTGACAATGGAGGCTCCCAAAGGCACCGAGACTAAACTCCAGTTATCACGCGATTGCAATGTGACCATCTCCTCTTCCATGATAATACTCCACCAACCATCTCGTAAATCCTCCCGACTCTAATAATGACAAGTATTGTTAATTCATAGTTTGACTATGATGGTTTCTTCTTTACTTTGAGACATCATTTGTTGCGGTTGGAAGGAGACAAACTCATGCACCGTGTTGGACGAGAGAGAGAATGCTCATAAGACAACAATTGAGAACCGATATTGGGTCATTAACATAAACAGAACGAGAAGAGATAAAAGGAGTACCATGCTATGGGTTAGAATGAAACTGGACAATGAATACAACAACAAAGTCTTTTCCCACACTAAGTAGGGTCGGCTACATGGATTCTTTTCCTCCATTTAGATCTATCTTGGGTCATTCTCGGGATGAGATCCAAAAAACTAAGATCCCTTTTTAGTCTCATTCCAACATTTCTTGGGCATACGGCACCCTCTCTTAGTCGGCTCAACATCCCAAAACTTGCATCTCCTCACCAGTGCATCAATTGACCTCCTTTGCAAATAACCAAGCCACCTTAAGCGATTTTCTCGCATCGTATCCTCAATTGGAGCTACAACCTACACCAACTTTCCTTCTGATTGCATTCCGAATCCGATCTTTACACGTGTGTCCACACGTCCACCTTAACATCTTCATTTCTGTTATTGTCATTCTCTGCACATGTCTATGGTTCACTTGCTAACATTCAGATTCATAGAGCATAACATGTCTCACGACTGCTTTATAAAACTTTCCTTTGATTTCAAAGAAATTTTCTTATCACAGAGAACAATAGAGGCTCTTCTCCACTTCAGCCAACTTGCATTTATTCTATTAGTAAAAATGGACAACGAATAGTTTTTAAAATTTTGCATCTTATTAAATTATTATAAATTATTTTTTTTGTAAAAAATGAATGGTTGAATCAGTGGTTTGATTCAATTGGTTCAACCGGGTTAGACGGTCCAACCGATTTTGACTGGTTTTTACTTTCTAAGTAAAACCGTATGGTTGAACCACTTTTCTTCCGGTTTTTGGTTTAACCGATTGGACCGGTTGGTTCGGTTCGATTTGTAAACCTTGGTTTGAGTTGTAATGCGAAATATATTGGCTAACCCAACTATTAGAAAAGAGAGCATACATAATTATGAGTTATACAAGGAACTGGATTGAATCCAATGTCTCATTCTGTTGCAATACCTTTCTAAATATATTACCAAAATCGTCAGTACCTGGAAGTTGCGGAGAACTAAACTCCCAATTTAAAGCAGTTATAATGAATATCCTTTTTCTTTTCTGTATTTTCCTGTCCTTTGCAGGTTCTAGGTTGGCAAGTTACAGCTGCAAAAATTAGTATGCAACGTTGTGTCTTATCAGCTCAATGGTTCAAAGAGAGAATTTTTCTCTCTCGATATGCACATGTAATTCTCATATGTATGCCTCTTACTTGTATTTTAATATCTTTATCGCACTGACCTGTAAAACAGGTGCCTGTAGGGAATTTCGAACAGGATTGGCTTCTGTTTACAATTGATGTTTTCTTCTCCAGGGCACTGCGAGATCAACAGCAGGTTAGTCTATTTTACATTTTATATTTTTTTGCTTCATTTCCTTGTCGAGAATCTGTGGTAGTTCCATTTGTCTTATTTTTACACGTTCAATCATTTTTTATGTTAGAATTTGGGCATGGGTCATATTGTGCGAAAGGTCACTGTACAGCAAGCTGGTCAATTGAGTTATCTGCTTTAAAGCGGGAGGGACTAGATTGATTTTTGCCTCAGAAACATATCTAATTTAGGCCATTCATGTCTTAGTTCCTAAAAGGCCAGATTTTTCTTAATATTTCAACGTTTCCGTTTTTTCCTACCCAATTTTGGTGGGTTCTTTTTATAATTTTTTAAATCTTTTTAACATGGCACTAATTCTTCTTTGCACATGCTCACAAATTCGAATGAGTTTCCCTATATTTATGTTATAATGATCTCACATCAACTCACATGTGGTCATATATCCATTGGGTGAAGCCTTTGAGCTTGATCTACAAACGTCAAGTTGACAACAACAATAACAATCAAGCATTTTCCTACATTAAGTAGGGTCGGCTTAAAAAATGGTGAAACCTTCTCCCACTAAAAGTACGGTCGGTTGCATGGATTCTTGCTCAAATTCATGTTGAATGATTTGACTATTTTTTATGCTGGTTGTCGGTTACCTAACGCAAACCCCACATGGGGGATTTGAATCTTGGTCTTTTGGGTGATAGGCAGACTGCACTACCACCAGGCCATTTAAGTGGGTACATCGTCATAAATAATGCCAAAAATGATTTATGGTTTCAATAAATGTTAGAGTCCATGACTAGATGGGTTGGTTTAGTGCCACATCGCATACGAGTGGGACTTGGTCATATTGGTGAGGCTATATAAGAAGCTCTACACCACTTGTATTCATTGATTTAAACATAATAGCAAGGTTTTAAAAAGCGCGAGGCGTATCGAGACATTTTCCCAGTATTGCCTTGAGGCGTAAACCTCAAAGCATATCGAGATGTAAGCCTCACTCGTGAAAGAAACTTTTTCATAAAACATAATAATTAATCGTAATCACAATTTTCAAGTTCTATAAATTAAATAGTTATGACTAAATACATTACTCCATGACATTTCAAGGGTAACATCATGGTTTAAACATCCAAGTTGTTATATAACTCTCTTTTTTTGGACTCTAGATCTGTAAGGAGAAGTAAATATGGACATGCAAGCACAATAATTGGTAACTCTCTGCAAAATTTAAAGTTTTGAGTAAAATTTAACTAAAAGGGACTAGATGTAACACATCATTTTCAAAAATAGGTGAGATATGTGTGTCATTCAAATGAGAAGGATAAGAGAGTAAGCAATGAATCAATTATTATTTTCTACTTTACCATCAGGATTCGGGGATAAAATACTTGAATATTGCATGTTATGACTATCTTTGTTCATGCATGCTTTCATGTGTATTAATTTAGTCCAAATTGAATAGAAGAAAAGATGAGACATGTTTACAAAAATATACTTTTCTAAATTTAGGTCGACGTTGGGGACTTGCTTCCAAACATTTTAATAAAAAAGGCATTTATGCTTGATTCATACTAAAGACTAGAGGCATTAGATTTAAGGACTTAAGACTCAATTAAGGACGAACAACAAAGGAGCCAATGCCCTGCCTCATGCCCCGCTGCGGCTGGAAAAACCCGCCTTCGGGCTTGCCATTCACCAGTATAAAGTAGGAGGCAGTAGTGATGCATCTCTTCATCCAATCCACCCACGCCTCAGGGAAGCCTCTTCTCTAGAAGGACACCCACAGGAACCTATAGTCGACGCTGTCATAGGCCTTTGCATAGTCAATCTTCCATAAGGTCCCTTTCCTCTTTGTCCTTATCCATTCAAGGCAGATCTTTGAAGCCATCACTAAACCATCAGCCATCTGTCTCCCTGGAATCAAGGTTCAGAAATGCGGTATGCGGTATTCATTCGGTCATGCGGCCTAAAGCGAGTAAGCGGATATGCGGAGGAGTATACAGAAGTATATGTGGTTCATGCGGTTTATAATATTTTAATTTAAAATATTAAAAAATACAATAATAAAATATGATTATATAAAAAATTTGATGATCTAACAAAACCCAAAATCAAAAATTTCAAATAAGATAATATAATCAATAAGTATATAAGCATGATATTATAAATTGCTTGTTTTTTAGTGTATATTTGAATTTAATGCATATATATATATATATACGCATACAAATTTGATTTAGTAGGGAATGCACAAATTCTTTAAGAAAACCTTTAATGCATATATAGATCATATAGATAACAAATGCTAAAGAATAATCATGGGTATACAAATCATACACCCAAAATTATACATATATATGCATATCCAAGGGACAAAACTTGTTGGCACAAAATATTGGAAAAAATGTATTAGCATATAAAATTTATTAGAAGCACAAAAATGTTAAGTGTTCAATTATTTCATATTTTATTCAAATAAATGGAATGAATATCATTAGATAGAAATTTCAAAAGACAGTAAATAACTCATTAATAAGTGTTAGGAACAATGGAAAGATATGGATATGAGAAAAATACCTTAGATTATATTCGCAAATGTTGTATATACGAGAATAATGAAAAGATGCATCAATGTAAATGATAATATAAGAGTTGCTTGGAAAAAATCGAGTTAATGTGTCATCAACATGTTGTGAATAAAGCAAAAAAGATACATGAATCATATATGAAAGCATCTTGTTCAGATATGCGGCCGCATATGCCGCATAGTCGGACCGCATATGCGGTTTGACCGCATATTGCCGCATATGGCATATGCACTTCGGTCAAGTGATCGAATACGCATATGCGGCCGCATGGACCGCATTTCCGAACACTGCCTGGAATGAAAGTTGACTGGCCCTGAAGTATCACTGAATCCAAAACCCCTTTAAGCTTGTTCGCTAATCGCTATAACCTTAACCACTATGAGATAGATTCCGTTGGAGAGAGAAATAGGCCGAAAATTTTCCACTCTCACGGGAGTATCCTTCTTGGGCACCAGGAACGGTAATGCTCGATTGATCTTCTCAAATCCTCTGTTGCCTTCCCTGAATTCGTTAAACACCTCCAATAGGCCGAAAAATTTCCACTCTCACGGGAGTATCCTTTGTGGGCACCAGGAACGGTAATGCCCGGTTGATCTTCTCAAATCCTATGTTGCCTTCCCTGAATTCGTTAAACACCTCCAAAATGTCCTCTTTCAACAGATCCCAGAACTCACGGTAGAACAATATCGGGAAGCCATCCGGACCAGGAGTCCCATCCGCATTTAAGTCCCAAATCTCTCTCGTTGCTTCCTCTACCGAGAAAGGTGCCAATAAACTCCCTGCTTGTGTGTCTGAGAAAGATTACGCCCCTCTCCCTAACCACCCCCAGCCATTCCCTGTTCTCCTTTGTGTCGCCTCTATAAAATGCCCCCTCAAGGCGCTCCCTATCGCCACCTCCCCCGAAACTCGGGCACCCCCGACCTCAATCTCATGTAGGAAGTTTCTTCTCTGCCGGCCAGAGGTCATAGAATCGAAAAACCTCGTGTTGGTGTCCCCCTCTTTTAGCCACCTCTACGTGGATCTCTGTCGCCATTCGACCTCCTCCTTTCTGTCCTCCTCCATTAGTTTTTCCAGAAGACCCCCCCTGACGTCATCCAGGCCATCCAGCCTGGCAACTTCGGCTTGGGCCTCTGCCCTCCTAGCTTGCCGCCTCGCCTTTATCTCCCTTCCGAAAGACGAAAGGAATGATTTCAACGATAGAAGCTTCGTCGTCAGTCTCGAGACCGCCGAGCCCTTCGTTGTGCTCCCTCTTCATTGCTCCGCCATAGCCTCCTTGAAGCCCTCCTCAAAAAGCTGGCTTCGCTCAAAGCGGAAAAAAGACCTGCTCCGCCCCTCGTCTCCAGATGTCCAAAGAATCGGCGTATGGTCTAAATGTGCTCGTGAAAGAGCCCAAGGTCGAGAAAGTGGGAAAGTCTCCGAGCCATCCGGGAAGAGAAGGAAGCTGTCCAGCCTGGATCGCGATCTTGCATTGCGCCAGGTGAAGGCACAGCCAGCATCATCAATGATTGGTAGCCCCAAACTGCGAGCTACCCTCAGCATCTCCTCCGAACAGTGGTCGCCTCCCCCCCCACTCCCCTCTGTGGTCGGTCATCAAGAAGCAATGTAACGTTGAGGTCCCTCCCCCAATGATCCATATCCTGGCCGCGCTTGCATTTCCGAGCTGCTCAAGTTCCACTACGAGAGTTCCCCTTTCATTGCCATTCGGACCATAAACATTCGTGACAAGCAAGCTGAGGTCATCCGCCCGCCGCCTAAGCAACCGATAGGCAAAACTGCGACTTCGACGCCACCAGAAGGTCAAAAGCATCCTTCTTCCATACGGATAACAGACCGCCCGAAGCATCCCGTGCCTCTAGCTCTGCGAGCGCAAATCGATCGCCACCTTCCAGCCCCCTTCTCGCAGCATCTGCCCACCAGAAAGTTTAGTTTCTTGAAGGAGGAAAATGTTAGCTCTAGCCTCCGAAATAAGGTTCCTTATTCCACTCGCTTCTCGGGCCTACCCAAGCCTCTGACATTCCAAGAAAGGATCTTCATCGACATACCCCCTGCATCGGCTTCTTAGGCGGAATCAGGCGCAGGTGCTCGGCCACATCCCTGTCCAGAAGGTGGAATCGATTTGGCAATTCATGCAAGTCCGCGGAGACATAGGCCGACTCCTGTAGTCTCTCCTCTCGCTCCGCCTCCGCGAGCATCACCGCTCTCCTTTGTTTTCTCTCCTCTTTACGAGTAGACCTTCTCGCGTAACACGTCACGTACCTTGGGGCTCCCTTCTCCAAACCCGAGGGCCCTCGACGCCTCCTGGAACTTCTGCAATATGGCGGTCCTCCTCACCGACATCAACCTGCTGTGTACCACCCTTGAGCGTAGCCTGGCTGTTTCCCGAAAGGCCCGCAATCACCGCCTGATCCCCCTCCCTCCTTATAACCTCCTCTGCTGACGAGTTTCCCCCGCCTTGCCACTCCTGCACTTCGAGCACCTTCCCGCCTCCAAAGAGGCCTTCCCCTCCAGGCGACTGCCTGCTCCATCCCGCAGCCAAAGAAGCCCCCCCCCCATCGATACCTCGAGAGAGCCTACTCCATCCCGCAACCAAAGAAGCCCTCCTATCGAAACCTTGAGAGGGCATTTCAGACAAAGTCTGGCGAAGCCTCTCTTCGGACCGAGTCTTCGATGTGGAACCAAGGAATGTGAACGAGGCTTTTGCAGTTGCCCCTCCCCACAGATCGGGTCGAAAGAAGCCCACTCGGACCCCCGCTTTGATCGTCTGTTCGGTTTCGGTTTCGGTGACTGACCGAAACGACATTTCGGCCGAATTTCGGTCGAAATTCGATCGAAATTTCGGTCATTTCGGTCGTTTTTTGAACTAAGGCCCCCAAATTTCGGCCGATATAGGCCATTTCGGTCACATTTCGGTGACCCACCGAAACCGAAATTCGACCGAAATTCGGTCGGTCGAATTTCGGCGAAATTTGAGGCCATGCCGGCGGAGGTGTGGTGATGCTTTGGTGCCCTCCACAGTTGCACTGAGTCATGCTAGGCTGCTCGCGGTGTCGCTGGGCTGTCTCTGAAGGGGAGGCGGCAGCACGCGGTTTGGCTGCGAGGTGCAGTAGTTGCACGTGACACGGAGGAGGCTGTGTGTGGGGTCTAGGGCATGTTGGGGTACGAGGACTCTGGTCTAGGACCAACCCTCTGCTATCATGTCGAGGGAAAATAATAAATTGCATTCTCATGAGGCCTTTGGGTTCTCTTATATCGAGGAGAGACGTTGGGTAAATTACATAATGAAGACAGAAATAATAGAAAATACATAAAAAAGATAAAAGATAAAAAAAATAGGTCAACAGTTCTGCCATTTAGTTTAACATGTATAAGTTTGTGCCTGGCCTTTCGAGTTGTAAGGTATCTAATCTTTCCAGGTTTGGAAGCCATTGAAGGATTAACCAACCAGTTACCAGTTAAGGCGGGTGTTTATATGCCTGGAAAATTTCCCTTACCCAAGCACTTTTTCAAAAAAGGCTGACCTTTGCTCCTGCTCCTTTTTCTCGCTTTCTTCTATGTGGAGGAAGATGCAAAATGCGAAAAAAGCTCCAATCACTCTTAAGGTGGCTTCAGATCTAAACCTACTTTGTGGCTTTTATATATCGATGCCTTTTTTGTTTTGTTGTTTTTATTAGCTCTGGACTTCAACTCCCTGCCTCATATTTACTTGTTTGCCAATTGAAAGTCAAGAATGCATCTTTATTGCTGTTCGTTGTTTCTTTTATCTATATTTCAAACTTATGTAGGTGTTAGTATATTGTATTTCAGAGTAACTGAAATGTCCAACTCACCTTGCTTTATTAATATCACTATCTGACTGTTGCCTTTTTTGGATTCTTGATTTCTAGGTATTATGGATATCAGATGATGGCATCCCGGATTTGGGTGGAATTGTTGAAGATGATGCATCTTTCGTAGATGAAGTAAGTATCTGAATTGTTGGAATGGATTTTAGATAAATGTAATTATGACTTCCTTGAACTCAGTAGGTGTCTAATCCCGTCCTGACATATCCTGGTGCATATCGGAGAGTTGCAATTGAACTCAAGGTTAGCATACCTTATCGGAGACCTTTCTTATGATTTTATAGCGAATTTACTGTCATGTCTACATTCATGTGAACTTATCTACTGCACAGTATCTAGGATTTTTATATTTAATAGTTGATCTGCCAGTGTGCGTTTTGTGGTTTCTTATATTTTATTTGTCATCTGTGTGGTTTCTACACAGATTCATCATTTAGCAGTAAACGCTCTCCTAAAAAGTAGCCAAGTGGATGAGATGGAGGGAGGAGCACTTTTTGGATTTGAGCAAGACATGAATTCTGGGTCACATTTTAGTAACGATTCATACTTCGATGAATCAAGCTCATGTGCTGCTGCATTTCGTGTATTGAAACAATTGATCCAAAGATGCATTTCAGATGCAGTTACTTCTGGAAATATATTTGCTGATTCTATATTGCAGCATTTCTACCGGTGGATGTGCAGGTTGTGAATTTTAAATTTGTTGTATGCATACATTACGTGTCTGTATCTCACATTTTTTTATTTTCTCACTTTCAGCCCATTATCAAAGCTTCATGATCCAGCGCTTCATCGTGTTCTTCACAAGGTAATACTTTTTTTGTCCAGGTTTGAATATCTTCAGATATTCTGTTAACTTCAAAAGCCCATGCATGCTGAAGCCCGCAAAGGCATCTTTCTCTGTTGATGTGGACTTAAAGTTGATTTTGGAAAAGGGTTTGGATCACCCACTTTTAATTTTCATGGCCTTTTTAGTTGTTGTGCCCTCTTTTTATCCTGCTAAAAAATGCCAATCTTCGTACCTTAACTTCAACCTAAGTTCCTACATTACCCTTATTCCTTCCTCTGTTATGTCCTGATTCATATGCTAACTATTTAACTTCTATGTTCCATTAGTTGCTGCAGTATCAGGTACTATAAATGTATATTATATGTATAAGATTGTCCGGAAGCAAAAGTTAGAAAGTTTATATCTGCTACCTTTAATTGAAAATTTTTAACTAATTGAAAAAATAGAGAGAGAAAAAATGAGCTTTATTAACTTGAGGAGGAAGAGCTTTGAGCTTTCACAAAAAAAATGATGTATAACATTAATATCAACATGGTTTGTAGCCCTAATGTTTGGTGGTGGGTTGGAGGGGGGGTATGGTGGCATCTCTGTGGGCCTCAAGTGGAAAGTTTACATGTTAATGGTAGCATTCAGCAGACCATGAATAGAAGGGTTGGTCCATGCAGGTACTTAATAGGAGTAATATGCAGCTTGGAAGATATGGTTACAGCCTTTATTAGCAAAGGATCAAGTGAAGGCAAACATGGTGGTTTGTAACTATGGATATGTGAAGAAATGGATGATGGGTGTTGAAAATGAAAATCAAAATTAAGCGGAGTGAGGAAATACTGGTTTTCGAAATGTTAGAAGATCTATTGACTGTCTAAAGCCGGTTTCGTAATTTCACCTAATCTATTTAATTATCTGTATTCTTGATTTAACTATGTCAGGTCATGAAGAAAGTATTTGCCTTGCTGCTGGTAGAGATACGGAAACTGGGAGCTATCATCATTTTTGCCAAGTTCTCAAAGATTGTTATAGATACTGGAAAATTAGACCTGCTGTCAGCACATGCTTATTGTGATAGCTTACTGAAGGCTCTGCAGTCAAGGTGAGTCTCACCCATATCGATGTTTCCAGAAGTTCTACAGCCTTCTTGGAGATGCTGATGCTATATTCTTGTAGGGATTTGTTTGAGTGGATTGAGCTTGAACCTCTACATTATTGGGACTCTTTGCTGTTCATGGATCAGGTTAATCATGATTGAATACTTTTATATGGAGCGTTGTATGTTTTGTTGCAAGTTTGAGGAAATCTGTCAATATTATCTTGGGCATGTTACATTTGTTAACTTCATGATATTCATTGGTAGCTAGGTCTTTAGAGTTGATTGGGTCATTCTGTTCCCCTTATTATCTACTTAATTTGAGTTTCTTATAGTGGTTTGCATGTACATGCATGCATGCATGTGCAATCATACACAAGCGCACACACACACATGTACACCTACTAGTGCATCATACACATGAAAAACGATTAGATAATAAACTTAGTGTTGAGTTGCTTGTACGTGGGTAAATGGTTCAAGGGTGACGATCCATTTACCCGGTTGGGGACTTATTTGTACCTAAAGTTGCAGAAGTCTGTAGTCGGTTCTCGGTCGGCTATGTCACTGACTAAGGATTAATCAGTAGTCGAGCGAGTAATCATATTAAGTTGAGTTTTAGTCGGTTTTGATTTTTTATTATTTTAAATTTATAAATCATTTTTTTATACATGTATTCTTATATATTTGCATATTTGCATAGATTTAGGTACTTTCAGGACCATATTTTAGTAACCGACACCCCCTTTATTTCATCTAAAACTAATAATTTATATAAGTGGACCTTTTTAGGGATTTACAAGTATAAAGAAAAAGGAATTTACAAAAGGAGCTCATGTTGGGGCAAGTAACTACTCCGTATGCCTCGTGACTAGAGTACAACCATTTCTTCCTCCATTGCAAGATGCCACTGATTCATACCTACTCTCCCGATATTTGTGTGGGATCGTAACAGCTAATAGTCCCACAACAAACTTTCAGAATCCCTCTATTAGATGGTCTAGTGAAACATGCCCTAAGAGAGGGTACATAACACATGTACACCTCCTCTTTCGAAGTGTAGTGGGTTGGTCAAGATATTTTGCATGATCCGCCTCTTGTACGCCAGACTCCTGAGGAGTTGCACTCTCCTCCTATATTGTATCTTGTTATACACAAACATCAACATTACCATCAGTGGAAATCAAATGTTCAGGATTTACTTGGGGTGAGTTAGATAATGGGGAAGGTACAAAAATATTGGGTCTAGTAGTCAGTATGTGAATGTACACATGAGGTAGAGTCTGAACCTTAGTTGGTGTGGTTGGAGTTGGTTGCGAAGGAGGATGTATGTTGAGATAGATATTTTTTTTATCTATATTTACTTATTCTTCTATCTACTTTATGTAATTTTCCCTTACGATTTTTCTCCTATATAAGAGAGCCCTAGGGTCTCAATGTGATACAATTAAATCTTTTCCCTTTTCACATGGTATTAGAGTCCCTGACCGGAGCATGTGTCGTAGCCATCCCTTTCCCAACTTAAGCCCTAAGGGATGTCACTCCTTTCCCTCTCCAGGCCACAACAGTCGCCGCTACCGCAAGCGCGACAACCACACTAGCCACGGGTGTAGAAGCCGTTGCAGGTGGCCATCGACATCGTCATTGAGAAGCCGCATCAGCAACCTGCTATCGCCACTACAACCCCAAAGAGGGCTTCTTAGCAGCCTTCTTCGTTGCCCAAGAGGCCTCTATCATTGCCTATACCCGAGAAGGGGGAGGGGGGGATAATGCCAACCCTCGTGGCGCCTATACAAACAATGAGTGATCGAAAGTTGATTGCACAAACCTCGGTTTCTCTGTCAAGTCCAAGGGCTTCTGGAACTTTGCTCTTGGACTACTTAAGGCCATAAATAGCCTTGTGTAGCCTGTAAACCTTCTGACACTCCCCCTCAACAACGAACCCAGGTGGTTGCTACATGTAGACCTCCTCATGTAGATCATCATATAGGAAGGCATTCCTCACATCAATTTTGAAAAGGGTCAATCTCGTGTCAAAACAACAGATAGGAGAATATGCGTAGTAGAATATCTGGCAAGTAGAGAGAAAGTATCATGATAGTCCACCCCATATGTCTGGGTGAACCCATGTGCCACAAGCCTCGTCTTATAGCAATCTACACTGCCATCTACACGGTGCTTCACAGTAAACACCCACTTGCACCCCACAACGGATGTGCCAACTGGAGTTGAAACAAGACTCCAAGTGCCACACGACTATAGTGTGACCATCTCCTCCTCCATGGTTAGACGCCATTGACTGTCCTGAATAGCCTCTTGATATGTCTGCGGTATCTCCACGGTTGATAGTGTCAAGGTAAACCTCCTGAAGTCATCTGACAGATTGCTCAAAGAAACATGGATTGCTAAAGGATATGTAGCACATGTACGTCTCTGCTTTCGTAGAACAATTGACACATCAAGGTCATTTGTCATGTCTTGAACCTGTAAGCTTCCCTCTTGAGAGGGCACTTGCTCATTTTGTGGAGAATCCTACTGCATAGACAACTCAGTAGTGCCATCAGTAGAAACAATGTGCTCATTACATTCCTGAGGCGTGTTGGATGATTAGAAAGGAATGTGAACATGGGGAACAAAGCGAGACCTGCGAGTAAACACACGTGACAAAACTCAGTCAAGGTAGGTGGTGGTTCAGGAATAGGCACAGGAGTAGGTGGAGATGCAAGAGTAGATGGTGGTGGTGGTGGAGGTGGTGGAGATGGTGGTAGAGCAGGAGTAGGTGTAGGTAGCCGACAGCCAGCGTAAGACAGTCGGAGACAACTTCTTAAATATTATTTTTTTAAAATACTATTTAGGAAGTTGCCTCATTACAGTCAGATCTTTTCAACATGGATTTAAGCAAACATACAGATTTCGTTGGGGCGTTCCCTACTTGCGACGCGTTGCATCGCTCGAATGCAATGAAAAATTGGCAATGGCCGCTACATCGCAGCCTGGATGTAGTTCAAAACTTACAAAGGTTCTCGCATGAGTAACGCATGCGGGTAAATAAGCTAGTTGCGATGCATCACCGCTCGGATGCTGTCTAAAATTTACAAGGGTTCTCGCATAGTGGACGCATGCGAGTAAAGAAGTTAGTCCAAAAAAGATTGCAAAGGAAGTTGCGGATTGGTAGTTTGAATGTTGACACGTTAACTGGAAAATTGATGGAGATAGTGGATACGATGGAAAGAAGGAAGACTCATATACTATGTCTTCAAGAGACTAAATGGGTTGGAGAGAAAGCAAGGAAGATCAAGAAGACATGCTTTAAACTTTGGTATTCAGGTAAAGATAAGGGTAGAAACGGTGTTGGAGTGGTTGTTCATAAGTATTTGAAGGATTGTATGGTTGAGGTGCAAAGATTTGGGATCGGGTTATTTTGCTAAAATCGGTGCTTGAAGAAGAAATTCTGAATATCGTCTCAGTTTATGCACCGCAAATTGGTTTAGATGAAAGGGCTAAGCAAGCTTTTTGGGAGGATCTGGATAAGATTTTACAAGGAATCCCACAGAGAGAGATGATTTGCATAAGTGGAGATCTTAATGGACATGTGGGAAAAGATGCTTCAGGGTATGCTAGTGTTCATGGAGGACATGGTTTTGGGGATAGAAATGAAGAGGGAAAAGTCATTTTGGATTTTGTAATGGCATATGATCTTTTCATAGCAGACACTCTCTTCAAGAAGAGGGATGATCATTTAATTACTTATAAGAGTGGACCAATTAGAACACAGATAGATTACTTTGCGTTGAGGAGAAGAGATCGGTTGTGTTGTAAAGACTGCAAAGTAATCCCAGGAGAGAGTTTGACAACCCAGCATTGCTTGTTAGTCTTGGATGTGCAAATAAAAGAGCCGGTAAAGAAAAGGAGGGTTCCTGATATCACTAGAACTAGATGGTGGAATCTTCCATTGAAGCAATCGGGCTTCAAGGAGAAGGTTTTAGAAGACTTATCTTGGGATTGTAGCGGAAGTGCAAACGAGATGCGGGAGGCAGTAGCATCTTGTATCTGAAAGGTGGACAAAGATATACTAGGCGAGTCAAAGGGAGGAGCTCCAGGTCAAAAGGAGGCTTGGTGGCGGAGTGAAGGAGTGCAAGAGAAGCTAAAAATTAAAAGAGCATGCTTTAAAGCTATGTCTAAGGATAGAACAGTGGAAACTGTCACAAACTACAAAATAGCGAAGAAGGAAGCAAAGAAGGCTGTAAGCGAAGCTAAGTCAAACGCTTATGAAGTTTTTTATAATAATCTCGACTCTAAGGAGGGCCAGAAGGATATTTTCAGGTTGGCCAAAGCAAGAGAAAGAAAGACCAAAGACCTTTCTCAAGTGAGATGCATTAGGGACGAGGAAGGTCACGTGCTTGTTACTCAGAAGACATAGAGACTAAATGGGAGAAGTACTTCCATAAACTTTTCATTGGGGAGGAAATAGAGAGATCATTTTGGGTGATTTAGCTAGTAGTGAAAGTTATTTGAATCGTGCAAGCTATAGAAGAATACAAAGAAAGGAAGTAGAGGGGGCTTTGAAGGTTATGAGACTTGGGAAAGGCGTAGGACCGGATGGCATCCCAGTAGAAGTATGGAGCGTTTTAGGTGAGCGCGGTTTGACTTGGCTTATGAATCTATTTAATGTTATTTGACGAAGAAAGAAAATGCCTGAAGATTGGATGAGGAGTATCATGGTGCCTTTTTATAAGAATAAAGGAGACATTCAAAATTGTTCAAATTACAGAGGTATGAAGCTGATGAGTGACACTATGAAAATTTGGGAACGTATGATCGAAAGAAGGTTGAGGAAAGTTTCCAACATAAAAGAAAACTAATTCGCCATGCCAGGTCGCTCAACCATTGAAGCCATCCATTTGCTGAGGAGAACAATGGAGATTTATATAGCTAAAAGGAAGAACCTCCATATGATCTTTATTGATTTGGAGAAGGGTTATGAATCTGTCCCACGAGAGATATTGTGGAGAGTTTTGGAGAAGAGACAAGTACCTGTCCTATACATTAACCTCATAAAGGACATGTATGATTGGGCTTTATCTTGTGTAAGGAACCCGTTTCGGAAGACTGGCTATTTTGACATCAACATTGGTTTACATCAAGGTTCAGCTTTGAGTCCATTTTTTTTACTTTGATTATGGACGAGTTGACAAGTCACATACATGATGAGTTACCTTGGTGTATGTTATTTGTTGATGATATTGTGTTGATTGACGAGACTAGAGATGGAGCAAATGAGAAGCTTGAGGTCTGGAGACATGCATTGGAGACTAAAGGATTTCGTATAAGTAGGGCTAAGACAGAATATATGGAGTGCACCTTTGATGGAAGCAATGGTGAAGGAATTGAGGTGAAGATTGGTGACAATAACATTTGGAAGAGAGATTCTTTTAGATATCTGGGATCTATTTTGCAACATGATGGGGAAATTGATGGAGATGTTACTAATAGAATAAATGCAGGCTGGCTAAAGTGGAGAGGAGCCTTTGTTGTTCTCTGTGAAAAGAAAATTCCTTTAAAAATTAAATGAAAGTTTTATAAAGCAGTCGTGAGACCTGCTATGTTCTATGGATCTGAATGTTGGCCTGTGAACCATAAACATGTGTAGAGAATGGTTGTAGCAGAAATGAAAATGCTAAGGTGGATGTGTGGACACACACATAAAGATCGGATTCGTAACGATGCAAATTATGCAATTAGAAAGAAAGTTGGTGTAGTTGTAGCTCTGATCGAGGATAAGATGCGAGAAAACCGCTTAAGATGGTTTGGTCATTTGCAAAGAAAATCAACGGATGCACCAGTTAGGAGATGCGAGTGTTGGGTTGTTGAGTTGGCTAAGAGAGGGCGAGGAAGGCCCAAGAAGTGCTGGAAAGAGAGTATACGAAGGGATCTTAATTTTTTGGATATAAGCCCGAGATTGACCTAAGATAGATCTGAATGGAGGCGAAGAATCCATGTAGCCGACCCTACTTATTTGTGGGAAAAGGCTTTGTTGTTGTTGTTGAATATAAAAGATAACAAATATCTCAACAATGATAATTGAAGGAGACCAGGAAGGACACAACGTGGTGGTAGAATGATATGATTTTGTCTGCACTGTCATATAGGGAACATATAGTTTGTGCAGACTTATAGAACAACCCTTCCCATTAACTCTAGTGATTCTCTATGGTAAGCGGATTGGATATAAGTGAATGAATATGCCCACGACTGCACCAAAATCGTGGACTTGTGGGTGCGGTCGGGCACTAGCGCAGAATCCTAGGTAGTGCTATGGGCTAACACAGGACCCGAGGTAGGGTTGCACACCACCGTTGGGGGTTAACCTTTACGTGGAGAGGTGCAACAACACTACCGAGGTGGCAGCGATGAGAATGGACCGCTCTGGGTGGTCCTATGAGGTCTTGTGGTAGCGCAGTACCTGAGGTGAGAGTCTGCAAGGACCAAGAAATGGAGGGATCATGCACGCGAGATCAGGGAGGAGGAGAGGCCAGCGGGTATAGGACTAGGGTATCAAGATGATATCGGAGTTGTCGTCCAAGAGTGCCACTCTGATACGATGAGGAAAAAAATGAATGACTTGTTTCTTTTGTGGCTATAATGCTCCTTTATATATAGGAGAAACTTTAGAGGACAAATAATCAATGGGAAATTTACATAAAAGGGAAATAAGAAATATACACTATTTCTTATAATATATTAAGATTAGAAGACCTGCCCATTTAGGGGGTTTCGACCATAAAATGGCGCTATGTAATAAAACGGAAATAAGAAATATATACTATTTCTTATAATATATTAAGATCGGAAGACCTGCCCATTTAGGGGGTTTCGACCATAAAATGGCGCTGTGTAACGCTCTTAGAGTTTGGGATAATCTTCATCCTTGTACTACCATTCTACTATCACACTTAAGATATTCGTCGCCACCTTTTTGATATAATCTAGTTAAGTGCAAGCCTCGTAAATCTTGTCTCGTGCTTGTTACGTGTGTGCCTCTCTGTTTGATCCATGTTCTACTTCTGTGTATAACAGAAGTCGACACCAGTTTATTAGAGTATTGTTAGTCCTGGAAGTCCCATTTGTGTCTCTAGTTCGTACATGCATTCATATATACAACCCTCTCTATATACGTGTTTTCATGGGTGAGAAAGTGAGTGTTATTCTTGCATTAAGTGTTGTAAGCTATTTGAAATTCTTCATTGGCAAGTAACCATTTTTACTTGTGAATTGTCTGTGCAGTACAACTACGGAGGAATTCAGAGGAAGTGCATGCCCGAGTCTGCAGGTGATGGTTCAGTGCTTTGTGATAAGAGTACGGGAGACGAACCTCAAATTGACATTGTATCGAGCTGGAATATAGCTGAATATTTGCCGAAGGCAACTCAGGTAACTGTCGAACATTCCATTAAATGTTTTTCCACTTGCAGAGATGCTTAAGCTTTGCCACTCGTTTCTTGATATGCTCTTTAGATACTACATTGGTTTGAATTGCTGATATGATCGAGGATTAAAGTTGGCTCATTATGCAGGATCATTTCATTTTGATTGTCTCTGAGTTTTTATACCTTCCATGGAAATACTCAAGAGAGTGGGTTGCTTCTAGACAAAGAGAAAGAGATGATAATTTTTGTACCCCTTCGATCACAATCAATGCCGCAGAAACTCTTGAAGCATGTATGAAGAAATTTCTTGAAGATAAGGTGTACATATTCTCATGACTTTATTTTGCTATGCTGTGTGAACCGATTTTTTAAAGCTGTGAAACGGATTTTGGAGTTGGGAGTATTGATTCCTTAAGTTTAATGTCACAGATTAGCAATTATTTCACAGAGAAGCTTCTCAAGATTGTACGAGACATTCTTCATCATTTCAAAGGCCAATCCGTAGAAGAAGCTGATAAATCATCTCAAGTTACCATCCATGAACACAAGGGGGATGCAGCCTTAGAGTTTATTAAACATATTTGTGCGGTTCTTGCTCTTGATCAGCATGTTCAACATGATATCCTGGTAAATGTTGCATTTTTCAGTGATGCAAGAAGGCAATTTAGAGTATCATTGCAAAGTTTGCTCATGGAAATGAATGAGCTTTAGTTTTTATTTTCATTTTCTGCAGTTCTAATTCATATCATCAGATTTATTTTGCAGTCTTAATTCATATCATCAGATGCACTATGCAAGTACTTGAGATACACCATACTGATAATATGCAAGTCAGGGCATGGTTTCATGTGGATTTCTTAGTGTGACACTATTCACCTATTTTTATTATTCCAAGTCTGGTGGTAGTGCAGTGTGCCTACCACCTAAAAGACCAGGATTCTAATCCCCCCTTGTGGGGTTGCGTTAGGTAGTCAACAACCAGCGTAAAAAATAGCTGAATCTTTCAATATAGATTTGAGCAAGAATTCATGCAGCTGACCCCACTTATAGTGGGAGAGGCATTACCTTCTGGATTGATTATGGATTTTTCATTTTGTTTTAAGGTATTGCATGGAATTACAATTATTTATTGGTCTATCCACATAGAAACATGTGCTTGAACCATGAAATCTAGCAATTATTAAAAGCTCGCCTAAAAAGCTCCATCTGATCTTTGTCTCAAAGGGCTGATTTCTCACTTTTTAGGTGAACCCGGTGCTGTTTCAGGATGTCATGCATTTGTTTCATGCCCTCCAATTCTTTGATGATTCCTTTTTCTTTTTTGGAAATATCCAACTTAGTATCTTGTACTCTATTTATTGATTTGCATTATTTTTTACCTTTTTTCTTCGTGGCATCTGACTTCAATTGTGTTCATATTGCAGAGAATGCGAAAGAATCTCTTGAAACTGGTCCGAGTGAAAGAATTTTCGCCCGAGGCACAGTTTCGTGATCCTTGCCCCTCCTTCACCCTCCCAAATGTTATTTGCAGGTGACAGTTTGAATTTTCTTACTGGCAGCATTTGTGTTCTGTCATTTAAATTTTCCATGGCATCTTCTCCTTCTGTGTATCTTATTTTAAATAGCATACTCGCTGCACCTTTGTTTCTTTTTCAGTTATTGCAATGACTGCAGAGATCTGGACCTGTTTCGCGACTCATCACTTTCTGAACAAAAATGGCGATGTGTAATGCCAAACTGTGGACAACCTTATGATCGTGAGCAGATGGAGAACTCATTACTTCAGATCGTACGGCAGAGGGAGAGGCTGTACCATTTGCAGGACCTGGTGTGTGCCAGGTGCAGACAGATGAAAGTTGCACATCTTGCCGAGCAATGTGCCTGCGGTGGCTCTTATGTCTGCACAGAGAACTCTTCTGATTTCTTTAGCAAGATGCAACTTTTTCTAAGTGTAGCGAACAGTCAGAAGTTTGACCTTCTTCAAGAGTGTGCTTCATGGTTATTAGAGGTGCCAAAAGCACTATACATTGGGCAGGCATAGTTAACTTATTTGATCTCTAGAGTAACAGATCCTTGGCATATTATGCAGTACAAAAGCTGTGACCTTCATACTAGAGAAATCAAACTCACTATGACGTTGGTACAGAAAAAAAAAGCAAGCAGCCGTAACTGCACATAATTTGGAGCAGAGAGCTGTCTATATAAAAGACGTAAGATTTATCTATGGCTATTCTCCTCAAGATGAGAGTTGGAGAATTTGCTTCTCTTGATTTCTACATTAGAAGGGTAATGGCTAACAATGATTTGAGCTTTATGACAATTGTATGGTTGCAGCACCGATTCTGTGCATCTGGTAGACAAGCCAGGAGCCGGTTGCGGGATCTCCACCCAGTTCATCATAGAAGAGCCATACAAGAGTTTGCAGTCCTTTTTATTTTTTTTAGATGAGGATTATCAGGATAGGTTGGCAAGCTAATAGGAACCAGATACTTGGTGTGAGGCATAATTTGAAAACGTTGTTTGTGGAAGCTTGTTTCCCTATATTATTCTTGTAAACTTTGCAAAAAAATTGTACATATAGAATGCAGTCAAAATAACAATGCATCTTACTTCCTGATAAGATTGTCTTTCATTATTATATGGTGGAAACTTTATTTATCATTTTATGCTCAGAATTTTACCCATGTCATAAGACCAATATAAGGTGATGGTAGTACATCTGCCTGAGGTCATCCATGATGTTATGCTACTGTCTGCTTTACCTTATGTTGCGAATCGCGGAAGCAAACACGCACAAAAACGATCAAACAAGCAAAACGCAAACTCAAGGATTTACAAGGTTCACCCGTAAATGGGCTACGTCCTTGGGCGGCGGCGATCGGTTTCACTATATGGAGAAAGATGTAATACAGAGGGTACTGAGAAGGTACAGATATGGGATGAGAAACAGGATCAGAAATGAGGATGCAGTATCTGCTGGCCCTGGGGCCCTTTTTATACTGCAACAGAAGAATACCATAAGTATTCAGCAATCCATCCCAACAGCTCTCAGCCAATCAGAAGACAGGACACAGATCAGACATGTCAGCAGTCCTAGCCCAACAGCTCTCAGTCAATCAGAAGGCAGGATACAGATCAGACTTGTCAGCAATCCTGGCCCAACAGCTCTCAGCCAATCAGAAGGCAGGACACAGATCAGACTTGTCAGCAATCCTAGCCCAACAGCTCTCAGCCAATCAGAAGGCAGGACACAGATCAGCCACATCAGCAGTCCAATAAGTGGTTAGGATTCAAGTCAAATTAACAATCTCCACCTTGAATTGAATCCTCATATAGTAGAATGAACCACTACTATTACTCCACCATGAGTTGAATTCTCCACTAGCAGAATTAACCACTGCCAGATTCCACCGGGGTTGAATTCTCATATAACAGAATTAACCACTGTTATACTCCATCGTGAGTTGAATTCTCCACTAGCAGAATTAGCCACTGCTAGACTCCACCGGGGTTGAATTCTCATATAACAGAATTAACCACTTGAAATTTCTCCTCAGAGAAGCTTTGCCAAGCTTCACCGTGCCGCTGCCAGCCCCTCATTGGGGCTACTGCCAACTGTCGATATTGAGCAAGTCCAAACAATGCTTGAACTTACTCCCAGGAACTGTAGACCCTTGCAAGACATATAGGATCTTCTGCTTGTTGCCTTTGATGACAACAACTCCAGCTTTGGCAACCGGCATGACTCCACCTTCATGCATGTGGAGAGAGAACAGACGTTGCTTCAAGAGCAACTTGTTGGTCAGAGACTTCTTCATGTATAGGCCTTCAAGTCTCAACCACAGACCGGCCGCAGAATCCCCATCAGCAACCTCAACGATAATCTCATCCGCCAAAAATAGCATGATCGTCGAGTGTGCCTTCTCTTCCTGCACCATCAACTCGGACGGCTCGAGTGCCTTCGCCTGCTCTTGATCTAATGATGCCCAGATGCCCTGCTGCTTCAGAAGGGCGCGCATCTTGATCTGCCATAGACTGAATCCGTTCTTCCCTGTGAACTTCTCGATCTTCAGATTGTGTGATGCCATCTTGCTGGATGATCCTGACGGAACCTGGAGCTCTGATACCAGTTTGTTGCGAATCGCGGAAGCAAACACGCACAAAAACGATCAAACAAGCAAAACGCAAACTCAAGGATTTACAAGGTTCACCCGTAAATGGGCTACGTCCTTGGACGGCGGCGATCGGTTCCACTATATGGAGAAAGATGTAATACAGAGGGTACTGAGAAGGTACAGATATGGGATGAGAAACAGGATCAGAAATGAGGATGCAGTATCTGCTGGCCCTGGGGCCCTTTTTATACTGCAACAGAAGAATACCATAAGTATTCAGCAATCCATCCCAACAGCTCTCAGCCAATCAGAAGACAGGACACAGATCAGACATGTCAGCAGTCCTGGCCCAACAGCTCTCAGCCAATCAGAAGGCAGGATACAGATCAGACTTGTCAGCAATCCTGGCCCAACAGCTCTCAGCCAATCAGAAGGCAGGACACAGATCAGACTTGTCAGCAATCCCAGCCCAACAGCTCTCAGCCAATCAGAAGGCAGGACACAGATCAGCCACATCAGCAGTCTAATAAGTGGTTAGGATTCAAGTCAAATTAACACCTTATTTATGAATTTTCTTGTCTTCCATGGAAAGCATCAAGGGGTCATTTGGTAGAGGAATGAGAGAAATGGACAAGGATGGATAAATTATTATTTTTGATCGGTTGGAGGGAGAGGATAAGGAGGGATAAGTGGTAGTTATTTGCTACTCTTTGTTTGATAGGAGAAAGAGGATAAGGAGGGATAATGTGAGTGCATTAGATAAGATTGATATATAAGTGGTACTTATTTGTATTTTTTTGGCAGGAAAGTTTTGATGATGGAGGGATAATAAGGGAAACATAATTCCTTATATTGACTACAGGATCAAAATGTTAGACTGTATAGAGGGATACGAAATTGAAGGAATAAGTAGGGATATCCATCATTCCTCAAATGAACACCTGTAGCCAAGCACTGTCATGGACAGACGTATGCTCAAATTTGATTTGGTGAAAGATGAGTATGCACAAAAAAATAAGGGAAGGGTCATCTAAGTTCTCTAAAGGTCTTTTTTTTAAGATTACGTGATTGAACAGGTTGAAATTCAAGCATATTAGGTACTCTAATGGTAAAGGATGGAGCCCATTCTGTTCATTGGTAAGTTTTAGGAAAGACTTCCTTTGCATTTCAACAATATATACAATTTCTAGTGCTTGCACCATTCCCCTTCGTGAACTTTATCAAATTGTTGATCAGAGTGAGGATCACTATCTTAACTGTCGAATGTCAATAAGAAACCACGTGTTGAATAAAGTTCTATAACAGGAAAATGTCCAAAAACAATCATAAGTTAGGATCTTGACTGGAAAAAAGCAAGTAATTGGAACCATAAGAAGAAACTAGCATAACAACTAGATGCTTTAACTTGGGAAAAGATGTCCAACCACATTTATATAGGCTGGGTTGGGAAAATCTCCAAAAACAAGCACAAATAGGAGTTTGACTGGACTAGATTCTTTAACTTGAAAAAAGATGTCCAACCTATTCTTTATATATGTTGTGTGGGTTCTCTGCATGCAGGAACTTAGTCTTTAAGGACATTGATTTCTCCTAATTATAATGGGAATACTAATTTGAAGAAATAAGTTGATGAACTGAGATAATGGTGTAGGATTATTTCTCATCTTATGGGCTTTAAGATTTTGTGCAGTTCACATACTATTACATCTATGCCTATATAAAGGTCCCTTGATCCTTCATCTAAAGAATCAACTTGAAACAAAGACAGAGAGAGCAAGAAGAGAAGAAGTAGCTCATTGCTCCTACGTGATCAGAGATGAAAGCATATCTATGTTTTCAGATTGGTAAATGTCTACAACTTGGTTAACTTGTTGGTGATCTTGATTACATGTTTGTCTTGAACTATCTCTATCTTTCGGTAATTCATGCCATTGTTGAGAAGGTTGATTTTGTGTAACTCCCGTGTCATGAGATACAATTTTTAATATAGTTATTGATTTTGAGGTGCGATCTTTTTTTTTGTGATACATATTGAGCACTTCCATTTAAATTTTAATGCGCATTTGTGGTTGGAACTTTTTTTATGATTGTGGTTGCCTAAGGATTTGATATAGCGTGCATGATCCATTTATCAACTCTGTTATTTTTGTTGTTCCACGGTGTGATATATATAGGAGGAATCTATTCCCGTCAAATAGCATCGGAGCGAACAGAATTTTGATAAAATGGACTAGATTACTAGAAAGATGATGAGCTTAAATGGACGAACTTCAGTTTAAGGAAAACAAAAATGAAATGCTAAGTGAGAAATCTACAATCACATTCAAAATGAAACTTGAGAATGAACACATAGAGAACTTATGTGCTTCTAAAATAGGAAACAATGAGCTACTTTTATTCAGGAATTGATGTTATTGAAATTCGACTGGTTTCACTATCTAAAGCTTTCTTGTGTAGGAATATTGTCAAAGATGATAAAGTTCAAGTCCTTTTGCTATTTGTTACTCTTGCAAATTCTTGAAAGACATTTCGAATTTATCTCACTACCTCCACTCTTAAAGAAGTTGTTTATTTGAAGGGCAATAAAATAATATTTAAAACGAAGAGATGAGAAGAAAATTTTAAGGTTCTTCCAAAAATACGATGGAAGTAGGAAAGATTGTTTGAGGGATGGATAGTAGCTTTGATAAATTATGGCTAGTTAAAAATAATCACAACTAATCACAAACGCAATGAATCAGTCATAGATTAAGAACAACATATGCACAATAATTTTATTGTAGAAACTCTTCTTAGTAAAGATCATAATCTCTATCTCATTACTCAGTATTCACTATCGACCTTGTTGATAGGCATGGGTATCAAGTCAGGTGGGGCTAGCCCATTTAACTGTGTACAAAACCCTAATTGACCCACAAGTTTAAAATCCAAAGCCTAAGAAAGCACATTTACTAGCAGGCCGGTCTTGGCCTGCTTATTTTTGGGCTATGTTTCACTTAGGAAGCCCAAACCTGCCCACCAAGCCCACGAACTATTCACCCATAGAATCCAACTCATTTGTTTTACCTTGCATTCTTATGTCTCATGTACAATAATATATAATAAATATGAAATGAGATGTACGAACATGGAAAATGCGATAAATAATAAGTAAATATGACATAATTGTGAAAATAATGATGCCAAAATAACCTTTTCTATAATTTCCAATCAGAATTTTTTATTTTATAAGGAAGATGAAAAATAATAATCAATCAAATATGATAGTCAATAATTAAATATTATTATCCTTGTAATTTTTGGAGTATTCTAGATTGTTTAAAGATAAATATTCAATCTCTTACTTATTAATATAATCAATATAATATTCTAGATCGGCTCAATCGGGTCGACTCGGTTTCGAAAATAAAAATTTGATACCCAAGCCCAAGCCCATTTAATACCGGGTAGAGCTAGCCCAATTCTAAATTGATCTAAGTCTTAACATTCTACCCAAGCCCATCTCGTTTGAGTTGCGTACCCACGAGCTCAATGGGTATCCAACCCAATGCCCTAGCTTACTTGTCGATCAATAATTCTTTTATCAGAGTTATTTCCTCACAGATAACTCATGGATTACAACACATTTTATCCACGCTAATGTTAACAATACATAGATAATGCAAATAAAGTTTTTAGAACTAAGTTGTAGCCCCGGTGTGTCCATATGATAAGCAATTTGCGATATCAAACTAGAATAGAATAGTAATAGCTATAGACAAGAATGCAACCCCGAGATGATCAGTTTGAGATGAAGTTCAATTACTATCAATTTGAGATGAAGCTCGATCACTAGTAGTTGTTATTGCTTGAGATGGTTTCTTTAGAAATTAAAGTGAAACAGAGATGCACAAAATAGTGATCTCATGCAGTCGGGACATAGAGAACTTAACAAGCGTAGTTGGAAGAATATGGGTGACTTTTCTCTTTCTACACTTTGTATATTGTATTGTCCCAAGAATATGAATGACGCTTCATCAGAATCACCATGATCGGTGACACGCTTCTTAGATCTTGATTCAAGAATTTCTTCTTTAGCTTCTTGTTCTACTAGTAGTTCATTTTCTATGAAATTTGGCCTCCGTAGAAGTGCCACGAGAGGATGGAGGTACACGACGAAGAAGAGAAGGTAATATCAGACTTAGGGAGGAGGAGGAGGTGTAGTTGACCTCATGTTTCTTATGGAAACAAGATCTTCACATCGAGTTGGACATTGTAGAGAGCAACTACTTAAGTATTTATAAAGTGGGTGAAATGGGTCTTGTGGATGTTATTTCTCCATTTATAGGGCGGTGGTATCCATGGGACGATACATAAGGAGAGAAATCATCTAGGAGGGTTTGAGGATAAAACTCTTTGTGTGCAAATAAGTAGTGGTTGTATAGCATATCCATTTCCAAAGAAGATGATTGGAGTCTAAAAGGAGAGGGCATAAAATCATGATAATATGAGGAGGGAGAGGGGAGAGATTAGACAGGTTGGCATTGTTGAGGTGGTGGAAGGGGGTGATTTGTCATCTCTTAAAACTCATAATTCTTAATATACTAACATCAAATGGCTTGACCTTAGTGACTTTATTATGGGTCTTCAGCAAGCGTAACATTAAAGAAGTGGAGGATGTGAGCTATGAAATCTCCTAAAATTAGGGTAGAGGTTGGTGGAATGGCTAGAATGGAGAGCAGGAAACGGTTTCAATTGAAAGAGCAACCATTGGGAAATGTATAGAGGAGGCTGAACATTTCATGAGTAACGTGAGAGAGGTTGGTCATCTTGTTGTGAAAATTCCAAAATAGATGTAGTGAAGATCAATGAGAAGGAATTCAAATTTCCCGGAGTCTCTTCTTTACTTGTTCTAGATCCTTGATCTCAACTTTGATATTCCTGAGACTGTTAATGATTGTTAAAAATCTTGTATACATATCTCTGATGGATTCTCATCTTTCCATTTTGAATAGCTAGTATCTTTGTTCCTGCAGACTGACTTGAGACTCCTGAAGCGTGGTTGTACCTTCATATGTAACATAGAGCTTGTTCCAAATTTTACAAGCAATCTTCCAAGCTGACACATGGTTGAACTCATCAGGTGTAATAGCATAGAAGATGGCGTTCATTGCCTTTGAGTTGTACGTAGCTTTATTTTTGTCAGCATTAGTAAAAATAGATATGTACTTAGATTCTATGATATTACAAACATTGACATCAATAGGCTCTAAGAAGATTTACATGCATACCATCCCATTGTTGTAATTTATTCCGTTGAAGTGTGGTGACCTGATAGTGGACTGGCTTTCAAAATCCTTGCTTGCTATAGTTGCCATATATATCTTCGAGTAGTGACTTCGAGATACTGATCCTTTCTCTGTTTATCAAATATGAGTTACATGACCGTGACACCACTAGAGGGGTGAATACAATATAAATAAATTACTAGGAGGTAACTATCAAAAAAAGCATAATAGTTCTAGGTCTGTTAATACAGAGAAGCATGTTGTAACTGTTAAGAAAGTTCAAGGTCAAGTTAAATAAAAAAAGATTATGGAACCAAGGAGAAATCCAATGAACCATACTAACCCTCCAAGGATCCGCAAGCAATGGGTACCGAAGAAACCCATTAATTATTTCGCAGAATCCAGGGTTATTCAAAGAATATAAATTAAACGTCCATTCATGACCAAATTGTATTTCACATGATATCAAGTGAGACTGTACTAGCAAGTGGATCATTGATAGCGGATGTTCGCAGTACATGACTAGAGATAAGGGTCTCTTCCATAACATAAAGGACAAAGCTAGTGGGATTGTCACTTTTGGAAACAACCACAAAGGTATGATATTTGGCGGAAGTATGTTTGAAAACCCTATAACTTCTAATGGTCATGTTAGCTTTGTTGATGGTCTGAAGCACAATCTTTTGAATGTATCACGGATCTGCGATCAGGGTTTTAAAGTAGTGTTTTTTTCTTCTAATTTCGAAGTTCTTAAGGAAGACACATTTGACTTGTTGTTTAAGGGAGATGAGCATAAAAGTATCTACACACTTAGGTTCGATGAGTGTTCATATCTAGATTTCCTTCTACCAGCACAAGAAGAACCCCTATTATGACATAAAAGATTAGGTTACATATAAAGGAACCTTATCCATAGAATTAGCAAACTTGGCCTAGTCAAAGACGTTCCTAAGCTATCCTATAAGAAGGTAAACATCTGTTCAGCATGTCAATTAGGAAAACTCCATATAAAACCCATGAAGTCTAAAAAGTATATTAGCTCAGCCATACGGTTAGAGCTTTTATACCTAGATCTATTTGGACCCACGAAATTCAAAAGTTTAAGTGGTTGTCGCTATCATTTTGTTATAGAGATGATTACTCATATTATAATTGAGTTTTGTTCATTTCATATAAGGACTTAGCTTTCTCCAAGTTTGAGAAGCTAACCAAATGGATTCAGAACGAACATGGATCTACAATCACTATGGTAAGAAGTGATCATGGTGGTGAGTTCAAGAATTGGAATTTTTATGACTATTGTGCTAAGGCTGGGATCAAGCATGAGTTTTCTGCATACAAAGAACATCTCAGAATGACGTAGTTGAATAGAAAAATCACACTCTTCAGTATGGAGCTTATACAATGCTATGTTAATCTGATCTGCCAAGATATTTTTTGGTAGAGGTCGTGAACACATCCTGCCATGTCTTAAACATGACTTTGATCTAACCATGATTAAAGAAGACACCTTTTGAGATCTATTTCAGACGCTCATCAAGGATAGGCTATTTCTACATTTTCGAAAGTAAATGCTATGTTCTTAACACTAAGGATAACCTTGACAAGTTTGATTCTAAGAGTGATGAGGGGATCTTCTTAGGTTACTCTTCAAGAAGCAAAGCTTACATGTTATTCAATAAGAAATTAATGAATGTCGTGGAAGCAGTCAACGTTTCGTTTGATGAAAACTTTAGCAAGCTCCCCAGTCTCAAGTAATCCTCCTAGTGTCCCTGAGAACAGTGATTATCATGGGTTACCCAAGGATTTTAGGTTTGGTAGATATCACTGATGATCGATGATTTCCTATCTCTTTAATAGTCAATGGTTGTAGTATAGGAGCTGGAAAACGATTAGTCAAAAATCACAAATTTTGAATATTTTATGACAAGGGATTCTTGTGTGGGTCCAAACATGTACCTTCACGGAGTGTGAAGATGAGTTGTCACTGAGGCGACCTGCAAGGGAATCCCTGCATCGATCAACAAGTACCCACAATATAATAATAAGCAATGAGTAGCCAAAAATGTGAGACATAATTTATTATGCTCTACAAACAAAAATGTATAGCATGTAAGCATGTAGAGGTCGAACCATAGAGAGCAAACTAGGAAGTCTATGATTATTGCTAATCAAGGTGTATTATGTACATACTTGTCTTTAAGTCTTTCTATGTGGGTTTTGATTATTTATTTGTTATTATTATTATTATTTTAAAATGAATTAAAATAATAATAAATGTATGTACAGAGTTAATTCAATAATGATAATAAGATAGATTATATTAATATATAGGATATATTTGTATATATATATATATATAGGTGAAGATATACATATGAGGTATATATATGACTGTGTATTTATATAACTTTTTCTTTCAATTTTTATAGTTTTTTATTTATTTTTTATTTTTGAAAATAAAATAAAAATATATTGATATAAAATATATTAATATGTAATATAAGTATATAGATAATACATATATATATAAACATATAGATAATAGATGATATATATAGTTCAAAATACAAGGGAAAGTATTTTTAGATTTTTATATATATTTCTCATGTTTTTGCAATTTTTCTGGATTTTTTGCTAAATTTTAAATATTTTTAAAATGAAAAACATCTCAAAATAGGGATTAAGTAATTAGGCAGAATTGATTTGAAGATTAAAAAAGCAAAATATCTCAAAATTACTTCAAATCAATTTTCATACATATTATATAATATAAAGCAAATTCAGATACATAAATGAGTGTTTTTGGATTTTTGGTGATTTTTATAAAGGATTTTGGAGCTTTTTAATTTTTAAGAATTTTCTTTTTTTAGGGATTTTTGGTTTGGAGTTAGTATAAGTCACAGTAAGAAACATATAACTTTTTTGTGATTTTTAAAGTCATTTTAACATTTTTTGGCAGTTTTAAAGCTAGAAAGGGAACTAATACTTATTATTTGAATTTAAATAAATAAATAAATAAATAAAAACGAAAATTAAAAAATGAAATCATGAAAATATGTCATCACATACATTTACATGCATTTTTGCAAAATTAAATACAATAGCAGCTTATTTTAGCAAAAATAAACAAGTAGAATCATTTAATATTCTGGTAGGGACCTACGTACCATTAGTATAAAATATACATGCATTTCAGAACCACTTCACAAACCCAAGGGCGTACATGCAATTTTTCATAGAATAAATAAATTTAAAAGGCCCTAGAAAGGCCTTTTTGCAAATATACAAGAGTTCACAATCTCATGTACAATTTTTCCAAAAAAAATATAACACATAATATACAATTTTGTTTTTTAAAATAAATATGCAAAAATAAAGAGTTATGCCTTTAAAATACCCACCTCATGTGGCAAGCCACATGAGCTGCGTTGGTGTGGACACGGGGGAAAATACATGAAAGCATGGGGATCTATATGCAATTTTTACACTTTACACTACATACAAGAATTAAAATACTAAAATGAAATAAGAAAAAAGGAGGGGGTTTAGTGCAAATTACCCCTATTTGTGCACGGACTGACGACCTGGATCTCTTCACTTGGACACGTGGCGGCTCCAAGGCGCACGATGACAGTTCGACAATGACGGTTGGGATTAGATCTCGGGCAGAGATTGAATGGTTGGGGCTCGCGTTGTCGGACGCCATCTGTTGCATCAAGAGCAAGTCTCTTGTTCGGACGGTCCTGGAGTGTCTTGGAAGAAAACTCCAAAAACAGTGTTGTACGTTGCTTTGATCTGCTCCTTCTCTATGCTCCGAGCTCCTCCTGAGCTGCTGAGAATCTCATGGAAGGTCGTATCGATATCGATATCGTTTCGATATCGTATTGATACGATATTTCGATGATATATTGATGATATATCGCCGAAATATCGCCCATATGGACGAGCCTTTGTGAAGAAAATGCCTGGAAATCGGGATATTCCATATCGGTCCCATGTCGATATCGATATATCGACGATATATCGCCGATATATCACGATATTTCCTTCCATGGCTGAGATGCCCTATGGGTTCGCCTTGATGTCCCGTAGCTGAAGGATGTCTCAAAAGAGTCCAGGCCCCATCTGAGGGGGCTTGGAGCATTGCGTACATGGAGCTCTATTCTTAACTTCAAAGACCCCTCAGATAGGGTCTTCCAGACCTGCAAAGATGATGGGAAGATACGCGTCATGGATGTGATCAGATCTGGGTTGTTAGTAGCGAGGTTCACATCGATTTGTGATGGGATGAAGATGCTCTAGCATGCGGCAGAGGAAAAAGCACCGAGGGACTGATCTACGCGAGATCAGGGGCTCTGAATGGATCGGTTCGATGGAGATATTGAAGAGGGAGGATATGGGATGGTTGTGGATGTCGGAGACATAGTATCACGATGAATCACAGTGGCTGGAGCTCTAGAGCTCCGGTGAGATCTAAATCTAAACCTAGGCTAAAACAGTACTTGAAACACAAAACAAAAGGTAGGTAATGAAATCTACAAACTAAGGCTACATAAAAAAGGAAATGGCACAGCTCGAACCTGATGGTGGACCAGGGGAGCAGGATATCGTCGAAGCACTGTCGCGGACCCTCTCTCCTCCTCCTGCAGTGCTCCGACCTCGAGGTAAGCACCTCTGTCATCGGTGGACTCTCACGCACAGGTTGAAGACTCTACAAATCTCAGAGAGGGATCAAGGGTGAATGGAAGGAATTGGAGTATTAGTTATAGACAAGGGTTTGGTCGATTTTTTATCGAGTTTTATTCGTGGCTCAATGTAGATAAGGCAAATATAAGGAACAAGCTAGGATGGTGATCGTGATGTGAACAAGATCTATGATGTACTCGAGGCGAATGGAGGCACATGGCAGCTTAGAAAATTCGAGGAAGTGGGGATGCTCGAGGCTATGACAAAAGTTAGAGGCGGGGAAGGATAATTGACCGAGGTCAATAATCCTCGCCTCCTGGTTGGTCCACAACGGACACTACAGGGCAAAAGAGCTCGCCTTATTCGAAAATAATTGATTAAAAATAGTAACTGATTTTATTAATTTTTTATTATAATAAAATATTTATTATTTTATGTAGCATTTTAATATGATTTTTATTTATTTTTATGAGTCAAATTATTACAAGTTACTTTTTACAAGTGTATTTATAGGTATATTGACATGTGTTTTGCACATTTTATTTTATTTTATTTTTTAAATTTTATTTTTTTATTTTCATATTGTATGTAATTATAACTTATTTTTACATGCATAAATATTTTTTTGTGTTTTTCTGATGTCATTTGTACACTTAAATAAATAGGGATATATATATTATATAGGTATAAGTATAGGTATTTCATATATATACGTATATAGACTATTTTATTTTTGTGTTTTCTTTATGATTTTATTCTATATAAAATATGTGCATATATTATACATAATATTTACAAAAATTATAGAAATATGAATTTATGAAAATAATAAGAAATTAATAAGATGAATATTTTATTCAGGTATAATATACAATAGGGGTCTAAAACCTAACTTTCGCACCTTAACTCCAAATTAAGTGAAACCACCTTCATTAAATAGATAATTAAAAGTTATATACAATGATTTTGAGGCATTTTGAGTTTTTATTGAGGAAATATGGTCTGGAAAGTTTAGGTTTTGGCTTTTTATTCTGAGTATAAAATGTACATTGTATGTTATTTTTGTGTAAACTCAATTTTGTATTTTTCTATACATTTTTATATAGAACTTTCATGATAAAGTTTATTGATTTGATAAATAAATAATAGAGAATAAAATGGATCCCAAAAATGAATTATTAATGAACACAAGAGTGGGATTTTATTGTCTTTTTTGGCCCTTATCTTTGCATACTTTCTTCCGTGTCGACCACATCATTTCTTGACTTGGTCTTGGGGTTTAGGATTATAAAATACCTTTGGAATTTTATTCTTTTTTATTTTCTTTCTTTACTACTTTTTCTTTAAATAATATAATTTACACAATAATTATATAATAGATAGTGGACGTTAATTTGTACAAAATAATGATATTTACATGCATTTAGCTAGGTTTTAAAGGCCAAAATAAGAGAATAAAGGTGATGAAATGAAGATTTATCATCCGCTATACGTGCCTTTGCTAGTCCCTAGCAAACATTTATGCAATGAGTGCAGAAAATAAAAATAAGGAAAAGAAAAGAAATAAATTGGAATAGTTGTCGACTTTTAAACTAGTCTTAATAAAGTCAAAGTTTGGAGCTCAGAGAAGGCCTTTGGATTAATGGTGTGTTCAAAACCACATGGAAGTCAAGAAATGTGACATAACTGCCCTTAGGTTCCATACTCCTATCATTCAGTCCAATTGACAGGCAGGTCAGGACCATCCTCCCAGTCGCATACTCTTGCTACCTTGAAATGATAGAACCATGTGTGTGAATTTTTTCAACTCTTCCTAGATAAAAACATTGAACCATCAAGGCATCTGCTCTTTTGGTAGCTCATCCTCATGGGGACAGATATTCCCTTCTAAGGTCAGGTGCTCCAGGTCTTTACAACCGAATGGGAGAGAAGTTAAAAAAATGAGAAAAGAAGTGGGAATATACCAGTGTAGTTTTCATTCCCTTGTAAAGTCGGCCAGTGTAACTGATTCTTCACCAAGAAGCAAGCTTTTTCTGAAGCTCAATTTTTTTTTGAGTTTTTGGTATAGGCTTCTTTGGATATTTTCTTTGACTTTGTACAGCTGTTGCATTCTTGTTTGTGCCCTGGTGGATATAGCATCTTTTTGTTCCACCCATTTTTTTGGGTATTGAAAAAAGTTGCACTAGTAGACCATTCCTCATCCAAAGCATTGTCTCAATCCATATCCAGTCTTTAGATATCATTGTTACCCAAAAGAAGTGAGTTAGAGTACCGATGTCGACAATCCCCGAGAATGGTTCCTGAACCACCCTTGATGAAGAGGCCTTGCATCGTCCCGACTTAAACTCCAAGATTTTTCAATAGTCCATCTGAGTTGAGCTAAGTGCTAGGTGCGAGGTTTCTAGCCAAGTCACTGTCTGAAGAGTCTCACAGATTATATGAAGGGATCTATTTAAGCACGTTGAATTGACTCATGAACATAGTCTTATAGAACCCAAAGAATTAAGTCAAGGTGACCTAAAATAACTCCAATTCCAGTCCTCAATGGGTTCCTCTGAAATTAAGTGGATTAAGGTCTATTCCAAGTTCCAATCTTCAAACTTTATTTGGACTTGTTCAATTGTCTATATCGTTCCGAAAAATGCGAATGTTATTTACAATGCAAGAAAAAATGTTTTTGTGATGCAATTTTTTAGTTTTGAACTTTTTATGGATTTTTCAAAAAATTTTGCAATTTTTTATGCAATTTTTAAAAATGTTTTTGCAAATATGTTTGGGATTTTGTATTTTGTAAATTTTTAGGTATTTTTCAAAAACAAAAAGATTTTGGAACAAAAATGGAGTATGCGCATATATTTACATGAGCGTACATCTTTTTATTTACAGGGGTTTATTTATAGGAATTTACAAGATTGTATATACAAGGTTTGTAAAGAATCTTAATTTGTTCGAATATCTGCATAGTTCTCAAAATAGTTTGAAAAGATTTTTGCTAACATTTTGAAAACTTATTTTCACAAACTAATTTGGCAAATAATTTTTACAAATATTTTACAAAATTTGAAAATCATTTTGCAAAGATTTCTCACACAATATTTATAGATTTTTTAGACTATTTTTTCAATCATTTTCCAAACCATTTGCAAATCGATTTTCAAAATATTTTATTTCAAACAAAGAAAATAAATTTTTATAAATAAAATCTTTTTACAAAGAACATTTTACAAAATATTTTCTAAACAGTTTTCAAAAGATTTTTCAAAGAACATTTCCAAACCATTTTTCAAATATTTTGCAGAATATTTTTAGCTGGTTTATTAATCGGTATATACAAAGAATTTTAATGGATTTTATACAAGTATGTTCTTTACACTTAATTAATTGTATTTTAGTCATACTTATTGAAAATACGAAAGTACGAGTTATGGCTAAAGTATATATAAGGTATATACGACCCTCCTATACTTATCTTGAGTTATGTCCTCATAGAACCAAGAGAAAAGAAAAGGCAGATGTTGTACTGAGTATAGAAAAACCTATACAACAATGACTAAAGAATAAAAAACAATGAATGTGAAATCGACCGCCCCCATACTTAGCACCAAATAATCCTAAGTATAGCAGACTATATTTACATACAAGGAGGGTTGAGGGTGGAAATGAACAATGCAAATGACTCATCCTGTCTCCCCCTATACTTAGGGTAAAATATCCCTAAGTATAGACATGAGTATCAACAAAAGAGGAGACAAGTGATGGTTAAAGAATGAATATATGAACTCACTCATCCCCCATATACTTAGGATGAAGCATATCCTAAGTATAGAAGCAATGAGTGAGGGGAAAAATCAGAAAATAGAACACACAACTGAAAAATAAAAAAGAAGAAAAGAAGAAAGGAAGAAAACTAAAGGAAGAGTTTTGTAGGAACTGAATCTTTCAATGTTGTTGAGGTTGTGGATGCTTCTTCATTGCATATCACTTAGATTGAAACGACAACGGCCAAGAAAGAGTCATGCCCAAGGTACGGCTTCAGTAACTAACTATTGATGATGAATGGTTGTGCGTCAGGCGACAAATCTGATATCATAATACTTTTGTTGTCATGCACTTCTTGCACTGTGAATGGACACATCCATTTACTCTTTAATCTACCCGGAAATATTTTTAGCTTTGCATCAAATAGACACACTTTATGTACAATTTCGAAGATCTTTCGTATGATGTGCTAGTCATACCAATGGTTAACCTTCTCCTTATACATCAAGGTGTTATCATATTCATAGTCTCAGAATTTCAAGAGCTTATTCAGATCATCTTTCTTTTCGACCACCTTTTTGTGGGTCCAAGTTGCAGATGTTGATTACCCATAATGATTTATGGATCAGATCCACAGGAAGATGGTATCGTTTTCCATACACAAGATAGTAGGGAGACATTCCCAAGGGAGACTTGTAAGTTATTCTGTATGCCCAAAGGACGGACTCCAAGAGTTGGGACCAATTCTTTTTGTCTGACTTCACAAGTTTCTGCAGAATCATCTTGATTTCTCGATTTGATAGATCTGTCATGTCATTGGTCTAGGGATGATAAGGAGACGTGACTCAGTGCCCGATGCCATACTCCTTCGTTAATTTCTTGACCTCTTTATTAATGAAGTCAGTACCCCCGTCTGATATCAGAATCTTTCCTGAACCACAATATGATGGTCTCTCTCAGAAACTGAGAAACTATACAGTTGTCTGCAGCTCGAGCGGAGATAGCTTCAACCTGGTGATTCATGTAGTCAATGGCAAGAAGGATGTGCGCGTATCCCTAACTGTTGGGAAAGGGTCCCATGAAATCGATGCCCCAATCATCGAACACAACTGAAATCTGAATGAACTTAATAGGCATATAATCTTTAGCTTTAAGGGTGCCTCCCGATCTATGACAGTCAGTGCAGTGCTTCTCAAATGTTGCAGCTTCCTTAAATAGTGTTTCATTGTCGTTCTATCTCCAGAGTTGTGTCCATAAGATTCTAGTGAATGACAATGCTCGAGGACACTATGATGCTCCTCCTGAGGGATGCACCATCGCCAAATGCAATATGTTCCTTCCCTGAATAGTTGCGGGTCTTCCCATTGTTAGAAATGGATAGTGGATGATAATTTGTCCTTCTTGATTTTAGTTCAATCTTGTGGGACTATACCAAAAATAAGGTAGTGCACAATATCGGCATACCAAGGGAGTGAAGCCACGGCCAGAATTGACTCGTCAGGAAAGCTGTTCGTGATGGGTACACTACTCAGTGGAGGCTCATGTTGTTCGATTCTGGAGAGGTGATCTGCTAACACATTCTGAACCCCAAGCTTGTCTCTGATCTCCAAATCGAACTCTTGGAGGAGAAGGATACACCTGATCAGTCTAGACTTGGAATCATTCTTCTGTTGTAGGTACCGGATGTGACGTCCCGCCCCTCCGGCTACCAAAACCGACGGGACAGGAGCGTCGAACCTACAGTCCAAATATTCCCATGATCTCTGATACTCAACAAACCATCTTATACATATTAGATTAACATTCGAAATACATACAACAAAAAGAGAATAGTATAAACTGAAATGTAACTGCAACATTCATTCTCATTGACCATTTATCATCAAGTCCATGCCCACAATGAGATACAAGATATGGCTATAGAATTCAAATTTTCTCATTACATTTTCTCTCAACGGAAATAAAGTATAAATAAATAAATTACTCTAAGTAAGACACACCCTGACTGATGCAAGTATGACGTGGGAAATTCAAACTCCTCAAAAGCCATTAATGCTGCGGTTGTTGCTCAGCTACACCTGTTGGGTTCACACGAGGGTAACGTTATGAGCAATTATCCAGTAATGAGACAATATTATAGTAATTAATTTAGGATAAGCAAGGCATGTGTACTCAACTCTATTCATTGATATATGCATATACTGTAGAAAGAAACATCATTTTATTAAATTTACATTGGATCATGTGGCAAATAATTTTATTTATTAATTCAATAATCAATTTAGTTAGTACCATAGTGATCTTGATATTTCTGCCCGTTGACTAGAGTTCACAATTGTATATAAAATTACCGATATCCAATCATGAATCATTGCTCGTATTATTTTAGCAAATGCAAGTATGTGACTCGCAGACCTCCACTACGCGGGAACTTGTTTGTCATCCTGAATAAACCTTCAAGGATCTTTGTTTAAACTCGAACAGAAAAACAAATCATAATCCTGATTTCTTCATCTTCAAACCACATCCAAGAACAAATCTCACAATAATAATACTCAAAATAGAATTTGATGCGGCCACACGCAATTCTACTCCGAGTCTTAATATCGTGTGTAAGTGTGAAACCAAGAACGCCAACCGTTGTCGCATGTCAACTCCGTCGAGCGACTGCGGAGACAACTAGGCTGCTAGATGCAACGTCACCCAACTCGTCCGTTGGGGTTGTGACCTTCATGGCATCTAACCGAGGCTCAAGGGAGCATGCTCAATCCTTTGAGGCGCCTAACTCCATCTACCTAAATATCGTGGAATCTCATCCACGGAACAATACACATCGCGAACGATTATGATAGCAACTGCTTATTGGGAATTGAATAAATCAGGTGATGATCATCGTATAAAATGAGTTTCAAAACTAAATAATGGAACTGACAATACTAACCATTGTGTTAATATTACTCGAACTGGTTTATACTGCAATCTTAAAGCCATGAAGCATATATTAAAAAGAGCATTGCTTATCAGTAGTTCTATCCCTAAGTTTTTAGAGCTACTTGCGATTTAAGTTTTTAACCAATAATACGTCTACATACATGTTCTTTATATCATAAAAGAAATCGTAAACATACTTCATGATATTTAACAATTATACTAATAGAAGAAAACTCATGTGTAGCATAACGTTTATTTAACTCAAGTTTATCTAGAATTAAAAGGGCGGCTTCATATTACTTTGAGTAATGAAAATTCTGGCTAAAACACCATGACCGTTACAACATTAGAAACCCATTAAATTAATGTGATGTTAAAATAATGTAGCACTGCCTTCATATTTAATGAAACTAATACATTTGCAGAGAGTGCATTTCATATAAGTATAAAGTGGGACTAGCTTATGATCAGGCGTTATGTTGAGATAAAAAAACGTTACTATAAATGTGTTATAATAGTAACAGATTTTCCTTCGTTTCTCTCTTTCCATGGTAATTTGAATCCATGAATTACGAAATTGTATTCCCGTTCGCAAATTCTGACTAATAAAAGAAGTTTCCAGTTCATCCCAAAACATCTTAATCATATTTTTAATTTAAAAAAATTATAATGAAATCACGTAGTCCCAATATCCATTTGATATTGACATACGTGTAATGTCTTCTCATGAGTAGCCAACTAATTTTATAATCAGTATATATTTCTTTGCATAATCTATATATATATATATATATATATATATATATTGTAAGAGGTCCATCGAATTTGGGTTTAGTATCCAATATCATCATATCATGGCATCATATACGAGATTTGAACGTACAATAGCAGCAAAATTGCCCTACAGTTCTCAGGCCTTTAGGAGAGTTACAACTATTATCCAATACGTTTTTGGGGACTTGACACTGACAGGATTTAGAATTCAATGCTTTAGTACACATAAGAGCACAGCTAAAGATATGCTAACTTGTTCAAAATACTTGATTGGAATATAAGAAGGGAATAAATTTGTGACCTCTACCTATTTGTTGTAACTCAAAGGAACGTTGTAATGACGTTTTGGATTATGAAATATTTACGTTAAAGCAACCAATAATAACTAGTGTGTGATTCCTACAAATGATCAATACAGTGGAATCGACGGGATATAATCTTAACAACATGGCATCAACAATCACATAAAAAAATCCCATAGTGACACTTAAAGCTCTAAAGATGTTCAAGTATATAAGATCAAATTTGTGTGTGAACCCAACAACAAGAGGTGGCATTTGTCGTTACCTCCGAGGATATTCCCTCAGGGTCTTCTCTCATGCATAAACAATGTTTCTGTCACTCAATCGTAAAACGAATGCACGTACAACGATGACCTTGAGCTCCCCTACGTGTAGTGGTCGCAGATCTTTGATTGAAGCAACTTCTCTGATGACGACGTCGGCCTTCCGACGATAAAATCGACCAAGGTGGTGGTGCTCCAATGAAGGAGAAGGATAGTGGCGGCTAGGGTTAAAATAGGGTAACCTACATGCCTTATTTATAAAAGGAGGGGTGAAAATGGGTCTAAATCCAGATCTGGTTCGGATCCATATATGGGTCCCGACTATTATACTTAAAACATCGATTACTTGAGCTAGGTTGCTCAGAATTCGACGTTCGTGGGCTCGTTGGAAAGATCTCAACGAGTTCTACGAAATGACGCTTTAATTTTTTTAGGAATTAAAAATACTCTAGAATTTAAGAAAAAAATACGGGATTTCACATCATAAAAGTCTTAAAGGAAGTCTGATCCTCGATATGTATGATCTATTGTATGTATTTTGAATGAGGCTTGGATCCAAGCATAAAAATCTTAAAGAGAACGAAACCCATAAAAATCTTAAAGAGAATTGAACTAGGGTTTGGTGATCATACCTTCAAAAAGATAGGGATATTTCTGCTACATAACTGCCCCAGGCTCCGATGTGGCCTCCTCAACATTTTGAGTTTGCCACAATACCTTGACCAAAGGGATGTCTTTCCCTCGTAGCTTCTTAACTATCCGGTCTAAGATCTACAGCGGTGCTTCAAGGAAGGACACATTCGGTTCGACCGCAAGGTACTCATAGCTAATCACATGCCGAGGGTATCGAATATACTTCCGGAGGTTTGACACATGGAATACATCATGTACGCTTGTCAAGTGTGGGGGAAGTGCTACTCGGTATGCTACCTTCCCAATACGGACCAAAATCTCGAAAGGGCCAACGAACCGTGGTGTCAACTTTCCCTTGACACCAAATCTTTCAATACCCTTCATTGGAAATACTTTCAAGAATACAAAATCTCCGACCTCAAATTTCAGATCGCAACGCCTCTGATCAGTGTAACTCTTCTAATGGCTATGCACAGTCACTAATTTCTTTCTAGTTGTTTCTACGGCTCTTGTTGTATCCTCGATTATCTGAGTGGAAGAAATGTCTTGGTCGCCCACTTCTTGCCAACACAAGGGAGTGGTACATGTCTGCCCATACAATGCCTCAAAAGGTGCCATGCCAATATTAGCACGGTAGTTGTTATAGGTAAAATCCACCAAGGGAAGGTGATCCTTCCAAGATCCTTGCCACTCAATGGCACGTGCTAGGAGTAGGTTCTCAAGGTATGAATTGTCCTCTCTGATTGCCCATCAATCTGTGGATGATAGGCTAAACTAAGATACGGTTCAGTTTTTAAGGCCTTCATGAATTCTCCTCAATAATGTGATGTAAAATGAGAGTCTCTATCAGATACAACCTCTCTCGAAATTCCATGTAGACGAATAACATGCCGGATATATAACTTGGCCAAATCTATTAGAGTGCAAGTCATGTTTACTGGAATGAAATGTGCGGACTTGGTCAATCGGTCCACAATAAACCAGATGGCATTATATCCATCTATTGTACGAGGTAAGGATGTCATGAAATCCATTGAGATACTCTTCCATTTTCACACAAGAATAGGAAGTGATTGTAACAAACTCGGAGGGTGCTTGTTCTCTACCATTATCAATTGACAAGGCAACAGCTGACATGTTCTGCAACATCCCTCTTCATCCCCTCCCACTAGAAGTGTTGGCAAAGGTCTCTATACATCTTTGTGCTTCCTGGGTGGATAGATAATCTAGAACAATGAGCCTCGTCTAAGATATGTCTCCTCAACTCTTCATCATGAGGGACACAGACACGGTCTCCCTTCCAAAAGATGGACTCACAGACTCTGAACCCATCAAACTCCTCCTTCAGACATCGATGGAATAAGTCCTGTAATTTCTGATTAGTCTGCCGACCATGCACAATCCTGTCCCATAATCCACTGTACTTGGTAGATACAGTTACGACATATGTAGTACTATCAAACGGGTGCCACTCACTGAGTGTTGTGATCATATCCCAAGTCTGTAGCCATGTTGTGGTGCCTTCGCTATGTTCTCTCCTACTAAAAGTATGCTACTACATTTCCCTTACCCGGATGGTAAGAGATCGTGCAGCCGTAATCTTTCAACAGTTCCATCCATCGTCTTTACCTCATATTCAACTCGTGCTGGTCAAAGATATCCTTAAGACTCTTGTGATCTGTACAAATCTCAAGTGTGACCCCATATAAATAGTGACACCATATCTTCAATGCTAAGACTATAGCTGCCAACTCCAGGTCATGAATAGGGTAGTTCCATTCATGGTTCCTTAGTTGTTGTGATGCATATGCCACGCCATGACCATGTTGCATCAATATTGCTCCTAAACCCTCCTTTGATGCGTCAGTATACACCGTAAAATCTAATGTGCCTGAAGGAAGGGTGAGAATCAGAGCATTGGTCAGTCTCTTTTTTAGCATGTGAAAACTCAACTCATACTTGTTGTTCCAAACAAATGGGACATCTTTCTATGTCCAACAGGTAAGTGGTAGTGCTAGCTGCGAGCAGCCCCTAACAAAATATCTATAGTACCCGACAAGACCTAAGAAAATACGTATCTCGGTAACTATATTGGAATGATCCCAAGACATTACTACCTCTATCTTGATTGGATCAACTGCTACGCCTGCTCTCGAAATATCATGACTGAGGAAAGCTACCTCAGTAAGTCAAAACTCGTACTTGTTGTATTTTGCATATAACTTGTGTTCTTTGAGTGTCTCAAGAATAGTATGAAGGTATTGCTCATGCTCATACTCATTACATGAGTAGATCAAAATATCATCAATAAATAATACCACAAAGCGATCCAAGTACGGACGGAAAATTCTGTTCATCATGTCCACAAACGCACTAGGTGCGTTCATGAGTCCAAAAGGCATGACCACAAATTCGTAGTGGTCGTATATGGTGCGAAAAGCGGATTTAAGAACATCCGTATCCTTAATACTCAATTGATGCTAACCTGATCGTAGGTCAATCTTTGAGAATGCCGTTGTGCCCTACAACTGATCGACAAGATCGTCTATTCGAGGGAGCGGATAACGATTCTTTACCGTCCTCTTATTCAATTTCATATAATCGATGCACAAACACATAGCCACATCCTTCTTATTTATGAAGAGGACCGGTGACCCCCAAGGAAATATAATGGTATGGATAAATCCCTTCTCCAACAACTCCTACAGTTGTAATTTGAGCTCCCTAAGTTCGGCTGGTGCCATTCGATATGGAGGGATGGAGATGGGTTGTGTATCGGGGATCAACGTGATCTCGAACTCGATCTCCTTCTCTGATGGTAGTCCAAGTAATTCCTTTGTAAATACATCAAGAAAATCTCGTACAATTCTGACATCTTCAATCATCTGATCCTGTGCAGGTAACTCCACAACATAGGTGAGAAAACCTATGCAAATCTGATTGAAAAACTATTGGGCCTTTAATGCATATACATACAAGACCTTACTATTTGTGGTACGTTCATCTGCACTGCTACATTCTCCACTGCTTGTCGCACTATAAGTTAACACAAACTAGCTCCTTATCTAGTTTAGATACTAATCAATGTACTAGAAAAGAATGTGTAGCTCCTGAATCGAATAAGGTGTGTAAGGATAAATCATGCACTAAAATCATACCTCACACTACAGCTCCTGATGTGTGGGCTTGTTCATGTGTCATTGCATTTAACTGTCCCTAAGGTTTGGGTGGGGCATTAGAACCTGCAGTACTGAAGGTTGGTCATGGTGGAGGACATTGAAAACCTCGACCTCCCCGATGCGAAGCTGATCCACGTGATTGTCCAGAAGAGAAGGTAGGTTGTATACTTGATTGAGGGCCACCCTAGCTGCCAGCAAGTAAGGGACACTTGACCTTGAAATGGACCGGCTGATGGCAATAGAAACACTAACAATCTCCTAACTGAGAAAAGGAACATCCTGAGACAAGGCTAGCACCACCTGTCTTGCGGCTTTGGGAGTGTGTAGGAGAAAGAAAAGAAGTAGTACAACGACTCGCCATGCCCTACCCCAAAGTAGGTATGGGGGAAAACCTGCTAGTGATAGGAGTGGTCGCTGCTGGATGGAAATGATGTTCCCTACGGGCTCTGTAGAAATCTCGACAAGTGGATCTTCCCGACTACTGTGGCTGGAACTGTGATCGGCCTCCCTGAAGCGGACTCTGAGTTGCCTCCATCTTGGTAGCCATAGCAGCTACCTCCTTGATGGAAGTGAAATCCAATGTAGACAGTTGGTTTTGCACATCATCACGTAAACCACCGAAAACTTATGTAAGTTCTCCTCAGGAAAAGCAGTAGTCGCATGTGAGTAGTAGGATAGCTCAGTGTAACGGATGAGATATTCTTGGGTCATCATCGACCCTTAGTTCAGCTCTGTAAATAATCTTCTATGGCCTTTTACCCAATGATCAGGGTAGAACTGGCTACAGAACTCATCAAGAAATATTTTCCACGTTATGGGATCCTCCAGATTGCTCCTTGGTGGCATACAACTAACGTCAGCATAGCCTGCTAGTGAAAACTCCACGAATGTAAGCCAAGACCCTTCAGGAGCATGGATCATCTGTAATACCTTGGATACATGATCCATCCATAGATCAGCCTCATCTGGTGTGCATATGCTGAAGAGTTGGGGTGCTTTAGACCTCTAGTAGGCTGCATAAGTCGTCTGATGTTTATGCAATGCCTCTAAATCCTCCGATACTTCATGGTCCAGAGATACCGAATGATGAATGCTGCCCTCTTCCTTGCGAGAGGGATGATAAGAGGAGTCCTTCTGCTGAAGGAGCCTCTGTTCCGATACTTCCTGACTCTATTGTATACCATGTACAACATGAACCGGTAAAGGCATCTGTTGTGCAACATCAGGGACGTGACGATAAGATTCCCTGTGAGAATCATTATATTAGAAATTATTTCCTCGATAAGAGAGACAATGGACACATTAAACTGGACCAGGAATTATTCTCCTTAACTAATGACAAAGTCAGAAAGCTTTTTTGTTATATTTATATTTCAGATCTCGTTGATCATCTAATGTGCATAAGAAAGAATGGAGTATTAGGCTCTGATACCATCTGTGACGCCCTGCCCCTCTGGCTACCGAAACCGAGGGGACGAGAACATCGGACCTACGGTCCAAATACGCCCATGATCTCTGATACTCAGCAAACCATCTTATACATATTAGATTAATATTTGAAATATATACAACAACAAGAGAATAGTATAAAATGAAATGTAACTGCAACATTCATTCTCATTGACCATTTATCATCAAGTCCATGTCCCTAAGAGATACAAGATTCGACTATAGAATTCAAATTTTCTCATAACATTCTCTCTCAAAGGAAAATGGAAATAAAGTGGAAGTAAATAAATTGCTCTAAGTAGAACGCACCCAGACTGATGCAAGTATGATGTGGAAAATTCAAACTCCTCAAAAGTCGCTACTGTTGCGGCTGCTGTTCGGCTACACCTACTGGATTCACACGATAGTAACGTTATGAGCAATTGCCTAGTTATGAGACAAATATTATAATAATTAATTAAAATAAGCAAGGCATGTGTACTCAACTCTATTCAGTGATATATTCATATATTCTAGAAAGAAACACCAATTTATTCAAATTTACATTGGTTCACGTGGCAACTAATTTTATTTATTAGTTTAATAATTAATTGAGTTACTACCATAGTGATCTTGATATTTCTGCCCGTTGACTAGAGTTCATAATACTGTACAATTAAAATTACCAATATATAATCATGAATCATTTCTCGCATTATTTTAGCACACGCAAGTACGTGACTTGCAGGCCTCTGCTACGCAGGAACTTATTTATCATCCCGAATAAACCTTCAAGAACCTTTGTTTAAACTTAAACAGAAAAAAAATCATAACCCCGATTTCTCCAACTTCAAACCACATCCCGCAACACCTCTCACAATAATAATACTTGAAATATAATTTGATGTGGCCTTACCTAATTCTACTCCGAGTCTTAATATCATGTGTAAGTGTGAAACCAAAAATTTCAACCATTGCTACCTGCAAACTTCGTTGAGCGACTCCGGATACAACCAGACTGTTGGATGCAAAATCACCCAACTTGTTTGTTGGGGTAGTGGCCTTCATAACATCTACCCGAGGCTCAAGGGTGCATGCTCAATCCCTTGAGGCACCTAACTCCATCTACCCAGATACCGTGAAATCTCATCCACGGAACAATACACATCGCGAATGATTATGATATCGATTGCTTATTGGGAATTAAATAAATTAGGTGACGGTCACCGTATAAAATGAGTTCCAAAACTTAATAATGGCACTAACAACACTAACCATTACGTTAATGCTACTCGAACTGGTTTATACTGCAATCTTAAAACCACGAAGCATCTATTTAAAAGAGCATTGCTAACCAGTAATTCTATCCCTAAGTTTTTAGAGCTACTTACGATTTAAGTTTTTAACCAATAATACGTCTCCATACATGTTCTCTATATCATAAAAGAAATCGTAAACATAGTTCAATATGTAACAATTATATTTACATAAGAAAACCAAGGTGTAGGATAACGTTTATTTAACTCAAGTTTATCTAGAATTAAAAGGGTTGCTTCATATTACTTTGAGTAATAAAAATTCCGACTAAAACACCCTAACCACAACATTAGAAACACATTCAATTAATGTGATGTTAAAATAATGTAGCACTACCTTCCTATTCAATGAAACTAATAAATTTGCAGATAGTGCATTGTATATAAGTATAAAGTGGGACTAGCTTATGATCAGGCGTTATGCTGACATAAAAAATGTTACTATAAATGTGTTATAATAGTAACAGATTTTCCTTCATTTCGCTCTTTCCATGGTAATTTGAATCCATGAATTACGAAGTTGTATTCCCGTTTGCAAATTCTGACTAACAAAAGAAGTTTCCAGTTCAGCCCAAAACATCTTTAATCAGATATTTAATTCAAAAAATGATAATGAAATCACATAATCCCAATATTCATTTGATATTAACATACCTGTAATGTCTTCTCATGAGTGGCCAACTAATCTTATAATCATGATATATTTCTTTGCATAATCAACATATATATATATGTATGTATGTATATTGTAAGAGGTCCATCGAATTTGGGTTTAATATCCAATATCATCATATCATGACATCATATACGAGATCTGAACGTATAATAGTAACAAAATTACCCTACTGTTCTCAGACCTTTAGGAGAGTAACAACTATTATCCAATACGTTTTTGGGGACTTGACACTGGCATGATTTAGGATTCAACACTTTAGTACACATAAGAGCATATATATATATATATATATATATATATATATATATATATATGATAACTTGTTCAAAATACTTGATTGAAATATAATAAGGGAAAAAATCTACCTCTAACTATTTGCTGTAAATCAAAGGAACGCTCTAATTCGGTTTTGGCTTTTGAAATATTTACATTAAAGCCACCAATAATAACCAGTGAGTGATTCCTACAAATTATCAATATAGTGGAATAGATGGGATATAATCCTAACAACACGACATCAACAATCACATAAAAAATCTTCATAGTGACACTTAAAGCTCTAAAGATGTTCAAGTATATATGATCAAAATTGTGTGTGAACCCAACAACAAGAGGTGGTATTTGTCACTACCTCTGAGGATGTTCCCTCAGGATCTCCTCTCATGTAGAAACAATGTTTCTATCATTCAATCGTAAAACGAATGCACGTACAACGATGAGCTCGAGCTCCCCTAAGTGTAGTGGTCACGGATCTTCGATTGGAGCAACTTCTCCGATGACGACAGCGGCCTTCCGATGATAAAATCGACCAAGGTGGTGGTACTCCAATGAAGGAGAAGGGTAGTGGTGGATAGGGTTTGAAGAGGGTATCCTACATGCCTTACTTATAGAAGGAGGGGTGAAAATGGGTTTAAATTTGGATCCAAATATGGGTCCCGACTATTATACTTAAAACATCGATAACTTGAGCTAGGATACTTAGAATTCGACATTCTTAGGCTCATTGGAAAGATCTCGGAGAGCTCTACGAAATGACACAATCATTTTTTAAGAATTAAAAATACTCCAGAATTTAAGAAAAAATACGGGGTTTCACTCCGGATAGCACAGTGGTCAGTATAGATGGTGACTTTAGATCTTAGAAGATAGGATTTGAACTTCTCAAGGGTGATAGTGTAATTTCTTTGAGCTTCATCTAGAATTTTGCTAGCATAGTGAATGGCATAGGGCGCCTTGTCCTTTCTTTGTCTTAGAACAGCCTCAACTACGAAGTCTGATGCATCTGTCATGATCTGAAAGAGTAGAGACTAATATGGTGGTTGTAGGACTAGAGCTTGAGTGATGAGCTCCTTCAGTTGATTAAATGAAAGGCGAACCTGATGATCAACACTAAACTCGATCTCCTTGCACAACAATTCTGTGAGAGGTCGGGCAATGCAGCTGAAGTCTCTGATGAATCTCCTATAGAAACCCACATGCCCAAGGAATGACCTCACATGTCTGACATTCTGAGGTGACTAAAGATTGCTAATAACATCCACCTTTGATGGGTCGACTTCGCCATGGTTAGAAACGACGTGACCCAGCACAATTCCTTATGTGACCATAAAGTGGCTCTTTTCCCAAGATAGCACAACATTGACTTCATGACATTTGTAAATGACTTCATGACATTGACTTCACGACATTGTCTAGGTGCTCAAGATAGGCACCGAAACTATCTCCATAGACTAAGAAGTCGTTCATGAACACCTCGAGAAAACTGCCAAACATCTCAATAAAAATCACAAGCATTCATCTCTCGAATGTCGCAAGGGCATTGCACAGATCAAAGGGCATTCTCCTGAAGGTGTAGGTGTCAAACGAGCAAGTGAAGGTAGTATTCTCTTAGTCCTATGGGGCGTTTGCCACTTTGTTGTACGCGGAGTACCCATCCAGATAGCAAAAGAACTCCCCACCTGCTAATCTCTCCAGAACTTGATCTATGAATGGCAAGGGGAAGTGGTCCTTCTTTGTTGCTGTATTGAGGCCGCGGTAGTCAACACATACTTGCCAGGATGTCGGTACTCGAGTGGAAATCTCCTCTCCTCAATCATTTGTAACAATGGTGAGCCTGGCTTTCTTCGGAACTACATGCAAAAGACTCACCCATTTTGAATGGAAGATGGAATAAATGAAACCCGCGTTACACAATTTCATGATTTCTTTCATTATTTTGTCCCATAAATTTGGTTTCAGGCTTCTTTTAAACTCTTGGGATGATTTGGCATCTTCTTCCAAGTAGATATGGTGTGTTAACACAGAGCAGGATTTATCCTGTGGAGGTCTGATACATGCCAACCAAGTACCTTGTGGTTTTTCTCTAAAACCTTAAGAAGTCGAGATTCTTGATCTGGGGTCATCTTGTTGTTGATGTTTACCTGATACATATTCTCTGCACCTGCAAGGAAGGCATACTTAAGACCTACCAGAAGTGGCTTTAATTCTAGTTCTGATCTGGCATGTTTCTCAGTTACTTCAGAAACTGTGTTGGTAGGTGGATGATCGGCCATGACTGTCGAGGTGCTGCTCACCTCAGTGGCTTGTTGTTCAATTGACAATGTGATGAACAGTTCTGTAATGAAATCATCATGTTTGGACTGGCATGAATCTTCTTAATCAAACAGATGCATCAACCAATTGTATTCTGTTTCCCAGGTGACACCGGAGCTTGAGTCGAGTGTGCTTTCTCGGTCACCCTTAGGAGAGAGGATGTCCAGTGTCAATGTGTCATTCAAAGAGAGTTATATATCTTTTATTTCTGCAATAGAGTCACAGTCTGCTTCAGGCGGTGCTACATGACTTTCATCAGATTTCGGCTCATTGATCATGTCTTTGGTGACTCTGTGGTTGCTCGAGCTGGACGTGATTTTCCCAGACCCATAGTCAACTATGGCCTCTATAGTGCGCAAGAATAGTCATCCAAGGATAATTGGGGGCTGAAGTAATGGTGAAAGAGAGTCCATATCAAGGACTACAAAATCAGCAGGAAACTGCATTTCCTACACCTTTACTACAATGCCTTTCGACAGACATCGAGTCTCTTGATGGATCGATTAATGAACTAAAGGATCATGTGTGTCTAGTTGAGTGGACCGCGCCTGAATTCTTGCAATAATGATGAGGGTAGGAGGTTGATGGAAAAGCCACTGTCAAGCATTGTTCACTCAAAGACTTGGTCAAAAATCTCGCATACGATCAAAGGTGCTCCTTTGTATTGCTTTTTTTGAGGAAGATTGTTGATGGCTACAACTGTAGCCATGGTAAGGATGTGCTTCTCAACTTGATGGAATTTGTTGTTGCGATTTGACTGACGCTTGTTTGTACACGCTTCCTTCAAGCCCTTCTTTACAGTGGTCATGTATCCCATGGCTTGCATTAATGTTAACTCAACAGTAAATTTTTAAGAATATCCACAACTCCTTGACTAGACAATGCACTCTATTTGCAATTTTTTTGGATTTTTGTATTGCATCAGGAAAAGAAATATTTATAGAAATGAAATCAAAAGCATTGTTCTTATCTACAACATAATTCTTGTCCACAATATTATGTACATCCAGTCTGCAAAAAAGTGTACATGATGGAAATGATGGTGTTGCTGTTGATGGACGTGCAAAAGCTGCAGTCTCTACTCCGTCGGCTAGCATTGGATCTAATGTTGGTGCTAGCTCCTCCATGGCTGACGTGGCTTCACGTCGACTAGGATCTTCTTTTTTATCTTTTTGATTTTTCTGATTTTTTTTGTTTGTTTGATGAGGAAGATGATGCTGATTGATAACTAGCATGGCTCCTCCTTCCTCATTCGAACCTGAAGCTGGCATGGATGATGCAGAAGATGACGATTTACCTTTCGAAGCTTTATTCTTGCCTTTGATTGTGTCATACGAAGGCAAGGTCCTACCGCTCCTGAGAGTAACAACATTAGATAAAGCAAAATCATAATCATCTGACTCTACAGGCATAGATGAGATATCACATTCTACCTTCTCTTTTCTCTTGAAATTATTGGGATTAACTTCGACCTGGGTTGGGATATGAGTTTTGGTGGTCGTCTAGCCATTTGGCTTTTTGGTCTACTCTGCGAGAACCTTTACTAATTGGGCCAAGCGATCAAGGTTGGGGTTCATAGGAACTGTCTAGGAAGGTTCAGAGTGTTGGCCACGCTGTGACTGCTGGTGGGGAGGCTGAGACTGGGATTGCTGATAGTGTTGTTGATGAGGAGGAAGTTGATACTGTTAGTATGGATGATGAGGATATTGCTACTGAGGTGCATCCACGTACCAGTGGTACTGTTGGTGTGGACGGTACTGTTGTTGTGAGTACTATTGCGATTGTCTCCAATTATTTGTGATATTGTGGAGGCTGGTGATGTTGATACTGAGAAGCTTAGGCTAGGAGCAATGTGCAAAGCGACCACCCTAAGGTTAGTGGTAAGGCCGGTTGGTTGATGGTTGGCCATGTGGTTGTCCAGCAGGACGGGCCAACTGCACATCGTTGCTCCAGATACCATTGACTACCTGTATCAGAGGTGGTGGCAGGAATGCTAGATCATAAGATGGTAGGTATTTTGGCTGGTATACCACCATCTGTTGATGTGGCGAAGCCTGCTTGGGTGCCTACACGTAGTACATGTGCTGGATTGCCGACTGATGTTGACTCGGCTGAGGCTACTGTGGAGGTGATGGTTCATTTTTCTTCTTAGTAGGTCTCTAACGATGGTATCAGCGACTGACATGAACTGATGGTGCTCACCAGCAGCTCCAACTGCTTGGTGATTTGGTCCAGCTTATCTAAATTCTGCATCCTTTGTTCGATAACGTCGAGCTTCTCTAGATTCTGTGATTGTTTCTCTATAATGTCAACCTTAGAAAGGTTGCCTCCAATGATGTTGAGGTTGGATCTCTCATCTCTCTCTGCCTCACGGGGAGCTACCATGTGGACTATCTTGTGGAGGACATGAGGTTGTCTCTGATAAGCATGTGTTGAAGAGAGGACATCCTCTCCCGCAACCATTTCTTCAAATATCTGCCATACCACATATTCATCTTTGTTAAGTGGGATCCCCTACAGGCAACGTCAACTATTCTTTGGCTCTCTACATTCAAACCCTCGAATAAGTGTTGGATCAAACTGGTCTTCTGTATCTCGTTGTGGGGGCACTTCTCTTGCAGCTAAGTAAATCGCCGCCATGCTTCATGAATTGACTCATGAGTAGCATGAGTAAAGTTGTTGATCCTAGATCGCATCCGGTTGAGCCGATCGAGAGGGTAATACTTGTGAAGGAACACAGATTTAAGTTCCTCCTTGGTCGTTACGACCTTTCCCAAATGATTGACCCAGTACATGGCCTTGTCTTGTAAGATGAAGGGGAACCCAATCATCTTGACTACACCTAACGGAATGTAAGTGTAGTGGGTGGTTCTGCAGATGTGAGAGAATGGTTGCAGGTGAATGTAGGGATCCTCATTGGTATTCCTGTGAAATCAAGGTAGAAGCGTAAGGAACCGGGGCTTTAGCTCGAAGTGAGCATGGACCGGAGGGATGCGAATTCATTCGATCATATGGTTGTCTCTAGGATTATGTCTCTTTAGCGTCGATTTTGGGTCCCATTCCTTGGTTCTTCTTCTGATGCATCATGGGGTCTTTCTCCATCTCCTCCTCCTATTGGTCCATTCCTCATGTCATTCAGTATATCTTGAAAGGCAGTCTGCATAAGGTCTTATTCCATCACTTGTTGTTGGATGGCTTGGATGGAAGCTAGCAACTGAGCATTCTCCTGATTTTGATCTGGCACATGCCCTTGCTCTGGCTGGGATGACTTTTGCCCTTTCCCTTTTCCCTAAGGAGCCATTTCTAGATTTGAATCTAAGGAGATGAACTTTGTATTGGGATCCAGGACTGGGACTACAATGTAAGATAATCTCGATCAGATAATTTGAAACTGAATACCAGTCGTCGTGATGAATATGAGATTAGGGTCAATCTCAGGTGGTCGTGAATGGAGAAAAGATGTATACTGAAATCGACCTCCATTCGCAGCGGGTGGAAGTGGGACAAAAGTGGTCCCATTTTTTATGAGATAATGGAAAGTGGAAAGAAAACAAGGAGTCTAGAGATCAGTTCCCAAGATCTAAACCGGGTTCTCGGGAATCACCTCGAATTATTGACGATGTTGAGTCCATGGAATCGATGTAGTTATCGGCGGAGTCCCGACTGAATCATCCAAGGTTCAACATCGTGAAGCAAGAGAGGATCGATGCAGGAAGAAGGATACGATGGTCAAAGAGGAATAAAAAGGAGTGTAAAATATTAGAAAAGCTTGAAACGAGCAGGGGGTCAAAGAGAAGACACATATGAAAAAATTTACGTAGGTGCACAGGACTTGATCTCTGAACTTTAATCAAGATCCATACAAACACAATACAAAATTGGGTTCACTAACTCAACGCAATGTAAATCCGTAAAGGATAAGCTATTTTTATCTTTTCATTTTTAGAATTATTTTTTCAGGCATATCTTATAACAAGTCCTTAGTGCGCTAACCTTATAGGAGTGAGAGTACTGCTAGAAAGGTATCACGTACTTTTCCTCCTCCTTTGTAACCTGTAGTCTACACTTTTTGATGTTCTTGTAACCCTTACAGGATCCCTACATAGCCAAAGAATAAGAGGTAAGAAGCCGATAGGAGAAACCACTACTTTGGACTTCGCTCGTAATGAATTCACCCTTGAGCGTGCAAGGACCTACTTGGATGCAAACCGATGAGACAGACACACCCGTGTGGGCTTGTCCTAACCACAGTACTTCGGACCAAGTCGATGTTCCACAAAAGGTGGGAACACCATTGCTGACAGGGCCCTACTAGATCATGTACGATAGAAGCGCCAATACTTCGAAAATTCAGGTGATACACAAGGCAGTTACAGACTAGGTTTGGGGCTTTAATCCTTAGCAGGTCGTGCCTCGCTCATGGGAGGGGTTTTGGTCCCCTCCTAAATTACCTGGAAATAATGAGGACTTTACGAACCCAAGGCAATGAAGTCCATTACAGATTTTAATTAAGGTCAAAGTTAATTAAGCAATCCCCTTATTTTAGATTTTTTTGTTTTCACTTTTTTTGGGTATTTTTCATATAAGTGCCTAAGGATTTTGTAGATTTTCATTTAAGTTGTAGGTGCTCAAAATTAGAGGGAGATAGAAAAATCGTGCAAATCGATTCGATGATGGAAATCTCATCATTGAACCTTTAGATGCATGCAGAGTTAAGGGAACTTACAGTGCTTCTCAGCTCTCTCCATGTGGTATGCAAGATAGAATTTTTAGACCTATCTACATGGCGGTGTGCTATTGACAAAGTCACCCTAAACAGTAGATGCTATTAATCGTGAAGAACCACATGTTAATTGTTTAGAAATGAGACCAAAAGTCCGGTCTTCGATGCCACTTGGTGCTCGCCACAAGGGGTCATGTAAGTGTTGTATGTGATCTCTCTCGGCACGTGATATCAAGTCTAAATAATTAACAATTATTAATTTGACTAGATCCAAACGTAAGAGACTATATGCACATAATTCTTATTAGGTTTTTGACCTTATTACCGGTTCAAGCAACCTAAAGTTTAGGGGCTCCATACACATAAAACAAATAAAAGAAAGGCAGAAAACTCAAAACATCGAGAAATAAATAAAACAAAGTGGTGAAAACACGAGAAAACCACGACGAGGCCCCCATGTGAACAATCACTTGGGCACTAGACCTCGTAGAGTAGAGTAGTGTCCAAGCCCATATTTATTACAAATAATAATGAATAAATTAATAAATCTCTTTCTCACCAAAATAAAGAAAAATCTAAACTAAAAATCTAGACTAATTGTTCACTTTACTATGTTTGCTGCCTCTCCAACTGGTCATGATAGAAGGACCAATCTCTACCTTGCTCGGCTGCATCACCCTCTTAAGAGGTCGCCCTCGCGTAGTAGGCCCTCACAACAAACACAACAAAAGAGGTGTATTAGCACATTTAATCAATTAATGTATTTAAGCAAATTATGAAATGAGGTATATGCAAGTAAGATAGAAGAATAAATGAATCAATAAATATGTAAAAAATAAAATAAATGAATAAGTGAATAAATAAAAGACAAATAAATACAAAATAAGCTGCACTCTGTTGCTCCCTCGCAACAATGCCATTTGATGACAAGGGATTCTCGTGCGAGTCCAAAAATATACCCTCATGGAGTACGAGGATGAGTTGTTGTTGAGGCAACCCGCAAGGGAATCCCTAGATTGATTAACAAGTACCCACAGTATAACAATAAGCAAGGAGTAAACAAAAATGTGAGGCACAATTTATTATACGCTACAAACAAAAATGTATAGCATGTAAGTATGTAGAGAAAGAACCACAAAGAGTAAACTAGGAAGCATACGATTATTGTTAGTCAATGTGTTTTATGGACATACTTGTCTTTAAGTATTTTTATGTGGGTTTTTTATTATTTATTTCTTCTTATTATTTTTTTAAATTAATTAAATTAATAATAAATGTATGTATAAAGGTAATTAATAATAATAATAAAATAGATTATATTAATATATAGGATATATGTATATATACATATAAGGTATATGTTTGTGTGTATGTATATATAATATTTTTTGGCTTTTAATTTTGCTAAATTTTTTATTTCTTTTTTATTTTTGAAAAAAAAAATAAAATTATATTAATATAAAATATATTAGTACATAATATAAATATATAGATAATATACATATATATGTAGACATAATATAGTAAGAGGTTAATGGGGCTGCCCCCTTGTGTTGGCTGCCCCGCACCATTTTTGGTGTTTTTTTTTATTTCAAAAAATATCGCTGTGTATATGCATCCCTTCCCTCCTATATGTCATTCGAATTTCGTCAGAAACAGAGACTCCTACGGCCTCCATCCAGACAGTCATTTTTTAACGGTAACATGATTTTTTAAATCGATGTCATCTCGATGGAGGCCGTAGGAGACTCTGTTTCTGACAAAATTTGAATGACATATATGAGGGATATAGGGATGAATATACATGGTGATATTTTTCGAAAAAAATTTAAAAAAGTTGAAATAAGGGGGCGGGGCAGCCATGTTGGCTGCCCCTAAGGGGCAGCCCCATTAAATCCATATAGTAAATGATTTATATCTATAGATAGTCCAAAATACAAGGAAAATATTTTTTATCTTTTTAATATGTTCTCATGTTTTTATGCTTTTCTTGGAATTTTTTCCTAATTTTTAGGTATTTTTAAAATAAAAAAAATCTCAAAATAGGAATTAAGTAATTAGGTAGAATTGATTTGAAGATTAAAAATAACAAAATATCTCAAAATTACTTCAAATCAATTTTAAACATAATATATATTATAAAGAAAATTTAGAGGCAGAAATGAATGTTTTTTTTAGATTTTTTGGTGATTTATTTAGATTTTCATAAAGGATTTTGGAGCTTTTTAATTTTTGGGCATTTTCTTTTTCCATTTTTATGGATTTTAGGTCTGGAGTTAATGTAGGTCATAGTACACAACATATATTTTTTTGTAATTTTTAAATCATTTTGATATTTTTTTGGCATTTTTAAAGCTAGATACGGAATTAATACTAACTATTTGAATTTAAATAAATAAATAAATGCCTAAAATGCAAATTAAAAATTAAAGCATGGAAATATGCCATCTCAAGCATTTGCATGTATTTTTACAAGATTAAATATAAACTATAGCTTTTTAGAAAAAAATAAATAAGTAAAATCATTTAATATTCTAGCAGGGACCTACGTGCAATTAGCAGAAAGTATACATGAATTTCAAAACCACTTCACAAAATATAAGGGCATATATGCAATTTTCGTAGAATAAATAAATTAAAAACACCCTAGAAGGGTCGTTTTGCAATTATACAAGAGTTCAGGGTACCATGTACAATTTTCCCAAAAAAACTAACACAGAATATACAATTGTGTGTATTAAAAATAAATATACAAAAATGAAGGGTTATTCCTACAAAATACCCAACTCGCATGGCAAGCCACGTGAGCTGAGTTGGCATGGATACGAGGCCAAATACATGAAAGCGTGGGGATATGTATGCAATTTTTACACATTTGTTTACACTCCAGTCAAGAATTAAAATACTAAAATGAAATAAAAAAAAGCAAGGGTCTTAGCGCAAATTACCCATATTTGCGCGTGAGCCGACGACTTGGATATCTTCACTTGGACACGTGGCGGCTCCAGGGTGCACGATGACTATTCGACAATGACGGCTGGGATTATATCTCGGACGGAGATCGAACGGTTGGGGCTCGCATGATTGGACGCCATCTACTGCATCTGGAGTGGGTCTCTTGATCGGACGGTCCTAGAGCGACTTGGAAGAACACTCCAAGAATAGTGCAGTGCGTTGCTTTGATCTGCTCCTTCTCTCTGCTCTGAGCTCCTCCTGATCTGTTGAGATGCCCTACAGGTTCTCCTTGATGTTTCGTGACTGAAGGATGTCTCAAAAGAGTCCGGGCACATGGAACTTTGTTCTTAACTTCAAGGACCCCTCAGATGGGGTCCTACAGACCTACAAAGATGATGGGAAGCTACGTGGCATGGAGGTGATCAGATATGGGCCGTTATTGGTGAAGTTCACATCGATTTGAGGGGGAATGAAGGTGCTCTGGTGTGCGGTTGAGGAAGAATCACCAAGGGGCTGATCTACACGAGATTAGGGGCTCTGAATAGATCGCTTCGATGGAAAAATGGAAGAGGAGGGAAATGGGATGGTTGTGGATGTCAGAGATCGAGTACCACGATGGATCACAGTGGTCGGATCTCTAGAGCTCCAGCGATACCTAAATCTAAACCTAGGCTAAAACAATACTTGAAACACAAAATAAAAGGTAGGTAATGAAATCTACGAACTAAGGCTACCTAAAAATAAGGAAATGGTGCAACTCGAACCTGATGGTGGACCAGGGAGTAGGACGCCACTGGAGCACCATCGTGGACCCTCTCTCCTCCTCATGCAGTGCTCCAACCTCGAGGAAAGCACATTTTTCCTGGTGGGCTCTCACGCACACGGTTGAAGACAATACAAAGCTCGAAGAGATCAAGGGTGAATGGAAGGAATCAGAGCTTTATTTATAGACAGGGGTTCGGTTAATCTTTGATCGAGATTTATTCATGGCTCAATGCTGATCAGGTGAATCTAAGGAACCGACGAGGATGGCGATTGTGATGTGAACAAGATCTATGAAGGACTCAAGGCGAATGGAGGCACAAGGCGGCTTGGAAAATTTGAGGAAATGGGGGTGCTCGAGGCTCTGACAAAAGTCAGAGGCGGGGAAGGACAGTTAACCGAGGTCAACAATCCTTGCCTCTTGATTGGTCCACATCGGACACTACAAGACAAAAGAGCATGCCTTATTTGAAAATAATAAATTAAAAATAGAAAATGATTTTACTAATTTTTGGTATAAAATAAAAAATATTTATTATTTTATGTAGTATTTTAATATGATTTTTATTTATTTTTATGAGTCAATTTATTACAAGTTATTTTTTACTAGTGTATTATAGATATATTGACCTATGTTTTGCACATTTTATTTTTATTTTGTATTTTTGATTTTATTATGTATTTTCATATTTTATGTATTTGCAACTTATTTTTACATGCACAAATATTTTTTGTATTTTTCTGATGTTATTTGTACATTTAAATAAATAGGGATATATATTAGGTATTTCATCTATATAGTTATATAGACTATTTCATTTTTATGTCTTATTTATGATTTTATTCTATTCTAAATATGTACATATATTATACATAATACTTACACAATTACAAAAATATGATATTATAAAAATAATAAGAAATAAATAAAGTGAATTTGATATAAATAAAAATACACCTAAATAAATATTGTATATTCAGGTATAATATACAATAGGGGTCCAAAACCAAACTTTCAGATCTTATCTCCAAAATAAGTGAAACCACTTTCATTAAATAGCTAATTAAAAGTTACATACAATTAAAGTTATTTTGAGGTATTTTGAGTTTTTATTGGGGAGATATGGGTCTGGGAAATTTGAGTTTTGGATTTTTATTCTGAGTATAAAATGTACATTGTATGTTATTTTTATGTAAACCTAATTTTGTATTTTTCTATACATTTTTATCTACAATTGTCATGCATAAAGTTTATTAATTTGATGAATAAATAATAGAGAATAAAATGGGTCCTAAAAATGAATTATTAAAGTGGGATTTTTATTATCCTTTTGACCCTTATCTCCCCTACTTTATTCCTTGTTGACCACATCAATTCTTGACTTGGTCTTGGGGTTTAGGGTCATAAAATACCTTTGGTATTTTATTCCTTTTTTATTTTATTTCTTTATTCTTTTATTTTGACTTTAAATAGTGTAATTTATGTAATAATTATATATTAAATAGTGAATGTTAATTTGTACAAAATAGCGATATTTGCATGCATTTATCTAAGGTTTAAAGGCCAAAATGAATGAATAAAGGTGATGAAATTGAGATTCATCAACATTGTGGAACAATTTTTACTTGCTAAGTGTACCAAAGTCGAGCACAGGGAACATATGATTTTTAGTTGTGTGGTTCTGAATTAATATCAACAATTATATGATTTTTATGTTAAGATCTATGTCAAAAAACAAATAAAAATAAAGGAAATGCAGGAAAAAAAGAAACAGAGAATATGATGAAGCACGTGATCCGTGATTTATAATTTTAATTCAAAAAAAGGTGATCAATTAATTCCTCAAACGAACCTACAGATCAAGGATGAATTCAAGAAATCTTTAATAGTTTAATTTCAAGCTCCAAAGATCAAAAGATTAATCATTGAATAATTCTGCAAATAATAAGAACACTTCATGATTTTTATAGAAGAACCTCAAAAATCCATGTAATTTAATCCTCAAATAAAATGAATCTTAATCATATAAAATGAGAGGGAATTGAATCAATGTCTCCTCATTAATTAAGCCCTTGAAAAGATGAATTCCTCAATTAATATGATCAATAATTACAAGAGAATAAATCAAATTCAATATCCTCAATTGCATCCCGCAGAGTAAATCGAATCTTTCTTAATTCCACAATTAATATGATCAATAGTTACAAGAGAATGAATCTAATTCAATATCCTCCATATCATCCCTTTAGAGTAAATCAAATCTTATCAGAATACTGTCTGGAAAGCTCAAACTAAAACTCAAATAATATTTGGCTTAAATCAAGCTCTGATCTGTCCATACAAAAGGTAGAGAATATAATAAGCTTCAAAATGACATATTGTGCGCAAAAATCAGAGTTCAAATGAGAAAGATATGTAATAAACAAATTATAGGGACTAAAATACAATAAAAATAAATATTTTATGGTCAATTTGGTCCTTGTAGGACTAATATGTAATAAACAAAAGCCTCTTAGGCCTTCTTGAAATTTACCAGGTGGGCACATGTGTAGCACGTGATCTGGGCAGCGGGGGAGGGGGCTTGCACAATATGTTGGACTAGTAGGGGCCTTCCTGTAATTTTTCACCCCATATGTGGGGCACGTGGAGAGGGATTATCGGTGGGCAGATTAGAGGTCTGGAGCTCCCGAAGCACCACGTGGCAGATGCACGTGCTTTGGGACCCCGGAGCCGAGGCGTGGCCGATTGTGGAGGTTCAAGAGGCTCGAGTGGAGCCCTGGTTGACTCACGCCTCGAGGCACGGGCTGAGGCTTGGGGAGAGGGGGGGTTCATGACAGTACGAAGACCATTGGATCCCATAATACAATGGCTATCGGGTAAGGTAGAGGAGCAGGTCGACATGGCAGGCGGTTCACGGTGGACATAGTGGAGCAGCGAAGCAGACTGAGGGCGGAGCGGGAGGCGGCCGTCCACTACTGGCGAGGCGGAGCAAGTGGCGTGCAAAGGGCATTTAACGAAGAGGTGAATTGGCGATCATGGTGGAGGTGCTCCAAGGCGTTGGAGATGGAAGTGGCAGGCGACTGTAGAGCTGCAGAAGGTGGATGTGCGGTGGGTGGTTCATGATGTAGGTGAAGACATGAGGCAATGGGGTGTAGGGCGATCGAGAGAGGGTCTCTCAAGGTCGAGGCAAACAACGGTGGAGGGTGAAGTTGCAAGCGTGGCAATGACGAGCGAGGATGGCGAAGAAGGAAGGCAGTCAGTGGAGAAGATGCGCCACAGAAGAATCTGGAAGAGAAGGGTTCACCGGAGTTGGGGGGAACTACGCTCGACCCAGTGATCGTCGCCTTAGTGTTCGGTGGGGAGGATCACAAAACTGTGCTTCGCCAGAAGGGGAAGCAACACGGAGCAGAGCTTCGTGGATCTCGTCAGTCGAGGGTAAGCCGATGTCACTATCTCTAAAAGGAGGAAATGGCGGATGATGAAGGGGAGGAGGATGAAGATGGGATTTTATAGGGGGATGGTTTGTTCCGCAGAGGAGGAGAGGGGAAGAGAGAGCAGCGCGTAATGATGAGGGTCGAGGGGGCTGGCGGCTAGGCGTTGCAAGAAGGAAGGGGGAACGGTCGACTAGGAGGAGGGTCACGTGTTGAGCACACGACCGGGGAGAGAGAATGGAGAGAGGTTGATGGATCCCGAGATCGCACGTGTAAAAAGATGTTTTTAATTTGTTCGGGCTAAAAATTAATGTGTCATTCGTTGTAGGCGGCGATCGGAATCAGTCAAGAAATAAACACAAAAATTATTCATCAATTTTAATCAAGTGATTTTATGTTTATTTTACTTGGGCACGTCCCAAGGTCGATCACAAGTAGGAAAAGGAACAACCTAGAATTATGTCTATCAAGATTCGTGCATGGTTTTCGAGGCAGTCTTTTTTGGAATTTTTAATCCAAATAAGGGATGCAAGATGCAATTTTGGCCTATTTTAGGGCCTAAAATGTAAATTGCATTCAAATGATGTCCGAAAAAAATTATGATGAAATGAATGCACTGTAATTTTTTTGGAATTTTTGGATGCAATATGAATTTTTTATGAATTTTTAAATGCAAACAGAATGATTTTCAATATTTAATTATAATAAATATTAAACTTGTTTTCAAGAGATAAATTTATCTAAGATCTATCACTGGGTGATGGACCTCAGAAAAATCCTAAACCTTGAAAATGTAAGATCTAATACCTATTAAAAATCAAATACTGAAATATGCAAAATGATTTTTACAGAGCAAATTATGCATGCAAATGCAAATCTTTTTGGGCACAATGGTAAGCGAAATTAACTCTACAATATGTGATTTTTGGGGAATTTTTAGAGCAATGGTTAATTAATGGCAAATTTAATAGCAAGAAATGGGCAAAGTTCGCAATTTTTCACCTAATAATTAATTATTATTTAACCAAAAATCATAAAAATATCCACAATATCCCAAATTGTAGAGAATTAAAAGATGAACATCATGCTATTTTTTGAATAATAAATAAATGTCATGTAGAGGTCCAAAATCACTGAGGAACATAGGGGTAAAAATACAATAAAATAAATAAAAATAAATAAAAATAAATTAAGTGGGGGAGACCTAATTGTAATTACCAATATCTCTGGAGCCTCCGATGCAATTTTACCAAAGGTCACGTGCGATGCACGTGACCCCTGGTCGGCGGGGGCTGGCGTGCAAAATGGAGGGAGGCCGCGGGCTTTTCTGCAAATAGCCGAGAGGGCACGTGCAAGGCACGTGACCCAGGGGTTGCTCCTGTTCATGTCCCCCGCCCCACGTGCGCGGCACGTGGCAGGGTCTCGGGCTCCCTGCCCGGCGCTGCGATGGAGGAGCGTAGGCGGGCCGGCCAAAGCGGAGGTGAAGCCGGTCGTTGATGATTTTTGTTGCCGGTCCAAGGCGGAGACGAAGGTGGTCGTCGGCGGTCGCTGAAGATGAGGCGAAGTCGATGACGGTGGCGGCGGAGTTGGTGAAGGTCGAAGCTTCTGGAGGAGATGGCAGAGGCGTGCGGTGGTTGGGCTCCACAACCGAGGTTGGAGCTTGGTGTCGGTCAGTGAAGATGGCGGCGTAGGCGAAAGCGTTTGTCGGAGTCGAAGGCGGAGGTGAAGTCGTAGGTGGGCTCGACGGAGGCGAGTCGTGGGCGGAGGTGGCGGTGATGTAGACGTTGGCTCGACAGCTCAAGGTTGGCCGGAGCGAAGCAGCGACGGCGGAGCTCACCGTGGGCTGCAACGAGGGAAGAGGACCCTCGGACCTCATCGCAGGAGGGCGCTCGGAGCTGTCATCTCCAACCAGTTACCAGTTAAGGCGGGTGTTTATATGCCTGGAAAATTTCCCTTACCCAAGCACTTTTTCAAAAAGGCTGACCTTTGCTCCTGCTCCTTTTTCTCGCTTTCTTCTATGTGGAGGAAGATGCAAAATGCGAAAAAAGCTCCTATCACGCTTAAGGTGGCTTCAGATCTAAACCTACTTCGTGGCTTTTATATATCGATGCCTTTTTTATTTTGTTGTGTTTTATTAGCTCTGGACTTCAACTCCCTGCCTCATATTTACTTGTTTGCCAATTGAAAGTCAAGAATGCATCTTTATTGCTGTTCGTTGTTTCTCTTATCTATATTTCAAACTTATGTAGGTGTTTGTATATTGTATTTCAGAGCAACTGAAATGTCCAACTCACCTTGCTTTATTAATATCACTATCTGGCTGTTGCCTTTTTGGATTCTTGATTTCTAGGTATTATGGATATCAGATGATGGCATCCCGGATTTGGGTGGAATTGTTGAAGATGATGCATCTTTCGTAGATGAAGTAAGTATCTGAATGTTGGAATGGATTTTAGATAAATGTAATTATGACTTCCATGAACTCAGTAGGTGTCTAATCCCGTCCTGACATATCCTGGTGCATATCGGAGAGTTGCAATTGAACTCAAGGTTAGCATTACCTTATCGGAGACCTTTCTTATGATTTTATAGCGAATTTACTGTCATGTCTACATTCATGTGAACTTATCTACTGCACAGTATCTAGGATTTTTATATTAATAGTTGATCTGCCAGTGTGCGTTTTGTGGTTTCTTATATTTTATTTGTCATCTGTGTGGTTTCTACACAGATTCATCATATTAGCAGTAAATGCTCTCCTAAAAAGTAGCCAAGTGGATGAGATGGAGGGAGGAGCACTTTTTGGATTTGAGCAAGACATGAATTCTGGGTCACATTTAGTAACGATTCATACTTCGATGAATCAAGCTCATGCGCTGCTGCATTTCGTGTATTGAACCAATTGATCCAAAGATGCATTTCAGATGCAGTTACTTCTGGAAATATATTTGCTGATTCTATATTGCAGCATTTCTACCGGTGGATGTGCAGGTTGTGAATTTTAAATTTGTTGTATGCATACATTACGTGTCTGTATCTCACATTTTTTATTTTCTCACTTTCAGCCCATTATCAAAGCTTCATGATCCAGCTCTTCATCGTGTTCTTCACAAGGTAATACTTTTTTTGTCCAGGTTTGAATATCTTCAGATATTCTGTTAACTTCAAAAGCCCATGCATGCTGAAGCCCGCAAAGGCATCTTTCTCTGTTGATGTGGACTTGTAAGTTGATTTTGGAAAAGGGTTTGGATCACCCACTTTTAATTTCCATGCCTTTTTAGTTGTTGTGCCCGCTTTTTATCCTGCTAAAAAATGCCAATCTTCGTACCTTAACTTCAACCTAAGTTCCTACATACCCTTATTCCTTCCTCTGTTATGTCCTGATTCATATGCTAACTATTTAACTTCTATGTTCCATTAGTTGCTGCAGTATCAGGTACTATAAATGTATATTATATGTATAAGATTGTCCGGAAGCAAAAGTTAGAAAGTTTATATCTGGTACCTTTAATTGAAAATTTTAACTAATTGAAAAAATAGAGGACAGAAAAAATGAGCTTTATTAACTTGAGGAGGAAGAGCTTTGAGCTTTCACAAAAAAAATGATGTATAACATTAATATCAACATGGTTGGTAGCCCTAATGTTTGGTGGTGGGTTGGAGGGGGGGTATGGTGGCATCTCTGTGGGCCTCAAGTGGAAAGTTTACATGTTAATGGTAGCATTCAGCAGACCATGAATAGAAGGGTTGGTCCATGCAGGTACTTAATAGGAGTAATATGCAGCTTGGAAGATATGGTTACAGCCTTTATTAGCAAAGGATCAAGTGAAGGCAAACATGGTGGTTTGTAACTATGGATATGTGAAGAAATGGATGATGGGTGTTGAAAATGAAAATCAAAATTAAGCGGAGTGAGGAAATACTGGTTTTCGAAATGTTAGAAGATCTATTGACTGTCTAAAGCCGGTTTCGTAATTTCACCTAATCTATTTAATTATCTGTATTCTTGATTTAACTATGTCAGGTCATGAAGAAAGTATTTGCCTTGCTGCTGGTAGAGATACGGAAACTGGGAGCTATCATCATTTTTGCCAAGTTCTCAAAGATTGTTATAGATACTGGAAAATTAGACCTGCTGTCAGCACATGCTTATTGTGATAGCTTACTGAAGGCTCTGCAGTCAAGGTGAGTCTCACCTATATCGATGTTTCCAGAAGTTCTACAGCCTTCTTGGAGTTGCTGATGCTATATTCTTGTAGGGTTTGTTTGAGTGGATTGAGCTTGAACCTCTACATTATTGGGACTCTTTGCTGTTCATGGATCAGGTTAATCATGATGAATACTTTTATATGGAAGCGTTGTATGTTTTGTTGCAAGTTTGAGGAAATCTGTCAATATTATCTTGGGCATGTTACATTTGTTAACTTCATGATATTCATTGGTAGCTAGGTCTTTAGAGTTGATTGGGTCATTCTGTTCCTGTTAGAGTATTTGGAGCATGCGTCACTTAGTAATAGGTGGGTAAATGGATACCTCCAGGATCCATTTACCCCACCACTGAGTTTAGTCCATACCGCCTAGTGGTGGGACTTGGAGGCCCTGTAGAAGCTATATAAAGGACCCCAGGCCTCCTGTAACCATTGAGAAAGTCAATAGACAAACACGCCCAGTTAAGGGGCCTTCTCCCGTGGTTTCATCCCGCTCCTCACGGAGTAGGGTTCCACGTAAAATCCCGCGTTCTTATATTTCTTTATCTTTTTCCATGTTCGCTTCTGCATGTTTATTTTCTAACATGGTATCAGAGCGGGTCGATTCTCGAGGTTTTTATCATGTTCTTCGATTATTTTTTTTGTAATCAGTTTGAGAATCGATTTTGAGATATTCGTGAAGATATTTTTCTGTTCAAGATTCGAATATCAGTGGAGTTTTGATGGCTGCGTACGATTCAGGCAGCGCGCCCCTTCAAGCCCTTATCCATAAGGCGGCGCTATTCTTCCCAGACAGGCAGTGCGGCACCTCCAGGATCCTTCCCAGGCGTGCCTCCTGGCGCACCCTCAAGCCTCGCAGGGCCTTCTCCTGCGCACCGCCTCGCACAAACAAGCCCAGGTGCGCAGGTGGTTCCTGGCTCCAGGTCTCCTCCAGCGTGTGCGCAGGCGGCGCACACCTCCTTTCAATCGGGGCGACGTGATTCCCTGCGGTGGCGAGCCACCATCTCTTCAGAAGGCGACCTCCTCCACGCGACTCTTCGCCTGTCGCGCCGCACCTCCTGACGGCCTCCTCCGAGCGCGAAGCCCACTGCTCCACGCAGCAGCGCATCCCCGCTCGCCCTACTCCAGACAGAACGCGCATCCCGGAGCACCGTCAGCCCAGCGGTGTCGCCTCATCCCAACAGCGACTCCGCCTCTGCGCGATGATCTTCCAGGAGCACTGGCTCCTACAGGCGGACCTTCCCTCCGGCGGCATCTCCATCAACTGCGGCGGCGGCGAGATGGGTTCCCAGGTGGGAACCCTAACATCACGAAGGTAATAAGAAAAGGGCCTATCGGTCATTTAAATAAATAAAAAAGGGTGCGGGTGTGTTTTTTTTTAAGTCCAGGCTGTTTAAAAAAATATATTGAGAGTGGGGGTCAGGCCGAAATAAAAAAAATGGGGGCTGTGTGTGTTGTTTTTTTTTGTTTGAAAGTTCAGTGACTAAAAGAGAGAAAGAGAGAGTTGGGCCTCTTTGTTGGGCCGATTAAAAAAAAAAAAAGAAAGAAAGAAAGAAAAAAGGAGAAAAAAAAAGGGAAGAAGAAAAAGAAGCGCGTACAAGAGAAAAAAAAGCCGTACGCATGGTTTAAAAAAAAAAAAGGAGTTTTCTTTGAAAGAGTCGCATACAAAGAAAAGCCGTATGCAATTTTTAAAAAAAAATGCAAAAAAAAAAGAAGAGAGCCGTAAAAAAAAAAAATGAAACGGTCAAAATTCATGATTTTGAGAAGCCGAAAAAAATTTGTAACGGCTTATCCTGTTTTATTTTCCCCATATGTATGTATTATCTTATCTTCTCCCAACGTGGTCAACAATGTCATTCCGACCAGTATGGGAGAAAGGGGGAGTATATGTAGAGTCACAGGTCTTGTTCCAAGATTCAAATATCAGATTTTCCAGACCGGTCAAATGTTCAGACTCTACAAAATTCAGATTCAGACTCGACGATGACGCATGCCAATCATTTGTCATTCTTGTTGGTCGGCCAGAGCTTTCATGTGAGCCATAGGGACTCCAGAGCAGAGGACTATTCCCTATGCCATTAAGGGCAAGGGTTTTCATATGGTATCATAGGGACTCCACAGTAGAGTACCATTCTCTGAGCCAGATAGACACTCCAGCCCCGTTCGTCCTCCTCACATGCACGCCATGAGAAGCAACGTCCTCGACTGCAGCAGCTGTGCGCGTTGGGTTGATATTGTCCGTAGTGTCATGTATTGTGAGTTGAGTTTCTTTCTGTTTGTCCAAGCTGAGCATTGCATGCTCCAGCTTGAGGGGGAGTGTTAGAGTATTTGGAGCATGCGTCACTTATGTAATAGGTGGGTAAATGGGATACCTCCAGGATCCATTTACCCCACCACTGAGTTTAGTCCCATACCGCCTAGTGGTGGGACTTGGAGGCCCTGTAGAAGCTATATAAAGGACCCCAGGCCTCCTGTAACCATTGAGAAAGTCAATAGACAAACACGCCCAGTTAAGGGGCTTCTCCCGTGGTTTCCTCCCGCTCCTCACGGAGTAGGGTTCCACGTAAAATCCCGCGTTCTTATATTTCTTTATCTTTTTCCATGTTCGCTTCCGCATGTTTATTTTCTAACAGTTCCCCTTATTATCTACTTAATTTGAGTTTCTTATAGTGGTTTGCATGTACATGCATGCATGCATGTGCAATCATACACAAGCGCACGCACACACATGTACACCTACTAGTGCATCATACACATGAAAAACGATTAGATAATAAACTTAGTGTTGAGTTGCTTGTACGTGGATAAATGGTTCAAGGGTGACGATCCATTTACCCGGTTGGGGACTTATTTGTACCTAAAGTTGCAGAAGTCTGTAGTCGATTCTCGGTCGGCTATGTCACTGACTAAGGATTAATCAGTAGTCGAGCGAGTAATCAGATTAAGTTGAGTTTTAGTCGGTTTTGATTTTTTATTATTTTAAATTTATAAATCATTTTTTATACATGTATTCTTATATAATTGCATATTTGCATAGATTTTGATATTTTCAGTACCATATTTTAGTAACCGACACCCCCTTTATTTCATCTAAAACTAATAATTTATATAAGTGGACCTTTTTAGGGATTTACAAGTATAAAGAAAAAGGAATTTACAAAAGGAGCTCATGTTGGGGCAAGTAACCACTCCATATGCCTCGTGACTAAAGTACAACCATTTCTTCCTCCATTGCAAGATGCCACTGATTCATACGTACCCTCCCGATATTTGTGTGAGATCGTAACATCTAATAGTCCCACAACAAACTTTCAGAATCCCTTTATTAGATGGTCTAGTGAAACATGCCCTAAGAGAGGGTACACAACACATGTACACCTCCTCTTTCGAAGTGTAGTGGGTTGGTCAAGATATTTTGCATGATCCGCCTCTTGTACGCCAGACTTCTGAGGAGTTGCACTCTCTTCCTATATTGTATCTTGTTATACACAAACATCAACATTACCATCAGTGGAAATAAAATGTTCAGGATTTATCTGGGGTGAGTTAGATAATGGGGAAGGTACAAAAATATTGGGTCTAGTAGTCAGTATGTGAATGTACACATGAGGTAGAGTCTGAACCTTAGTTGGTGTGGTTGGAGCTGGTTGCGAAGGAGAATGTATGTTGAGATAGATATTTTTTATTTGTCCTTTATCTATATTTACTTATTCTTCTATCTACTTTATGTAATTTTCCCTTACGATTTTTCTCCTATATAAGAGAGCCCTAGGGTCTCAATGTGATACAATTAAATCTTTTCCCTTTTCACATGGTATCAGAGTCCCTGACCGGAGCATGTGCCGTAGCCATCCCTTTCCCAACTTAAGCCCTAAAGGATGTCACTCCTTTCCCTCTCCAGGCCACAACAGTCGCCGCTACCGCAAGCGCGACAACCACACTAGCCACGGGTGTAGAAGTCTTGCAGGTGGCCATCGGCATCGTCATTGAGAAGCCGCATCAGCAACCTGCTATCGCCACTACAACCCCAAAGAGGGCTTCTTAGCAGCCTTCTTCGTTGCCCAAGAGGCCTCTATCGTTGCCTATACCCGAGAAGGGGGAGGGAGGGGATAATGCCAACCCTCGTGGCGCCTATACAAACAATGAGTGATCGAAAGTTGATCGCACAAACCTCGGTTTCTCTGTCAAGTCCAAGGTCTTCTGGAACTTTGCTCTTGGACTACTTAAGGCCATAAATAGCCTTGTGTAGCCTGTAAACCTTCTGACACTCCCCCTCAACAACGAACCCAGGTGGTTGCTACATGTAGACCTCCTCATGTAGATCACCATATAGGAAGGCATTCCTCACATCAATTTGGAAAAGGGTCAATCTCGTGTCAAAACAACAGACAGGAGAATACACGTAGTAGAATATCTGGCAACCAGAGAGAAAGTATCATGATAGTCCACCCCATATGTCTGGGTGAACCCACGTGCCACAAGCCTCGTCTTATAGCAATCTACACTGCGATCTACACGGTGCTTCACAATAAACACCCACTTGCACCCCACAACGGATGTGCCAACTGGAGTTGAAACAAGACTCCAAGTGCCACACGAGTATAGTGTGACCATCTCCTCCTCCATGGTTAGACGCCATTGACTGTCCTGAATAGCCTCTTGATATGTCTGCGGTATCTCCACGGTTGATAGTGTCAAGGTAAACCTCCTGAAGTCATCTGACAGATTGCTCAAAGAAACATGGGTTGCTAAAGGATATGTAGCACATGTACGTATCTGCTTTCGTAGAACAATTGACACATCAAGGTCATCTGTCATATCTTGAACCTGTAAGCTTCCCTCTTGAGAGGGCACTTGCTCATTTTGTGGAGAATCCTACTGCATAGACAACTCAGTAGTGCCATCAGTAGAAACAATGTGCTCATTACATACCTGAGGCGTGTTGGATGATTAGAAAGGCATGTGAACATGGGGAACAAAGCGAGACCTGCGAGTAAACACACGTGACAAAACTCATTCAAGGTAGGTGGTGGTCCAGGAGTAGGCACAGGAGTAAGTGGAGATGCAAGAGTAGATGGTGGTGGTGGTGGAGGTGGTGGAGATGGTTGTAGAGCAGGAGTAGGTGTAGGTAGCCGACAACCGGCGTAAAACAATCGGAGACAACTTCTTAAATATTATTTTTTTAAAATACTATTTAGGAAGTTGCCTCATTACAGTCGGATCTTTTCAACATGGATTTAAGAAAACATACAGATTTCGTTGGGGCGTTCCCTACTTGCGACGCGTTGCATCGCTCGAATGCAATGAAAAATTGGCAATGGCCGCTACATCGCAGCCTGGATGTAGTTCAAAACTTACAAAGGTTCTCGCATGAGTAACGCATGCGGGTAAATAAGCTAGTTGCGATGCATCACCGCTCGGATGCTGTCTAAAATTTACAAGGGTTCTCGCATAGTGGACGCATGTGAGTAAAGAAGTTAGTCCAAAAAAGATTGCAAAGGAAGTTGCGGATTGGTAGTTTTGAATGTTGACACGTTAACTGGAAAATTGATGGAGATAGTGGATACGATGGAAAGAAGGAAGACTCATATACTATGTCTTCAAGAGACTAAATGGGTTGGAGAGAAAGCAAGGAAGATCAAGAAGACATGCTTTAAACTTTGGTATTCAGGTAAAGATAAGGGTAGAAACGGTGTTGGAGTGGTTGTTCATAACTATTTGAAGGATTGTATGGTTGAGGTGCAAAGATTTGGGATCGGGTTATTTTGCTAAAATTGGTGCTTGAAGAAGAAATTCTGAATATCATCTCAGTTTATGCACCGCAAATTGGTTTAGATGAAAGGACTAAACAAGCTTTTTGGGAGGATCTGGATAAGATTTTACAAGGAATCCCACAGAGAGAGATGATTTGCATAAGTGGAGATCTTAATGGACATGTGGGAAAAGATGCTTCAGGGTATGCTAGTGTTCATGGAGGACATGGTTTTGGGGATAGAAATGAAGAGGGAAAAGTCATTTTGGATTTTGTAATGGCATATGATCTTTTCATAGCAAACACTCTCTTCAAGAAGAGGGATGATCATTTAATTACTTATAAGAGTGGACCAACTAGAACACAGATAGATTACTTTGCGTTGAGGAGAAGAGATCGGTTGTGTTGTGAAGACTGCAAAGTAATCCCAGGAGAGAGTTTGATAACCCAACATTGCTTGTTAGTCTTGGATGTGCAAATAAAAGGGCCGGTAAAGAAAAGGAGGGTTCCTGATATCACTAGAACTAGATGGTGGAATCTTCCATTGAAGCAATCGGGCTTCAAGGAGAAGGTTTTAAAAGACTTATCTTGGGATTGTAGCGGAAGTGCAAACGAGATGCGGGAGGCAGTAGCATCTTGTATCTGAAAGGTAGACAAAGATATACTAGGCGAGTCAAAGGGAGGAGCTCCAGGTCAAAAGGAGGCTTGGTGGTGGAGTGAAGGAGTGCAAGAGAAGGTAAAAATTAAAAGAGCATGCTTTAAAGCTATGTCTAAGGATAGAACAGTGGAAACTGTCACAAACTACAAAATAGCAAAGAAGGAAGCAAAGAAGGCTGTAAGCGAAGCTAAGTCAAATGCTTATGAAGTTTTGTATAATAATCTCGACTCTAAGGAGGGCCAGAAGGATATTTTCAGGTTGGCCAAAGCAAGAGAAAGAAAGACCAAAGACCTTTCTCAAGTGAGATGCATTAGGGACGAGGAAGGTCAGGTGCTTGTTACTCAGAAGACATAGAGACTAGATGGGAGCAGTACTTCCATAAACTTTTCATTGGGGAAGGAAATAGAGAGATCATTTTGGGTGATTTAGCTAGTAGTGAAAGTTACTTGAATCGTGCAAGCTATAGAAGAATACAAAGAAAGGAAGTAGAGGACTTTGAAGGTTATGAGACTTGGGAAAGGCGTAGGACCGGATGGCATCCCTGTAGAAGTATGGAGAGTTTTAGGTGAGCGCGGTTTGACTTGGCTTATGAATCTATTTAATGTTATTTGGCGAAGAAAGAAAATGCCTGAAGATTGGATGAGGAGTATCATGGTGCATTTTTATAAGAATAAAGGAGACATTCAAAATTGTTCAAATTACAGAGGTATGAAGCTGATGAGTGACACTATGAAAATTTGGGAACGTATGATCGAAAGAAGGTTGAGAAAAGTTTCCAACATAAAAGAAAACTAATTTGCCATGCCAGGTCGCTCAACCATTGAAGCCATCCATTTGCTGAGGAGAACAATGGAGATTTATATAGCTAAAAGGAAGAACCTCCATATGATCTTTATTGATTTGGAGAAGGGTTATGAATCTGTCCCACGAGAGATATTGTGGAGAGTTTTGGAGAAGATACAAGTACTTGTCCTATACATTAACCTCATAAAGGACATGTATGATTGGGCTTTATCTTGTGTAAGGAGCCCGTTTCGGAAGACTGGCTATTTTGACATCAACATTGGTTTACATCAAGGTTCAGCTTTGAGTCCATTTCTTTTTACTTTGATTATGGACGAGTTGACAAGTCACATACATGATGAGTTACCTTGGTGTATGTTATTTGTTGATGATATTGTGTTGATTGACGAGACTAGAGATGGAGCAAATGAGAAGCTTGAGGTCTGGAGACATGCATTGGAGACTAAAGGATTTCGTATAAGTAGGGCTAAGACAGAATATATGGAGTGCACCTTTGATGGAAGCAATGGTGAAGGAATTGAGGTGAAGATTGGTGACAATAACATTTGAAAGAGAGATTCTTTTAGATATCTGGGATCTATTTTGCAACAGGATGGGGAAATCGATGGAGATGTTACTAATAGAATAAATACAGGCTGGCTAAAGTGGAGAGGAGCCTTTGTTGTTCTCTGTGATAAGAAAATTCCTTTAATAATTTTTAGGAAAGTTTTATAAAGCAGTCGTGAGACCTGCTATGCTCTATGGATCTGAATGTTGGTCTGTGAACCATAAACATGTGTAGAGAATGGCTGTAGCAGAGATGAAAATGCTAAGGTGGATGTGTGGACACACACATAAAGATCGGATTCGTAACGATGCAATTAGAAAGAAAGTTGGTGTAGTTGTAGCTCCGATCGAGGATAAGATGCGAGAAAACCGCTTAAGATGGTTTGGTCATTTGCAAAGAAAATCAACGGATGCACCAGTTAGGAGATGCGAGTGTTGGGTTGTTGAGCTGGCTAAGAGAGGGCGAGGAAGGCCCAAGAAGTGCTGGAAAGAGAGTATACGAAGGGATCTTAATTTTTTGGATATAAGCCCGAGATTGACCTAAGATAGATCTAAATGGAGGCGAAGAATCCATGTAGCCGACCCTACTTATTTGTGGGAAAAGGCTTTGTTGTTGTTGTTGAATATAAAAGATAACAAATATCTCAACAATGATAATTGATGGAGACCAGGAAGGACACAACGTGGTGGTAGAACGATATGATTTTGTCTGCACTGTCATATAGGGAACATATAGTTTGTGCAGACTTATAGATTAACCCTTCCCATTAACTCTAGTGATTCTCTATGGTAAGCGGATTGGATATAAGTGAATGAATATGCCCACGACTGCACCAAAATCGTGGACTTGTGGGTGCGGTCGGGCACTAGCGCAGAATCCTAGGTAGTGCTACGGGCTAACACAGGACCCGAGGTAGGGTTGCACACCACCATTGGGGGTTAACCTTTACGTGCGGAGGTGCAACAACACTACCGAGGTGGCAGCGATGAGAATGGACCGCTCTGGGTCCTATGAGGTCCCGTGGTAGCGCAGTACCTGAGGTGAGAGTCTGCAAGGACCAAGAAATGGAGGGATCATGCACGCGAGATCAGGGAGGAGGAGAGGCCAGCGGGTATAGGACTAGGGTATCAAGATGATATCGGAGTTGTCGTCCAAGAGTGCCACTCAGATACGATGAGGAAAAAATGAATGACTTGTTTCTTTTGTGGCTATAATGCTCCTTTATATATAGGAGAAACTTTAGAGGACAAATAATCAATGGGAAATTTACGTAAAAGGGAAATAAGAAATATATACTATTTCTTATAATATATTAAGATTAGAAGACCTGCCCATTTAGGGGGTTTCGACCATAAAATGGCGCTATGTAATAAAATGGAAATAAGAAATATATACTATTTCTTATAATATATTAAGATCAGAAGACCTGCCCATTTAGGGGGTTTCGACCATAAAATGGCGCTATGTAACGCTCTTAGAGTTTGGGATAATCTTCATCCTTGTACTACCATTTTACTATCACACTTAAGATATTCGTCGCCACCTTTTTGATATAATCTAGTTAAGTGCAAGCCTCGTAAATCTTGTCTCGTGCTTGTTACGTGGGTGCCTCTCTGTTTGATCCATGTTCTACTTCTGTGTATAACAGAAGTCGACACCAGTTTATTAGAGTATTGTTAGTCCTGGAAGTCCCATTTGTGCCTCTAGTTCGTACATGCATGCAAATATACAACCCTCTCTATATACGTGTTTTCATGGGTGAGAAAGTGAGTGTTATTCTTGCATTAAGTGTTGTAAGCTATTTGAAATTCTTCATTGGCAAGTAACCATTTTTACTTGTGAGTTGTCTGTGCAGTACAACTACGGAGGAATTCAGAGGAAGTGCATGCCCGAGTCTGCAGGTGATGGTTCAGTGCTTTGTGATAAGAGTACGGGAGACGAACCCCAAATTGACATTGTATCGAGCTGGAATATAGCTGAATATTTGCCGAAGGCCACTCAGGTAACTGTCGAACATTCCATTAAATGTTTTTCCACTTGCAGAGATGCTTAAGCTTTGCCACTCGTTTCTTGATATGCTCTTTAGATACTACATTGGTTTGAATTGCTGATATGATCGAGGATTAAAGTTGGCTCATTATGCAGGATCATTTCATTTTGATTGTCTCTGAGTTTTTATACCTTCCATGGAAATACTCAAGAGAGTGGGTTGCTTCTAGACAAAGAGAAAGAGATGATAATTTTTGTACCCCTTCGATCACAATCAATGCCGCAGAAACTCTTGAAGCATGTATGAAGAAATTTCTTGAAGATAAGGTGTACATATTCTCATGACTTCATTTTGCTATGCTGTGTGAACCGATTTTTTAAAGCTGTGAAACGGATTTTGGAGTTGGGAGTATTGATTCCTTAAGTTTAATGTCACAGATTAGCAATTATTTCACAGAGAAGCTTCTCAAGATTGTACGAGACATTCTTCATCATTTCAAAGGCCAATCCGTAGAAGAAGCTGATAAATCATCTCAAGTTACCATCCATGAACACAAGGGGGATGCAGCCTTAGAGTTTATTAAACATATTTGTGCGGTTCTTGCTCTTGATCAGCATGTTCAACATGATATCCTGGTAAATGTTGCATTTTTCAGTGATGCAAGAAGGCAATTTAGAGTATCATTGCAAAGTTTGCTCATGGAAATGAATGAGCTTTAGTTTTTATTTTCATTTTCTGCAGTTCTAATTCATATCATCAGATTTATTTTGCAGTCTTAATTCATATCATCAGATGCACTATGCAAGTACTTGAGATACACCATACTGATAATATGCAAGTCAGGGCATGGTTTCATGTGGATTTCTTAGTGTGACACTATTCACCTATTTTTATTATTTCAAGTCTGGTGGTAGTGCAGTGTGCCTACCACCTAAAAGACCAGGATTCAAATCCCCCCTTGTGGGGTTGCATTAGGTAGTCAACAACCAGCGTAAAAAATAGCTGAATCTTTCAATATAGATTTGAGCAAGAATTCATGCAGCTGACCCCACTTGTAGTGGGAGAGGCATTACCTTCTAGATTGATTATGGATTTTTCACCTTGTTTTAAGGTATTGCATGGGATTACAATTATTTATTGGTCTATCCACATAGAAACATGTGCTTGAACCATGAAATCTAGCAATTATTAAAAGCTCGCCTAAAAAGCTCCATCTGATCTTTGTCTCAAAGGGCTGATTTCTCACTTTTTAGGTGAAGTCGGTGCTGTTTCAGGATGTCATGCATTTGTTTCATGCCCTCCAATTCTTGATGATTCCTTTTTCTTTTTTGGAAATATCCAACTTAGTCTCTTGTACTCTATTTATTGATTTGCATTATTTTTTACCTTTTTTCTTCGTGGCATCTGACTTCGATTGTGTTCATATTGCAGAGAATGCGAAAGAATCTCTTGAAACTGGTCCGAGTAAAAGAATTTTCCCCCGAGGCACAGTTTCGTGATCCTTGCCCCTCCTTCACCCTCCCAAATGTTATTTGCAGGTGACAGTTTGAATTTTCTTACTGGCAGCATTTGTGTTCTGTCATTTAAATTTTCCATGGCATCTTCTCCTTCTGTGTATCTTATTTTAAATAGCATACTCGCTGCACCTTTGTTTCTTTTTCAGTTATTGCAATGACTGCAGAGATCTGGACCTGTTTCGCGACTCATCACTTTCTGAACAAAAATGGCGATGTGTAATGCCAAACTGTGGACAGCCTTATGATCGTGAGCAGATGGAGAACTCATTACTTCAGATCGTACGGCAGAGGGAGAGGCTGTACCATTTGCAGGACCTGGTGTGTGCCAGGTGCAGACAGATGAAAGTTGCACATCTTGCCGAGCAATGTGCCTGCGGTGGCTCTTATGTCTGCACAGAGAACTCTTCTGATTTCTTTAGCAAGATGCAACTTTTTCTAAGTGTAGCGAACAGTCAGAAGTTTGACCTTCTTCAAGAGTGTGCTTCATGGTTATTAGAGGTGCCAAAAGCACTATACATTGGGCAGGCATAGTTAACTTATTTGATCTCTAGAGTAACAGATCCTTGGCATATTATGCAGTACAAAAGCTGTGACCTTCATACTAGAGAAATCAAACTCACTATGACGTTGGTACAGAAAAAAATGCAAGCAGCCGTAACTGCACATAGTTTGGAGCAGAGAGCTGTGTATATAAAAGACGTAAGATTCATCTATGGCTATTCTCCTCAACATGAGAGTTGGAGAATTTGCTTCTCTTGATTTCTACATTAGAAGGGTAATGGTTACAATGATTTTTGAGCTTTATGACAATTGTATGGTTGCAGCACCGATTCTGTGCATCTGGTAGACAAGCCAGGAGCCGGTTGCGGGATCTCCACCCGGTTCATCATAGAAGAGCCATACAAGAGTTTGCAATCCTTTTTATTATTTTTAGATGAGGATTATCAGGATAGGTTAAGATGTTTTGCAAGCTAATAGGAACCAGATACTTGGTGTGAGGCATAATTTGAAAACGTTGTTTGTGGAAGCTTGTTTCCCTATATTATTCTTGTAAATTTTGCAAAAAAATTGTACATATAGAATGCAGTCAAAATAACAATGCATCTTACTTCCTGATAAGATTGTCTTTCATTATTATATGGTGGAAACTGTATTCATCATTTTATGCTCAGAATTTTACCCATGTCATATGACCAATATAAGGTGATGGTAGTACATCTGCCTGAGGTCATCCATGATGTTATGCTACTGCCTGCTTTACCTTATTTATGAATTTGCTACTCTTTGTTTGACAGGGAGAGGATAAGGAGGGATAAGTGGTAGTTATTTGCTACTCTTTGTTTGACAGGAGAAAGAGGATAAAGAGGGATAATGTGAGTGTGTTAGATAAGATTGATATATAAGTGGTACTTATTTGTATTTTTTTTGGCAGGAAAGGTTTGATGACGGAGGGATAATAAGGGAAATGTAATTCCTCATATTGACTACAGGATCAAAATGTTAGACTGTATAGAGGGATAAGAAATTGAAGGAATAAGTAGGGATATCCATCATTCCTCAAATGAACACCTGTAGCCAAGCACTGTCATGGACAGACGTATGCTCAAATTTGATTTGGTGAAAGATGAGTATGCACAAAAAAATAAGGGAAGGGTCATCTAAGTTCTCTAAAGGCTTTTTTTTTTTAGATTACGTGATTGAACAGGTTGAAATTCAAGCATATTAGGTACTCTAATGGTAAAGGATGGAGCCCATTCTGTTCATTGGTAAGTTTTAGGAAAGACTTCCTTTGTGCATTTCAACAATATATACAAATTCCAGTGCTTGCACCATTCCCCTTCGTGAACTTTATCAAATTGTTGATCAGAGCGAGGATCACTATCTTAAGTGTTGAATGTCGATAAAAACTGTTGGAGCATAAGTTGTATGCGCCTATTGAGTTGTAGCAGGTTACCCCATTCAGTGTTTAGTCCCACATGCCCCTTTGAGGGCTTCTCCCATGGTTTCATCCCGCTCCTCACGGAGTAGGGTTCCACGTAAAAATCCCGTTTTCTTTGATGTTTATTCTTTATCCATGTTTTAGCTTCCGCTTCCGATTTTCTAACATGGTATCAGAGCGGGTTCGATCTTCGGAGTTTTCATGTTCTTATTCATGTTCGAGATTCTATTTTATGTAAATTATTCGAGATCTATTCAGAGTTGTTTTGGGTTTCATGAAACCCGAATCTGTTTGATTCTTGGAGAATATTGCCTAGGGTTTCTCACAAATCCCAGCCGCATGTGGCGGTGCATCACACAAGCGGCACCGTACTCTGATTCTTCCAGGTGGGGTTCTTCCGTTCGTATCTCCTCAGCAAGACCCGCAGCCCAAGCATCACCATCCCAAGCAGCGCTTCGACGCGTCACATCCTCCAGCAACATCAAGTGGCGCACGCGACATTTCCAGAGGCGGCACGATTTGCGCAAAAGCTAGCCGCATCGTGCGGTGCTCCAGGCCCTCCAAGCAGCACTCTGCTTCTCGCTGTCCAGGCGGAGCCGTCCTTCGCCGCCCTCCGTTCTACTCTCCTAGGCGACGTATCTGGTCGCGCGCGAGAACAGGAGCAAAACCACAGGTGCGGGTGGCGAGGAGACCCCAGGCCGCACCTTCAGATCACTAGGCCCATACCTCGACCCTGGCTACATCTCTGGCCTTGTGATGTTGCTGCCCCGATTCACGGTGGTCCTGACGGCGTGATGTTGCGCCCTTGCGGCGTCGCCCCTTCATCCTCCTAGCGGCGCAGGTAGCCACGTCTTCAGGCTGGCAACACGCGACCACCACGCGCGATGACCATTCTCTCCGCAAGCTTCATCTCGACCGACCTCCTTTCAGATCTCACGGTGGCGGCAGAAGAGGTTCCCAATCAGGGGAACCCTACTGTTTGGTTGCAGGGTTGGGCAGGGTTGGCCCAACCCAGGTTACTATTCACAAGGGTACTTCCTCCTCACAGATTACTATTCACCCAACCCAACCCAGCCCAACCCAACCCTGCCCAACCCTGCAACCAAACAGGCCCCGTGACGAAAATAGAAAGGGTGACGAAAATAGAAAGGCTGGTAGGCTCTTTATTAAAATAAAAAAGAGAGAGAGAGAGGCACCATCTTGATTATTTCCCGAGCGGGACGCCCTCGTGGGCGGCGGCAGTGTGAGAGGGATTCCCAGTCAAAGGGAAATCCTACTAGGATGACGTGGAATGTTTTGGGCCTTGTCCAAGTGAGCTACGGTTGATAAAAAAAGAGGGTTGTTTATTAAAAAAATTGAGCCTGATTGAAAAAAAAAAGAAAGGGCCGAAGTTTGTGTTTGAAAAAAATGGAAAAAAAAAAGGCGCGTACAAATTTAAAAAAAAGCCATACGCATATGTTAACAAAAAAATCAAAAAAAGGAAAAAAAGTCGCGTACAAGGAAAAAGTCATACGCATAAAAAAATATGATTCATGTTTGCTTCTCCCAAACTTCATGAATCATATTTTTTATGGTAATAACATGGTATCAGAGCGGGTCGATTCTTGAGGATTTGTTCTTGAGATTTATCTTTATTGTTCGAGATTTTGATTATCAAGTGTTCTTGAAGATTACTTCTATTCCTCTATTATCCGATCAAGTTTTGTTCAAGGGTTCGGATGGAACCCTAGATCTGGGCGACATCGATCTTCTATTCATATTCAGATTTTACAAGGGGATGTGCTTCTCAAAAAGCACAATCGACAGAGGCAGCACGAGTCTCTGCATACAGCGGCACATTTCTCAGCCGCACTCGAAAGCGGCGATCTACCAGGCCACCAGGCATCGCATGGCTGCCATCTTCCTCTACAGCACATCGGCGGCGCTGTCCTAAACCTCCAGACGAAGGTTACTCTCAGGAACCCTCCAGGCGGCATCCCCAGGCGGTGGTACACGCAACGTCGCCCCTCCAATCTCCAGGCAGAGGTCCCACGACCCACGCGGTTCCCATCCCCAGCGTGCAGTGCGCGCACAAGCATACTCCCAGCGTCGAGACCCCCCTACTCTCCCAGGCGCGCGCGATGCTCGATGGCGCCCACCATGGCGCAACCCCTAGGCGGATTCGATTCTCCTGGAGATTCCTCACGCGCGAAGCCCCTCCCAGGCGCGCACAAGCATCGCGCGACTCCCAGGCGCGACTCCCTGGCAGATCTCGTGCGGCGGCGCTCCCATCTCTGCAGCAGGCGGTGCAGGTGACCGACCCCCCCCCCTCCCTTTGCGCGAGGCAGCGCACCTTTCCCCTGGTGGCGGCACGCTCTCCCACGCACCTCCGCCCATCTTCAAGAAGGCGACGATCCGCCTTAGTCCAGGCACGTGAAGAGTCGAGAACCCCAAAGGGGAAGGGCGGCGGGCGTGACAGAAAAAAAAAAGGGTTCCCAATGTGGGAACCCTAAAGGGTAAAAAAAATTGTTTTATAAATGCTCCAAATGAGCATGTCGAGTTCAAAAAAACCAAAGGGGTTGCGACAAAGAGAGAGAGAGAGAGAGAGAGAAATTTCAAAAAAAAAGGGAGAAATGAGTTAAAAAAAAAGAGAAAAAAAAGGCGCGTACATTTGAAAAAGCCGTATGCTGTTAAAAAAAAGAAGAAGCCGCGTACAAAGAAAAGTCGTACCCAATTTAAAAAAAAGAGGAAAAAAAAGAAAAGAAGTTGCAAAAGCCGATTAAAAAAATCAAACGTCTTATAAAAAAATTGAAAAAAAATGATGAATGTTTTGAAAAACTGACAAAGTTGTGATCGGCTAAGTGGTTTGTTTTTGTCCCCATCATTGTTGTCTTCTCCCAACTTGGTCGACATCCATGTTTTCCGACAAGTATGGGAGAAAGGGGGAGTATATGTAGTGTCACAGGTCTGTTCATGATCCAGATTCCAGATGCAGATGACCAGTCTCCAGACCAGCCAGTTGATCAGACTCTACGGTTCAGATCCAGTTTCAGACTCGACATCAGGCATCTCCGAGTCTCCAGTTTCAGATACGCACGAGTGTGCGGTCATTGTCAGATGAGCATATGTTGCCATCGTTGTCAGAGGTCCCCATCATTAGTCTTGTTGTCAGGCCAGAGTTCTCATGTGAGCCATAGGGACTCCAGAGTAGAGGACCATTCCCTATGCCATTGAGGGCAAGGGTTTTCATGTGGTGTCATAGGTACACCAGAGCAGTGCACCGTTCTCTGAGTCAGATGGGAGAGACCCAGTTCTCCGACGAGGAGACATCACGCGCAGTTTCATACTTGACGGTCAGTTTCCGAGTCTTCAGTTGACTCACACTCCAGCCCGTTCATCCTCCTCACCTGCACGGCATGAGAAGCAACGTCCTCGATTGCAGCAATGTGCATGTTGGGTTGATATTGTCCGTAGTGTCTTGTAGCGTTGAGTTGAGTTTCTGTCTGTTTGTCCAAGCTGAGCATTGCATGCTCCAGCTTGAGGAGGAGTGTTGGAGCATAAGTTGTATGCGCCTATTGAGTTGTAGCAGGGTAAATGGATCCTGGAGGAGATCCATTTACCCCATTCAGTGTTTAGTCCCACATCGTCTAACGGTGGGACTTGGAGGCTCTGGAGAGGCTATATAAGAAGCCCCAGACCTCCTGTACTCATTGAGAAAAAGCAATGCATAGCATGCCCCTTTGAGGGCTTCTCCCGTGGTTTCATCCCGCTCCTCACGGAGTAGGGTTCCACGTAAAAATCCTGTTTTCTTTTATGTTTATTCTTTATCCATGTTTTAACTTCCGCTTCCGATTTTCTAACAGAAACCACGTGTTAAATAAAGTTCTATAACAGGAAAATGTCCAAAAACAATCATAAGTTAGGATCTTGACTGGAAAAAAGCAAGTAATTGGAACCATAAGAAGAAACTAGCATAACAACTAGATGCTTTAACTTGGGAAAAGATGTCCAACCACATATTTATATATGTTGGGTTGGGAAAATATCCAAAAACAAGCACAAATAGGAGTTTGACTGGACTAGATGCTTTAACTTGAGAAAAGATGTCCAACCTATTCTTTATATATGCTGTGTGGATTCTCTGCATGCAGGAACTTAGTCTTTAAGGACATTGATTTGTCCTAATTATAATGAGAGTACTAATTTGAAGAAATAAGTAATGTACTGAGATAATGGTGTAGGATTATTTCTCATCTTATGGGCTTTAAGATTTTGTGCAGTTCACATACTATTACATTCATGCCTATATAAAGGTCCCTTGATTCTTCATCTAAAGAATCAACTTGAAACAAAGACAGAGAGAGCAAGAAGAGAAGAAGAAGCTCATTACTCCTACGTGATCAGAGATGAAAGCATATCTATGTTTTCAGATTGGTAAATGTCTACAACTTGGTTAACTTGTTGGTGATCTTGATTATATGTTTGTCTTGAACTATCTCTATCTTTCGATAATTCATGCCATTGTTGAGAAGGTTGATTTTGTGTAACTCCCGTGTCATGAGATACAATTTTTAATATAGTTATTGATTTTGAGGTGCGATCTTTTTTTTTGTGATACATATTGAGCACCTCCATTTAAATTTTAATGCGCATTTGTGGTTGGAACTTTTTTTATGATTGTAATTGCCTATGGATTTGATATAGCGTGCATGATCCATTTATCAACTCTGTTATTTTTGTTGTTCCACGGTGTGATATATACAGGAGGAATCTATTCCCGTCAAATAGCATCGGAGTGAACAGAATTTTGATAAAATGGACTAGATTACTAGAAAGATGATGAGCTTAAATGGACGAACTTCAATTTAAGGAAAACAAAAATGAAATGCTAAGTGAGAAATCTATAATCACATTCAAAATGAAACTTGAGAATGAACACATAGAGAACTTATGTGCTTCAAAAATAGGAAACAATGAGCTACTTTTATTCAGGAATTGATGTTATTGAAATTCAAGTGGTTTCACTATCTAAAGCTTTCTTGTGTAGGAATATTGTCAAAGATGATAAAGTTCAAGTCCTTTTGCTATTTGTTACTCTTGCAAATTCTTGAAAGACATTTCGAATTTATCTCACTACCTCCACTCTTAAAGAAGTTGTTTATTTGAAGGGCAATAAAATAATGTTTAAAATGAAGAGATGAGAAGAAAATTTTAAGGTTCTTCTAAAAATATGATGGAAGTAGGAAAGATTGTTTGAGGGATGGATAGTAGCTTTGATAAATTATGGCTAGTTAAAAATAATCACAACTAATCACAAACGCAATGACCCAGTCATAGAGTAAGAACAACATATGCACAATAATTTTATTGTAGAAAATCTTCTCAGTAAAGATCATAATCTCTGTCTCATTACTCAGTATTCACTATCGACCTTGTTGATAGGCATGGGTATCAAGTCAGGTGGGGCTAGCCCATTTAACTATGTACAAAACCCTAATTGACCCACAAGTTTAAAATCCAAAGCCTAAGAAAGCACATTTACTAGCAGGCCGTCTTGGCCTGCTTATTTTTGGGCTATGTTTCACTTAGGAAGCCCAAACCTGCCCACCAAGCCCACGAACTATTCACCCATAGAATCCAACTCATTTGTTTTACCTTGCATTCTTATGTCTCCTGTACAATTATATAATAAATATGAAATGAGATGTACGAACATGGAAAATGCGATAAATAATAAGTAAATATGACATAATTGTGAAAATAATGATGCCAAAATAACCTTTTTCTATAATTTCCAATCAGAATTTTTTATTTTATAAGGAAAATGAAAAATAATAATCAATCAAATATGATAGTCAATAATTAAATATTATTATCCTTGTAATTTTTGGAGTATTCTAGATTGTTTAAAGATAAATATTCAATCTCTTACTTATTAATATAATCAATATAATATTCTAGATCGGCTCAATCGCGTCGACTCGATTTCGAAAATAAAAATTTGATACCCAAGCCCAAGCCCATTTAGTACCGGGTAGAGCTAGCCCAATTCTAAATTGATCTAAGTCTTAACATTCTACCTAAGCCCATCTCGTTTGAGTTGCGTACCCACAAGCTCAATGGGTATCCAACCCAATGCCCTAGCTTACTTTGTCGATCAATGATTCTTTTATCAGAGTTATTTCCTCACAGATGACTCGTGGATTACAGCACATTTTATCCACGCTAATGTTAACAATACATAGATAATGTAAATAAAGTTATTTTTTTGGGTCTTGGAAAAAGTTGCACTAGTAGACCATTCCTCGTCCAAAGCATTGTCTCAATCCATATCCAGTCTTTAGATATCATTGTTACCCAAAAGAAGTGAGTTATAGTACCGATGTCGACAATCCCTGAGAATGGTTCCTGAACCACCCTTGATGAAGCGGCCTTGCATCGTCCCGACTTAAACTCCAAGATTTTTCAATGGTCCATCTGAGTTGAGCTAAGTGCTAGGTGCGAGGTTTCTAGCCAAGTCATTGTCTCAAGAGTCTCACAGATGATATGAAGGGATCTATTTAAGCACGTTGAATTGACTAATGAACATAGTATTATAGAACCTAAAGAATTAAGTCAAGGTGACCTAAAATATCTCCAATTCCAGTCCTCAATGGGATCCTCTGAAATTAAGTGGATTAAGGTCTATTCTAAGTTCCAATCTTCAAACTTTATTTGGACTTGTTCAATTGTCTATATCATTCCGAAAATGCGAATGTTATTTACAATGCAAGAAAAAATGTTTTTGTGATGCAATTTTCTAGTTTTGAACTTTTTATGGATTTTTCAAAAAAAATTGCAATTTTTTAAAAAAGTTTTTGCAAATGTTTTTGGGATTTCGTATTTTGTAAATTTTTAGGTATTTTTCAAAAACAAAAAGGTTTTGGAACAAAAAGGGAGTATGTGCATATATTTACATGGGCGTACATCTTTTTATTTACAGGGGTTTATTTATAGGAATTTATAAGATTGTATACACAAGGTTTGTAAAGAATCTTAATTTGTTCGAATATCTGCATAGTTCTCAAAATAGTTTGAAAAGATTTTTGATAACATTTTGAAAACTTATTTTCACAAACTAATTTGGAAAATAATTTTTACAAATATTTTACAAAATTTGAAAATCATTTTGCAAAGATTTCTCAAACAGTATTATAGATTTTTTAGACTATTTTTTCAATCAATTTCCAAACCATTTGCAAATTGATTTTCAAAATATTTTATTTCGAACAAAGAAAAGAAATTTTTACAAACAAAATCTTTTTACAAAGAATATTTTACAAAATATTTTCCAAACATTTTTCAAAAGATTTTTTAAAGAGCATTTCCAAACCATTTTTCAAATATTTTGCAGAATATTTTTACCTAGTTTATTAATCGGTATATACAAAGAATTCTAATGGATTTTATACAAGTCTGTTCTTTACACTTAATTAATTGTATTTTAGGCATACTTATTGAAAATACGAAAGTACGAGTTATTGCTAAAGTATATATAAGGCATATACAACCCCCCTATACTTATCTTGAGTTATGTCCTCATAGATCGAAGAGAAAAGAAAAGGCAGAACTCGTACTGAGTATAGAAAAAGCCTATACACAATGACTAAAAATAAAAAAGAATGAATGCGAAATCGACCGCCCCCATACTTAGCACCAAATAATCCTAAGTATAGCAGACTATATCTACATACAGGGAGGGTTGAGGGTGGAAATGAACAACGCAAACGACTCATCCTGTATCCCCCCTATACTTAGGGTAAAATATCCCTAAGTATAGACAAGAGTATCAACAAAAACGGAGACAGGTGTTGGTTAAAGAATGAATCACTCATCCCCCATATACTTAGGATGAATCATATCCTAAGTATAGAAGCAATGAGTGAGGGAAAAAATCAGAAAATAGAACACACGACTGAAAAATAAAAAAGAAGAAAGGAAGAAAACTAAAGGAAGAGTTTTGTAGGAACTGAATCTTTCGATATTGTCGAGGTTGTGGATGCTTCTTCATTGCATATCACTTGGATTGAAATGACAATGGCCAAGAAAGAGTCATGCTTAAGGTACGGCTTCACTAACTAACTATTGATGATGAATGGTTGTGCGTCAAGTGACAAATCTGATATCATAATACTTTTGTTGTCATGCACTTCTTGCACTGTGAATGGCCAAGTCCATTTACTCTTTAATCTACCCGGAAATATTTTTAGCTTTGCATCAAATAAACATACTTTATGTCCAATTTCGAAGATCTTTCGTATGATGTGCTAGTCATACCAACGGTTAACTTTCTCCTTATACATCAAGGTGTTATCATATGCATAGTCTCAGAATTCAAGGAGCTTGTTCATATCATCTTTATTTTCGACCACCTTTTTGTGGGTCCAAGTTGCAGATGTTGATTGCCCATAATGAGTTCTGGATCAGATCCACAGGAAGATGGTATGGTTTTCCATACACAGGATGGTAGGGAGACATGCCCAAGGGAGACTTGTAAGTTGTTTTGTATGCCCAAAGGACGGACTCCAAGAGTTGGGACCAATTCTTTCTGTCTGACTTCACAAGTTTCTGCAGAATCATCTTGATTTCTCGCTTTGATAGACCTGTCATGTCATTGGTCTAGGGATGATAAGGAGACGCGACTCGATGCCCGATGCCATACTCCTTCATTAATTTCTTGACCTCTTTGTTAATGAAGTCATTACCCCCATCTGATATCAGAATCTTTAGAATCCCGAACTACAATATGATGGTCTCTCTCAGAAACTGACAAACTATACAGTTGTCTGCAGCTCGAGCGGAGATAGCTTCAACCTGGTGATTCACGTAGTCAATGGCAAGAAGGATGTGCATGTATCCCTGACTGTTGGGAAAGGATCCCATGAAATCAATACCCCAACCATCGAACACAACTGAAATCTGAATGAACTTAAGAGGCATAGAATCTTTAGCGGTAAGGGTGCCTCCCAATCTATGACAGTCAGTGCAGTGCTTCTCAAATGTTGTAGCTTCCTTAAATAGTGTTTCGATGTTGTTCTATCTCCAGAGTTGTGTCCATAAAGATTCGAGTGAATGACAATGCTCGAGGACACTATGATGCTCCTCCTGAGGGATGCACCATCGCTAAATGCAATCTGTTCCTTCCCTAAATAGTAGTGGGTCTTCCCATTACTAGAAATGGATAGTGGATGAGAATTTGTCCTTCTTGATTTTAGTTCAATCTTGTGGGACTACACCAAAAACAAGGTAGTGCACAATATTGGCATACCAAGGGAGTGAAGCCACGGCCAGAATTGACTCATCAGGAAAGCTGTTCATGATGGGTACACTACTCAGTGGAGGCTCATGTTGTTCGATTCTGGAGAGGTGATATGCTAACACATTCTGAACCCCAAGCTTGTCTCTGATCTCCAAATCGAACTCTTGGAGGAGAATACACCTGATCAGTCTAAGACTTGGAATCATTCTTCTGTTATAGGTACCGGATGTGACGTCCTGCCCCTCCGGCTACCAAAACCGACGGGATGGGAGCGTCGAACATACAGTCCAAATATGCCCATGATCTCTGATACTCAACAAACCATCTTATACATATTAGATTAACATTCGAAATACATACAACAAAAAGAGAATGGTATAAAATGAAATGTAACTGCAACATTCATTCTCATTGACCATTTATCATCAAGTCCATGCCCACAATGAGATACAAGATATGGCTATATAATTCAAATTTTCTCATTACATTTTCTCTCAAAGGAAATAAAGTAGAAATAAATAAATTACTCTAAGTATGACGCACCCTGACTGATGCAAGTATGATGTGGGAAATTCAAACTCCTCAAAAGCCACTACTGCTGTGGTTATTGCTCAGCTACACCTGTTGGGTTCACACGAGGGTAACGTTATGAGCAATTATCCGGTAATGAGACAAATATTATAATAATTAATTTAGGATAAGCAAGGCATGTGTACTCAACTATTCATTGATATATGCATATATTGTAGAAAGAAACATCAATTTATTAAATTTACATTGGATCACGTGGAAAATAATTTTATTTATTAATTCAATAATCAATTGAGTTAGTATCATAGTGATCTTGATATTTCTGCCCGTTGACTAGAGTTCACAATTGAATACAAATAAAATTACCGATATCCAATCATGAATCATTGCTTGTATTATTTTAGCACATGTAAGTACGTGACTCGCAGACCTCCACTACGCGGGAACTTGTTTGCCATCCTGAATAAACCTTCAAGGATCTTTGTTTAAACTCGAACAGAAAAACAAATCATAATCCTGGTTTCTCTAACTTCAAACCACATCCAGGAACAACTCTCACAATAATAATACTCAAAATAGAATTTGATGCGGCCACATGCAATTCTACTCTGAGTCTTAATATCGTGTGTAAGTGTGAAACCAAGAACGCCAACTGTTGCCGCATGTAAACTCCGTCGAGCGACTGCGGATACAACCAGGCTGCTAGATGCAACGTCACCCAACTCGTAAGTTGGGGTTATAACCTTCATGGCATCTACCCGAGGCTCAAGGGAGCATGCTCAATCCTTTGAGGCACCTAACTCCATCTACCTGAATATCGTGAAATCTCATCCACGGAACAATACACATCGCGAACGATTATGATATCAACTACTTATTGGGAATTGAATAAATCAGGTGATGATCATCTTATAAAATGAGTTTCAAAACTTAATAATGGAACTGGCAACACTAACCATTGTGTTAATATTACTCGAACGGGTTTATACTGCAATCTTAAAACCATGAAGCATATATTTAAAAGAGCACTGCTAATCAGTAGTTCTATCCCTAAGTTTTTAGAGCTACTTATGATTTAAGTTTTTAACCAATAATACGCCTCCATACATGTTCTCTATATCATAAAAGAAATCGTAAGCATACTTCATGATATTTAACAATTACATTGATAGAAGAAAACCCATGTGTAGGATAACGTTTATTTAACTCAAGTTTATCTAAAATAAAAAAGGGTGGCTTCATATTACTTTGAGTAATGAAAATTCTGGCTAAAACGCCATGACCGTTACAACATTAGAAACCCATTAAATTAATGTGATGTTAAAATAATGTAGCACTGCCTTCATATTTAATGAAACTAATACATTTGCAGAGAGTGCATTTCATATAAGTATAAAGTGGGACTAGCTTATGATCAGGCGTTATGCTGAGATAAAAAACGTTACTATAAATGTGTTATAATAGTAACAGATTTTCCTTCGTTTCTCTCTTTCCATGGTAAGTTGAATCCATGAATTACGAAATTGGATTCCCGTTCGCAAATTCTGATCAATAAAAGAAGTTTCCAGTTCATCCCAAAACATCTTTAATCAGATTTTTAATTTAAAAAAATTATAATGAAATCACGTAGTCCCAATATCCATTTGATATTGACATACGTGTAATGTCTTCTCATGAGTAGCCAACTAATATTATAATCAGTATATATTTCTTTGCATAATAAACATTTATATATATATATATATATATTGTAAGAGGTCCATCGAATTTGGGTTTAGTTTCCAATATCATCATATCATGGCATCATATATGAGATCTGAATGTACAATAGCAGCAAAATTGCCCTACAGTTCTCAGGCCTTTAGGAGAGTTACAACTATTTTCCAATACGTTTTTGGGGACTTGACACTGACATGATGTAGAATTCAATGCTTTAGTACACATAAGAGCACAGCTATAGATATGCTAACTTGTTCAAAATACTTGATTGAAATATAAGAAGGGAATAAATTTGCGACCTCTACCTATTTGTTGTAAATCAAAGGAACGTTATAATGATGTTTTGGCTTATGAAATATTTACGTTAAAGCAACCAATAATAACTAGTGTGTAATTCCTACAAATGATAAATATAGTGGAATCGATGGGATATAATCTTAACAACATGGCGTCAACAATCACATAAAAAAATCCCATAGTGACACTTAAATCTCTAAAGATGTTCAAGTATATAAGATCAAATTTGTGTGTGAACCCAACAACAAGAGGTGGCATTTGTCGTTACCTCCGAGGATATTCCCTCAGGGTCTTCTCTCATGCAGAAACAATGTTTCTGCCATTCAATCGTAAAATGAATGCACGTAAAATGATGACCTTGAGCTCCCCTACGTGTAGTGGTCGCAGATCTTCGATTGAAGCAACTTCTATGATGACGACGTCGGCCTTCCGATGATAAAATCAACCAAGGTGGTGGTGCTCCAATGAAGGAGAAGGATAGTGGTGGCTAGGGTTTAAAGAGGGTGACCTACATGCCTTATTTATAAAAGGAGGTGTGAAAATGGGTCTAGATCCGGATCTGGTTCGGATCCATATATGGGTCCTGACTATTATACTTAAAACATTGATTACTTGAGCTAGGTTGCTCAGAATTCGACGTTCGTGGGCTCGTTGGAAAGATTTCAATGAGTTCTACAAAATAACTCTTTAATTTTTTAGGAATTAAAAATACTCCAGAATTTAAGAAAAAATACGGGGTTTCACATCATAAAAGTCTTAAAGGAAGTCTGATCCTCGATATGTATGATCTATTGTATGTGTTTTGAATGAGGCTTGGATCGAAGCATAAAAATCTTAAAGAGAACGAAACCTATAAAAATCTTAAAGAGAATTGAACTAGGGTTTTGTGATCATACCTTTGAAAAGATAGGGATATTTCTGCTACATAATTGCCCCAGGCTCTCATATGGCCTCCTCAACATTTTGAGTTTGCCACAATACCTTGACCAAATGGATGTCTTTCTCTCGTAGCTTCTTAACTATCCGGTCTAAGATCCACAGCAGTGCTTCAGGGAAGGACACATTCGGTTCGACCACGAGGTCCTCATAGATAATCACATGCCAAGGGTCTCGAATATACTTCCGGAGTTTGACACATGGAATACATCATGTACGCTTGTCAAGTGTGGGGGAAGTGCTACTCGGTATGCTACCTTCCCAATACGGACCAAAATCTCGAAAGGGCCAACGAACCATGGTGCCAGCTTTCCCTTGACACCAAATCTTTCAATACCCTTCATTGGATACTACTTTCAAGAATATAAAATCTCCGACCTCACATTTCAGATCGCAACGCCTCTGATCAGCGTAACTCTTCTAATGGCTCTACACAGTCAATAATTTCTTTCTAGTTATTTCTACGGCTCTTGTTGTATCCTCGATTATCTAAGTGGAATAAATGTCTTTGTCACCCACTTCCTGCCAACACAAGGGAGTGGTGCATGTCTGCCCATACAATGCCTCAAAAGGTACCATGCCAATACTAGCATGGTAGTTGTTATAGGTAAAATCCACCAAGGGAAGGTGATCCTTCCAAGATCCTTGCCACTCAATGGCACATGCTCGGAGTAGGTTCTCAAGGGTCTGAATTATCCTCTCTGATTGCCCATCAGTCTGCGGATGATAGGCTAAACTAAGACGCGGTTCAGTTTTTAAGGCCTTCATGAATTCTCCCCAATAATGTGATGTGAAATGAGAGTCTCTATCATATACAACCTCCCTCGAAATTCCATGTAGACGAATAACATGCTGGATATATAACTTGGCCAAACCTATTAGAGTGCAAGTCATGTTTACTGGAATGAAATGTGCGGACTTGGTCAATCGGTCCACAATAACCCAGATGGCATCATATCCACCTATTGTACGAGGCAAGGATGTCATAAAATCCATTGAGATACTCTCCCATTTCCACATAGGAATAGGAAGTGATTGTAACAAACTCGGAGGGTGCTTGTGCTCTACCATTACGAATTGACAAGGATGGTTTGATGTATTTTTAATCTGGGCAAGCCCCAGGGTTGACTCAATGAGGTAAAGGAACAATTCGATCAAGTTAGATGAATTAGATTACCGTTTTCCAAGAGGAATTTACTTTTTATGCTTTTTTATACGATAGAAATGCCAATGCTCAAAAGCGATTGAACCAGGTTATTGATGAATCCACGTTTCATCATCTTTATTCTATCATTTTGGCCTTAAAAACCCTAGTAAATGCGTGAAAATAGCATTAATTCATGCATTCTAGCATTCATGTATATGTGTGTAAATATTGTATAAAATACGGTTTTTAATGCCAAAATCATAGAATAAAGGAAAAGAAAAGAAAAAGAATAAAATATTGTAAATATTTTATGACCCGAAACCCCGAGACTTAGGCATCTTGATGACTAGGTCGACAAGGAATAAAGTAGGGGGAGTACATGAAAGTTGTAGATATACATCTTTGTGCTTCTTGGGTGGATAGATAATCTAGAATAGTGAGCCTCGTCTAAGATATGTCTCCTCAACACTTCATCATTAGAGCCATAGACACGGTCTCCCTTCCACAAGATGGACTCACAGACTCTGAACCAATTAAACTCCTCCTTCAGACATCGATGGAATAAGTCATGTAATTTCTGATCGGTCTGCTGACCATGCACAATCCTATCCCATAATCCATTGTACTTGGTGGGTACAGTTACGACATATGTAGTACTACCAAATGAGTGCCACTCACTGAGTGTTGTGATCATATCCCAAATCTGTAGCCATGCTGTGGTGCCTTCGGTATGTGCTCTCCTACTAAAAGTATGCTACTACATTTCCCTTACCCGGATGGTAAGAGATCGTACGGTCGTAATCTTTCAACAGTTCCATCCATCGTCTTTGCCTCATATTCAACTCTTGTTCGTCAAAGATATCTTTGAGACTCTTGTGATCTGTACAAATCTCAAATGTGACCCCATATAAATAGTGACGCCATATCTTCAATGCGAAGACTATAGATGCCAACTCCAAGTCATGAATAGGGTAGTTCCATTCACGGTTCCTTAGTTGTTGTGATGCATATGCCACGACATGACCATGTTGCATCAATATTGCTCCTAAACCCTCCTTCAATGCGTCAGTATACACCGTAAAATCTAATGTGCCTGAAGGAAGGGTGAGAATCGGAGCATTGGTCAGTCTCTTTTTTAGCGTGCGAAAACTCAACTTGTACTTGTTGTTCCAAATGAATGGGACATCTTTCTATGTCAAACGGGTAAGTGGTAGTGCTAGCTGTGAGAAGCCCCTAACAAAATATCTATAGTACCCAACGAGACCTAAGAAACTACGTATCTCGGTAACTGTCTTGGGATGATCCCAAGACATTACTACCTCTATCTTGGTTGGATCAACTGCCACGCCTGCTCCCGAAATAACATGACCGAGGAAAGCTACCTCAGTAAGTCAAAACTCGCACTTGTTGTATTTTGCATACAACTTGTGTTCTTTGAATGTCTCAAGAATAGCATGAAGGTATTGCTCATGCTCATACTCATTACATGAGAGATCAAAATATCATCAATAAATAATACCACAAAGCGATCCAAGTACGGACGGAAATTTTTTTCATCATGTCCACAAACGCGCTAGGTGCGTCCATGAGTCCAAAAGGCAGGACCACAAATTCGTAGTGGCCGTATATGGTGTGAAAAGCAGATTTAAGCACATTTGTATCCTTAATACTCAATTGATGATAACCTAATCGTAGGTCAATCTTTAAGAATATCATTGTGCCCTACGACTGATCGAAAAGATCGTCTATTCGAGGGAGCGGATAATGATTCTTTACCGTCCTCTTATTCAATTTCATATAATCGATGCACAAACACATAGACACATCCTTCTTATTTATGAAGAGGACTGGTGCTCCCCAAGGACATATAATGGGATGGATAAACCCTTTCTCCAACAACTCCTGCAGTTGTAATTTGAGCTCCCTAAGTTCAGCTGGTACCATTCGATATGGAGGGATAGAGATGGGTTGTGTATCGGGGATCAACGTGATCTCGAACTCGATCTCCCTCTCTGATGGTAGTCCAGGTAATTCCTTTGGAAATACATCAAAAAAATCTCATACAATTCTGACATCTTCAATCATCCGATCCTGTGCAGGTAACATAGGTGAGAAAACATATGCAAATATGATTGAGAAATTATTGGGCCTTTAATGCATATACATACAAGACCTCACTATCTGTGGTACGCTCATCTGCACTGCTACATTCTCCACTGCTTGTCGCGCTATGAATAATTGCCCCCTGGACCCTTGATGTAGTAAGGGGATGTAACACAAACTAGCTCCTTATCTAGTTTAGATACTAATCAATGTACTAGAAAAGAGTATGTAGCTCATGAATCAATTAAGGTGTGTAAGGATAAATCATGCACTAAAATCATACCTCGCACTACAGCTCCTGATGCGTGGGCTTGTTCATGTGTCATTGCATTCAACTGTCCCTAAGTTTGCGGTGGGGCGTTAGAACCTGCAGCACTGAAGGTTGGTCGTGGTAGAGGACATTGAAAACCTCGACCTCCCTGATGCGAAGCTGGTCCAAGTGATTGTCCAGAAGAGAAGGTAGCTTGTATACTTGATTGAGGGCCACCCGAGCTGCCAGTAAGTAAGGGACACTTGGCCTTGAAATGGCCAAGCTGATGGCAATGGAAACATTGACAATCTCCTAATTGAGAAAAGGAACATCCTGAGACAAGGCTAGAACCACCTGTCTTGTAGCTTTGGGAGTGTGTAGGAGAATGAAAAGAAGTAGTACAACGACTCACCATGCCCTACCCCAAAGTAGGTGTGGGGGAAAACCTGCTAGTGATAGGAGTGGTCGCTGCTGGGTGGAAATGACGCTCCCTACAGGCTCTGTAGAAATCTCGACAAGTGGATCTTCCCGACTGTTGCGGCTGGAACTGTGACTGGCCTCCCTGAAGCAGACTCTGAGTTGTCTCCATCTTGGTAGCCTTAGCAGTTACCTCCTTGATGGAAGTGAAATCCAATGTAGACAGTTGGTGTTGCACATCATCACACAAACCACCGAAAAACTTCTGTAAGTTCTCCTCAGGAAAAGCAGTAATCGCATGTGAGTAGCAGGATATCTCAGTGTAACGGATGAGATATTCTTGGGTCATCATCGACCCTTATTTCAGCTCTGTAAATAATCTTCTATGGCCTTCTACCCAATGATCGGGGTAGAACTGGCTACAGAACTCATCAAGAAATATTTTCCACGTTATGGGATCCTCCAGATTGCTCCTTGGTGGCATACAACTAATGTTCAGCATAGCCTGCTAGTGAAAACTCCACGGATGTAAGACAAGACCCTTCAGGAGCATGGATCATCTGTAATACCTTGGATACATGATCCATCCATAGCTGAGCCTCATCTGGTGTGCATATGCTGAAGAGTTGGGGTTCTTTAGACCTCTAGTAGGTTGCATAAGTCGTCTAATGTTTATGCAATGCCTCTAAATCCTCCGATACTTCAGGGTCCAGAGATACTGAATGATGAATGATGCTCTATTCCTTGTGAGAGGGCTGATAAGAGGAGTCCTTCTGCTGAAGGAGCCTCTGTTCTGATACTTCCTGACTCTATTGTATACCCTGTACAGCCTGAACCAGTAAAGGCATCTGTTGTGCAACATTAGGGTCAACACGAGATGACATGATTCCCTATGAGAATCATTATATTAGAAATTATTTCCTCGATAAGAGACAATGGACACATTAAACTGGACCTGGAATTATTCTCCTTAACTAATGACAAAGTCAGAAGGCTTTTTTGTTATATTTATATTTTAGATCACGTTGATAATCTAATGTGCATAAGAGAGAATGGAGTATTAGGCTCTGATACCATCTGTGACACCCTGCCCCTTCGGCTACCGAAACCGACGGGACGAGAACATCGGACCTACAGTCCAAATACGCCCATGATATCTGATACTCAGCAAACCATCTTATACATATTAGATTTATATTTGAAATATATACAACAACAAGAGAATAGTATAAAATGAAATGTAACTGCAACATTCATTCTCATTGACCATTTATCATCAAGTCCATGTCCCTAAAATATACAAGATTCAACTATAGAATTCAAATTTTCTCATTACATTATCTCTCAAAGTAAAATGGAAATAAAGTGGAAATAAATAAATTGCTCTAAGTATAACGCACCCAGATTGATGTAAGTATGACGTGGAAAATTCGAACTCCTCAAAAGCCGCTATTGTTGCGGTTGCTTCTCAGCTACACCTATTGGATTCACACGAGAGTAACGTTATGAGCAATTGCCCAGTAATGAGACAAATATTATAATAATTAATTAAGATAAGCAAGGCATGTGTACTCAACTCTATTCAGTGATATATGCATATATTATAGAAAGAAACACCAATTTATTCCAATTTACATTGGTTCACGTTGTAACTAATTTTATTTATTAGTTTAATAATCAATTGAGTTACTACCATAGTGATCATGATATTTCTGCTCGCTGACTAGAGTTCATAATGCTATACAGATAAAATTACCGATATATAATCATGAATCATTTCTCGTATTATTTTAGCACACGCAAGTACGTGACTTGCATGCCTCTGCTATGCAGGAACTTGTTTGTCATCTTTAATAAACTTTCAAAAACCTTTATTTAAACTTAAACAGAAAAAAAAATCATAACCTCGATTTCACCAACTTCAAACCACATCCCGGAACACCTCTCACAATAATAATACTCGAGATATAATTTGATGCGGTCTTACCTAATTCTAGCTCCGAGTCTTAATATCGTGTGTAAGTGTGAAACCAAAAATATCAACCATTGCTACCTGCCAACTCCGTTGAGCGACTCCGCATACAACCAGGTTGCTAGATGCAACATCACCCAACTTGTCTGTTGAGGTAGTGGCCTTCATGACATCTACCCGAGGCTCAAGGGTGCATGCTCGATCCCTTGAGGCACCTAACTCCATCTACCCAGATACATGAAATCTCGTCCACGGAACAGTACACATCACGAATGATTATGATATCGACTGCTTATTGGGAATTAAATAAAGCAGGTGACGGTCACCGTATAAAATGAGTTTCAAAACTTAATAATGGCACTAACAACAATAACCATTGCGTTAATGTTACTCGAACTGGTTTATACTGCAATCTTAAAACCATGAAGCATCTATTTAAAAGAGCATTGCTAACCAGTAATTCTATCCCTAAGTTTTTAGAGCTACTTACGATTTAAGTTTTTAACCAATAATATGTCTCCATACATGTTCTCTATATCATAAAAGAACTCGTAAACATACTTCAATATATGTAACAATTATATTTACAGAAGAAAACCAATGTGTAGGATAACGTTTATTTAACTCAAGTTTATCTTGAACTAAAAGGGCGGCTTCATATTACTTTGAGTAATAAAAATTCCGACTAAAACAACCTACATTAGAAATACATTCAATTAATGCGATGTTAAAATAATGTAGCACTACCTTCCTATTCAATGAAACTAATAAATTTGCAGAGAGTGCATTGCATATAAGTATAAAGTGGGACTAGCTTATGATCAGGCGTTATGCTGAGATAAAAAATGTTACTATAAATGTGTTATAATAGTAACAGAGTTTCCTTCATTTCGCTCTTTCCATGGTAATTTGAATCCATGAATTACAAAGTTGTATTCCTGTTTGCAAATTCTGAATAATAAAATAAATTTCCAGTTCAGCCCAAACATCTTTAATCAGATATTTAATTCAAAAAATGATATTGAAATCACGTAATCCCAATATTCATTTGATATTGACATACGTGTAATGTCTTCTCATGAGTGGTCAACTAATCTTATAATCAGGATATATTTCTTTGCGTAATCAATATATATATATATAATATAAGAGGTCAATCGAATTTGGGTTTAATATCCAATATCATCATATCATGACATCATATACAAGATCTGAACGTATAATAGCAACAAAATTACCCTACAGTTCTCAGACCTTTAGGAGAGTAACAACTATTATCCAATACATTTTTGGGGACTTGACACTGGCATGATTTAGGATTCAACACTTTAGTACACATAAGAGCATATATATATACATATATATATGATAACTTATTCAAAATACTTGATTGAAATATAATTAGGGAATAAATTTGCTACCTCTACCTATTTGTTGTAAATCAAAGGAACGCTCTAATGAGGTTTTGGATTTTGAAATATTTACATTAAAGCAACCAATAATAACCAGTGTGTGATTCCTACAAATTATCAATATAGTGGAATCGATGGGATATAATCCTAACAACACGACATCAACAATCACATAAAAAAATCATCATAGTGACACTTAAAGATAAAGATGTTCAAGTATATATGATAAAAATTGTGTGTGAACCTAACAGCAAGAGGTGGTATTTGTCGTTACTCTGAGGATGTTCCCTCAGGATCTCCTCTCATGCAGAAACAATGTTTTTGTCATCCAATCGTAAAACGAATGCACGTACAACGATGACCTCGAGCTCCCCTACGTGTAGTGGTCACGGATCTTCGATTGGAGAAACTTCTCCGATGACGACGGTGGCCTTCTAATGATAAAATCGACCAAGGTGGTGGTACTCCAATGAAGGAGAAGGATAGTGGTGGATAGGGTTTGAAGAGGGTATCCTACATGCCTTGCTTATAGAAGGAGGGGGTGAAATGGGTTTAAATTCGGATCCAAATATGGATCTCGACTATTATACTTAAAACATCGATAACTTGAGCTAGGATACTCAGAATTCGACGTTCCTAGGCTCGTTGGAAAGAAATCGAAGAGCTCTACGAAATGACATAATCATTTTTTAAGAATTAAAAATACTCCAGAATTTAAGGAAAATACGGGGTTTCACTCCGGATAGCACAGTTGTTAGTATAGATGGTGACTTTAGATATTAGAAGATAGGATCTGAACTTCTCAAGGGTGAATATCATAGCCAGCCATTCTTTTTTTGTGATAGTGTAATTTCTCTGATCTTCATCTAGCATTTTGCTAGCATAGTGAATGGCATGGGGTGTCTTGTCCTTTCTTTGTCTTCGAACAACCTCAACTACGAAGTCTGATGCATCTGTCATGATCTGAAAGGGTAGAGACTAATATGGTGGTTGTAGGACTAGAGCTCGAGTGATGAGCTCCTTCAGTTGATTAAATGAAAGGCAAACCTGATGATCAAAACTAAACTCGATCTCCTTGCACAGCAATTCTGTGAGAGGTCGGGTAATGCAGTTGAAGTCTCTGATGAATCTCCTATAGAAACCCACATGCCCCAGGAATGACCTCACATGTCTGACAATCTGAGGTGACTAAAGATTGTTGATAACATCCACCTTTGATGGGTCAACTTCCATGCCACGGTTGGAAACGACATGACCCAGCACAATTCCTTATGTGACCATAAAGTGGCTCTTTTTCCAAGATAGCACAACATTGACTTCATGACATTTGAGAAGTACTATGTCCAGGTGCTCAAGACAAGTACCGAAACTGTCTCCATAGACTGAGAAGTCGTCCATGAACACCTCGAGAAAACTGCCAACCATCTCGGTAAAAATCACAAGCATTCATCTCTCGAATGTCGCAAGGGCATTGCACAGATCAAAGGGCATTCTCCTGAAGCCGTAGGTACCGAACGGGAAAGTGAAGGTAGTCTTGTCTTAGTCCTATGGGGTGTTTGCCACTTTGTTGTACGCGGAGTACCCATCCAGAAAGCAAAAGAACTCCTCATCTGCTAATCTCTCTAGAATTTGATCTACGGATGGCAAGGGGAAGTGGTCCTTCTTTGTTGTTGTACAGAGGCCGCGGTAGTCAACACATACTTGCCAGGATGTCAGTACTCGAGTGGAAATCTCCTCTCCTCTATCATTTGTAACAATGGTGAGCCTGGCTTTCTTCGGAACTACATGCAAAAGACTCACCCATTTTGAATCGAAGATGGAATAAATGAAACCCGCGTTACACAATTTCATGATTTCTTTCATTATTTTGGCCCATAAATTTGGTTTCGGGCTTCTTTGAAACTCTTGGGATTGTTTGGCATCTTCTTCCAAGTAGATATGGTGTGTTAACACAGAGCAGGATTTATCCTGTGGAGGTCTGATACATGCCAACCAAGTGCCTTGTGGTTTTTCTCTAGAACCTTGAGAAGTCGAGATTCTTGATTTGGGGTCAGCCAGCTGTTGATGTTTCCTGATACATATTCTATGCACCTGTAAGGAAGGCATACTTAAGACCTGCCAGAAGTGTCTTTAATTCTAGTTCTGATCTGGCATGTTTCTCAGTTACTTCGGAAATTGTGTTGGTAGGTGGATGATCGGCCATGACTTTCGAGGTGTTGCTCACCTCAGTGGCTTGTTGTTCAACTGACAATGTGATGAACAGTTCTGCAATGAAATCATCATGTTTGGACTGGCATGAATCTTCTTAATCAAACATATGCATCGGCCAATTGGATTCCGTTTCCCAGGTGACACCGGAGCTTGAGTCGAGTGTGCTTTCCTGGTCACCCTTAGGAGAGAGGATGTCCAGTGTCAATGTGTCATTCAAAGAGAGTTATATATCTCTTATTTCTGCAATAGAGTCACAGTCTGCTTCAGGCGGTGCTACATGACTTTCATCAGATACGACTTTCGGCTCACTGACCGTGTCTTTGGTCACTCTGTGGTTGCTCGAGCTGGACGTGATTTTCCCAGACCCATAGTCAACTATGGCCTCTATAGTGCGCAATAATAACCATCCAAGGATAATTGGGGGTTGAAGTAATGATGCAAGAGAGTCCACATCAAGGACTACAAAATCAGCAGGAAACTGCATTTCCTACACCTTTGCTATAATGCCTTCCGACAGACATCGAGTCTCTTGATGGATCGATCAATGAACTGAAGGATCATGCGTGTCTAGTTGAGTGGACCGCGCCTGAATTCTTGCAATAATGATGAGGGTAGGAGGTTGATGGAAGAGCCACTGTCAAGCAATGTTCACTCGAAGACTTGGTCAAAAATCTCACATATGATCAAAGGTGCTCCTTTGTATTGCTTCTTTTAAGGAAGATTGTTGATTGCTGCAACTGTAGTCATGGTAAGGATGTGCTTCTCAACTTGCTGGAATTTATTGTTGCGATTTGACTGACGCTTGTTTGTACACGCTTCCTTCAAGCCCTTCTTTACAGCAGTCATGTATCCCATGGCTTGCATTAATGGTAACTCAACAGTAAATTTTTAAGAGTATCCACAACTCCTGGACTAGACAATGCACTTTTTCTATTTGCATTTTTTTGTATTTTTGTATTGCATCAGGAAAAGGAATATTTACAGAAATAAAATCAAAAGCATTGTTCTTATCTACAACATAATCCTTGTCCACAATATTCTGTACACCCAGTCTGCAAAAAAATGTACATGATGGAAATGATGGTGTTACTGTTGGTGGACGTGCAAAAGCTGCAGTCTCTACTCCGTCGGCTAGCATTGGATCAGTTGTTGGTGCTAGATCCTCCATGGCTGGAGTGGCTTCACGTCGACTAGGATCTTCTTTTTTATCTTTTTGATTTTTCTGACTTTTTTATGAGGAAGATGATGCTGATTGATAACCAGCATGGCTCCTCCTTCCTCACCCGAACCTGAAGCTGGCATGGCTGATGCAGAAGATGACGATTTACCTTTCGAAGCTTTATTCTTGCCTTTGATTGTGGCATACGAAGGAAAGGTCCTACCGCTCTTGAGAGTAATAACATTAGATAAAGCAAAATCATAATCATCTGACTCTACAGACATAGATGAGATATCACATTCTACCTTCTCTTTTCTCTTGAAATTATTGGGATTAGCTTCGACCTGGGCTGGGATAGGAGTTTTGGTGGTCGTCTAGCCATTTACTTTTTGGTCTTCTCTGCGAGAACCTTTACTTATTGGGCCAAGCGATCAAGGTTGGGGTTCACAGGAACTGCCTAGGAAGGTTCAGCGTGCTGGCCACGCTGTGACTGCTGGTGGGGAGGCTGAGACTGGGATTGCTGATAGTGTTTCTGATGAGGAGGAAGTTGATACTGTTGGTATGGAGGACGAGGATATTGCTACTGAGGTGCAGCTGCGTACTAGTGGTATTGTTGGTGTGGACGGTACTGTTGTTGTGAGTACTGCTGCGATTGTCTCCAATTATTGTGATATTGTGGAGGCTGGTGATGTTGATACTGAGGCTTAGGCTAGGAGAAATGTGCAAAGCAACCACCCTAAGGTTAGTGGTAAGGTCGGTTGGTTGATCGTTGGCCCTGTGGTTGTCCAGCAGGACAGGCCAACTGCGCATCGTTGCTCCAGACACCATTGACTACCTTTATCAGAGGTGGTGGCAGGAACACTAGATCTTAATACGGGAGGTATTTTGGCTGGTATACCACCATCTGTTGATGCGGCAAAGCCTGCTTGGGTGCATGTACGTAGTACATGTGCTGGATCGCTGACTGATGTTGAATCGACTGAGGCTGCTGTGGAGGTGATGGTTCATTTTCCTTCTTAATAGGTCTCTAACGATGGTATCACCGACTGATATGAACTGATGGTGCTCACCAGCAGCTCCAACTGCTTAGTGATTTGGTCCAACTTATCCAAATTTTGCGTCCTATGTTTGATCACGTCGAGCTTCTCTAGATTCTGTGATTGTTTCTCTATAATGTCAACCTTAGAAAGGTTGCCTCCAATGATGTTGAGGTTGGATCTCTCATCTCTCTCTGCCTCATGGGGAGCTACCATGTGGACTATCTTGCGGAGGACATGAGGTTGTCTCTGATAAGCATGTGTTGGAGAGAGGACATCCTCTCCCGCAGCCATTTCTTCAAATATCTGTCATACCACATCTTCATCTTTGTTAAGTGGGATCCCCTACAGGCAGCGTCAACTATTCTTTGGCTCTCTACATTCAAACCCTCGAAGAAGTGTTGGATCAAACGGGTCTTCTGTATCTCGTGGTGGGGGCACTTCTCTTGCAGCTCAGTAAATCGCCCCCATGCTTCATGAATCGACTCATGAGTAGCCTGAGTAAAGTTGTTGATCCTAGATCGTATCTGGTTGAGCCGACCGAGAGGGTAATACTTGTGAAGGAACACAGATTTAAGTTCCTCCTTGGTCGTTACGACCAATCATAAATGATTGACCCAATACAGGACCTTGTCTTGTAAGATGAAGGGGGACCCAATCATCTTGACTACACCTAACGGAATGTTAGGGTAGTGGGTTTTTCTATAGATGTGAGAGAACGGTTGCAGGTGAATGTAGGGATCTTCATTGGTATTCCTGTGAAATCAAGGTAGAAGCGTAAGGAACTGGGGCTTTAGCTCGAAGTGAGCATGGACCGGAGGGATGCGAATTCACTCGATCATATGGTTGTCTCTAGGATTATATGTCTCTTTAGCGTTAATTTTGGGTTCCCATTCCTTGGTTCTTCTTCTGATGCATCATGGGGTCTTTCTCCATCTCCTCCTCCTATTGGTCTATTCCTCATGTCATTCAGTTTATCTTGAAAGGCAGTCTGCATGAATTCTTGTTCCATCACTTGTTGTTGGATGGCTTGGATAGAAGCTAGCAACTGAGAGTTCTCCTGATTTTGATCTGGCACTTGCCCTTGCTCTGGCTGGGATGACTTTTGCCCTTTCCCTTTTCCCTGAGGAGCCATTTCTAGATTTGAATCTAAGGAGATGAACTCTGTATTGGGATCCAGTACTGGGACTGGCTTCTATCTGCAATGTAAGAGAATCTTGATCAGACAATTTGAAACTGAATACCAGCTGTCGTGATGAATCTGAGATTAGGGTCAATCTCAGGTGGTCGTGAATGGAGAAAAGATGTATACTTAAATCGACCAACGTTCGCAGCGGGTGGAAGTGGGACAAGAGTGGTCCCGTTTTTTAGGAGATAATGGAAAGTGGAAAGAAACAAGGAGTCTGGAGATCGGTTCCCAAGATCTAAACTGGGTTCTCGGGAATCACCTCGAATTATTGACGATGTCGAGTCCATGGAATCGATGTAGTTGTCGGCGAAGTCCCGACTGAACCATCCAAGGTTCGACATCATGAAGCAAGAGAGGATTGATGCAGGAAGAAGGATACGACGGTCAAAGAAGAATAAAAAGGAGTGTAAAATATTAGAAAATCTTGAAATGAGCAGGGGGTCAAAGAGAAGACACATATGAAAAAATTTACGTAGGTCCACAGGACTTGATCTCTGAACCTTAATCTAGATCCATACAAACACAATACAAAATTGGGTTCACTAACTCAACGTAATGTAAATCCGTAAAGGATAAGCTATTTTTATCTTTTCATTTTTAGAGTTGTTTTTTCAGGCATATCTTATAACAAGTCCTTAGCGCTCTAACCTTATAGGAGTGAGAGTACTGTTGGAAAGGTATCACGTACTTTTCCTCCTCCTTTGTAACCTGTAGTCTGCACTTTTTGATGTTCTTGTAACCCTTACAGGATCCCTACTCAGCCAAAGAATAAGAGGTAAGAAGACGATAAGAGAAACCACTACTTTGGACCTTTCTCGTAATGAATTCACCCTTGAGCATGCAAGGACCTACTTGGATGCAGACCGATGAGACACCCGTGTGGGAATGTCCTAACCTCAGTACTTTGGACCAAGTTGACGTTCCACACAAGGCGGGAACAACATTGCTGACAGGGCCCTACTAGATCATGTACGATAGAAGCACCAATACTTCGAAAATTCAGGTGATACACAAGGCAGTTACAGACTAGGTTTGGGGCTTTAATCCTCAGCGGGTCGTGCCTCGCTCATGGGAGGGGTTTTGGTCCCCTCCTAAATTACCTGAAAACAATGAGGACTTTATGAACCTAAGGCAATGAAGTCCATTACAGATTTTAATTAAGGTCAAAGTTTATTTAGCAGTCCCCTTGTTTTAGATTTTTTTATTTTCACTTTTTTTGGGTATTTTTCATATAAGTGCCTAAGGATTTTGTAGATTTTCTTTTAAGTCGTAGGTGCTCAAAATTAGAGGGAGATAGAAAACCGTGCAAATCAATTCGATGATGGAAATCTCATCATTGAACCTTTGGATGCATGCAGAGTTAAGGGGACTTACAGTGCTTCTCAGCTCTCTCCATGTGGTATGCAAGACAGAATTTTTAGACCTATCTACATGGCGGTGTGCTATTGACAAAATCACCCTAAACAGTAGATGCTATTAATCGTGAAGAACCACATGTTAATTGTTCAAAAATGAGACTAAAAGTCCGGTCTTCGATGCCACTTGGTGCTCGCCACAAGGGGTCTTGTAAGTGTTGTATGTGATCTCTCTCGGCACGTGATCTCAAGTCTAGACTAGATCCAAACGTAAGAGACTATATGCACATAATTCTTAGTAGGTTTTGGACCTTATTACCGGTTCAAGCAACCTAAAGTTTAGGGGCTCCATACACATAAAACAAATAAAAGAAAGGCAGAAAACTCAAAACATCGAGAAATAAATAAAACAAAGCGGTGAAAACACGAGAAAACCATAACGAGGCCCCCATGTGAATAATCACTTGGGCACTGAACCTCGTAGAGTAGAGTAGTGTCCAAGTCCATATTTATTACAATTAATAATGAATAAATTAATAAATCTCTTTCTCACCAAAATAAAGAAAAATCTAAACTAAAAATCTAGAGTAATTGTTCAATTTACTATGTTTGTTGCCTCTCCAACTGGTCGTGATAGAAGGACCAATCTCCACCTTGCTCGGCTGCATCACCCTCCTAAGAGGTCGTCCTCGCGTAGCAGGCCCTCACAACAAACACAACAAAAGAGGTGTATTAGCACATTTAATCAATTAATGTATTTAAGCAAATTATGAAATGAGGTATATGCAAGTAAGAGATAGAAGAATAAATGAATCAATAAATATGTAAAAAAAATAAATGAATAAGTGAATAAATAGAAGACAAATAAATACAAAATAAGTTGCACTCTGTTGCTCCCTGGCAACAACGCCATTTGATGACAAGGGATTCTTGTGCGAGTCCAAAAGTATACCCTCACGGAGTGCGAGGATGAGTTGTCGTTGAGGCAACCCGCAAGGGAATCCCTAGATCGATCAACAAGTACCCACAATATAACAATAAGCAAGGAGTAGCCAAAAATGTGAGGTACGATTTATTATACGCTACAAATAAAAACGTATAGCATGTAAGTATGTAGAGATCGAACCACAAAAAGTAAACTAGGAAGCCTATGATTATTGTTAGTCAATGTGTTTTATGTACATACTTGTCTTTAAGTATTTTTATGTGGGTTTTTTATTATTTATTTCTTCTTATTATTTTTTAAAATTAATTAAATTAATAATAAATGTATGTATAAAGGTAATTAATAATAAAAAAATAGATTATACTAATACATAGGATATATGTATATATACATATAAGGTATATGTTTGTGTGTATGTATATATAATATTTTTTGGCTTTTAATTTTGCTAATTTTTTTATTTCTTTTTTATTTTTGAAAATAAAATAAAATTATATTAATATAAAATATATTAGTACATAATATAAGTATATAGATAATATACATATATATGTAGACATATATATAGTAAGAGATTAATGGGGCCGCCTTGCGCCATTTTCGGCATTTTTTTATTTTTTTTTCAAAAAATATCGCCATGTATATTCATCCCTATATCCCTCCTATACGACATTCGAATTTCATCAGAAACAGAGTCTCCTACGGCCTCCATCCAGACAGTCATTTTTTAACGGTAACAGGATTTTTTAAATCGACACCATCTCGATGGAGGTCGTAGGAGTCTCTGTTTCTGACGAAATTCAAATGACATATAGGAGGGATATATGTATGAATATACATGGTGATATTTTTCAAAAAAAATTAAAAAAAGCCGAAATAAGGGGGTGGGTCAGCCATGTTGGTTGCCCCCAGGGGGCAGACCCATTAAATCCATATAGTAAATGATATATATCTATAGATAGTCTAAAAATACAAGGAAATATTTTTTTATCTTTTTAATATTTTCTCATGTTGTTATGCTTTTCTTGGATTTTTTCTAATTTTTAGGTATTTTTAAAATAAAAAACATCTCAAAATAGGAATTAAGTAATTAGGCAGAATTGATTTGAAGATTAAAAATAGCAAATTATCTCAAAATTACTTCAAATCAATTTTAAACATAATATATATTATAAAGTAAATTTAGAGGTAGAAATGAATGTTTTTTTTGGATTTTTTGGTGATTTTTTAGATTTTCATAAAGGATTTTGGAGCTTTTTAATTTTTGGGCATTTCCTTTTTCCATTTTTATGGATTTTAGGTCCAGAGTTAATATAGGTCATAGTACATAACATATAATTTTTTGTAATTTTTAAATCATTTTGATATTTTTTGGCATTTTTAAAACTAGATAGGGAATTAATACTAACTGTTTGAATTTAAATAAATAAATGGCTAAAATGCAAATTAAAAATTAAAGCATGGAAGATTAAATATAAACTATAGCTTTTTAGCAAACATAAATAAGTAAAATTATTTAATATTCTGGTAGGGACGTGCAATTAGCAGAAAGTATACATGAATTTCAAAGCCACTTCACAAAACACAAGGGCATACATGCAATTTTTCGTAGAATAAATAAATTAAAAACACCCTAGAAGGGTCGTTTTGCAATTATACAAGAGTTCAGGGTACCATGTACAATTTTTCAAAAAACCTAACACAAAATATACAATTGTGTGTATTAAAAATAAATATACAAAAATGAAGGGTTATTCCTACAAAATACCCAACTCACATGGCAAGCCACGTGAGCTGAGTTGGTATGGATACGAGGCCAAATACATGAAAGCATGGGGATATGTATGAAATTTTTACACATTTATTTACACTCCAGAAAAGAATTAAAATACTAAAATGAAATAAGAAAAAGCATAGGAGGCTTAGTGCAAATTACCCATATTTGCACGTGAGCCGACGGCTTGGATATCTTCACTTGAACACATGGTGGCTGGGATTAGATCTCGTGCGGAGATCGAACGGTTGGGGCTTGTCTGATTGGATGCCATCTGCTACATCTGGAGTGGGTCTCTTGATCGGACGGTCCTAGAGCGACTTGGAAGAACACTCCAATAATAGTGCACTGTGTTGCTTTGATCCGCTCCTTCTCTCTGCTCTGAGCTCCTCCTGATCTACTGAGATGCCCTACAGGTTCTCCTTGATGTTTCGTGATTGAAGGATGTCTCAAAAGAGTCTGAGCACATGGATTTCTGTTCTTAACTTCAAGGACCCCTCAGATGGGGTCCTACAGACCTGCAAAGATGATGGGAAGCTATATGGCATGGAGGTGATCAGATATGAGCTGTTATTGGTGAGGTTCACATCGATTTGAGGGGGAATGAAGGTGCTCCAGTGTGCGGCTGAGGAAGAAGACCAAGGGACTGATCTACACGAGATTAGGGGCTCTGAATAGATCGCTTCGATGGGAAAATGGAAGAGGAGGGAAATGGGATGGTTGTGGATGTCAGAGATAAAGTATCATGATGGATCACAGTGGTGGGATCTCTAGAGCTCGAGCGATACCTAAATCTAAACCTAGGCTAAAACAATACTTGAAATGCAAAATAAAAGGTAGGTAATGAAATCTACAAACTAAGCCTACCTAAAAATAAGGAAATGGTGCAACTCGAACCTAATGGTGGACCAGGGAGTAGGACGCCACTGGAGCACCGTCGTGGACCCTCTCTCCTCCTCATGCAGTGCTCCAACCTCAGGGAAAGAACCTCTTTCCTGGTGGACTCTCACGCACACGGTTGAAGACTCTACAAAGCTCGAAGAGATCAAGGGTGAATGGAAGGAATTGGAGCTTTATTTATAGATAGAGGTTCTGTTAATCTTTGATCGAGATTAATTCATGGCTCAGTGTCGATCAGGTGAATCTAAGGAACCAGCGAGGATGGCGATTATGATGTGAACAAGATTTATGAAGGACTCGAGGCGAATGGAGGCACGAGGTGGCTTGGAAAATTCGAGGAAGTGGGGGTGCTCGAGACTTTGACAAAAGTCAGAGGCTGGGAAGGACAGTTTTTAGCGATATCTGCATGCATTTATCTAGGGTTTAAAGGCCAAAATGAATGAATAAAGGTGATGAAATGGAGATTCATCAACATTGTGGAACAATTTTTACTTGCTAAGTGTACCAAAGTCGAGCACAGGGAACATATGATTTTTAGTTGTGTGGTTCTGAATTAATTTCAACAATTATATGATTTTTATGTTAAGATCTATGTCAAAAAATAAATAAAAATAAAGGAAATGCAGGAAAAAATGAAACAGAGAATATGATGAAGCACGTGATCTGTGATTTATAATTTTAATTCAAAAAATCAATTAATTCCTCAAATGAACCCACAGATCAAGGACGGATTCAAGAAATCTTTAATAGTTTAATTTCAAGATGAAAGCTCAAAAGATTAATCATTGAATAATTCTGCAAATAATGAGATCACTTGATGATTTTTATAGAAAAACCTCAAAAATCCATGTAATTTAATCCTCAAATAAAATGAATCTTAATCATATAAAATGAGAGGGAATTGAGTTAGTGTATCCTCCTTAATTAAGCCCCTGAAAAGATGAATTCCTCAATTAATATGATCAATAATTACAAGAGAATGAATCAAATTCAATATCCTCAATTGCATCCCGTAGAGTAAATCGAATCTTTCTTAATTCCACAATTAATATGATCAATAGTCACAAAAGAATGAATCTAATTCAATATCCTCCATATCATCCCTTTAGAGTAAATCGAATCTTAACAAAATACAGTCTGGAAAGCTAAAACTCAAATAATATTTGGCTTAAATCAAGCTCCGATCTGTCCATACAAAAGGTAGAGAATATAATAAGCTTCAAATGACATATTGTGTGCAAAAATCAGAGTTCAAATGAGAAAGATATGTAATAAACAAATTATAGGGACTAAAATACAATAAAAATAAATATTTTATGGTCAATTTGGTCCTTATAGGACTAATATGTAATAAACAAAATCCTCTTAGGCCTTCTTGCAATTTACCAGGTGGGCACATGTGTAGCGCGTGATCTGGGCAGCGGGGGAGGGGGGCTTGCACAATATGTTGGACTAGTAGGGGCCTTCCTTTAATTTTTAACCCCATATGTGGGGCACGTGGAGAGGGATTGCCGGTGGGCATATTAGAGGTCTGGAGCTCTCAAAGCACCATGTGGCAGATGCACGTGCTTTGGGACCCCGGAGCCGAGGCGTGGCCGACTGTGGAGGTTCAAGAGGCTCGGGTGGAGCCCCAGTTGACTCAAGCCTCGAGGCATGGGCTAAGGCTCGGGGAGGGGGGGTCATGACAGTACGAAGACCATTGGATCCCCTGATACAATAGCTATCGGGCAAGGTAGAGGAGCGGGTCGACATAGCAGGCAGTTCGTGGTGGACATAGTGGAGCTAAGCTACTGCGGTGGCGAAGCAGACTGAGGGCAGAGTAGGAGGCGGTCGTCAACTACCGGAAAGGTAGATCAAGTGGAGTGCAAAGGGCGTTTAACGAAGAGGTGCATGTGGAGACGGAGGTTCCAGGCAACTGCGGAGCTGCAGAAGGTGGATGTGCGGTGGGTGGTTCATTATGTAGGTGAAGATGTGAGGCAATGGGGGTGTAGGCGATCGAGCGAGGGTCGCTCAAGGTCGAGACAAACAACGGTGGAGGGTGAAGTTGCGAGAGGGGCAATGACGAGCGAGGATGGCAAAAAAGGAAGGCAGCTAGTGGAGAAGATGCGCCACAGAAGAACCTGGAAGAGATGGGTTCACCGGAGTTGGGGGGAGCTATGCTCGACCCAGTGATCGTCGCCTCAGTGTTCGGTGGGGAGGACCACAAAACTGCGCTTCGCTAGAAGGGGAAGCAACACGGAGCAGAGCTTCGTGGATCTCGTCAGTCGAGGGTAAGCTGATGTCACTAGCTCTAAAAGGGGGAAATGGCGGATGAGGAAGGGGAGGAGGCTGAAGATGGGATTTTATAGGGGAATGGTTTGTTCCTTAAAGGAGGAGAGGGGAAGAGAGAGCAGCGCGTAATGACGAGGGTCGAGGGGGCCCGCGCAACGGCCGTGAGGGGAGGTTGGCGGTCAGGCGTTGCGAGAAGGAAGGGGGAACGATCGACTAGGAGGAGGGTCACATGTTGAGCACACGACCGGGGAGAGAGAATGGAGAGAGGTCGGGTCACGTGCAGAGCACGTGACCTAGGCAAGGGGAGATAGAGTATTGGGAGGAGAGAGGAAATGAAGAGAGAAAGAAGAAAGAGAGAGGAAGAGAAATAATAAAGAAAGTAAAATAATAAAATTGAAATAAATAAAAATAAGAATAAGAATAAAATTAAGGATTAAATAAAAAGTAAGATAAAATATAAAAATCAATTAAATATTAAAATAAAAAAAAATAAAAAATCAGAAAGAAATAATAAATGAAGTCAAATAAAAAAGTGATCAACACAAAAAGTGCTCATCTCGATGAGATCTACAACTTTCGTGAATAATCCAAAATCAAAAGAGGTCAACTGTACAAAAAGTATTTTTGTAAGTACTCTATAGATAATAATATAACATATTTTTCATTTTTTGATTTTTTTTGTATTTTAAAGTTGATTTTGATTAATGTATTAATTTATATATAATATGTACAAAAATTAATCTATTTTTTATGTATTTTTTAATGGGTTAGAAAAAGGTAAAATAAAAACAATAAAGATAAAATATGCACAAAATATACAATGTCAGATTTTTATATTTTCTCTTGATTTTATTATTTTTATGGATTTTAATTTTAATTTGTGATGCCAAGTTAGTTAACTAATTAAAGAATAAATTACAGAAAGAATTAGGTCAAAATACTTTATTTTTGTACATAAAATAATAGACTTAATTCAGGACAAAATAAGGGTTATTTAATTACAGATTTTAACCTTAATTTTAGCACAGTTAGTGAATGTTAATAAATCAATTTTAGGGAATTTAATTAGTGAATTATTAAGGGCATTCTGCTAAAATCACCATATAAAGTAGATGAATCATGGATTCATCACACTAGTATACTTAGATATTTGCTTATCCCCAAGCAATTTTTAATTAGTTAGAAGGTTGAATCCCTGACTGTGCTTGTGCAAATTCAAGACTTGTCTCATTAAGAATCCCTGATTTTAGTGGTCCAGAAATCCTAAGTTGAACCAAGCTCTAGTCAAAAGGAATCCAACTTCTCTAATTATCAGAATCTTTGTGTATACATATAGCATAAGAATGTGTCATTTAGTGTATATCGTAATCATGAGAGTCGAAGCGTCACTCTAAGTCTTGATCCAAGAGACTCTCCTCAAGAACTAATTCTCAACACTAAGGAATAAATCAGTTCTTGCATTCAATCTACTGTCTTAATACTTTGTCAGACTTGAAAATGTACATGAAAGGCTAGATAATAAAGGGTACAGGTTTGTGTAATTTCTTCTCTCCCTCACATTAGAACAAATATCATCTTGAGTGCCTTACTACTCGACACATGTATTTTTTTATTGTTGACCAATGTGTCTGTCAAAAGAATTTGAGTTGTTTGTACTTGTTTTATTAGGAGTACATCGGAATGTGTCTTCTTTAGGATATAATATACTTACACCCAGACTTGTATCGCTTACAGTGCAGAGCCCTTTTGAGGTATTATCCCGACTCTGTTGTCCTAATTAGATTTGGTCCAAGTGGACACTTTGAAATGGTTGGGAGTGCTTGCCTTTGATTTGAAGCTCTTTGAGATTGACTTGTAATTAAGAGATCTTTTTCATTCATTTTTTGTAGTCTATCTCCACTACTTTTACCAAGTTGGTGTACATTGATCAACAATTATTTAATTTCATTACACCGTAGTACATAGGTCAGTATCAAAAGATAACATGTGAACTTGTTCACATATTAGCTAGGGTTTGTCAACACTCAGGTTTCATGAAGCTTTCATCGACTTTATCCCATCCTCGAGCAACATTAAATTAGGTCTAAACTCAAATATCAAGTCCCATTCCCTTAAGTGAAATCTCAACTCATCTCATCACTCATGCAGTTGTGTATGTGATGTGCTGATCATATTCTAAAAGGGTAGAGATTGAGAGTGTAATATAGTGCTCATATATTTCAAACTTAGGGAAGTGTGGATTATTAAGTCTCAACCTCAATGACTAAGGTTGGTTAACTCTGAAGCAACGGACCTTAAAACCCAAGTTTCTTTTATTCCTCAAGTCTTGAGTGATAGTGAAGATGTCAGGGATAAAACCTTAAGTTACTTTTTTGTTGTTTTAGCTTGTTATACTCCCTTAATTTTGCAAAAAGTTCTGAAAATAGGTATTATTTACACAAAGAAGTTATGTATAGTATACACAACTTATGCCCATACCTGAATTTTGATGAAAACGATTAAAGTGAGAGCTATGGATAAAGTATATAGAATATATACACAACCCCCTATACTTAGCTTGTGATATGTCCTCATAGCACAAAGCGAAATGAAGACATAGCTCATACCAATCATAGTTGAATGAATAGAAAACGAAGTCAACACACCTCCTACACTTAGGCTTTTGAGGGACTAAACATAGCAGAAGAACATGAAATGAGGTGGTCGTAGGTTAGAAGAAAGGATAGAAGTGATGTATACAAAATGATATCGGTCCCCCTAGGTTAGCCTTAGTATGATCGAGTAATTACAAGAGGAAGACCGAGTAGATTTGATATGGATGTACATGGTCAAGGAGATTTGCGACGTACCTTGTTGAGGGAGTGTGGTGGGAGATAGTATGGAGATGTAGAGGGTGGTGAAGAGGGGAGGATGAAGAAGTCCAGCCATCATCAAAGTCATCCTCATAAGAATAGTAGTCATACGCAAAGGATCTCCAATTATTGTCAACTAAAGGTAAGTGTCCTATAATAATTGTGGTACCGATTGCACTTATTTGATGAGCCACTTTAGGACCAGACGAGGATTCTTCAAAAATCACCCAGTTTCTAAGGTCAAAGGTAGGGTTGGCTATTGAGTCACGGCTCGATGAGCCAGGCTCGGGCTCGGCTCAATAAGGTCTCATGAGCTTGGCTCATTAAGCTATTAAGCCGAGCCCGAGCCAGATTTTTGGGCTCGATAGCTTATCGAGCCGAGCTCGAGCCGAGCGCTGCTCAGCTCGATAACTCAATAACGGGCTCGATAAGGAATATATATATTCTATTTGTGAAACTACAATGATTTTTATTTTATTTATATTAGTTTTGCAACATTATTAATGATGAATTATGTGTTTATGTTGTTTATGTAACAACAATGTTGGGTGGACTATGTTGTAGACTTGGATTTTCTACCTTTTATCTATGTTAATCTAGGTTATAGTTAGATATTAAGTATTTTTTTCTTTTTATTAACAACCATAATGTTACAATATATATATATATATATTATAATTTAACTTTTGTATACAATTCGGATGGTGGCATATTGGTAAGCTGGATGATCTTTAAAAAGGAGGTCTCGAGTTCGCAGCCCAGACAAAACACTTTTTCACCAAAAAAACACTTATTTCCTTAACGAGCCTGAATAGGCTCGAGCCCAGACTAGGCTCGATAAAGGGGCTCGGGTCAAGACTTATCGAGCCCGAGCTGGCTCGATAAGGGCTCGAGCCCACCGAGCTCGAGCTCAAGCCAGCTCGACTGGGCTCGATCGAGCCCGAGCCCGAGCTCGAGCTCAGTTGGGCTTATCGAGCCCGAGCCCGAGCCCAGCCCTGGTTCGGCTCGTTAGGCTCGATAGCCAGTCCTAGTCAAAGGTGACTTTCTTGGTCGACTTGTTTATGTATGAAGCATCGAGAGGAAGATGGTTAGAGTTCTTCTCCCTATCATGAGTAATCAATGTGGCATTTATGGGTTCCTCATCAGACGAATCTCCATAAAAATTGACCAATTCTTGTAGGGTCATAACATGCTTTGGGCAAGGGAGATTTTTTCGGGTGGCAGTGTGAGTGGTTGGGGAGGAAGATGTCATCTTTTGATATCCATGAGTGTTGATGACATAAAAGGTTTCCTCATGCATACAAGTCGACTCCTTGTATGGTTCAAGTATTTCATGAATTATTGTCGACTCAAAAATTGGACCACTCAAATAATCGTGATGATCCTCATAAACCTAGTCCAATTCCTCATTAGCTCATGTATATTGGTTCCTCGTGAATGATTTGCTAACCACGATGTGCTTGCAATTGCAAAGTTTTTTATGCACACAAGATAAACACAAAAAAACTCGCAGATTCACCCACTCGACTCTTGTGAAGGCACGTTAGAGTTCAGTCATTTATCTTTTCAATTTTAGTTTAATGATAAAATATTCTTTGAGAAGATTAAGCAGAGCTTAGGTTCTGGAAAGTGTCATAAAGATTGGCCTGAATTCATACGGTTAGTTGCATCTACTTTCAGCCAGTATGGGTGTAAGTACGGACCATATAATTGCTACTCATATTACTTCAGGACAGTACCTTACAAGTTGTCCTTTAACCATTCAATCTGCTAAGGGAGATCATAGTTCCCTCACTGAGAAGTAGCTAATCATTTGTTTAATTCAGTAGTCAGAATGAGGCTTCCAGGTTTTGGCTCTACCCTAACTGTGTGATTCCTTTCCTACAAACAATGAGTGGGTTTCTCTCCACTAGACACAAGGGTTAATTTCATGTCAATTTATTTACAATCGCCTTGATTAGTAGTCCCGGTTTTAATTTAAGTTTGTCACTTGAGTCTTAGATGAGAATAAAAAATAACGCTTAACTAGCAGTCTCAATTCCTTTAATTTTGAAGTTGTAAAACTTAGGTAGAGAGGATCAAGAAAGCTAATGCAAGCATTAAACCAATGATGCATGATAAGAAGAAGACTTACAGTGATTCCTCACGTTCTTCATGCGTGATGCAAAACAATGAATTAAAATTTACACTAAATGATATGCACAGATTAAAATGCCCTAAGAAGATAGTTCTATTAGTGGGAAGAATTAATTTAAAATTAGTCTAAGTTGAACAAGCTACTAGTGTATCTTGTTGTTGAACATGTGTGTCCTGAAAATTACGAGCACAATCAAGGATAAATATTTAAAACTAGCATATGTGCACCTAATTTTTATGCCACTTAAGTCAGGTCCCAATCGCACTGAAGGGGTTGAAACAGACCCGACACACCACAAAGAGTTCGGTCCAAATTATTACAAAAATCAGGGTTTAGAGAGAGAGAGACCATGTAAATGATGCAGAAAATAAACTAATCTAAGCTCTCTCTCTCTCAGAAATAAAATTAGAGTCTTCTTCACATATCCTTGATTTGTGTCCAAAAATTTTAGTCTAAGTTATCTACGAAGATAGAAAATACGGTTAGTATCTGGAGTGAGAGAGAAATGCAAATAAAATGAAAAAAATAAAATGCAAAATAAAAAGAAAAATAATAATAAATGACACAGAAATTAATCTCATAATAATTAATTACATAAAATTAATCTAAAACCCTAAAAATACATCATTCCTCGACAACGGTGCCATTTGATGATCGTTGATTTCCCACCTATTTAATAGTCAATTATTGTAATATAGGAGGCAGAAAATGATTTATCAAAAAGCACAAATTTTGAATATTGCAGAACAATGTTTACTTGGTAAGTGTACCACATGGAATGAATGATTTTTAGTTGTGTGGTTCTAATTAATTTCAATAATTAATTGATTGTTATGTTAATATATGCATCAAAAAATAAACTAAAAATAAAGGAAACGCATGCAAAAAAAGAAATAAAGAAGATGATGAAGCACACGATCTGTGGTTTATAGTTTTATTCCGAAAAAGATGATCAATTAATTCCTCAAACGAACCCACATATCAAAGATGAATTCAAGAAATATTTAACAGTTCAATTTCAAGTTGCATACTTAAAAGATTAATCAATGGATAATTATGCAAATAATGAGATCGCTTGATGATGTTTATCCAAGAATATTTGACTCAAAAATCACTATAATTTATTCCTCAAATAAATTGAATCTTAATCATATAAAATGTCAAAGAATTGAATTAATGTCTCATCCTTAATTAAGACCTTGGAACGATGAATTCCTCAATTAATATGATCAGTAATTGAAAGAGAATGAATCAAATTTAATATCTCCAATCACGTGCCTACAGAGTAAATCAAATATTTCTCAATATATATAATAACACAAATCTTATTAAAATGTAGCCCGCATAGCTCAAAATAAACCTCAAATAATATTAGATTTAAATCAAGTTCTGATCTATCCACAAGATATATAAGAAAGTAGAGCATAGAATAAACTTCAAAATGATTTATTGTGTGTACAAATCAGAGTTCAAATAAGAACGATATGCAATAAACAAATTCCAAGGACTAAAATACAATATAAATAAATATTTTCTTTTTAATTTGGTCTTTTGAGGAGTGTTCTACAATAAATGAAAATCACCTGTGTCTTCTTGTAATTTACCAAGCGGGCACGTGCGTGGCATGTGATCTAGACGAGGGGGCTTGCACAATATGTTGCAGTAGTAGGGGCCTTCCTGTAATTTTTCCACACCCCACGTGCAAGGCACGTACCAAGGAAGGGTCGGTGGGCAGAGCAAAGGTCTAGAGCTCCTGAAGCACCATGTGGTAGATGCACGTGCTTCGTGACCTCGGAGCAGAGGTGCGGTCGACTGTGGAGTTTCGGGAGGCTCGTGTGGAGCCTCAGTTGAACCGAGCCTCGAGGCATGGGTCGAGGCTTCAGGTGGGGGGGATGTCGTGGTGGAACAAAGACTGTTGGATCCCCCAATCCAATGGGTATTGGTCAAGGTAGAGGAGCGAGTTGACACGGCAGGCGGTCCACGATGGGCATAGCAGAGCAAGGCCTCCGTGGTGGAAGGGCTGAATGAGGGTAGAGCAGGAGACGGTTGTCAAATGTTGGCGATACAGAGCGAGTGGCACATGAAGGGTGATTAGCGGTGATGTGCATCGGCGATCGTGGTAGAGGTACTCCGAGGCAATGGAGATGGAGGTGGTGGGCGACTGTGGAGATGCATAAGGTGGATGTAAGGCGGGCAGTTCGCGATGAAGGTGAAGACTCAAAATGATGGGGTACAGGGTGGTCAAGCGAGGGTTGCTCGAGGTCGAGGCAGTCAATGGCAGAGAGCAGAGTTGCGAGCAGGGTGGTGACGAGCAGGGATGGCGAAGAAGGATGGTGATCGGTGGAGAATATGCACGTAAAAAGAACCCAGAAGGGATGGTTGGGGAGGGAGCTTATTTCTGGTGGCAGTGTGAGTGATGGTGTGGGAGGAAGATATCACCTTCTGATATCCATGAATGTTGGTGACATAAAAGGTTTCCTCAGGCATACGAGTCGGCTCCTTATATGGTTCAAGTATTTCATGAATTACTGCCGACACGGAAATTGGACCACTCAAATAATCATGATGATCCTAATAAACCTAATCCAATTCCTCATAATCTCTTGGATATTGGTTACTCATAGGAGTTGTAGCGGAATGGTGAGAATCCAAAGTCAGTTCAACAGTCGGTCTCTCGAGTGTCTTTCCTAGGTTTTGTGTCTGCGTTTCGTGAGGAGAGGTCTGATCATGTGTACTGGTTGTCTCCTGGCCATGACTGTCAGTTTCAAGTTGGGTTTCCTCAAAGCAGGTCATGTCATTGAGGATTTGTTCATTATGGTCAGAGTTCAGAAACATGATGTCTTGAGTCTCACAATCGACAATTGCCTTAGCAGAGGCTAAGAACAGCTTTCCTAGGATGATGGGAGACTCAGACAACTTTCTGTGATTCTCAATGTCAAGGACAATAAATTCCATTTTATGTTTGTCACCTTGGAAATTTACGACGATAGAAACAATTCCTTGTGGTCTTTTGGTGGATCGATCTGGTAGTTGAACGATCACCCTCATCTTTTTTATTTGTCCGAGCTTGAGTTGATCAAAGACAATCTTTAGGAGGATGTGAGGTTGCATGGGATTTGTTGATATAATCAAATTTGACTCATCCGACTCTTGAAAATCTGAGAATGAGATACGTAAACTTTCTTATAATGAACTTTATTATACCTTACAAGATCTCTTTAGACAAGCCATGAAGCTTGAAAAAATTTGCAAATACTAATAGATGATAAATCTCTTTTGCTAAATGACTTTGATGGTTTTAGAAAGGAAAATGAATTGCTTAAAAAGGATCTTAGTAGTTTTAAATTTTAAATTACATCTTTAGAGAAAGAATGCTGAGCTCAAAAGAAGTTTTACTTTTATGTCCGATAATGAAAAAGTAAAATACAAGTAGAAAATAATGAGTCTAGCTCTAATTCTTTCCAGAAAAGAAGATGAGATTGGAAAATAAATGAATTGTACAGTGATATCTAACCTTGAAGAACCCTAAAAGGAAGGGGTACTAAATCAAAATCTATAAACTATCAAAGGCCAAGGAAAAGAAGATGGAGGAGATGATGAATCTCCATTTCATCACCTTTATTCTATCATTTTGGCCTTAAAAACCCCAGCAAATGCATGTAAATAGCATCAATTTGTTCATAATAGCATTCGTTATTTATTGTATTAAGTGTACATAAAATAAGGTTTTTAATGCCAAAATTATAGAATAAAGAGAAGAAAAGAAAAAGGAATAAAATATTGTAAATATTTTATGACCCGAACCCCGAGACCAAGGCCAGCATGGAATTGGTCGACAAGAAATAAAGTAGGGGGAGATAAGGGCAAATAATACAATAAATACCTCATTTATTTATTCATTCATTTATGCATTTTTGACATCTATTTTGCATTTAGTTATTTATTCATCAAATAAAAATATTTTGTACATGAAAGTTGTAGATAATAATGTAAATAAAAATACAAAATTAATTTTGTACAAAAATAATATACAGTGTACAATTTATACTCAGAATAAGAAGCCAAAATCTCAACTTCACAGACCCATATCTTGCAAATAAAAACTCAAAATCCACCAAACTCACCTTTAATTGTATATAGCTTTTTAAGAAGTATTTAATAAAATTGGTTTCAAAATTTTTGGAGTTTATCTGTAAAAGTTAGGTTTTGGGCCCCTATTGTGCATAATACCGATTAAAATATTCAATTTATTCATTACCCATTATTTTTACAAATTCATATTTTTATAAATTTATATACATTATTTATAACATATGTGTACATTAAAACTATAATTAAACCAAGAAGAAACACACAAATAAAATAATGTTATCTAAATACATAGGCAAAATACCTATGTTATCTATATGTATATAAATAAAAAGTGACTTTATTCTTTTATTCTTTATTCATCTATATTTTTAATATTTATTAAAAATGTAATCCCTAAATAAAAACAAATAAAATATATTAAATAAATAAAATGTATATATAATATAGGTTAAATACCTATAAGTATACCTACATATTACATAGACCTATTTATTTAAACATGTAAATAAACTCATAAAAATTAAACAAAAATATATTTATACTCATAAAAATAAGTTATAAATTTATAAAATAAAAAAATAAAATAATGAAATAAAATAAACAAAATAAAAATAAATACATATAAATATACTTATAGAAACATCATTAAAATAAACCCATAATAAAATACATTAAAAAATAAATAAAAATCATAAATAAATACTACATTAATTAATAAACATTTTTTATTTTATAAGCAAAATTTAAATAATTCATTTATTATGTCTAATAATTGAGTCAAATTCGGGCTGACATGGACCAATCACAGCCCTGCCAATGTTGACCTCGGTCAACTCAGCCATCAGCCTCCCCAGCCCGTCAAATCTGTCAGACATGGCGTTTTCTCCGAATTTTCCCGATCGACCCGTCGCTCCAATGACATCGATCCCTTCACGGAAATTACTCCCAACACAACTCTTATACATGCCCAAAGCTTTTTTCCCCTGTATAGAACTTGGATTCCTTATTTTTGGTCGGTCAATAAGGGCTCCCATTATGTTCGAAAATAAATAAGCCTCCAGCCCGTCAGATCTGTCAAACCCCCCATCTTCTCCCATTTTTCCCGGGTGCCCCGTCCATCGATCGCCTTTGTTTCCTTCACAAGAAATGCTCCCGGTACATTGTACATACACGCCCCCATGTTAGATCTAATGTATATATCACCGATTCCTTATTATTTGCCGGTCAATAAGGGCACATACACATGTTTATAAATAAGCTCCCCCTCCTCCTTGGCCGAATTTGGCCAACTTACTTCCCCCAAAACACCTTGAATCCGGTTCTAGATGAGCCCTTGTGACAGGAGGAGCTCCATAGCACCGTGAATCGGCCGGAGGAGGAAGAAATTTTGTCGCGGTGGCGCTCCGGCGGCCACCCTGCTCCCTGGAGGCCCCCAGGTATAAGAGCTGCGCCTGTTATATTTCTAGGTAGATTTTGATTCCAGCATTTTATTTCCTCATTTTATTTCGCATTTAGATTAGTAGATTAGCGTAATTTAGGCGAATCGAAGTTCGCCGGAGCTCCGCTCCGGCGACTTCTCCACAGTACCCTCGTTGTTTTCCGACCACCCTTCCACCTTCATTTCGTTCCCCTACGCCTTCTCCACCTTCCAGCCACCTTGTCCAACCGGATTCGCACTTGGATCCGCGAATCGATGCTCGTCTCCTCCTCATCGCCGGAGCATCGTCGCCCTCACCCATTTTTTATGCTAACAGCTTCAGTTTTGGGCCGAGGAGCACCGCCTCGAGCCGAGCTTCATTCCTGTGCAGGTCAGGTGCGTTGAGGAGCACCAGGAGTCGATTCGCACGCGGGTGGAGGTACCTCGAGCCGCGTTTCTTCACCAAGCTCGTGGCGCCGCTCCAGGGCACCTCCGGCCGACCTACCACCTCCATCGGAGAGAGCCAACCTCCATGAAGCTTTTGGGACACTGTGGAGTAGCAAAGTTCGACGGAGACGTGAGTTCTCACCGGAGGAAACTCGCCCAGGCGAGCGTTCTTCCCCGTTCTTCCAACCGTCGTCTCCGTCGTTGGATGAAGAGCAGGTCCCAGTTTCAATCACATTCGTCCGATGGAGCAGCGCTCAGACCGTCAGATCTCCCACGAGATCTAATCCGCACCGCTCATCGGCGAAGCGTCATCGACGCACGTGGAGGCGCCACGTGTATTAGTGAACGCAGATCAGCCGTCCATCAGCGCCCACGTTGGGGGTAATTTGCACATCTAACCCCCGTCATTTTTGTATTTAATTTTTAATCTTGTAAAATATATAACACGTTGTAAATAAAATGTTGCAGAAAGGACCCTGAGTTTATGAGATTTGCATTTAGGTCCTTCCGCACCTCACGTGCAGTCCCACGTGAGGCGCGTGAAATTTTCACTTTAGCCCTGGCGGTTTTTGTTTATTGTAAAATAGTTCTAAAAATTAAAATAAATGTTTATTTCTGTAGGTATTTTTGCATGTATGCCCCTGTTACTTATTTTATTTGCAAAAATACCCCTGTCAGGCTGTTTTATTTTTGTGTCTTTTATCTATTTATTAAAAATACCTATGAGGCTTCTAAAAATTCACAAAAATTAGGATAGATGCTCTATGTGATGCTCTTACACGCCCATATTTTATTTCACATTTTTTGCACTTTTCCTAATTATTAAAAATGAAATAGGAGCCTTTTTTGTACTGTCTAATTTATAAAATACAAAAAAATTAGAAAATGATTTTGAAAAATTCCAAAACAAATTATATATGGTATATTTATATTTATATTGAGTCCAGAAATTGAAAAACCCAAAAAATGTGAAAAAGAAAAATAAAAAAAATAAGAAAGCTCCAAAATCCAACAAAAAAATATAAAAATCCTTTAAAAACCCCAAAAATATATTTTTCTCTTTTATAATTATCTATATATTATTATTAATGTATTAAAATTAATTTGGGAATTTTTGGAGTTTATCTTATATTTTTAAAACCCAAATTATATTCGGCTAGTTAATTAGTCCTATATTAAGGGCATTTTTGAATTTAAAAATACATAAAAATTAGAAATATTCCTGAAAAACAACAAAAAAAATTAGAAAAGGAAATATTAAAAAGCAAAAAAAATTATATCTATATATATATATATTGAGCATTTATATCTATTTATCTATATCTATATACTATATTTCTCTTCTCTCTCTCTTCTTATGTATATATATATATATATCTTTATACATATCTTTATACATATATATTTATATAACTAAAAATATAAAAAGAAAATATAAAAATATAAAAATATAAAAACAAAATAAAAAATATAAAAAATATAATAATTAAAAAAAATATATAAAATCCAAAACACACAAAAACAATAAATGGACATGAATAATGAATTGAATAATTACACAACACATACGACCATTCGCCTCCCAGTGTTCGACCTCTACCTGTACTTACACCTATACACATTTACATGTAGAGTTATAATAAATTTTAACTCCACATTTTTGGATATTTATTGCATATATTTATTGTGGGTTAATTGTTGATTGATATGAGGTCTTCTGTCGGTCACCTCAGCGACCCGTTCCCGTTTGTGTGGAATGCGAGACCGATGGAAAAACCCCTTTCATCAAATGGCGTTGTTGCCGGGGAGGCAACGGATTTTGTATGGTTGATTATTTCTTTATTTAATTCTTTGCTCATGTCCATTATATATTTGTTTATTTGACTTCTTATTTTTATTGACATTATTTGATTAACTGTTCTGACCCACCTTCTTTCTTTGTCTTTGATGCGAGGGACCGCCAAGCGAAGGAGGACCTCCTAGAGGACCAATGCACCCAAGCGAGGCGGAGTTGGTTCTTCTACACCAGCCAATAGGAGAGAGCATCGAAGGCAGACAAAGGAGAATTTTTGAAGAACAATCTACATTTCTATGCATTTTATTTTATGTGAGAGAGTGACAATTGACATGTAATAATTCAGGACTCTCAGACACTCCGACTCCCGAGGTCCAGTGCCCGAGGGATTGTTCCCTTGGGGGCCTCAATGACTTTTGACGCTTTATTTTATTTTTATTATTTTGTGTGTGAATGAGCCTTAGCATTAGGAGTTGCTTGCTCGTAGAGTTAGGTCCAAACACCCTAATATTTGCATGTACCTATAGTTCGCTTTGGACCTAGATCAAACTCTAAACAGCCGCCAATTTATCTCTTAGCCTTTGTGCCACAGCGAGCCCCGCAAAGCGCTTTCTCCTAAACTCAAGTGTGTTGAGCACAGAGGAGGGGTGAGCCAAGACCGGACTTTTTGAGGCTAAAGGTGAATGAGCGATTTGTGGTGCTTCACGATAATAGCAATTTCTGAACCTAGGGTAATTTCTTCGGTTTGCATCTGCATATAGCATAGGTTTCAAATTCTGTTATGCATCCCGCATGGAGAGAGCTGGGAGGCACTGTAAGTCTTCTTACTTAGCATGCATCATCGTTTGCCGACTTGCATGGCTTTTCCGATCTTCTCCCTCTGATTTTGCCAACCTAGGATGCTTAATGGAAATTGGAACCTCGATAGGCACGTGCATTGAAAATACCCAAAAAAGTGATAACTTAAATAAAATCGGGACTGCTAACTCTATTTGACCTAAAAATAAAACATAATGGACTTCCTTGTCTTGGGGAGAGCAACCCCCTCATTGGATGCGTTTTAAAGTGCTCATGTACACACTAAGGAGTAGAGCCCAAATCCTATCAAGCCTCCTGTGATTGTACAATTTTTTGTAATCTCACCTAACTCTAAAATCGAAAAGACAAATGACCGTCACCTGATGGTCTCCACTGTGTTGAGTAGGTGAATTGGGGGTTTGCCTTGTGTCTTGATTGTGACTTGGAATCCATTGTGTTTTTCTTTCATCCCTAGAGTAGTAGGTCCCACCGTGTGAGTCATGCATTTTTTATTTTTGAGTCTCTCTACCTCTCTTATACATACAACTCTTCATATTGCATCGGGTCGTGATATTGGCGCTTGAGCTCAATCATTCTTCGGCAAGTCCTTTGTTTCCCGCTTCTTCACCATCTTCTATGTATCCATCGTACCATCTTCTCTGGTTCGAGGAGAGACCGCTCTTCGGACCGCAATTTTGACGGTGTTCCCGCCTTGTGTGGAACACCCAATTTTGTCTATGTCTCGATCTTCTCGCCCGCCCTCCTCGTACCCTCTGTATCACTCTTCTACCACCCATGATATTGGCACGCCCGCTCAATCAGCTTCTCCACTTCCCTTTGTGTACCCTTCTTATCCATATTCCTCGTGTCCCCCGTATCATCTTTCCCTTTACCCGGGAATGCTGTGCATAATGATGAGGCCCGCATCGAGGATTATTTATACAAATTATTTGTAAGTCGGGCCAATGATGTTGAGGTTGCTGAGATTGATGTGATTTGTCTTTCATACATGCATACGAGCTTATTGAGGATTTTTGTTGATGCATAGAGCATAGGTGTGATGCATTATTGAGGAATTCTAGTTCTCGCACACCGGATTGAGGATGTGGTATGATGCGATAATTCGATGAAGACTTCATAAGTATTTATTGATCTATCTTTATTGAGGTTCCACCCATCTTGATTTTGAGGATTGAATGATTATTCTGATTTGGACTTCCTGATATTGGTGTGCGAGCCCTGCATGATCTCTCATCTTCCTATTAGACCCATCCTTGATCTCCTGACTCTCAAGTCCACCCTGGCACTTAGAGGATTCCTGACTATTTTTCGTGCCATCTCAGCAGATTGGATTGATCCAAGGGATGTTTGGTGACTGACATGATTATTTTCTCCCTTGCATGATCTTATGCCCTCCAAATGATGGAGTGATTTATTGCTTTTGAGGACCTGAGATGACTTGCCAGCATTCCCATGGCCTACATTGATATAGCTCGCATTACTCTCCGAGGACTATCTGCGGGAGAATGCGATAACTTCTAGGACTGCGGTTTCATTCACTGCTTGGGTCGCCATTGTGATGGGACCTGAAACCGAGTCAGATAATATGTTTGATTGGCCTACCCCTGTGATTATGTGCCTGACCTGTCAGTACACGAGGCCAATGTATTATACTCATCTGAGTCTGCTCTCCTTGACGGTCCTCGCGAGGCAGAGCTCCACTTTTCTGATTATTCCATGCCTAGTTCATAGCTCCTCGAGGGTTATCTGCGGGAGACTATGACATATTTCAGATCTGATTGGTCTCTTCTGTTGGTAGCCTCCTTGTCGACTACTGAGACCACTATGTAAATCCGTCTGATGGATCTGGATCCTTTGAGCCCGCTCTCCTTGACGACCCTCGCAAGGTAGAGACACATTCTGACTATTCTTTGCCTAGATCGCAGTACTCTCCGAGGACTATCTGCGGGAGACTGCGACACTCTCTTTACGCTCGGTTCCCACTTCTGACTGTGTCTCCTTTCTGTTGGAGCACGGAATCGAGTCGTCTGATATACATGATTTTTGGTCCCATCTCGAGTTGTGTATCCGATCTGCAGATCGTGGGACCTATCTGATTAGACTCCTTTGAGTCTGCTCGCCTTGATGGTCCTCGCAAGGTGGAGCTTCTGGTATCTGCTATTCCCATGACTAGTTGGCAGCCCGCTCCCCGAGGGTTATTTGCGGGACGCTGCCACACTTTCTCGATTTTACGGTTTCTTCTTCTGGTAGCCGATCAGTCGCCTACCGAGACCGTTTCTATGATCCGTCTGATGGATCAGGCTCCTTTGAGCCCGCTCTCCTTGACGACCCTCGGAAGGGTGAGCTTCTGTTCTGATTATTCATTGACTAGTATGTACCATTGCCCGAGGGTTATCTGCGGGAGGGTACATCACCTTGTAGGTTTTCGGCTTCATTTCTGGTGTCTCCTATCTGTGGGAGCACGAAGCTGAGTCTTCTGAGCTTTTTACCCGGTCTCCTCCCTGGTTGTGTCTCCTATCTGATGGAGCACGGAGCCGAGTACGCTGATTATTTTCTGATTTTGCTCACCTTGAGGACCCTCGCAGGAGTGAGCCACATATTGTGTTGTTCGGTGTATTCTTGTGACTTTCAGATTATATCACTACCGTGCATCACACAGTCTCATACGCTTTATTTCAGATCTATCTGAGACTCTGATTGAACGGAGGAGTTTGTACTGCTCTTTCTTCCTCCCGGTCTTACGGTATCGGCTATATTCCCCCCATGATGACCATATGAGTCGTTCATCTGCTTCATGCTACTGGACCCGATATCCAAGTTTCCGATATGATTATCCCCGGTAGCCGACACCCACCTGACTGCATATCAGGGTATCTTTTCACCTTCTGGTTGCGTCCTCGTTCTCACAGGGAGACGACGACGTTAGTACGGTAGTCGCTTACCAGACACCGTCTTGTATTTCACTTGTTTTTCACCGCTTGTATATATGTGTACCTTTTTCATTTTTCCTCCCATATGTCCTGTGTGCCCCAGATCTACCGCCACATCTTTGTGTCTACACTTAGGACGTACCTTGTCCTAAGTATAGGGGGCACGCACCGAGTTGTTCTTTCCTTGCACATTTTCGTCACTCCTGTTCTTGCCTATACTTAGGGCTATCTCACCCTAAGTATAGGGGGAGTGATGTGTATATTCTCCACGATCTTTTCATCAATCTGTATATATCTCTCTTTTCTTCTTCTTTTCTTCTTTTCTTCTTTTCCTTTTCATATTGCTTTATCTCAATAAAAGGGTGTCGCCTTATGTGTCAGTTTTCTGTACTTAGGACGTACTTTGTCCTAAGTATAGGGGGGTGCACCTCGGATGTGTTGATTCTTTGATATGTTTATTCCCACCCTTGACCCTCCCTGCTTTGTGTACAGTCTGCTATAGTTAGGATTACTTGATCCTAAGTATAGGGGGGATGGTCAACTTCTATTTCTTTTGTCTCTTATTCGTATTCTCTAGACTTGTCTATACTCAGTACGAGTTATGTCTTCTCTTTTCTTTTCGATCTATGAGGACATAGCTCAAGCTAAGTATAGGGGGTCGTATATACTATGTATATACTTTAGTCATAACTCGTACTCTCGTATTTTACTAATAAATATGGCTAATAATTCTTTAAAAACTCATTAAAAATCCTTAATAAAAAGATGTGATTATTCCTCAAATTCTTTTTGTATATACTGATTAATAAATCAGGTGAAAATATTTTTTGCAAAATATTTGAAAAATAGTTTGAAAATCTTTGAGAACATTTATTGAAAACTATTTTGAAAATGTTTTGTTACATGTTTTCAACCTGTGTAAAAATGTGTGGTTTGTAAAAAATTATTTTCTTTGTGTGAAATAAAACGTTTGAAAAATGATTTGCAAATGGTTTGAAAAATGATTGCAAAAATATTTTGAAAAATCTATATATACTGTTTTGAAAAACCTTTGCAAAATGATTTTCAAATGTGTGTACATGTTTGTAAAAATGTTTGTAAAAATTATTTTGGACTATAGTTTTCAAAAATTGTTTGAAAAATTTGTGTCAAATAAGTTTGAGGAATAGTTACATATAATAAATAAATAAGATAATATATATTATTATAAATAAAAATAAAAATAAAAATAAACAAAGTTCTTTAATAAGTGTACATATATACCTATAAATAAAAACTAAATTGTAAATTCTTAATTCTTGTAAAATAAAGTGGCACGCCCGTGTAAATAGTTGTACATATTTTCTACTTTGAGTGCCAAAATTATTTTATTTGCAAAAATTCTTTGTGTAAAAATTCTTCTCTTTGTTTTCAAATTCTTTGAAAATTTGCATTATTCTTTGCATATTTGTAAATAGCATTTGCATTGCATTCATCTTCTTTGATTGAGCTTGATAATTGAACTAGTCCAATAAAGTCGAAGATTGGAGCTTGGTTGGACCTTACTGCACCTAACTGCACTGGAACCTTACGAGAACTAGGTTTAAGGTACTCCAGGTCTATTCAGACTTAATTCTTTGAGAAATAAGGGCTGGGTTCAAGTCACCTCAGTGGACTAACTAGAACTTTTCGAGACAAACGCACGACTCTTGTCGGCCGTGACCTAACTTGGACACTTGCACCTTTCACTTGGCTCAACTCAGTTGGAGTGGTGAGGGGGTTGGATTTGCCAGTCTGAGACGCACACGGTGGAAACATTCGTCCTCGTCTAGGGAGGGAAGTGCACCCCAACCTAGTCCAGTAGCCATGAGGTCTAACGACAGGAGAGTGTGGGTTGCAATAATGCTTCAAAAGAGGGATAGTCTTCTGGCTCAAGAGGAAAAAGTCCTTATGTAAATGCTGTTGTAAATAGTATGTTTGAAAAAAAAAGAAAAAAAACTCGAACAAAGTGGACAGGCTTGAAAATAATAATAAAAAAAGTGCCTGCCGGAGTATGTATATATGTTGTATAGAAAATAAGCAAGCTTGAGCATCAAAGTTACACCTTGTTAGCCTGCAGCTGGATGACTTGACTACACTGGTCTTGCATCCCAGGATAGGTAGCTACACTAGCTACCGTCCATTCTTTTCTTTACCTCCTCCTCTTGAGTTGGATGCCACTTGAACTTAGAAGGGAATACCCCGCTCCTCAAGGAAAGAGCTGTTGGATTAGGGAATCATTGGGTTGTCATTCTGGAGAAGTCAGTCTCTTTATCATTTCAGTTGGGGAGAGCCACCATCACTTACACGTGCAAGTCAGCTTCATAGTCATAAGGGTTTGCGTATGATGTAGGCTAGTTCTGACCTGGCTATTGAGGTGATTTGAACCAAGTTCTGTGACTCTCGAAGGCTGTTGCGTTTTAAATTTGGTTCCTGACCAGGTTCCACACACATTTTTCACACCAAGGTCTAACCTGAGCTCCAAACTTTGATTTTGTACAGATGAGTTTAATAATCATGAAAAATTCAATTTATTCTTTGAATTCTTTATTTTTGCTTTTTCTTTTCTTCTTATTCTTTATTCTTTTTGAACTTATTGCATAAGTATTTGCTAGGGACTAGCAAAGGCAAGTATAGGGAGGTGATGAATCTCCATTTCATCACCTTTATTCTATCATTTTGGCCTTAAAAGCCCCAGCAAATGCATGTAAATAGCATCAATTTGTTCATAATAGCATTCATTATTTATTGTATTAAGTGTACATAAAATAAGGTTTTTAATGCCAAAATTATAGAATAAAGAGAAGAAAAGAAAAGGGAATAAAATATTGTAAATATTTTATGACCCGAACCCCGAGACCAAGGCCAGCATGGAATTGGTCGACAAGAAATAAAGTAGGGGGAGATAAGGGCCAATAATACAATAAATACCTCATTTATTTATTCATTCATTTATGCATTTTTGACATCTATTTTGCATTTAGTTATTTATTCATCAAATAAAAATATTTTGTACATGAAAGTTGTAGATAATAATGTAAATAAAAATACAAAATTAATTTTGTACAAAAATGATATACAGTGTACAATTTATACTCAGAATAAGAAGCCAAAATCTCAACTTCACAGACCCATATCTTGCAAATAAAAACTCAAAATCCACCAAACTCACCTTTAATTGTATATAGCTTTTCAAGAAGTATTTAATAAAATTGTTTCAGAATTTTTGGAGTTTATCTGTAAAAGTTAGGTTTTGGGCCCCTATTGTGCATAATACCGATTAAAATATTCAATTTATTCATTACCCATTATTTTTACAAATTCATATTTTTATAAATTTATATACATTATTTATAACATATGTGTACATTAAAACTATAATTAAACCACGAAGAAACACACAAATAAAATAATGTTATCTAAATACATAGGCAAAATACCTATGTTATCTATATGTATATAAATAAAAAGGGACTTTATTCTTTTATTCTTTATTCATCTATATTTTTAATATTTATTAAAAATGTAATCCCTAAATAAAAACAAATAAAATATATTAAATAAATAAAATGTATATATAATATAGGTTAAATACCTATAAGTATACCTACATATTACATAGACCTATTTATTTAAACATGTAAATAAACTCATAAAAATTAAACAAAAATATATTTATACTCATAAAAATAAGTTATAAATTTATAAAATAAAAAAATAAAATAATGAAATAAAATAAACAAAATAAAAATAAATACATATAAATATACTTATAGAAACATCATTAAAATAAACCCATAATAAAATACATTAAAAAATAAATAAAAATCATAAATAAATACTACATTAATTAATAAACATTTTTTATTTTATAAGCAAAATTTAAATAATTCATTTATTATGTCTAATAATTGAGTCAAATTCGGGTTGACATGGACCAATCACAGCCCTGCCAATGTTGACCTCGGTCAACTCAGCCATCAGCCTCACCAGCCCGTCAAATCTGTCAGACATGGCGTTTTCTCCGAATTTTCCCGATCGACCCATCGCTCCAATGACATCGGTCCCTTCACAGCAATTACTCCCAACACAACTCTTATACACACCCAAAGCTTTTTTCCCCTGTATATAGCTTGGATTCCTTATTTTTGGCTGGTCAATAAGGGCTCCCATTATGTTCGAAAGTAAATAAGCCTCCAGCCCGTCAGATCTGTCAAACCCCCCATCTTCTCCCATTTTTCCCGGGTGTCCCGTCCATCGATCGCCTTTGCTTCCTTCACAAGAAATGCTCCTGGTACATTGTACATACACGCCCCCATGTTAGATCTAATGTATATATCACCGATTCCTTATTATTTGCCGGTCAATAAGGGCACATACACATGTTTATAAATAAGCTCCCCCTCCTCCTTGGCCAAATTTGGCCAACTTACTTCCCCCAAAACACCTTGAATCCGGTTCTAGATGAGCCCTTGTGACAGGAGGAGCTCCATAGCACCGTGAATCGGCCGGAGGAGGAAGAAATTTTATCGCGGTGGCGCTCCGGCGGCCACCCTGCTCCCTGAAGGCCCCCAGGTATAAGAGCTGCGCCTGTTATATTTCTAGGTAGATTTTGATTCCAGCATTTTATTTCCGCATTTTATTTCGCATTTAGATTAGTATATTAGCGTAATTTAGGCGAATCAAAGTTCGCCGGAGCTCCGCTCCGGCGACTTCTCTACAGTACCCTCGTTGTTTTCCGACCACCCTTCCACCTTCATTTCGTTCCCCTACGCCTTCTCCACCTTCCAGCCACCTTGTCCAACCGGATTCGCACTTGGATCTGCGAATCGATGCTCGTCTCCTCCGCATCGCCGGAGCATCATCGCCCTCACCCATTTTTTATGCTAACAGCTTCAGTTTTGGGCCGAGGAGCACCGCCTCGAGCCGAGCTTTGTTCCTGTGCAGGTCAGGTGCGTTGAGGAGCACCAGGAGTCGATTCGCACGCGGGTGGAGGTACCTGGAGCCGCGTTTCTTCACCAAGCTCGTGGCGCCGCTCCAGGGCACCTCCGGCCGACCTACCACCTCCAGCGGAGAGAGCCAACCTCCAGCAAGCTTTTGGGACACTGTGGAGCAGCAAAGGTCGACGGAGACGCGAGTTCTCACCGGAGGAAGCTCGCCCAGGCGAGCGTTCTTCCCCGTTCTTCCAGCCGTCGTCTCCGCCGTTGGATGAAGAGCAGGTCCCAGTTTCAATCATAGTCGTCCGATGGAGCAGCGCTCAGACCGTCAGATCTCCCACGAGATCTAATCCGCACCGCTCATCGGCGAAGCGTCATCGGCGCACGTGGAGGTGCCACGTGTATTAGTGAACGCAGATCAGCCGTCCATCAGGGCCCACGTTGGGGGTAATTTGCACATCTAACCCCCGTCATTTTTGTATTTAATTTTTAATCTTGTAAAATATATAACACGTTGTAAATAAAATGTAAATTTTGCAGAAAGGACCCTGAGTTTATGAGATTTGCATTTAGGTCCTTCCGCGCCTCACGTACAGTCCCACGTGAGGCACGTGAAATTTTCACTTTAGCCCTGGCGGTTTTTGTTTATTGTAAAATAGTTCTAAAAATTAAAATAAATGTTTATTTCTGTAGGTATTTTTGCATGTATGCCCCTGTTACTTATTTTATTTGCAAAAATACCCCTACCAGGCTGTTTTATTTTTATGTCTTTTATCTATTTATTAAAAATACCTATGAGGCTTCTAAAAATTCACAAAAATTAGGATAGATGCTCTATGTGATGCTCTTACACGCCCATATTTTATTTCACATTTTTTGCACTTTTCCTAATTATTAAAAATGAAATAGGAGCCATTTTTGTACTGTCTAATTTATAAAATACAAAAAAATTAGAAAATGATTTTGAAAAATTCCAAAACAAATTATATATGGTATATTTATATTTATATTGAGTCTAGAAATTGAAAAACCCCTAAAAATGTGAAAAAGAAAAATAAAAAAATCAGAAAGCTCCAAAATCCAACAAAAAAATATAAAAATCCTTTAAAAACCCCAAAAATATATTTTTCTCTTTTATAATTATCTATATATTATTATTAATGTATTAAAATTAATTTGGGAATTTTTGGAGTTTATCTTATATTTTTAAAACCCAAATTATATTCGGCTAGTTAATTAGTCCTATATTAAGGGCATTTTTGAATTTAAAAATACATAAAAATTAGAAATATTCCTGAAAAACAACAAAAAAATTAGAAAAGGAAATATTAAAAAGCAAAAAAATTATATCTATATATATATATATATATATATATTTTCAGCATTTATATCTATATATCTATATATATACTATATTACTCTTCTCTCTCTTCTTATATATATATATATATATATCTTTATACATATCTTTATACATATATATTTATATAACTAAAAATATAAAAAGAAAATATGAAAATATAAAAATATAAAAATAAAATAAAAAAATAAAAAATATAATAATTAAAAAAAATATAAAATCCAAAACCCACAAAAACAATAAATGGACATGAACAATGAATTGAATAATTACACAACACATACGACCATTCGCCTCCCAGTGTTCGACCTCTACCTGTACTTACACCTATACACATTTACATGTAGAGTTATAATAAATTTTAACTCCACATTTTTGGATATTTATTGCATATATTTATTGTGGGTTAATTGTTGATTGATATGAGGTCTTCTGTCGGTCACCTCAGCGACCGCGTTCCCGTTTGTGCGGAATGCGAGACCGATGGAAAAACCCCTTTCATCAGGAGATCACATGAACATCAAAGATGAACCACACCAAGTCCAAATGACTACAAGATGCACAATCATGGATGGACGCCACCACCATGGAGAAGCTATCAAGACCGGAGAAGTGTAGGTAACTTATTTTCTTACTAATTTGATCATGCATATCATGCATTGGTGATGAGCCCTCGATTCTTATTTATTTAGGAGGAGCCTTTAAGCAAAGATTACATGGGAGCTCCAACTTTATAGGAGCTTGTATGAAAAAGACTGTTTTCAAACAAAAAGGGAGACAAATTGTTTAGTCTATCTCTTTATACAACTTTTGGTATTAATTAACACTGGTATCTATTTAGATCTTTTTAGTTATGTTAAAAAGGATGAGAGGAAAATTATTTACAAAAAGTTCTTAAAAGTTTATTTGGGATAGAAAATTTTTTTGAATGGTTTCATACACATATTTTTTTTGCAAATATTTTATCATCATCAAAAAGGAGGAGATTATTAGTTCATGCCTAAGCATCCTGACCAAGAAGAAGCTCACACCTGAGGAGCTCAAGCTTAAATGAAGAAGCTAAGAAGCTCAAGAGAGCTAAGGAACGTCAGCTAAAGCTCAAGGAAGGTCTCAAATTCAAGAAGAGGTTGAAATCTTTTATTTTATTGATTCACACAAGTTGTACTATCTTAAATTGTAAAAGACCTCAAGTGTCATGCAACATGCATATTAAGACCTTTGACTTTGATTTTCAGGAAAACATGTCAAGCAAGTTGATCGGTCAGCCTTACAACACTGATTGATCATCCTTGATCCACGAGTAGTCTTGAGTGATCGATCATTTCTTGATTGGTCAATTTAACTTGATTGATCGATTGATCCTTATTTTATGATTGATCAAGTTTTGAATTATAATGGCTATATTATGATCGATAAATTTTGATCTACGATCGATCAACTTGTTTTGATCGATCATCTAAATCCACATGATCGATCATTTGATTCTAATAGATCATCTAAATATCATAATCAATCATATTCTATTTCAATAGTATTTTAAGAGGATTACATTCCTGATTTGTTTATAATGGTTAAGTTTTCAAAGCCAACGACTATGAGGATTCTAGCCCTATAAGTAAGACCATGTAACTCACTTGTTCAACATACAACAAGAGCAACAAGTTCTCAGCTCTCTGCTTTCCACTCTATAATTTGAGAAAACGATCCAAAAGCTACTTTCTACTCTGTTCTTCATGCATACAACTCTTGTGCTCTATAATTAATTCTTACGAGCATGCTCCTTGCTCTATAAGATCGTATTATTTTTACTCCATAATACTTTGATCTTGAGGTTGTTAGTTTTGATTATCTATATACGGTTGAGTTGACTGCGTAATCAACTCAGGTTGTAATATGTTGGGTTACGTGTGTAAGCAACTAATATTAGTGGAAGACACGTGTGGATCAAGTTGAAAGCCCGAATCAAGAGACTCTGGTCGTGATTTTACCCTTTAGGGTTTCCATGTTAAATACATGTACAATTGTGGATTGACTAGTTATTTAGTGATTAAAAGTGCTACATAACCTGTTGCAGTTTGAGTTTATTATTTACAATGATACAGGTCATATTGTCTGATCCACCCGTACCCATCATTGGTGTCCAGAAACCAACATAAAATACACATACGTAGGAAATTACTCAAATTAAGTTTGGTAAACTTAATCTGAGCCTTCACTATTAGCTAGTTGCCTCCTCGAGTTCGACCTAAGACTTGTCTAGATAAAATAAGATAGATAAATAATTTGTTGTATATAGGCTTTGAAATGGTTCCTAAACCGACTCATTTTCAGCATAGTCTCAAGTCACTTTATCAATTACCCTGATAAATTGTGTGATCATGGCATATCAAGATTTGGCTAGTAAAATGGCAGCAATAATGGCAATGCTTAGAACAAAGACAAAATACATTAGAAAATAGATTAAATGCCCAAGCTAAGACTGAAGGCATGCATGCCTTAGAATGTCAGAGTTGAGGGTTATATACACTCTTTCGAGGAAGAATCTAGCTATGGAACCTCCATTTAATCTGGTAGTACTCCAATTAGAGGATCAATTGAGGTGGCCCTTCTTAAGCACCACACATACTTGACTGTTGTTGCAAGTGTAAGATTTTGTGATTTAAGGGCATAGAGACATTCATTAAGGCTAAAATTAGGGTTGATGATGTCAACAGGACATTGAGAATTGTACATGCACCAACAAACTATTGGGTGCATTCTGTTGAATACTCTCTTAACGATTATGAAAGATGATGGACGAGAATGTTTGGGAATCACAACACTCCTAGGGGGGTGAATAGTACTATATGATAAATATGACAGCTCAAAATAAATTGTGGGTTTTAAAGAGAATAGAAAAATAATCTAGATATTCAACCACAATACACAACTATGTTTATGTGGAAACACAATTGGGTAAAAACCTCAATCCAAGTCTTTCTGACTTAGGATTTCTGATCAGCCATGCCGATCAATTGCTTCACTATTCTGAGCTTTTACGTGGATAACTGACAGATCACGAAGGATGTGGTGCCTAAAGTCCGGTCTTAGAGGATCTGCGGTAAACGACAAGTCGGATTCGACAATCGTCGTGTCAGTCGCTCTCACAACACTCGACACTCGATCAATGCGAAACAATCAACAATCAACCCACAATGTATGATAAATCAATGGAAATGTGTGAGTCAAAATTTATTTTTATTTTAACTCTACGAAATATGTGTATAATGTATAAGTGTGAAGAGTATCGTACCACATAGAGCATAGGGGAATAGAGAAAAAGTAAGTTGTCTACTTAAGTTATTTTTTTGTTTTCCTTTTTCAAATGTTTTTGTGGGTTTTAGTTAAATGATTTTTTGAATTTTTTATTTTGCAAATGTTTCTAATTGGTTTTTAATTTTAATACTAGATACATAATTATGTATAAATATAGGTAATGAATAACAATAAACTCAGCCATGGACGGTCCCAAGCACGAATAAATTGAGGAGGGATGCATTAGGTAGCCAACAACCAGCGTAAAATAGTTAGAGATAGCTTTCTAAATAGTATTTATAAAAAATACTATTTAGGAAGTTACATCAAGACAGGCAGATATTTTCATCATGAATTTAAGCAAACATTTAGATTTCATTGGGTCCTGCGACGCATTTTGTCACCCGAATACAATGAAAAATTGGAAAGGGTGTTATATCGTAGCACAGATGAAATTTTTGCAAGGTTTCTCACATGAGGAGCATATGCAAGTAAATAAGCTAGTTCTGTTGCATCGCTGCCTGGATATAGTCCAAAATTTGCAAGGGTTCACGCATGATGGACGCATGCAAGTAAAGAAGTTAGTCCAAAAGAGTTTGCAAAGGAAGTTGCAGATAGGTAGTTGAAATATTGGCACTTTGAATATAAAATCGATGGAGATAGTAGATACGATGGAAAGAAGGAAGATTCAGATACTATGTCTTCAAAAGACGAAATGGGTTGGAGAGAAAGAAAGGGAGATCGAGAAGACATGATTTAAACCTTGGTATTCAGGTAAAGATAAGGGTAGAGACGGTGTTAGATTTGTTGTTCATAAGGTTGAAGGATTTTGTGGTTGAGGTGTAAAGATTCGGGGATCGGATTATTTTCTAAAATTTGTGCTTGAAGAAGAAATTATGAATATCATCTCAGTTTATGCACTGTAAATTGGTTTAGATGAAAGTATTAAACAAACCTTTTGGGAGGATCTGGATAAGGTTTTGCAAGGAATATCACAAAGAGAGATGATTTGCCTGGGTAGAGATCTTAGTGGACATGTGGAAAAGGATGCTTCAAAGTATGCTAGTGTTCATAGAGACCATGGTTTCGGGGATAGAAATGAAGAGGGAAAAGACATTCTGAATTTTGTAATGGCTTATGATCTTTTCATAGTAAACACTCTTTTTAATAAGATGGAGGAGCATTTAATTACTTATAAGAGTGGTCCGACTAGAACATAAATAGATTACTTTTCGTTAAGGAGAGGAGATCGGTTCTGTTACAAAGACTGCAAACTAATCCCACGAGAGAGTCTGACAATTCAACATCGCTTGTTAGTCATGGATGTACAAATAAAAGGGTTGGTAAAGAAAAGGAGTGTTTTCATGATCACTAGAACTAGATCGTGGAATCTTCAATTGAAGCAATCAAGCTTTAGGGAGAAGGATAGAAGACTTATCTTGGGATCGTAGAAGAAGTGTGATGAATCTCATATTCATCACTCTAAATATCATTAATTAAGCTCAAATCCCTCAAAATCATTGGCATTTCTTCATTTATTCTGCATAGTTATCATTCATGCATATTTTAATAAGAATTGCATTTTATCGCTCATTTCAGCACAAAATTAGAAGCCAAAAATCCCAGCTAAAATTGACTTGTAAATAGAAACTTTCCCAAATGTTAACTAATTCATGCTAACTCAAAATAATCCAAAACCACCTCCACTGTGTACATATCACTAACAAGAATAAATGAAAAATACAAAAAATTCACTAACCCAAATAAGTGGACCAAAAACTCGAACCCTAGTTCTAGGATTCCCGGACTAAAACCCTCATATCCTCCCCATCCAGTGCCCGTTTAAATCCTACTCACTTTTGAACTAATGCACATTCAATTACCTTAAAAACAAGACCAAGTTCAAGTGAATCGGAGCTCGTATGTGAAAGTTGGGTTTTGAGCCTCTTTTGTACATTTTGTATTTTTACTGATTTTGACCTATTATTTTATGTACATAATTAACCTATTTTATTTTACTTCTTTTTCATGTGTCTTCTTTGATAAAAGTTTTATTAAAATGCGTAAAAATCCAAATCCAAATTGAGCTTGAAATCAAAGAATCTAACCAGGTTCAAGTCTTCACTAACTGTCTGTACAAAATTGGTCTTTTTCGTGTTTTATTTTATTTCTTCTTTTTCTTAATTAATAAAAATACAAAAAATAGATTAATGTATAAATATTTATCTTTGATTTTACCATATTTTTTCGCATTTTTATCTGATTTAAAAGCAACAAAAAAATTATAAAACCCAAAAATCAAGGTATTCTGTGTACATGGGATACCCAAAAATATCGCTTGGTGCAATTGATCGATTTTGGTTTCGGTGTCTTCATAAAAGTTGTAGATCTCATCGAGACGAGCAATTTTTGTCAAGAAACTTTTTAGATCCGAGGTCATTTATTATTTCTTTTCTATTTTTCTTTCTATTTATTTTCCGATTTTTGTGGGGCTGACACGTGGCAGCTCCTGGAGCTGTCACGTGTTACCCATTTTTGTATTTATTTTTCTTTCATTTTTATAAAAAATTAAAAAAAAATAAAAAACTGTAGCACGTGCAGTGCACGTGCTGACCCCGCGTGCGCACTACACGTGCACTACCAACCCCCTCTCTTGCTCCGACCACGTGTCGAAAATTCGGCCGCCCGATCACGGTCGATCGGACGACCACGGCTCATCATCTTCCTTCCCCCCTTTCCCATTCTGGGCCTCCGCCGATCGCCACGATCTTCTCCCCCGTAATCTCCGCCGGAGATCTCGTGCAGCCATCTTCTCCAAATCATCGATCTCTCCGCCACCCGTGAATCCGTTCGCCAACGACAGCCCCTTCTAAATCAAATCGCATCCCCTCGTCAATCGAATCCCCCCTCCAGCGATTCAATTCCTTCCATCTCCGGCAGCCCCGTCACCCAATTTAGAACCCTCCGCCGCCCTCGTTTCGATGATCCGTCGAATACATATCTACTGGAAGCTCAAGGAGGTGACAACACCTTTCTCTTTCCCGACGAGGTCCGAGGGCCCCCTCCCCTCGTTGCAGACACAACTCCTCGTCAACTTGCTCTGCTCCGGTACCAACTCCGTCGAGCCAACACCGCCTCCATCTCCACCAGTCGTGCACCGTCAACAACTTCATCTTCTCCAACGCCCGCGAGTACCTCCGCTACTCCTTAGATCACCAGTGTCGCACGACGATCGAAGCTCAGCCTAGCCATCCGAAGCATCCTCTGCCTCGCGACGTCACCGAAGAGGGCTCCGCCGCTCCGCCTCTCTACTGACGCTCCAATCGTCGGGCACCAAGCCCAAGGGCCCTCCCCGCGTGCGCAACACGTGACGGGGGCAAACTTTGCACCAAAGCCCCTCCAGTTCTGCCGGATCAAGAAGTCAGTCCACGGGTCACGTGCCTTGCACGTGTCCTAGTGACCAAATTGCAGAAGCACCCTTCACCATCCTCCTATTTGCGCCTCAGCCCCCGCCGTTAAGGTCACATGCTTGGCACGTGATCTATTGGAGATTTTGTAGAAAATCACCCCCTACTTATCGGTATATCTATTTTAATCTTTTTTATTTATTCAAATATTGCACAATTACTCCTGTGTTCCCAGTTGTTTCGAACCTCTTCATTACATTATTTTATTTATAAAAAATAGACATTTTGTTGTACATTTAATTCTCTACATTATGGCATATGACTGACATTTTTGTGATCAATGGTTAATTAATAATTAATTGTTCTGTGGAAAATTGCATACTTTACCCAATTTGTGCTCTGAAATTTTTAATTGATTAATCATTACTCTAAAATTTTTTGAAAAATCACGGATTGAAGAATTAATTGTGTTTAACATTGTGCCCAAAAAGAATTGCATTTACATGCATTGTTTGCCTTGTAAAAATCATTTTTCATATTTTAATATTTGATTTTTAATAGGTATTAAATCTCACATTTTTGAGGTTTAGAATTTTTCTGAGATCGATCACCTAGTGATAGATCTTGAATAATTTTATCTCTTGAAAATAAATAGGTTTAATATTAATTATAATTAAATATTGAAAGTCACTTTATTTGCATTCAAAAATTCATAAAAAAATCAACTTGCCTCTAAAAATTCCAAAAACATTATAGTGCATTCATTTCATTATAATTATCATCTTGGCCAAATTTCATATTTTTCGGATATCGTTTGATTAATATTTACATTTTAGTCTCTAAATAGTCTAAAATTGCATTTTGCATCTTTAATTGCATAAAAAATACAAAAAAAAAGATCGCCTTGAAAATCATGCAGGAACTTTGATAGAAAAAAATTCAAGGTTGTTCCTTTGCATCCTTGTGTTCGACCTTGGGACTTGCCCAAGTAAAATAAACACAAAACTGCATCGATTAAAATTGATAAAATTTATTGTGGTTATTTCTTGGCCGATTCTGATTGCCTGCCTAAAACGAAACGGCACATATTTTTTAATGCACGACAATTCATCGACACATTTTTAACATAGGCAAATTGCGAACTGTTAGATGGCGATGTTGCCTAGGAGGCAAATGGCTTAGTTTTTTGTCTAAAAATCTTTTTATTCGATTTTCCGCATTCGGATAGTCTGACCCCCGAACTTTTCACTGTAAATTCTATTTTTTTTCTACATTTATTTTCTTGTTTTTATTTTTTAGTCACTCTCTTACACCATCTCTCTTATTTTTCTTGCGAGGTACCCATCGTACGTGGAGCGGTTTTGGGAAACTGAAGCATCTTCACCAACTTCCGAAAAGCCACAATTAATTTAAGATCGAATCGAGTCGTGAGCGACCGTAGAGTCTAGGATTTATTTTTGCAATTTTTAATTCTGTAATTAATTGTCCATTTAGAACGATGTTCGTTTGGACTCTCACATGTGTAAAAAGACCTTTAACTTTTTCTGTGGTGTGTCGTGGCATGTTTCACTCTCTGGTGAGGGTGGGGTCCGACTTGAGTGGTGCCTTAGGATAGACCTGCACTTACAGCTCTTAAAGCACTTAATTTTTTTTACTGTGCTCGTAGGAACTAAGGCCACACTTCACTTTAATTGAGACGCACATTAGCTCATTCAATTTAGCCAAACTCAACTCAATTCTTTCCCGCTAATAGAACTTTTTGATAGGTGTAGTTTTTCATCGGCTTGCATTCATTTAGAATAAATTTCTTAAATTCTTGTATTACAACCCACATGGAGATTGCGAGGAATCACTGTAAGTCTTCTAACTGAGCATACATCACCGCTTTTCGCATGCATAAGCTTTTCCCAAATTTCTCCTTCCTGCTTTGTCACATAATTTTAAAAGGAAATTGGGACTGGATGGTAGACGTGTATTTGTGCTCACTTAACTCTTCAATGATCACCTAACTAAAATTGGGACTGCTAAATATAGCCGATTTAAATAACCCATAAAATCAAGAATTTTTGCAGGAGAGCAACCCCGTCCTTGGATGCATCTATTTTTCTGAGTGAGCGAGAAACGACACTTAAGGTTAGAGCCCAACTCTGAAATTTTCATTCAGACTACTGATTCTAAAAACGATTAGCTACTTCTCAGTGAGGATCTACAGGTAGCTGGTAAACGGTCTGGATTTTCGTAGCAGAGTGGGTGGTTTAGAGGACACTGTGTAAGGCTCCGTCCTCAAGTAACACAGGTAGCCATTTTACGGTCCGTACTTACACCCATACTGGCTGAAAGTAGGCGCAACTAGTCGTAGGAATTCGGGACAGTCTTTAGGAAAATTTTCGGCACCTAACAGCTCTCTAAATTCTTTCCAAGATTGTCTTATCACCAATTAAAAATTGAAAAGATAATAGCCGAACTCTTGCGGCTTCATTGTGTGAGTTGGTGAACTTGAGGTTTGATTTGTGTTTGCATTGGTGTACGTGAACCATTTTCGAAGATCAAAAGTCGTACATTTGTGCCCCAACCTCCTTGATAAAAAATTCTTGTGAATATCCCGTGCACTTGCACCGAGATCAAACATGAAGATTCATCATCAACCTCCTTTGACAAAAACTAGACAATGGTCCGAATACCCATCTGACCTATATTATGAAAATGAATTTATCTCGGTTAGTACCAAATCGACTGAACCTTCTTCTTTCAATAATCCTCCAATATTTGCGGGAGACTTTTACCCACAGATGAATCTGATTCCCTCTTTGATTTCTAAGCCATTCTACTCGAATCATCTTACCATCCATGACCACTTACCATCTTAGACTGAACCATCTTACTCGCGGTTTATCACAAATAAACCATTTCAAGATCAAATCACTTTTGAGGCTCATGACTGGTCGAAAACCAAACCCAGATGGAGAGACCTGCACTCAATGATCATCAGCGTTAGATTGACCGCAACGATCAAATCCCTATTGACCAACCTGAATACCACTCCTTCGACTAGCTTATACATACAGAGGACCAAATGGATGATATCGACACTTATGCACCCTGTATGACTCCATTATTTGAGGATATGATCAATCATGACCATGGAAGTCGACTCTACTCAAACCAGCACTACATGCCTAAGTCACAATATGTTGAGTATGAGACCTATAAATTCCCACAAAATCTTTCCACTGAGTAGCCTCCTTCCATAAATTTTGAGGAGAAATTTTCAGAAAATAATGATCATATATCGGATATTCGAAGAAACTCTCCTCTCAGCACATACAGAAAAATGGAAGAGGAAATTATTGAATCTCAAATGCAAAAACACACACCGATTGCTCCCATGATTGATCATGAATAGAATTTTGAGGATGATATTTCGAGGATAAATAAGAGACTCGATTTAATGGAGGATAGATTTTGAGAGTTTGTCGACCGATTAATTTCACTCTCCGGTAGCTCGGACATAAAAATGAATAAGCAAAAGATTGGATCTCATGTTGATAATTTTGAGGATACTCAGAAACCTAGGAATGATTCTGACAACGGCATTTCTGCATATTACTCCCCTAGAAATGACTATGCATCTGACTCTTACTCGGAACATCAAAGCCCCTTCTCATCTACGGAAGACACCACATCACCACACCACACAGAAAATACCAAAAAATTGGAATATTCAAAAACACCCAAAAATAGAAAATCTTGAAACATACATAAAACTTGAAACTGAAGAAGATCTGAAGAATTTAGATCCTGCTTTATGGAAAGCACTGGAAAAAAGATTGATTTTTGAACTTCCCTTTATACAGGCCATTGAATACTTCCCCGACCTTAAAGTATTTGTAATGGACAAATTAATGATAAAAAAGTTGGGCAGGATTAGAACAAAGACTGAAAGACACATTTTGTCAATGGACTCCTTGGTGTTGAGGAGAAAAACCAAGAGCCGCATAGTGAAGCGATTGCCCAAATTTGACTGTGAAATCAAAGATAGAATTTTTACCCATGCTCGAATTGATGATGATTCACCGATCAATATCCTCCCGACATCTGTATTTTACGAACTCAAACTTGGACATATCGGGAAGATACAAGAGATCGTTCAATTGGCTAACCGATCGATAAAGCAGCCGAGAGGAACCATTTCTATCATCATGACATTCTAAGGTGCTCCGCTCAAAGCAGACTTCACGATCATTGATATTGAGCATCAAGGAGAATTCACCAGTCTCCAATTGTTCTTGGAAAGCCATTCTTAGCATTGGCTAAGGCAATTATTGAGTGCGAGACTCGGGAAATCAATTTTACAGCATTGGAAGCACTTCGATCTCACCCAGTCTTTGAGGAACCACTATTTTCTGAGGCAACCCACGAAGTCCTCGACAGCCGTAACCATCAAGTGGAAGAAGAGCCCTACCCCGTTGCTACATCTGAGATAGCGATTGTTGATGAGACTATTGGTTTAGAGACTCCCCCCTGCTCCATTCCCAGCTGCTCTCACCATGGAAAATCAAATATATGAATCATATGATCCGGCGACTTATGCATGGTCGCCCCCTGAGTCAACCTATTCTGACTACCTTGATCACATCAAATCGACACAGGAATGCTCCAATGTCAAATCAATTGAGAATGAACATGCAGAGACTCCCCCCACTATTTCGATTCCTGCGGATCTCACAATAGAAGAATGTTTCTTATATGATCCTGAGACATATGCATGGTCACACCCTGGGGCAACCTACTCTGAATACCTTGACCAAATCATCCCAAATCAGGAGTGCACCAACATTAAGAAGACTAACAACAAACACGCAGGGCGAATATCGACCAAGGAGAATAATTCCAATGGTTATTCATCTGGAGACTCAAGTGGACCAACAACTTCACGAAACAAAAGGACTACTCCTTCATCGAAAAAGAAAGTCACCTTTAACCTTCCGGAAGAGGAATCAGTTGATGATCCCTCATCAGGTCCGGAAAAGGTAATCTACATGAGTGAGGTCTGCTCGACAGTTCTAAAACCATATCTTCGCAAGGATCCAAACTTCGATTCTCATTGGACAACTTCCGTTCCTCACTATTATTCATCAAAAGTCGATGCTCCTGCTCTCATCAAATATACTGGAATTATTTCTTATGAGCTGACTGAGACTGGTGCTTCAGAGTATTCATCCGAGGACAAATTGCTTGATCTCAAGAAGGAACGAATTCTGAGAAAACAACTGAAGAAACAAAATGATAAGAATATTTGGAGTGTGTCCACTTTCAAATACTATTCCTCTGAGGATAACTCTGATGATGGCTAACTTTCATCTGACTCATACACTTCATCTACTATCCATCATGATTTTTCTGAGGATAACACTGATAGCAGCTGGGAATCATATGCTTCATCTCATTCTCATCATTATGATCTCCCACCACAAGTTCACAAGAAGATCAGTCGAAAACTACCTTAATCATCGGCTACCTATCCTCCCTCCCGACCACATCGGTCTCCTTGTACATCTTCTTCCTCTACTTAGGCCAAGGCCTAAGTATAGGAGGAGACCGATGCCATCTGTACATACCATTCTCCCCATTTCACGATCATTCCATTTCCACCCTTCTTCTTTACTTAGGCTGACCAGAGCCTAAGTATAGGGGGAACCGATGTCCATCTGTATATACTTTCCTCATTCACATATCATGATTCTATACTTAGACTGTTTACAGTCTAAGTATAGGGGGCGGACCAATGTACCTCGTTCTTTTTCTTTTTCACTCTCTTACGCTTAGCCCGAGCTATGTCTTCTTCACACTTCTTTTGCTCTGAGGACACATCACTCGCTAAGTATGGGGGGTCTGTATATATACTATGTATATATTTTATACATATCTTGTACTTTCACGTAAGTCTATATGTATTTACGGGGTGGGTAATTCACTTAAAAAAAACACAATAAAAACAAAAAAAAAGAGTTTTGCTACTAACACTAACTGTGTCCAACCCAAATATTTTTGAAAAAATGGCTTCTTGTTCAATTTTGCATAAAAAAATCCTTGCGTAAAAAATTTACAAAATCAAAAAAAACTTGTGTCTTCATTTCACACACCTGCACTTCATCCAGCATTTCATTTGCATCTGTGAAAAGTCATTAGGTTCTAAACCGAGTTATGAGCAGAAATCGAGAGTGGTCTGGACTTGGCCTTAATCCACCTAATTTTCAAAGGAACTTCACCGAGAAATAGGATTTTAGAAACTTCAGGTCTTTGACTTAATTCTTTAAGTTCCACATGACAATGTGCAACATTTGACCCTTAGTACCTAACCTGATCTCTTCATTCTGGGTAAACTCTGGAATAAGGAATTAATTTGTACTCTCGCACTATGCACTTAGCTCAACTCGGACGGAATGTTGGAAAACTGTGTGAGTTTCTTTTCTGGTAGCATGGAAATCTAAAGACCGGAGTATGGGTTGAAACAAAGCTTTGGAAAAGGGAAGGACGGCTGGGCACGATTTTTCTAAGACCCCAAAACATGTACGGAAACAAAAATTATCTATATCTGTAGGGGAGCAACAAGATCCAAGCAGAACCACCAAAAATCCAAATACAAAGAAATATTCTACCAAATAAATATCAGACCAAAAAAAAGGTCCAAGCTTCAAGAAAACCTGCAGATCTTGGTGAAGACTCGGCTACACTGGCCAACTTCACAAGGAGAGGTGACTACACTGGCCACCCTCCAGTTCTTTTCACCTTCTTCTAACTTCTCCCCCATTTCAATTGTGAAAACAGCGCGACAGACCTTAGAAGGAAATACCTGACTCCTCGAGGATAAGTTACTGGAGAGTAGGTTTGCATGGTAGTCCAGCATTCTATATGGGAAGAGCTAAACCTTTCACACACATGACTTGATTGTTCAATGTTCATAGGGTATGCTTTGGGAAGAGGATTGATCTAAGATAACTTCTGAGCCGAAACTGTGACAATGATGTGTAGAACTTGAAGGTTGTTGATCTTAAAATTCTAAGTCTCACAGAAGTTCCGCCAAACTAATAATCCAAACGTCGAGTCTAGTTTCATTTTCACCTTCAGCTCATGGTCTTGGTATGGAACCCAATCTCATTTCACCTCATGACATTTCTTTTTGATGCTCAGGGACGAGCATGGTTTAAGTATATGGGGATGAAGAATCTCATATTCATCGCTCTAAATCTCATTAATTAAGCTCAAATCCCTCAAAATCATTGGCATTTCTTCATTTATTCTGCATAATTATTATTCACGCATATTATAATAAGAATTGCATTTTATCACTCATTTCTGCACAAAATGAAGCCAAAAATCCCAACTAAAATTAACCTGTAAATAGTCTAACTTTCTCCATTTTAAATTAATTCATGTTAACTCTGAATAACCCAAAACTACCTCCACTGTATACATATCACTGACAAGAATAAATGAAAAATACAAAAAAATCACTAACCCAAATAAGTGGACCAAAAACCCCGAACCTTAGTTCTAGGATTTTTGGACTAAAACTCTCATATCTACCCATCCAGTGTCTGTTTTAATCATACACTTTTGAACTAATGTACATTCAATTGCCTTCAAAACAAGACCAAGTTCAAGTGAATCGGAGCTCGTATGTGAAAGTTGGGTTTTGGGCCTCTTTTGTACATTTTGTATTTTTGTTGATTTTGACCTATTATTTTATGTACATAATTAACCTATTTTATTTTACTTCTTTTTCATGTGTCTTCTTTGATAAAAGTTTTATTAAAATGCGTAAAAATCCAAATCCAAATTGAGCTCGAAATAAAAGAAACTAATCGGGTTCAAGTCTTGACTAACTATCTGTACAAAATTGGTCTTTTCGTGTTTTATTTTATTTCTTCTTTTTCTTAATTAATAAAAATCCAAAAAAACATATTAATGTATAAATATTTATCTTTGATTTTACCATATTTTTCCGGATTTTTACTGGTTTAAAAATAACAAAAAAGTTATAAAACCCAAAAATCAAAGTATTCTATGTACATGGGATACCCCAGAAATATCACTTGGTGCAATTGATCGATTTTGATTTCATATCTTAATGAAAGTTGTCGATCTCATCGAGACGAGCAATTTTCATGAAGAAACTTTTTCGATCTGAGGTCATTTACTATTTCTTTTATATTTTTCTTTATATTTATTTTCTGATTTTTGTGGGACTGACACCTGGCAGCTCCTGGAGCCGCCACATGTCACCCATTTTTGTATTTATTTTTCTTTCGCTTTTATAAAAAAAATTAAAAATTAAAAAAATAAAAACCGTCGCACGTGCAGCGCACATGCCGACCCCGCACGCGCACTGCACGTGCACCACCAACCCCCTCTCTTGCTGCGGCCACGTGTTGAAAATTCGACCGCCCGATCACGGTCGATCGGACGGCCAGGGCTCATTGTCTTCCTTCCCCTCTTTCCCATTTTGGGTCACCGCCCACAATCTTCTCCCCCGCAATCTCCGCCGGAGATCTCACCGCTACCATCTTCTCCAAATCATCGATCTCTCCGCCACCCGCGAATCCGTTCACCAACGACAGCCCCTTCTACATCAAATCGCATCCCCGATCGTCAATCGAATCCCCCCTCCAGCGATTCAATTCCTTTTATCTCCGGCAGCCCCGTCACCCTATTTAAACCCTCTAGCACTCCCGTTTCGATGATCCGTCGATTACATATCAACGTTAAGCTCAAGGAGGTGACAATACCTTGCTTTTTCCTGACGAGGTCCGAGGGCCCCTTCCCCTCGTTGCAGACGCGGCTCCCCGTCGACCTGCTCCGCTCTGGTATCAACTCCGTCGAGCCAACACTGCCTCCATCTCTGCCAGCCATTCATCGTGGACAACTTCATCTTCTCCGACACCCATGAGCACCTCCGCTACTCCTTCGATCACCAGTGTCGCACATTGGTCGAAGCTCAGCCTAACCATCAGGAGCATCCTCCGCCTCGTGACGTCACCGAATAGGGCTATACCGCTCTGCCTCTCCACCGACGCTCCAACCGTCGGGCGCCAACCCCGAGGCCCCTCCCCGCTTGCAGCATGTGACGAGGGGGACTTTGCACCAAAGCCCCTCCAGTTCTGCCGGCTCAACAAGTCAGTCCACGGGTCACGTTCCTTGCACGTGACCTGGTGACCAAATTGCAGAAGCGCCCTTCAGCATCCCCCTATTTGCGCCTCAGCCCCCACCGACCAGGTCACGTGCTTGGCACGTGACCTGCTGGAGATTTTGCAGAAACTCAACCCCTACTTATCGATATATCTATTTTAATCATTTTTTATTTATTCAAATATTATACAGTTACCCCTATGTTCCCTGGTTGTTTCGAACCTATTCAACACATTATTTTATTTATCAAAATAGGCATTTTGTTGTACATTTAATTCTCTACATTATGGCATATGTCTAACATTTTTGTGATCAATGGTTAATTAATAATTAATTGTTCTGTGGAAAATTGCATACTTTGCCCAGATTGTGCTCTGAAATTTATAATTGATTAATCATTGCTCTAAAAATTGCCGAAAAATCACAGATTGTAGAATTAATTGTGTTTACATTATACCCAAAAAGAATTGCATTTGCATGCATAGTTTGCCTTGTAAAAATCATTTTGCATATTTCAATATTTGATTTTTAATAGGTACAAATCTCACATTTTTGAGGTTTAGAATTTTTCTGAGATCGATCACCTAGTGATATGTCTTGGATAATTTTATCTCTTGAAAATAAACAGGTTTAATATTTATTATAATTAAATATTGAAAGTCACTTTGTTTGCATTCGAAAATTCATAAAAATTCATCTTGCTTCCAAAAATTCCAAATAAAATTTACAGTGCATTCATTTCATCATAATTATCATCTTGGTCAAATTTCATATTTTTCGGACATCGTTTGATCAATATTTACACTTTAATTCCTAAAATAGGCCAAAATTGCATTTTACATCTCTAATTGCATAAAAATACAAAAAAAGACCACCTCGAAAACTGTGCACGAACTTTAATAGACAAAAATTATAGGTTGTTCCTTTGCCTCCTTGTGTTCGACCTTGGGATTTGCCTAAGTAAAATAAACATAAAACCGCATCGATTAAAATTGACAAAATTTATTGTGAGTATTTCTTCATCGATTCTGATTGCCTGCTTACAACGAAACGATCATATTTTTTAACGCACGACAATTCATCGACACATTTTTAACTTAGGCAAATCGTGAATCGTTAAATTGCAAATGAGATGTGGGAGGCAGTAGCATCTTGTATCTGATCGGTAGCCAGAGAGATGCTAGGCGACTCAAAAGAAGGAACTTCAGACCAAAAGGAGGCTTGGTGGTGGAGTGGAGGGGTGCAAGAGAAGCTCAAAATTAAAAGAGCATGCTTTAAAGATATGTCTAAGGATAAAATAGAGGAAATTGTCACAAACTACAAAATAGCGAAGAAGGAAGCAAAGAAGGCTGTAAGAGAAGCAAAGTCAAAAGCTTATGAAGTTTTACACAAAAATCTCAACTCTAAGGAGGGTCAGAAGGATATATTCAGGTTGGACAAAGTAAGAGAAAGAAAGACAAAAGACCTTTCTCAAGTGAGATGCATTGAGGGTGAGGAAGGTCACGTGCTTGTTACTCAGAAGGATATAGAGACTAGATTGAAGCAGTATTTCCATAAGTTTTTCATTTGGGAAGTAAATAAAGAGATCACTTTGGGTGATCTTAGCTAGTGATGAAAGTCAATTGAATCGTGCAAGCTATAGACGAATACAAAGAAAGGAGGTAGAGGAGGCTTTGAAGGTTATGAGACCTAGGAAAGGTGTAGGACCGGATGACATTCCTATATAAGTATGTAGAGTTTTAGGTGAGCATGGTTTAACTTAGCTTACAAATTTATTCAATGTTATTTGGCGAAGCAAGAAAATGCCTGAAGATTGGAGAAGAAGTATAGGTGGTGCCTCCTTATAAAAAGAAAGAAGGCATTCACAGTTCTTCAAATTACAGAGGTATCAAGCTGATGAGTAACACTATAAAAATTTGAGAACGTGGGATCGAAAGAAGGTTGAAGCAAGTTTCCAAAGTAAAAGGAAACCAATTCGGATTCATATCAGGTAGCTTAGCCATTGAAGACGTCCATTTGCGAAGGAGAACAATGGAAATTTATAGAGCTAGAATGAAAAACCTACATATGATTTTTTATTGATTTGGAGAAGGCTTATGATTCTATCCAACATGAGATATAGTGGAGAGTTTTGGAGAAGAGACAAGTACATGTCCTATACATTAACTATTTGACATGCGAGCCCACAGCGAGCCAGTATGAATTAAATGTTATTGCGAATATCATTCCCTGATCAGAAATGAAGAATAATCAATTTGCATAATAGGTCCCTTAGTACAATTAGAGTTATGTACCATGGCCATCTTGATAATCATACAGTTGTTGATTCAATTAATGAATCATAGAGGCTGGTGCTTGGATGAATATCTAAGGAGTTAGGTAGAGGACTCATCAAGCACCATCAAATGATTATAGGTGTTGATCTCAAGCCTGAGTAGGAGATGGCAATCCTTTCTCTTTTGGTTGATATCTGACCGACCTCTTGATGCAGGTCCTCTGCATGGGAATAGTGATTCAGAGGTGTCAGATTAGTAGAGTCAATGGGTTGACATAACGAGATCGAGATAACCAAAGACCTATGTTGAATACTGTCATAGCATAGGCACACATCCTCTGACCAGATACAGATGTGTTACTATATGTCTGAGTATGTACATTTGGCAGCCAATAGGTTGATGACCTAACCAAGGTCTATACACCGATGAGCTGGTGTGCATGTATGGGCATATGAGTAATATGATCTCTCAAAGGGATCATATAGGTTCACATGTGAACCGGGAGACATGAGATCACTCATGAGGTATTGGGACCGATCAAATTCCATGCATGGTCGTCGTGCTTTGGAAGCATGACAAGAATTTGAAGGTATGATATATGCTTTGAGAAAGCATATGATCGATACCGATCCCCAATGACCAAGATTGAGAAACTTCATAATCAAACTCAGAAGATGATAGTGTAAAATTGATCTATATCTTCAGGTTGATCATAGGTCTTCTATTATGTAGGATGTATAGGTGTTGGGAATACATGAGGGTGATTTGATCATAAACGATTTTATAACCATGACGCTTCCATTCCGAGGGAGTGATGAAACAGGTTTGGATTTTAGTGACTCCTCTTGGTAGAGAAGTGACCTGATCTTTATCCATGTATTGGACATTGGTCTGAATGAGATTCAGATGCAATGAGAAGATTAGGTCTACGGCCTTGATTTAATCAAGCATCTATGGGAGGTCCATCAGATCTAGATTTTAGATGTGATCTCAATATCCAAGTCACTATACGTGGAACAATACAATCACCCTGTCCTTATTTCCAAGTATCTGCGGAGAAAGTGCATTATTCTTGAAAGGGTTCAAGAATGATTCCATAGTTGAATTATATCTAAACATAGAAAGATTGATAATTAAATGTGATTTAATTATCTTGATGCATGTGGATAATTATCCAATATAATTAAATGTGACTTAATTATTGTGGATGAGAGTAATGTGTATAGCAATATCCAATTAGTCATAATATATTATAAATGTGATTTATAATGTATTAGAGAGAGCTTATTATGATTTATATTTGTTAATTAATTATTGATGTGAATTGGATTTGCATTGTATAATTAATTGAAAATGTAAATTATTATTTGTTTTGGGTTGTGAATGTGATTCACAAATTTCTAATGGTAAGATTGCAATATTCTCAAAATAATTATGAATTATTTTTGTAGAATAATTTACAACAAGAGTTGTTGTAAATATCATGGAGATTACATAGAGATTACATGAAATCTCAAGATTGGTGGAGATCCCACCCTTCCATATAGGGAGGGTGGACGGCCACAATTTTCCTAAGGAAATTGGTGGCCGTCCACTCCATATATGGAGGGTGGATTCTCCAACCAATTAACTCCATATTTGGTTGATTTAATTTGAGATTGAATCATGTTTGATTTATCAAATATATTTAATCTAAATTAAATTATTAGTTGTTGGTTTTTTACCAACAACAATCTTGACCATTGGATTAAACACAAATCAATCTCATTCTTTGATTTGATGTGTCCATGGACTCCCAAAATCCTATAAATAGAGAGGCACCCCTTGCTCTCTAGGGTTATGAAATTGAGACACAACTTTCTCTCTCTTTCCTTCCACACGCCAACTCTCTCCTCTTCTCCATTGGTGGTCGTCCACCAAGCCCTAAAGGAGAAGCATCGTCATCGCTTCACCACCATGTCACCGCCTCGACGTTCCTCGGTTCACCATCTTCTTTGGGGTGCTATGCTCACGAAGAAGGTGTTTGATCTCGTGTGATGAGATCAGGAGTTCACCGTACTTGGATCAACTTATTGGATTGCGAGGATCACGCGACTCATCCCCCGCGCTTGCAAGCGTCTTCTCCGACGATCAGACTTGAGACAGGAAGTCTTTTTTCGTAGAGACTCGATCAACCATGCTACAAGAGGTATTCCTTTATACTTGATGTGGTTCTAGATGAAACGATCCGAGAATCGTTCTTAGATCATGTGGTTTCATCGCATGAAAATTTTTAAATTCCACTGCATAGAACAACTAGTCTGACTAGTCGTTCTTCGTAGTATTCGATATGATGCTCACACTTTCATGATGTGTTTGAGGATTATACCATATCCTTCAAGTGGTATCAGAGCCATAGGTCGAAGGTTTTTGGATACGATCCGTAAACCTAGGACGACTTGGGCTCGTTAAGGTTGCGAAAGTTTTTGTCGTGTTTTATTTTCGCACTTCTGTTTAGTAAATAAATTCGGCCATGTTTAAAACGTTTAAACACGAATTAACCACTTGGATTTTGTTCCCATTAAATACGGAAACCATAGGATCTGAGTTTACATAATTTGGATTCTGTTTGCTCAAGATATGCTCGTTTTAATGAACATGTGGTCACTGTTGCGGGAACTGCAAATCTTAGTATGATTAATGAGTTAATTATTGTTTTGATGCATCTAGAAATGCATGAAATATCACTTAGGTTCTATCATAAATCAAATTAGCAATCTTTGGAAATTGATTTGCATAATTTGGATTTGATTTAATTGAGATATGTTAATTTAAGTAAGTAGGGATTACTGTTGAAATTACATTCCTAATCAAGAACAATGCGATTGTCAATTAGTGAAATTAATTGCTAATTTCATGAAATAATTATGGAAAGTATTTTAGAAATATTTAATGATGATTATTTCCTTAATTGACATGCCTCAACTAATAAATTGATTAGATTTGATCTAGATCATAATTTGAAACACAATCAACAAACAACTTGCTTGAATAGGATTGGGAATTTGGTTAACAAATTTCCTTATAATCAAAATTATTTTTATTATTACTATATAGTATAATTTCGGTTGAAGAACTGATGATCATCTCAAGTACAAAGTGATTGGCTCGGCATTATTTTTTCCCGAGGCAGATATGGTGTCTAGTCGGGGAGCGTTGGGGTAGCGGGTCGCACCGGTTGCGGTCTATCCCACTTCCGCCAATACTGGCCATGACAGCAGGTAGGGAACGAATGATGCCTGAGAGATCATGATGTATTTTCTAATTATTAAAATTCGAATTAATACGTACTTTGAGATAATATCATATATTCAAGTAAAATCAAGTTTGTTGATTGAAATGGATTGATAATTAATTTAATGTGATTAAGTTAATTATATCCAATTAAAAACACTCTATTATGAATAGATGTGTATTTCCATTGGAAGAATTAATTATGTGAATATGATTCATGATAATTAAATAAAATTTGAATATGAGATGGAGGATCACATAAGTGACATCTATGGTCTCCCGTCAAGGCGAAGGGTTTCCGTCACCAGGGATTGCATATAGGAGACGTTTATCCGAAGTGACAGCTCATGTATGCAAGTGCATCTAGATCGAGCTCTTTGCTTCTTGAAAGAGTAAGGCCGTATGCGTAGTGACCCCAATATCGGATCCTCATATTATTGGGGCGATATTGGATTGCGCATAGCGAGTACTATTTATGTTGACGGTTGATTCAATTAACGACGGGTCAACATCGCCTTAGGGGTGGTGGGCTCGGGTGTTAAAGACCAAATTGGGAAATGCAAGTTGGACTTGCAAGGAGGAATGTGTTCCCGCTTCTTTTTATCCGAGTTACAGATTCTCATATTATTGGGATGTGACAAAGATAAGGATGGAGATCCCAGATCTTCCTTGAGATATATTGGTAAGTATATCTCTTACATTGAAAGTGATTAAGGGAATGAACTTTCATTGTTGACAAGGCAAGACAACTTTGATATAAAAATTCCTAAATCAAAGTAAAATATGTATATATAACATATACGCTTATGCAAATTTCTTATTTCAGAAAATCCTTCATTAAACCCACTCAATTTTATACTCAATAATAACCAGTAAAATATCATGGATTAGATCCATGATTAAGATATTGTACTTGCAGTTGAACACATAATGTATTTGGTTGCAATGTGCAAGTTTCCTCATAATAATGAGGAATGACAATTAAATAGACAATAGGACTACAACCCTAGGGTTTGTATGTCTATATAGTCTTGATCTCATCAAATGTACTTTGGAAATGACATGTCGATAATGATCGTAATTGTCTAATAATCCTTATAAAATCTAAGAAGATGTTTAAGGCATGCATATGTGCTCTCGACATTTAATCATGAATGACATGGTTCACTGCATCATGTAGAATGGTGGCTCTATAAGAGATGATGTATTCAAAATGTTTGAATACCTACCTAAACCAATGTTTTAAGAGTTTAAGATGTATGTAGATGTGATGAGTGTCATCATTCTGCTCTCTATACTCTAGTCATTCATGAAGCTTCATAATATTCATATTTTATGAATTAAATGAAGCACGTATAAATGTTGAAATACTCTTACATTGAATTATTTTGAGTTCAACATAAGAGATCCTTAGTCTTAAGCAATGGTTGTTTATAGATGAAGGGAATGAAATGGAAGCGTGGGTCTGACCCATGTGAGAAGGAAAGTCAAAGAGTTGACTATACTTCTATGACTTCCATATGGCATCAAAAGAGTTGGATGAATGCCAATACTGCAACAAGCTGATGTGTTGATAGTATGACTATCAAGTCTACCTAGAATCCTTAAAGAAGGACTCGGATAGTGCATCAGAATAATCTACATATAATCATTGAAATTGACTTTTTTATTTGATAAGATGTAGTCTAATAATTGTATCTCAATCTTCTAATAACACTTGCAATTGATTGCATATGAATTAGAAGACTATAAAATTTGATTTTAAAGGTTTAATAGTCATCCACATGGATGTTAATGCAATTGTTGCAAGAACCTCTATTGGATAAATAGACTTCCTCATTTCAGTGGGAGAGCCACTAGTCTTAGAGAATGTCTCTATGACCTAGATATTAGAATACACTCATTGTTTATTTCTAAATGTTGAGAATAAACATGAATTCTGGAATAGACCTATCATAAAGAGTTATGATGGAGATGTTTCAGATAGTAATCTAAAATCTAATGGGCTCTACTAAATTAGAAAATTAATGAATAGTTCATTAACATTTCTAATACTGAAATTAAACCTTAAAAGATCAATAGAAGAATGAAGATCATTTGACAATGATCTGACATCAAGCCTTGGACATTTGTCTGTTGATGTGATCAATAGATAGTAAGAGATGAAACTTTAGATTGTCTAAAGGTTCACATCTTACATACTTGTGAATATTATATTCAAAAGTAAAAAAAATGTTCAATACACCCTTTCTTGGAATGGTGTAAGATGTCAAGGTATTCAAGATTTCATACATATTGATGTATGTGAATCATCTATATCAGAATAAACATTATGGATATGTGATATCTATTTATGATTATTTGTGATATGAGTTTTCTTCTCTTCACTTAGAAACCTTTGAAATGTTCAAAGTTTTCACAATTTTGGTTTAGAACCAAAGTTTGAAGGAAGATTAAATGAATTTGATCTAATATAGATGAATTTATGTAATACCTTATAGAGATATGAATGTCATTTCTATCTCACTCCTCCTAATAAACCTAAACTCAATGTTGTAGGGAAATACAATTGGATCATGTGTGACATGATTTGATCAATGATGATTCTTAACATAATTACCTCTTAGTTTCCAAGGTATATGTGTATTAAAGACTACAATATATATCCTTAATAAGGTTCCAAGCAAGTAAGCTGGAATTTAACACCTGAGAGTGCTACTTCATTAGGAAAATAAAGGATGGTATTGGATACCTACTTTATGACCTTGAGATTCTTAAAATTTCTCATCTATGAGAATGTGATTCTTAGAGGATGAGACTCTTGAGAATCAAGATAAAAATGAAGTGAAGGAACTCATTTAATCTTGAGAAGATAATGAGGATCCTAAAAATTGTAAACTAAAAGGACAATTAAAGATGAAACACTAATACCTCTTCAAATAACTTTGAAGATGGATTCCATGTGTCAGTTGAATCTAACAATGATCTGACTTCATGTGATGAAGCTTCTGAAGATCATAGTATGGAAAGATGAATATTAGCAATAAAGTCTAAAGTAGACTTCATATACAAATGTTGTATATGGACCCTCGAGGATCCACCTATATGGGTAAGACCCATTTAGGTGTAAATGGGTCTTCAATAGAAAGAGGGAACCTGATGAGAAGGTAGAGACCTTCAAAAGCATGGTTCGTAGCCATGAGCTGCATATCGAAGAGAAGACATCGCTTGCGATGAGACATTCTCTTCAGTGACCATGCTTGAACCCATCAGAATATTTCTAACCATAGCTACACAACTTGACTTTGACATCTTCAAGATGGAAGTCAATATTGCAATTGTCTATGAATACCTCTCTGAGGATATTCACATGAAGTAGCCCTAGGGGTTCATGGTTGAGGAAAGCAAGGTGTGCAAGCTAAAGGACTTCATCTTTGGACTCAAATAAGCTTCTTGTAGTTGGAACATAAGATTTGATGAAATTATAAATGTTATGATTTCAGATAGAATCTTGATGAACCGTGTGAAGCTTAGTGGGAGTACCATTGTGTTCATCGTGCTTAATGTATATAATATCCTAATCATTTAGAATGATATAAGGATGATAATAATAAGTGTTTTATAATCTGGTTGTTCCATACCTCGAGATATGATCTCAAGGATACCTCTTAGATCTTAGTTCTGAAGTTGTTCAGAAGCACAGAGAAGAGGGTATTGAGACCGTCACATTAATGGTACACCTTGGACATTTCCAATTTCTGGAAAATTCCAAGAAAGGCTTCTTTCCATTAAGATATGGTACTAACCTATCTAAAGGGATAGCATCTCAAAGAGTTGAGGATGTGAATGCTAAAACTGCTATCCCTTGTGCATCAGTTCTGAGAAGACAGGTGTATGCTAGATGTGTACAAAAGCGAGATGTATACCATGCAGTAGGAGTAGTAAACTGTTACTAATCCTACTATGGTAATAAAACACTTGATTGCGGTAATAACTATATCTTCATAGAGGACAAAAGTTGTGAGATAGTGATCTCTAGGTCTTATCTTCAAGAAATTAAGACTTTATAGATGGAGATCTAAAAGGTCTTGACTATGAATACCTTAGGAGATAGAGATCTCCATGAATAAGGGTATTCTGACAAGGATAATAGAAATTACATACTAGTTATAAAGATTATTGAGGTATAGTGTCAAGAACACTATGACTGACATGTTAGAGTATTGCTTGCATAAGATGCAACTGCAACATTCGCATTGGATGCGAACGTTGTTACTAGGAGATATGCAAGTGCCGTAAAAGGACTTGACGTAGTCTCTTGGGAACAGAGTGACTGATCAGCTTACCTAGCTATTTTCTTAATAGCCTATGATTGTCACATGAGTGTGGGTTTAAATATTAACCCGTTAATGGCTCTTTGGACTAGTGGTAGATTGTTGGACATACGAGCCGATGGCGAGCCATTATGCAATAAATATTATTACGAATATCATTCCTTGATATGAAATGAAGAATAACCAATTTGCATAATAGGACCCTTAGTACAATTAGGGTTATGTACCATGTCCATCTTGATAATCATATAGATGTTGATTCAATTATTGAATCATAGAGGTTGGTGCTTGGATGAATATCTAAGGAGTTAGGTATAGGACTCATCAAGCACCATCAAATGATTATTAAGTGTTGATCACCAGCCTGGGTAGGAGATGGCAATCCTTTCTCTTTTGGTTGATATCTGACCGACCTCTTGATGCAGGTCCTCTACATGGGAATAGTGATTCGGAGGTGTCAGATTAGTTGAGTCAATGGGTTGACATAACGAGATCGAGATAACCAAAGACCCATGTTGAATATTGTCACAGCATAGGCACACATCCTCTGACCAAAGACAGATGTGTTACTATATGTCTGAGTGTGTACATTTGGCAGACCAATAGGTTGATGGCCTAACCAAGGTCTATACACCGGCGAGCTGGTGTGTATGTAGCATTCTCCCAACAACAACCAACCCCCATTTCTTTCCGCGGGGGGCTTTTCTTTGGCGGACCGGTCGCCTTTGGTAGTTTTGGGGGCAAGATCGTTCCCCCACTCCAGAAGAAAAATAAAAGGGCTATAAGTGGGTCGTTTGCTATTGCGAGGAGGGCTGCTCGCCTTTTGACGGCTTGGCTTCTCCCTCGCTCCCTGGTCGGCCTCCGGAGTCTTCCTACCACAGCTGGGCAACTGCTGCTATGTATAGAAGGAGACAGAGATCTCTTTATATCTATAGGTATATCAGCTTTGCTTCCGGAAAAGAGGGACTGCCTAACTAAGGCAAGAGCAGCTAGTCCCACATCATTTCCTTCCGCCTAACTTCCATCTTCCGATCCTCTAACTCACGTATATAACAAGCTCGACCATTTTCTCAACTGGGCCCTTAAGAACTAGTGGTCGATTGAATGCTCAAATCATCTTTCGGCCCCTGACTTCTTCTTCGATGTCAATTTCCCCTCTTGTCATATGAGTAATACGATCTCTCAAAGGGATCATACATGTTCACATGTGAACCGGGAGATATGAGCTCACTCATGAGGTATTGGGACTGATCAAATTCCATGCATGGTCATCGTGCTTTGGAAGCATGACAAGAATTTGAAGGTCTGATATATGCTTTGAGAAAGCATATGATCGATATCGATCCCCAATGACCAAGATTGAGAAACTTGGTGATCAAACCATGAAGATGACAGTGTAAAATTGATCTATACTTCAGGTTGATCATAGATCTTCCAGTATGCTGGATGTACAGGTGTTGGGAATACCTGAGGGTGATTTGATCATAAACGATTGTATAACCATGACGCTTCCATTCCGAGGGAGTGATGAAACAGGTTTGGATTTTAGTGACTCCTCTCAGTAGAGAAGTGACCTGATCTTTATCCATGTATTGGACATTGGTCTGAATGAGATTCAGATGCAATGAGAATATTAGGTCTACGGCCTTGATTTAATCAAGCATCTATGGGAGGTCCATGAGATCTGGATTTTCGATGTGATCACAATATCCAAGTCACTATACGTGGAAAAATACAATCATCATGTCTTTATCTCCGAGTATCTGCGGAGAAAGCGCATTATTCTTGAAAGGGTTCAAGAACATAGTTGAATTATATCTGAGCATAGAAAGATTGATAATTAAATGTAATTTAATTATCTTGATGCATGTGTATAATTATCTAAAATAATTAAATGTGATTTAATTATTGTGGATGAGAGTAATGTGTATAGCAATATCCAATTATTCATAATATATTATAAATGTGATTTATAATGTATTAGAGAGAGCTTATTATGATTTATATTTGTTAATTAATTATTGATGTGAATTGGATTCACATTGTATAATAATTGAAAATATAAATTAATTTTTTTGGGTTGTGAATGTGATTCAAAAATTTCCAATGGTAAGATTGCAATATTCTCAAAATAATTATGAATTATTTTTGTAGAATAATTTACAACAAGAGTTGTTGTAAATATCACGGAGATTACATAGAGATTACATGAAATCTCAAGATTGGTGGAGATTCCACCCTTCCTTATAGGGAGGGTGGACGACCACAATTTCCCTAAGGAAATTGGTGGTCGTCCACTCCATATATGGAGGGTGGATTCTCCAACAAATTAACTCCATGTTTGGTTGATTTAATTTGAGATTAAATCATGTTTGATTTATCAAATATATTTAATCTAAATTAAATTATTAGTTGTTGGTTTTTTACCAACAACAATCTTGATCATTGGATTAAATACAAATCAATCTCATCCATTGATTTGATGTGTCTCATGGATTGTGATCCATGGACTCCCAAAAACCTATAAATAGAGAGGCACCCCTTGCTCTCTAGGGTTATGCAATTGAGACACAACTTTCTCTCTCTCTCTCCTTCCACACGCCAACCCTCTCCTCTTCTCCATTGGTGGTTGTCCACTAAGCCCTAGAAGAGAAGCATCATCGTCGCTTCGCCACCACGTCGTCGTCTCGACGTTCCTCGGTTCTCCATCTTCTTTGGGGTGCTACACTCACGAAGAAGGTGTTTGATCTTGTGTGACGAGATCAGGAGTTCACCATGCTTGGATCAACTTGTTGGATTGTGAGGATCACGCGACTCATCCCCGCGCTCGCAAGCGTCTTCTCCGACGATCGGACTTGAGACAGGAGGTCTCTATTCGTAGAGACTCGATCAACCACGCTACAAGAGGTATTCCTTTATACTTGATGTGTTTCTAGATGAAACGATCCGAGAATCGTTCTTGGATCATGTGGTTTCATTGCATGAAATTTTTTAAATTCCGCAGCATAGAACAACTAGTCCGACTAGTTGTTCTTCGTCGTATTCGATACTATGCTCACGCTTCCGTGATGCGCTTGAGGATTATACCATATCCTTCATTAACCTCATAATGGATATGTATGATTGAGATTTATCTTGTGTAAGGATCCAGTCTGGAAAGATTGACTATTTTGCGATTTACATCAAGGTTCAACTTTGAGTTCATTTCTTTTTATTTTGATTATGGATGAGTTGACAAGTCACGTTCAGGATGAGATACCTTGGTGTATGTTATTTGATGATGATATTGTGTTGATTGATGAGACCAGAAATGGAGTAAATGAGAATCTTGAGGTCTGGAGACATGCATTGGAGACTAAAGGATTTCGTATAAGTACGGTTAAGATTGAATATATGGAGTGCACTTTTGATGGAAACAATGATGAAGGAATCGAGGTAAAGATTGGTGACGATAACATCAAGAAGAGAGATTCTTTTAAATATATGGAGAGCTATTTTGCAACATGATGGGGAAATTGATGGATATGTTACTAATATAATAAATGTTGGTTAGCTAAAGTGGAGAAGACCCTCTGTTATTCTCTGTGATAAGAAAATTCCTTTGAAAATCAAAGGAAAATTCTACAAAGCAGCTGTGAAACCTGCTATGCTTTATGGATTTGAATGTTGGCCTGTAAACAATAGAAATGTGCAGAGAATGGAAGTAGTAGAAATGAAAATGCTAAGGTGGATGCGTGGACACACACGTAAAGATCGGATTTGAAATGATGTAATTAGAATGAAAGTGGTTGTAGCTCCGACAGATGATAAGATGTGAGAAACATGATTAAGGTGGTTTATCCATTTGCATAGGAGGTCAACTGATGCACCGATTAGGAAATGTGAGTTTTGGGATGTTGAGCCAGCTAAGAGAAGGCAAGGAAGGCCCAAGAAATGTTGGGCCTTAGGGTTTATACGAAGGGATCTTATTTTTTATTGGATCTAAGCCCGAGATTGGCCCAAGATAGATCTAAATGGAGGCAAAGAATCAATGTAGATGACCCTACTTAAGGTGGTAAAAGGCTTTGTTGTTGTATAATAGGGACATATAGGGGTGTGTGTGTGTATAGAATAATGGAAACTTGGCCTTTTTTGAAAAATTAAAATATCAAATAAAGTAAAATTTTCAAAACAAAGTATTTTGTTGATTTTCATATTTTTCTCTATTTTTGAGAATTTTTTAAGTATTTTTTAGAATTTTTATGGATTGTTAATAATAGAAATACACAAAACATGAGAAAACAGGAAATCAGGACATTGGAATGGGCCTAATAGATATCTAACAAACCAAATAGGGATGAATATTAATTTTCTTGAAAAATAGATAATATAAAGAAAAATTAGAACATTAAAAAACTATTTTTGTATTTTTGAGAATATTTTTATGTTTTTATAAGATTTTCAGTGTCTTACAATTTCAGGGTTTGGTTTTATATTTTTTTTGGATATGTTAGCATACTATAGAATATAGTTATTATATCTTTTTGGGAACTTTTGGGGGATTTTTTGAAAATTTTATAATTTTTTTAAGCTCAAACATGGAAATATGAAATGTTTTCGGATTTTTATAAATAGAAAAAAAACTTTAATTGTTTCAAGAAAAATATATGCGATAAAAGAAGGTTCCGGGCAATTAAGGTTTTTTTTGAGTTTGTATACATAAATTGCTATTTAAAACACTCAAAATACATAAAATAAATTAATTCAGGAAATAAAGGACCCAAATACAATTTTCAAAAAGTTTAATTTCATTTCATAATAATATAGCAAAGTTCATAACCAATTCTACAAACAACTTAAATATTTCACATTAAATAAGCACTAGCAGGGGTAATTTTGCAAATTGAATAACTTCCAAGATCAAAAAACAAATTTCACAAAAGTTTTACACATAATACACAAGTTTTGGGACCAACATAAATAAGGAAACTGGGGGGGTATCCTTACAAAATGCCCAGATGCCTCACGTGTATTGGCATGTGAGGTAACCTGACATGGACCTAGATGCAATATACAATAAGTCTAAGGGTCTACTAGCAAATATTACAAATTAAATTACACAACAAAAGAAAGGTTGAGGGCTAAATAAAAATCAAAAAGTATGGGAGGGTGAAGGTGCAAAATTCCCAAAACGCATGCACTGACCGATGGCTCTAATAGTATCATTTAAACATGTAGGCGGTCCAGATGCTCTGATGACGCTTTGTGGATGCTCGGCTGAGATTAGATCTTGGCTCCTAGTCAGACGACAGGGAAGCTTGGCATCCTACGATGGTTGCTGACCTGGAGAGGTTGTTCTTGATCCAATTGTGTTGTGAGGTTCACAAAGAACAAGCCAAGAACTCGTTCCTTGTGAACTTCAATCATAAGATTCGTCCTTCTCCAGCCTTTGTTCGGGCTGTTGGAGTGCTCGTGAGGTTCCCAAGATGTATTTATAGCAGCTCAACGCCTTAGATGGGTCCAGATCCCATCAATGGGGACCTGGAGCTTGAAGAAGAAATGTGGCACCTAGAGGTGATGTGCAGGCTTTGAATTGACTCCATATGGGTCCTTGGACACCTGAACCTGCACACAAATGATCAGAGGTTGAGGCAAAATGGCCTTGACCTCATTTGGAATGGAATGGACAAAGAATGAGGGGGGGTGATGAATCCTCATCTCATCACCTTTATTCTTTCATTTTGGCCTTAAATCCCTAGCTAAATACATGTATATATAATTAATTTATCAAAAAAATACTCTGTAATTTGTACAAAATATTGTATAAAATACTATTTATTTATTGTATTTAATTCCAAAAATAAAGAATAAAGGAAGAAAAGAAAAACAAAAGGAGACACCATAGGTGTTGAGTGACAGACCTCGAGACCTAATCATCATGATGACTTGGTCGACAAGGAATAAAGTAGGAGGATATAAGGCAGATAAATTCTATGGAAATCACATCAAAAACATAATTTTTAATTCATATATAATTATATTTTGGCAACTATTTTATTCTTTACTATTTATATATCAAATAAAGAAATTTTGTACATCAAAGTTGTAGATAAAAATGCATAAAAATACAAAATTTATTTCACATGAAAATAATACACAATGTGCATTCTATGCTCAAAATAAAATTCTGAAATCCAAACTTCCCAGACATGTATCTCCTCCATATGAACTCATGAAGCACTAAAATCAATTTAATTATATATAACTTTTAATAAGTTATTTAATGAAGGTGGCTACACTTAATTTGGAGTTAAGATGCAAAAGTTAGGTTTTAAACCCCTATTGTACAATGGATGAATCTCATATTCATCACTCTAAATCTCATTAATTAAGCTCAAATCCCTCAAAATCATCAGCATTTCTGCATCTATTCAGCATAATTAGCATCCATGCATGTTTTAATAAGAATTGCATTTTATCACTCATTTCTGCACAAAATACGAAGCCAAAAGTCACAACCAAAATTGACCTGTAAATAGCCTAACTTCTCTGATTTGTAACTCATTCATGCTAACTTCGAATGACCCAAAACCACCTCCACTGTGTACATATCACTGACAAGAATAAATGAAAAATACAAAAAAAAATCACCCAAATAAGTGGACCAGAAACCCAAACCCTAGTTTCAGGATTTCCGGACTAAAAACCTTATATCTTCCTCATCCAGTGTCTGTTTTAATCCTACTCACTTTTGAACAATGTACATTCAATTATCTTCAAAACAAGACCAAGTTCAAGTGAATCAGAGCTCATATGTGAAAGTTGGGTTTTAGGCCTCTTTTGTACATTTTGTATTTTAGCGGTTTTTGACCTAGTATTTAATGTACATAATTAACCTATTTTAGTATATTTCTTTTTCATTTATTTTCTTTAATGAATGTTTTATTAAAATATGCAAAAATCCAAATCCAAATTGAGATTTAAATAAAAGAAACAAATTGGGTCCAAGTCTTCACTAACTACTTGTACAAAATTAGTCTTTTTCATGCTTTATTTTATTTCTTCTTTTCCTTAATTAATAAAAATCCAAAAAATAGATTAACGTGTAAATATTTATTTTTTATTTTATCATATTTTTTCGGATTTTTATCTGATTTAAAAATGACAAAAAAGTTATAAAACCCAAAAATCAAGGTATTCTATGTACATGGGATACCCCAAAAATATCACTTTGTGCAATTGATCAATTTTGGTTTGATGTCTTCATGAAAGTTGTAGATCTCATCGAGACAAGCAATTTTTGTGAAGGAACTTTTTTGATCCGAGGCCATTTGCTATTTATTTTTATTTTAAAAAGTATTTATTTCTTTGATTTTTGTGGTGCTGACACGTGGCCGCTCCTGGAATCGCCACGTGTCAGCCGTTTTTAAGGTTTTAACTTATTAAGTTTTTATAAAAAAATAGAAGACCGTGCACGTGCAAGGCACGTGCCGCCCAAGCACGCGCCAAGCGGCACGTGCCAAGCATGTGCCGCGTCTGCACTCTCCCCAGGCCACCACGCGTCACCGCCTGGCTGTCCGATCTCGCCCGATCGGACGGCCCAGTGCCCATCGTCTACCTCCGTACCCTTTCCCATTATGGTCGTCTCCGCTTCCCACGATCTTCGTCGGCATTCTCGCCATCACCGTATCTTCGTCCAACCTTTGTCAAATCGTCGGCTGGCGCTTTCCCCTTCAATCACCGATCTTCCAATTACAAAATCCCATCTCCGATCTCCCGTCGATCCTCGATTCCACAAATCCCTAAGTCAGATCGTCGACAGCCCCCCTTCCATCTCCGACCGGACCCCTCGACCTATAAAAGACATGCCGCCCCACAACATCGAATCATCCGCCGATAGCACCTTGGTCGCCCCTCGCCGCGGTGACAGCGCCGGGGAGGCACCTTAGCGGCGGGATTCGAGGACCTCCCTCGACCCTCGTTGCAGCCTACGATGCTTCTCCACTGCACCTGCCTTCGCTCCGGTCGACCAGCCGTTGAGCCTACCCTTCGTTCATCTTCGACTTCATCGTTGCTCCGACCATCTTCTTCGACATACCACCCAACCTCCCATCTTCGATCACCAAACCCCATTACTCTGCCACAGCCATACGTCACCGGTCTACTTCAACCGACACATCTCCGCCCATCATCGAGCCAACCTCCATGTACGGCTCCGCTGCCATAGAAGAATCAGCCTGAGCTTCTCCGCCCAGGAGCTCCTGCATGCAACCACTTCAAAAGCTGGGTACAACAAGCAGACGTCCACATTCGCCGTCGGTCAACGCTCCACCGACCGTCGCTCCACCGAAGGCCGCCGGCCGTGTCTCAGCCACCTTCACCGTTGTCTGATCGAGGAGAGCCCTAATCGTTTGATGATGTCGCAGCCTCAGTGTTAGATCCCGATCGTCATCAACGGATCCGATCTACTCCGAGGCTATCTCCGAACCAACGACAACGCCAGGAGCCTCGGTCGGCCCGAAACACGAAGGAAGTGCCATGTGGAGGCCCGCACCCAAGCCTCTCTCCAAGCCACCTCAGCACGTGGGTCTCACGTGGGCTGTGGACTTTTACGATAATGGGGCTTCAACTATTCACATTTTAACCCTAGGGTCACGTGCCCCGCACGTGATGGTGGGTCAATTGCAGAAGCATCCCCAGAGATCCTTATAATCGCAGTTCAGTCCAGCCATTCCAAGGGCACGTGCCTCCTTGGAAAATTTACAGATTGTGCCCCTCTGGTTTATGGTAATTACATCTAAGTCCCCCTTGCATTTTTATATTTATTATATTTATTAATTTTATAGATATATTCCTGTACTCCCCCACTATTTTGAATGTCTTCATTGCATCCTTTTATTTATCAAAAACTTGTCATTTTGTTCCTCATTTCATTCTCTACATTTTGACATACTATGGATATTTTGTGATCATTGGTTAATTAATAATTAATTTTTCTGTGGAAAATTGCGTATTTTGCCCATTTCATGCTCTGAAATTTATATTTGATTAACATTTTTCTAAAAATTCCCGAAAAATCATATACTGTAGAATTAATTTTCTTCGACATTATGCCCAAAAAGAATTGCATTTACAAGCATAGATTGCCCTGTAAAAATCATTTTGCATATTTGAATGTTTGATTTCTAATAGATATTGAATCTTGTATTTTTTAGGTTTAGGATTTTTCTGAGGTCCATTACTCAGTGATAGATCTTAGATAATTTTGTTTCTCGAAAATAATTAGATTTAATATTTGTAATAAGTAAACATTAACATTCATTTTGTTTGTATTTCAAAATTCATAAAAAATTCATATTGCATCCAAAAATTCCAAAAAAATTACATTGCATTCATTTCATCATATTTTGCATCGTAGCCAAGTTTCATATTTTCCGGACATCGTTTGAGCGTAATTCACATTTTAGTCCCCAAAATAGGCCGAATTTGCATTTTGCATCCTTTATTACATTAAAAATTACAAAAAAAAGGCCGCCTCAAAAACCACACATGAATTTTTATAGACATAATTCTAGGTTGTTCCTTTGCCTCCTTATGTTCGACCTTGGGACTTGCCCAAGTAAAATAAACATTAAACAACGTGATTAAAAATTGAATAAATATTTATGGTTATTTTCTTGATCGATTCCGATTGTCGCCTACAACGAAACGACAAATCATTTTTTTTATGTACGATCAATTACATTTATTTAACAAGCACAATTTCCGGACTTTTCAGATGGCGCCGTTGTCGGGGAGGCAAGCGGCTTAGTTTTGTGTTTTGAAAATTTTCGTTCGATTTTCCTCCTTCGGGTAGTCTGACCCCCGAATTGTTCACTGAAAATTCCATTTTTTTTCCTGCATTTATTTTCAACATTTATTTTTTTATTTATTCTTGAGTCACTTGCTTACACCATCTCTCTTATTTTTTCTTGCGAGGTACCTGGCCTACGTGGAGCGGTTTTTCAAGAACCGACGTATCTTCACTCTCCAATGAAGGTGGGGCCTGACTTGAGTGGTGATTAGGATAGACCTGCACATACGGATCTTAGAGCATTTAAAGTTTTTATTGTGCTCGTAGAATCTAAGGCCACACTTCACGATTAATTGAGGCATATATTAGATCGTTCAATTTAGCCAAAATCAACTTAATTCTTTCCCGCTAATAGAACTTTCTGATTCGGTGCGGTTTTTCATCGGCTTGCATCCATATAGATTAAATTTCAATTTCTTTATTGCATCCCACATGAAGATTGCGAGGATTCACTGTAAGTCTTCTAACTGAGCATACATCATTGTTTCCGCGTGCATCGGCTTTTCCCGAATTTCTCCCACCTGTTTTGTCACTAAATTTTAAAGGAAATTGAGACTGGACGGCAGACGTGTATTTATGCTCACTTAATTATTCAGTGATCGCCTAATTAAAATTGGGACTGCTAAATATAGCTGACTTCAAATAACCCATAAAATAAAGAATTTTTTGCGGGAGAGCAACCCTGACCTTAGATGTTTTTATTTTTCTGAGTGAGCGAGAGACGACACTTAAGGCTAGAGATCAAACCCGGATTTTCATATTGGCTACTGATTCTAACAAAAACGATTAGCTACTTCTCAGTGAGGATCTACGGGTAGCCGGTAAACGGTTTGGATTTCCTTAGGAGAGTGGGTGGTTTAGAGGACACTACATAAGGCTCCATCCTCAAGTAACGGGTAGTCATTTTACAGTCCGTACTTACTCCCATACTGGCTGAAAGTAGGTGCAACTACTCGTAAGAATTCGGGCCAGTCATTAGGAAAATTTCCGACACCTAACAGCTCGCTTAATTATTTTTTAAGATTGTCTTGTCACCAATTAAAATTGAAAAGAAAATAGTCGAACTCTTACGGTTTCATCACGTGAGTTGGTGAACTTAGGGTTTGATTTGTATTTGCATTGGTGTGCGTGAACCGATATCGAAGATCAAAAGCTACACATTTGATAAAATTTCTTTTGACTACCCCATGCAATCATCTCTCTCCTTTCTTGATTTAAACCTCATCATGGAACTTTTGTCCAAAAACTCTCCACATCCAGATCATGAAAATCATTGCAAACCCAAACCATCATTCCTTTCAGCTCTTTCAAAAATGGCCGAACATTTATCTAAAAATCCATCAGAGCTATCCTATGAAAATGAATTTGTCTCGGTTAGGTCCAAATCAACTACATCCTCTTCTTTCAATAACCCTCCAATATTTGTAGGAGACTTCCACCCGCGGATGAATTCGACCCCCTCATTGAATCCCTACTCGAATAATCCGACCGCACATGACCACCTACCATCTTGGATTGAGCCGCCTTACTCTCGGTTTCTCGCTAATGAATAATTTCAAGATCAAAATATCTTTGAGTCTCATGACTGGCCGAGAAGCCAAACCCAGATGGAAAGACTCGCACTTAACGATCATCAGTGTTGGATTGACCGTAATGATCAAATCCCTATTGACCAACCTAAATATCACTCATTTGATCAGCCTATACATACAGAGTACCAAATGGACGATATCGACATATATGCACCTTGTATAACTCCATTATTCGAGGAAAAGATCAATCATGACCATGGAAGTAGCTCTACTCAAACAGTATTGTGTGCCTGAGTCACAGCATGTTGAGTATGAGACCTACACATACCCGTAAAATCCTTCCACTGAGTAGCCTCCTTCCATAATTTTTGAGGAGAAATTTTCAGAAAATAATGATCATATATCGGATATTCCAAGAAAACTCCCTATCAGCACATACAGGAAAATGGAAGATGAAATTATTGAATCTCAAATGCAAAAACACACACCAACTGCTCCCATGATTGATCATGAACACAATTTTGAGGATGATATTTCGAGGATAAATAAAAGATTCAAATTAATGGAGGATAGATTTCAAAAATTTGTCGACCGACTAATTTCACTCTCTGGGAGCTCAGACATAAAAATAAATGATGAAATGATTGGATCTCATGCTGAAAATTTTGAGGATATTCAGAAACCTAGGGACGATTCCGACATCGACACCTCTGCATATTACTCCCTTAGGAATGACTATGCCTCTAACATTTACTCTGAACATCAAAGCCCCTGCTCATCTGAGGAATACACCGCATCACCACACCACACAGAAAATACCAAAAAATAGAATATTCAAAAACATCCAAAAAATCGAAAATCCCGAAAAATACATAAAAATTGAGACTGAAGAAGATCTGAAAAATTTGGATCTTGCTTTACGGGAAGCAATGGAAAAAATATTGATGTTTGAACTTCCCTTTATACAGGCCATTGAACACTTCCCCGACCTTAAAGGATTTGTAATGGATAAATTAATGATGAAAAAGTCGGGCAGGATTAGAACAAAGAATGAAAGACATATTTTGTCAGCGGCCTCCTCCTTGGTGTTGAGGAGAAAAACCAAGAGCCGCAAAGTGAAGCGGTTTCCCAGATTTGACTGTGAAATAAAAGATAGAATTTTTACCCATGCTCGAATTGATGACGATTTACCGATCAATAACCTCCCGACCTCTGTATTTCACGAACTCAAACTCAGGTCGATCAGGAAGATACGAGATATTGTTCAATTGGTTGACCGATCGATAAAGAGGCCGAGAGGAATCATTTCTGTCATCATGACATTCCAAGGTGCTCCGCTCAAATTAGAATTTACGATTATTGATATTGAGAATCAAGGAGAATTCACCCAGTCTCCAATTATTCTTGGAAAGCCATTCTTAGCATTGGTTAAGGCAATTATTGATTGTGAGACAAGGGAAATCAATTTTACAGCATTGGAAGCACTTCGATCTGACCCAGTCTTTGAGGAACCACGATTTTCTGAGGCAACCCACGAAGTCCCCGACAGTCGTAACCATGAAGCGGTAGAAGAGCCCTACCCTGTTGCTACACCTGAGATAGCGGTTGTTGATGAGACTGTTGGTTTAGAGAATCTCCCCCCTGCTCCATTCCCAGCTGCTCTCACCATGGAGAATCAAGTATATGAATCATATGATACAGAGACTTATGCATGGGCACACCCTGGGTCAACCTATTCTGACTACATGGATCACATCAACTTGACATAGGAATGCTCCAATGTCAAATCAATTGAGAACGAACATGCGGAGACTCTCCCCAGTTTTTCAATTCCCGCGGATCTCAAAATAGACGAATATTTCTTATACGATCTTGAGACATATGCATGGTCGCACCCTGGAGCAATCTTCTTTGAATACATTGACTAAATCATCCCAAATCAGGAGTGCAACAACATTCAGGAGACTAAGAACAAACACGCAGGCCGAACACCGACCAAGGAGAAGAATTCCAATGGTTATTCATCTGGATACTCAAGTGAACCGACACCTTCTTGAAATAAGAAAAAGAAAGTCACCTTTGACCTTTCGGAAGAGGAATCAGCTGATGATCCCTCATCAGGTCGAGAAAAGGTAGTCTACATGAGTAAAGTCTATTCGGCAGCTCTAAAGCCATATCTTTGCAAGGATCCAAATTTCGATTCTCGTTGGACAACTCCCGTTCCTAATTATTACTCGTCCAAAGCTGATGCTCCTGCCCTCATCAAGTACACTGGAATTATTTCTTATGAGCTGACTGAGATCGGTGCTTTCGAGTATTCGTCCGAGGACAAACCGCTTGATCCCAAGAAGGAATGAATTCTGAGAAAACAACTGAATAAACAAAATGACCAGAACATTTGGAGTGTGTCCACTTTTAAATACTATTCCTCTGAGGATAACTCTGATGATAGATACCTTTCATCTGACTCAAATGCATCATCCACTATCTATCATGATTTTTCTGAGGATGGTACTGATAATAGTTGGGAATCATATGCCTCATCTCTGTCTCGTCATTACGATCTCCCACCGCAGGCTCACAAAAAGATCAGCCGAAAACTGCCTTAATCATCGGCTACCCACCCTCCCTCCCGACCACATCGGTCTCCTTGTACAGCTTCTTCCTCTACTTAGTCCAAGGCCTAAGTATAGGGGGGGACCGATGCCATCTGTATATACCATTTTCCCCATCACACTCCTATCTCCTGATCACTTCACTTCCACCCTTCTTCTATACTTAGGTTGACCAGAGCCTAAGTATAGGGGGAACCGACGCTCATCTGTATATACTCTCTTCATCCACATATCCCGACCACCTCATTTTTTCGCTCTTCTTCTATACTTATATTGTTCACAGCCTAAGTATAGGGGGCATTCCGATCCATCTTTTTCTTTTTCTTTTTCACCCTCTTATGCTTAGCCTGAGCTATGTCTTCTTTACGCTTCTTGTGCTCTGAGGACACAGCACTCGCTAAGTATAGGGGGTCTGTATATATACTTTGTATATATTTTACCCATATCTCGTACTTTCGCGTAAGTCTATATGTATTTACGAGGTGGGTAATTAATTAAAAAAAACAAAACAAAAAAACAAAAAAAAAGAAATAGAAAAAGAGTTTTGCTACTAACTATGTCCAATCCAAAATAAAAAAATGGCTTCTTATTCACTTTTGCATTAAAAAACCAAAAAAATCCCTTGCATTAAAAAAATCAAAAAAACTGTGTCTGTAATTCACACACTTGCACTTCATCCAGCATCACATTCATTTGCATCTGTGAAATGTCTTTGGGTTTTGAACCGAGTTGTGAGCAGAAATCGAGAGTGGTCTGGACTAGACCTTAATCCACCTGATTTTCAGAGGAACTTCACCAAGAAATAGGATTTTAGAAACTTCAGGTCCTTGACTTAATTCTTTGAGTTCCACATGACAATGTACAGCGTTTGACTCTTAGTGTCTAACATGGTCTCTTCATTCTGGGCACAACTCTGGAATAGGGAATTAATTTGTACTCTCGCACTATGCACTTAGCTCAACTCAAACAGGATGTTGGAAGATTGTGTGAGTTTCTTTTCTGGTAGTGTGGAAATCTAAAGACCGGAGTACAGGTTGAAATAAAGCTTTGGAAAAGGTATGGACGGCTAGGCACAATTTTTTCTAAGATCCCAAAAATTATACGGAAACAAAAAAGATTCTATATCCGTAGGGGAACAACAAGATCCAAGCAGAACCACCAAAAATTCCAAATACAAAGAAGCAACTACCAAATAAAATCTGACCAAAAAGGTCCAAGCTTCAAGAAAACCTGCAGATCTTGGTGAAGACTCAGCTACACTGGCCATCTTCACAAGGAGAGGTGACTACACTGGCCACCCTCCAGTTCTTTCCCATTCTTCTAACTTCTCCCCCAATTCGATTGTGAACACAGCGCGACAGACCTTAGAAGGAAATACCTGGCTCCCCGAGGACGAGTTACTGGAGAGGAGATGAGCATGGTAGTCCGGCATTCTGGATGAGAAGAGCTAAAACCTTTCACACACATGAGTCGATTGTTCAATGTTCATAGGGTATACTTTAAGTTGTTGTTTAAGTTAAGGTTTTACGTGGTAAAATCGGATCAACATTTTCAGACACAACCTTTCACATACATCAGTCGATTGCATTACATGTTATAAAGAAAAATTAGAGTCAATCAAAAGATATTCTCAAATAAACATTCTATCACCTTAACTTAAACAACAACTAATACAACAAAAATGCAAGAAAGATATAAAGATTGAGAATTGTTTCTTCCAAAATCAACTTAAAACACTTAACCATCATGATAAAATTGCAAGAAGTAAATAAAATAAGAAAGAGAGTCTTCTCTATCGAAATCCGGCGTCATGACGAAGGAGGCAGATGTATGCGCAAGGTGGCATGAATGCCAGGAAGGCAGATGCGCGGCTGGTGGCTGCGGGTCGCTAGAGAAGTCACGTGGGGTGGCTGCGAGTTGTTGGTGCACGCACAAGGTACGGGAGGTGCGGGAGATGGCGCGTACAGGTTGGACGCACGAGGGTGCTGCGAGAAGGGGTGCACAACTACGGGCTGCGGCAAGGCGGACGCCGGTGCGCGCTGGAGGAGAAGACGATGCCCGTGGGGAAGGGGTTGTTGCCGGCTATGCCTTCATCTGCATGAGACAAAAAAGAGAGAGGGGATAGAATAAAAGAGAGAGGGGGGATTGAATAAAAGAGAGAGAGGGTGATACAATAAAAGAGAGAGGGGGATAGAATAAAAGAGAGAGAGAGGGGAAGTAAGAATCATGGGTCCAAGCCTCCTTTTATAGATGAATGTTGCTTGGAATAAAGGGACACATCCCATGCATTTGAAGACAAAACAATAAATTCATTCATGCATAGGGAAGGGAGAAGAATATGGACGGCTACTTTTCATGGGTGATGGGGAAGAGAAAGAGTGAATAAAGAGGGTGTGTATGCATGTACGTGGGTGGCATATTAAAGAGTGGAAGTTTTACATTAACCCCCCTTCCCTTTTCTTTCCAACAATATGTAAGAGATATTTGTAGAGCCAATTCAATATGTTGTATTCTTGTTCAAATGCTTATATAATTAAATCTAATGCACTTTCATTTTCTTCTTTAATGTAAATAATTTATTCATGGATGTCTGGTATTAAATATATTCCCATCATATATAATCCATAAATAATGTGTGAATGGAGATTTTAGAGAATATTTTATCCAGATGATTTTATCTACTATGTGTATAGGATCAATATAATGCAAATTATGTGAATTTGGAGTTTATAATCAAAGATTAATAGTGTACTCCACATAATCTAAGCTTGTTATAAAAGTATATAATGAAATAATCACACCCCCATACTTAAATCTTGCTAGTCCCGAGCAAGGATAAGATAAGTAATAATGAAGGACAAGGAGATAGCCAAGATAGATCTAGTGAGGTTTTGCAGCATACATACCCACAAAGTCTCAAGTTTTCAGGTCCTAACCACACAAATACACAAACTTCAGTAGAGTCGTTCGAATTGTCGACTTGACTTGAGTTTTGTAGTTTCAACAGCCTCTTAGTTCCAACAAAATCAGACATGGTTTCAGAAGGTCGATCAGGTCAACTCATCCCTAAGAAACATGATCTCATGGTCTTGGTATGGAACCCAATCTCATTTCACCTCATGGCATTTCTTTTTGATGATCAGGGACGAGCATGGTTTAAGTATAGGGGGATGACGAATCTCAGATTCATCACTCTAAATCTCATTAATTAAGTTCAAATCCCTCAAAATCATCAGCATTTCTTCATTTATTCTGCATAATTAGCATTCATGCATGTTTTCATAAGAATTGCATTTTAGCACTAATTTCTGCACAAAATAAGAAGCCAAAAATCTCAACCGAAATTGACCTATAAATAGCCCAACTTCCCTGATTTTCAACTCATTCATGCTAACACTGAATGACACAAAAACCACCTCCACTGTGTACATATCACTAACAAGAATAAATGAAAAATAAAAAATCAGTAACCCAAATAAGTGGACCAAAAACCCAAACCCTGGTTTTAGGATTTCCAAACTAAAATCCTCATATCTTCCCCCATCCAGTATCCGTTTTAAACCTACTCACTTTTGAACTAATGTACATTCAATTACCTTCAAAACAAGACCAAGTTCAAATGAATCGGAGCTCATATGTGAAAGTTGGGTTTTGGGCCTCTTTTTGTACATTTTGTATTTTAGCAGTTTTTGACCTATTATTTTATGTACATAATTAACCTATTTTAGTCCATTTCTTTTTCATTTGTCTTCTTTGATGAATTTTTTATTAAAATACGCACAAATACAAATCCAAATTGAGCTTGAAATCAAAGAAACAAATTGGGTCCAAGTCTTCGCTAACTACTTGTACAAAATTAGTCTTTTTCATGTTTTATTTTATTTCTTCTTTTTCTTAATTAATAAAAATCCAAAAAAATCCATTAATGTGTAAATATTTATTTTTGATTTTATCATATTTTTTGAATTTTATCTGGTTTAAAAATGATAAAAAAATTATAAAACCCAAAAATCAAGGTATTCTATGTGCATGGGATACCCCAAAAATATCACTTTGTGCAATTGATCGATTTTGATTTTGATGTCTTCATGAAAGTTGTGACCTCATCGAGACGAGCAATTTCGTGAAGGAACTTTTTCGATCTGAGGCCATTTTCTATTTATTTTTGATTTTACAAAGTATTTAATTCTTTGATTTTTGTGGTGCTGACACGTAGCCGCTCCTGGAGTCGCCACGTGTCAGTCGTTTTTAAGGTTTTTACTTATTAAGTTTTTATAAAAAAATTAAAATTAAAGACCACGCATGTGCAAGGCACGTGCTGCCCAGGCATGCGCCAAGCACGTACCGCGTCTGCACTCTCCCCAAGCCGCCACGCGTCGACCGCCTGGCTGTCCTATCTCGTCCGATCAGACGGCCCAGCGCCCATCGTCTACCTCCGCACCCTTTCCCATTCTGGTCGTCATTGCTTCCCACGATCTTCGCCGGCATTCTCGCCATCACCGTATCTTCGTCCAACCTTTGTCAAATCGTCGGTCGCCACTTTTCCCTTTCAATCACCGATCTTCCAATTACAAAATCCCATCTTTGATCTTCCGTCGATCCTCGATTCTGCAAATCCCTAAATCAGATCGCCGACCCCCCCTCCCTCCATCTCCGGCCGGACCCCTCGACCTATAAAAGACCCGCCACCCATCAACTTCGAATCATACGCCGATAGCACCTTGGTCGCCCCTCGCCGCGGTGACAGCGCCAGCGAGGCACCTTAGCGGCGAGATCCGAGGACCTCCCCTGGCCCTCGTTGCAACCCATGATGCTTCTCCGCCGCAACTACCTTCGCTCCAGTCGACCAGTCGTTGAGCCTACCCTTCGTTCGTCTTCGACTTCATCTTCACCACCTTCAAACACCACCAACGTCGCTGCTCCAACCATCTTCTTCAACATACCACCCAACCTCCCATCTATGATCACCAAACTCCATTACTCTGCCACGACCAAACGTCACCGGTCTACTTCAACCGACACGTCTCCGCCCGTCATCGAGCCAACCTCCATCTACGGCTCTGTTGCCATCAAAGAATCGTCCTGAGCTTCTCCGCCCAGGAGCTCCTATATGCAACCACTTCAAAGGCCGGGCACAACAAGCAAACCTCCACGTTCGCCGCCGGTCAACGCTCCGCCGACCGCCGCTCCACCGAAGGCTGCCAGCTGTGTGTCGGCCACCTTCACCGCCGTCCGATCGAGGAGAGCCCTAAATCGCAACCGTATGATGATGCAGCCGCCTCAGCCATAGATCCTGATCGTCATCAACGGACTTGATCCACTCCGAGGCTATCTCCAAACCAACGACCACGCTAGGAGCCTCGGCCGGCCCGAAGCACGAAGGAAGCACCACGTGGAGGCCCGCACCCAAGCCTCTCTCCAAGCTGCCTCAGCACGTGGGTCTCACATGGGCCGCGGACTTTTACGACAACACCTTGGGGCTTCAACTATTCATGTTTTAACCCCAGGGTCACGTGCTCCGCACGTGACCGTTGGGTTAATTGCATAAGCACCCCCGAAGATCCTCATAATCACAATTCAGTCCAGCCATTCCAAGGGCACTTGCCCCCATGGAAAATTTGCATATTGTGCCCCTTCGGTTATTGGTAATTACATCTAAGTCCCCCTTGCATTTTTATATTTATTTTATTTATTAATTTTGCAGATATACCCCTACACTCCCCCACTATTTTGAACATCTTCATTGCATCCTTTTATTTATCAAAAAATTGGCCTTCTGTTCCTCATTTAATTCTCTACATTTTGACATGTTGTGGACATTTTGTGATCATTAGTTAATTAATAATTAATTGTTCTATGGAAAATTGCGTATTTTGCCAATTTCATGCTCTGAATTTTATATTTGATTAACCATTGTTCTAAAAATTCCTGAAAAATCACATATTTTAGAATTAATTGTGTTCAACATTGTGCCCAAAAAGAATTGCATTTGCAAGCATAGATTGCCCTGTAAAAATCATTTTGTATATTTCAATGTTTGATTTCTAGTAGGTATTGAATCTTGTATTTTCGAGGTTTAGGATTTTTTTGAGGTCCATTACTTAGTGAAAGATCTTAGATAATTTTATTCCTCGAAAATAATTAGATTTAATATTTGTTATAATCAAATATTGAAATTCATTTTGTTTGCACTTAAAAATTCATAAAAAAATTCATATTTCATCCAAAAATTCCAAAAAATTATAGCGCATTCATTTCATCATATTATGCATCGTGGCCAAGTTTCATATTTTTCGGACATCGTTTGAGCATAATTCACATTTTAGTCCCTAAAATAGGCCAAAGTTTCATTTTGCATCCTTTATTGCATTAAAAATTACAAAAAAAAAAGATCGCCTCAAAAACCGCGCATGAATTTTGATAGACATAATTCTAGGTTGTTCCTTTGTCTCCTTGTGTTCGACCTTAGGACTTGCCCAAGTAAAATAAACATCAAACCACGTGATTAAAAATTGAATAAATTTTTGTGGTTATTTTCTTGACCGATTCTGATTGCCGCCTACAACGAAATGACAAATCATTTTTTTACGCACGATCAAATACATTTATTTAACAAGCACAATTCTGGACTCGTCAACAATATACATGAATAAAATATTCATTTATTTATTATTTATCTTTTTTCATGATTTTAACTTTTTTAGTTTTTAAATATTATCCATAGTATATGTACATAATTAAAATAAAATAAACCATAAAATGCAATAAAATAAAATAGTATACTAAAATACTAGATGAATTACCTATACATAGACCTATATGATAAATACATATATTTATTTAAGTGAACAAATAACTTCAAAAAAATAAAATAAAAATATATTTGGGTGTATTTAAATAAGTTATAAATATTTAAATTGTGTGTCTAAAATAATAAAATACATATTACAAAACAAAAATAAAATATCAAAATATAGGTATTTATACATATGATTTACTTGTAAATATTAACTAGTAATAAAAATCCCCAAATAAATAAATAAAAATATGTATAAAGTACAACATTAAATTAAAACACCTTTCATGTTCTAATAAAAATTTAATTAATTCATCTATTATTTATTTTTTATTTTACTAATAATTTCCCTCTGGGAATTTTCTGGTAGGTCCACGTGGACCAATCAGAGACCATCCCAAGTTGACCTCCATCAACAGGTCCCTCTCTCTTCCTCAAGCCGCGACTTGTCAGAAACCAGATCTTCATCGAATTTTTCGCTCATGCTCATGATGCCCTAGCTAAGCATGATGCACATTTCATGGACATTGAACATCCCAGAATCACGCCTTGGCCAAAGATCTTATCGAGCGTCCTTGCTTCGCCTTGAATCATCGATCAAAGAACCTCATTCTACTTATAAATAAGGACCTCTAGCTTCATGCCTCGATTTGATCCCTCTTCGGCCGATTTCAACCCCTTAAATCCACCCTAGTGGCTCCGCCTTGGTGACATCAAGGCATTGCTAGTGTTTTACAACAAGGAGAACGATAGAGGAGGTGCATCCAACCATCACCGAATCTCCGCCTGGAGGTTATGCTTCCTTGGCTCCTGTCCAAGTCGAGGCATGTTCTTCCAGTCATTAGGTAATCATTTAGCATAGATTTCAATTCTCATTTAGTTTCCATTTTAATCAAGTAGTTTAGGATAAAACCTAAATATTTCATTTGCTTGTACCTTAAGCTCTAGGCCAAATCCATAATGATTCGTCCGATTATTTGACATGCAATCCATCCCATTGCATTCCTTATCGCATTCTCAAACAAAGATACTCATTTCCCCCATTGATTCAAGTTGAATCGATGTGAATCGAAGATCGTTCCACTGCCTTCTTCCTGAGCTTAATCGTCATCCCTATCCTCGAAGCTTTAGGCTTCAAATTTTAGACCATAACCTTCATTTCGAGCCACGGAACCTTTCTGTGCATGTAGTAACCCATGAGAATGCCTGGAGAGGGGATTCGATCCCCATTTTGAGGCTCCAGGTCGCAGAACGGAAGAAGACCCCAGGTCCCCCTCGTTGAGACCTGGAGCTCATCAAAAGGTACCGGCAGGCGTGGGAGTTCCCCATGATTCTAAAGTGCCCATCAGCATGGAGTTAGGAGCCCAGACATGGCCAAAATAGAGGATCGAAGCTCACCAGAGCACAAGTTCTTCCGAGTTCTTGGTGAACTTCCAGGAACCGTGGGATCACAATGAGGGCCCAGATCTAATCTGGGTCGTTGGAGCACAAACGAAGCGGTGCACTCAGAGGACTGCATGATCAACTTAAGTGAGACGATGTGCCGCTACTCATGATGTTCGTTCCCACTTGTTGAGTGGTATATTTATAAGAACCCTCCTCCGCCTTTTTGTTTTTATTAAATAGTCATGTAACTTTTAAAGTAAGTGGAATATTTGTGATAATTGCATAGGACCCCCTGGCTTTTATGTATTTACATGTCAGTCCATGCCAGCGAGGTGCACTTGGGCCTCCACATGCTTTGGGAAAAATGTAGGATACACTCTCGGGTTCATTTATTTGTATTTGGTCCATATTTTGTGTGGTTAAAGTCAAAACTTTTGGGTAAATTGAACGTTGAGCACCTGAACTTCTTTTTAATCGCAAATATACCCCTGCTAGTTCTTTAATTTTCATTTACTCATTTCTTTTTATTTAAAATAGCTCTGATTCTCTAAAAAACTCTCAGAAAAAGGGTGTATGTGCATGATTGGTCGCTTATTCACCTAGCATTTTTATTTGCTATTTTGCAAGCATTTATCATTTTTCAAAAATCATTTAGATATATTTTAGTGCCTTCTTGCCTTAAAATATCTGAAAAATTAGAAAACCTTTTCTAAAAAATTCCTAAAAAATTACTTAGTGTATTGCCCTATTTTATAATGGTAGGTCAAAAATCTCCAAAAAAATTAGAAAAAGAAAATCACTAAAAATAAAAAAGTTCCAAAACTCTTATAAAAATTATAAAAACTCTTCAAAATCCTAAAAATATTCATTTCTGCTTTATATTATTATTTATATATATTACTATACACTAAAATTGATTTTGAGAAATTTTAAATTTTTTGGTATTTTTATCCCTTACATTAATTCGACCTATTGTAAAAGTCATTATTTTTACTTTTTCAGTTTTTTAAAATCAAAAAATAGCAAAACAAATTAGAAAAATAACAAAATAGGAGCATAATTGAAAGACATAAAAATATTTTCTTTTCTGATTTTTGGCTATTTTATATATATTTATATATATTACCCTATATGTCATATACATATATATATTCCTATATCTATTATAAATATTATTTATTATAAATACCTAATATATTTTTAAACCTTTTAAAAATATAAAAAGGACCGTTCTCTTTGATTATTTTCTGATTTTTGCATATTTATTATGTATTATACTCTATAGCATTTATATTATATACATAGTCCATATTTTCCTTTAATATATATATATATATCCTTATATATACTAATTATATTATTAAATTAGATAGAAATTAAAATCAAAAAATTAAATATATATATATATAATAAAATATGAAAAATATTTTATTTAATTAAAATCTACATATATATTGAGTGATTTTGTGCATTTGTATATACACTTGCTTTATTTATTCATTTAAATAATACCTGCTACACATCGTGCTTCTTGTGTTCGACCCCTACCATACGTGTCACTATACGCATATATTGTAGGGTTATAATAAATTTTTCATCCACATTATGTGCTTTCATTGCTTGATTTATTTCATTTGTGGGTTGATTGTTGAGATTACCAGGTGATCTTTGTGAGTTGTCATCACAACGACTTAGTGGTCCTGCCTTGTGTGGACCACAAGATAGTTCTTGAGATAATTTTGGAATTTCAAATGGCTCCATTGCCGGGGAGCAACGGATAGCATAGCTTTGTGTATATTATTGTGCATATTATTTCTCTTCTATTTTTGCTCTTTAGTTTTGATTATTATTTGATTTATTCTGACCACTTTTCTTTGTTTGTCTTTCTTGTGAGGGACCGCGTGGGGAAGTCCATCTCTTAGAAGGTGGATGCACCTGAGCTGCGAGGAGGCAAGCTCTTCTAATTGTGAGCTAGCCATGAGAGAGCAAGAGGAAAAACAAGGAGAAACAGAAAAGGTCACACTTAGTTTTTCTGTTTTATTTTATGAGGAGAGTGCCATTTATTTATTTTTGTATAATTACTTGTAATAATTTTGGACTTGGACACTTCACAACCAATGAGGTCCATGCCCAGATGTATGTTCACTTAAGGGTGTCATTGTAGCTTTTCATGTTTTCTCGCTTTATTTTATTTTGTTTATCATGTTTTGAGCTTTCCCCCTTTATTTTCCTTTGTTTTATGTGATTGAAGCTCCAAGATTTTAGGCTTTCTTTCCAAATACCTAATAGAAGCATGTGCCTATAGTGATATATGTTTGGACTTAGTCAAATATCTAATTGCAAATTTCTTGAATTTGCAACCACACGCCATGAGGGACCATACAACGCTTGCAGGACCCGTTGTGGTGGGCACCAAGAGTCTCCAAGACCAGACACTTAGGATACACTTTTGAGTAGTTTGCATCTTGTTCTTCTCGATAATAGCAAGTATTATTTAGGACAGTGTCATCGCTTGCATATCATCATATAGTGTAAATATTTCAATTCTTCCTTGCATCCCGTATGGAGAGCGCTGGGAAGCATTGTGAGTCTTCTTACTTTGTATGCATCATTTGATATGAGAATGAGATTTCCACTTCCGTATCCACTTGCAATGCTTTTTTTATCTCTCCCACTGTTTTATATCACATTTAGGATTAAAAGAAAATACAAAAAAATGTTAGGTGGATTGCTTTAAAAATACCCCAAAAAATTGAAAATCGAAAATTCTAAAAATAGGAGACTGCTAAATAAACTTTGACCTTAATTAAAATCGGTAATGGGCATCCTTGTTTTGGGTTCATAAAGCCCTCCTTGTTTTCAGGTGCACTCTAGATTGAGCGAGGCGTGACCCCTAAGGATTAGAACCCAAAATCCGATCTGTGGCAGCCTTGATTATCACTTGGGGTGGTGAAGTATTAGTTCTTCTATTCTACATGGGTGAGTAAGGCCTTGTAGATGACGATGTTCCACCTTGTGTGGAACATCCTAATGGTCTGAAGTATTGAGCATAGGTCACGCCTTCACGGGGGTGTCTGTCTCACTGTCCTGCGGCTGAGTACCTCGCTTGAAAGGGAAGTATTAGTTTCGCTTGATGGCTTACTCTCTCTATTTCTTTGGCTGAGTAGCCCCCTAAGATGAGAACAAGGACATTAAAGTGTGCTGATGTTACAAAGGAGGTGGAAGAAGTACGGGGCCCGGTGGTACACACTCTCCTATAAGGTTAGCGTACTTAAGGATGTGTTACAAGATTTGCCGGGAATACAAACATAAAATTGAAAAGATAAAAAATAGTCGAACTCACACGACTTCACATGAGATGTGTTGGTCAATTCAAAATGTCTTTGGTGTTTGGTTGATTAGAATTAAGGTCCAAGATCAAAGTCCAGCATGCTTGTGCACATTTTGCCTTCCTTTTTCTCTTCTTTTATTCTCAATTGATCCCTGCTCACTTTTGAGCCATTCTACTATTTTACGCTCCTTTTATTTCTCATTGACCTCTGTTTCATTCCTCCATTCATGATCTCCTCTTTGATTTTCGAGATGGTGACTCATGGATGGCTTAGTCAGGACTTCATCGACACCACATCGATTCAATGCACTCGCCTTCTCCAATAATTCAAGGCAATTCCTGAGAATACGGTTCGGACTCCACGAACCGCTCTCCAAACTCCCCACCTTCTTCAATAAACTAGGATTAATCTTGTCCTAAAATCTGCCCATTTTGGATGGAAATTGATTTCATTCCTTATACATCTCCATCCTTATAAATGTTGTGTTGACCTTAACATAAATCGATTTGTTTCAATAGGTACTCTATGCATACTGATCGAGGCATCATTCCTTGTATAGATCTAGAGCCCAATCTGGAGCCAAAGATTTGTCAGATTCAGACTCTAACTTGAGAAAGAAATGGCTCCAATCTGAAAGGGAAATATACCTCAACACCCACCACAACTGCAGTCAGGCCCACAACCAGATCAGAATGTGGTGAATGCATAGCTCCTCGCCTCCATACAGACGATCCAGCAACAACTCACCGACCAAGCATTGGCCTAAGTTGCTTTCCAAGATATGCGCAATGATACGAGGAGGAGATGAGAGAATCGAGGAGGAGGAGGAGGAGGAGGAGGAGAGATAGGGGGTAGACACCATGGAGGGGGAGCAGCAGGACCAAGAGGAGGGCAGGCCAAGCTGACCCTCAAGGAGACATACAACCTCGGTGCCGGATACATGACGGAATGGATTCATATGCATGCTATCCACACCCATTTTGAGTTGAAGCCTCGACTCTTGGCTTTGCTTCCCAGCTTCCATGGGAATGCGAATGAAGAACCATATATTCATCTCAAACAGTTTGGGATTATTTGTGGAACCACGCATTATCCTAACATTACGTTAGGCATAGTTAAAATCATAGCACCCATTTAACCTTCAGGACAGGGCTCGTCATTGGGTAAATCATTTGGGGAAGGTTGTCACCGCCTGGGATGAGCTCAAATCAGCCTTTCTGCACAAGTTCTACCCTCTCGGGCTGTTGAACCAGATGTGAGCCCGTATAGAGAACTTCACCCAAGCCAGCCACGAGTCCATTCATGAGGCATGGGAGAGGTTCACTAATTTGCAAGAGAAGTGTCCACACCATTATATTCCGTGGACCAGTTTGATCCAACATTTCCTTGGTGGACTGATAATCGAGAGTCAGAAGCTCGTCGATGCTGCTTGTGGTGACTCTTATTTTAACAAAGACGAGGACATGGTATGGCAGATTTTTGAGGAAATAGAAGAAGGAGAAGTTGCCTTATCATCGTCCCGTGCCTATTAGCGACAACCACAAGCTCATCAGAAAGTAGTGCACACGGCATCATCCCATGAGCAGGATAGGGATGAGAGCCCGAACTTGAGAATTATTCAGAGCCATCTATCCATGGTGGATATCATTAAAAATGATCACATGATCTTGAGAAACTTGTCGTGATCGAATAAAGGACGCAACATTTGGACAAACTTGATCATACTACCAAGTAGCTAGAGTTGTTGGTAAATACCATCATCTCTTGCAATTCTGCACAGCCTCCTCAGCCGAGTCCCGTGCAACAACGGTTCAACACATTTATTATGTGCAAGCCCTAGAGCTATCTTTGCCCCAACAGTCACAATAGCAACTGGTTGTCTACCAACCAGAATCCAAACCCTTTCCTCATCCATGTACCCCTCTACGACCTCTCATTTAGGACGTTAATGGAGTTTGGTCAAATGATGCGCAACTAGCCTGTCCAGGTAGACTTAGTAGGGACATCTTGCAAATTCTCGTACATTCCCTCAGCAACAAGGGGGAGGTTTGTCCAAGGTCAACATCAACTTCACCACCAGTAATCTCATCCATATCAACAGGGCTAGAGATAAAATCATTTTCAATAATCGTAGTACCAACAATATCAGCAGAATCAGCAGTATGCAGTTGTGCCATACTAGCACCCTCCCCCTCAACATCAATAGTATCATTCTCCTTCTCAATATTCTTCACAACAGTCCACAGTCTCAGCATGTCCAGTACGTTGAACCTTTAGAGGCCCTTCCTATGAACCCTGCCCTCGACTGCTTGGCTTTGATTATCAAGAGCCTCACAGAGATGAGTTAGAAAATCACCGCTGCCAAGACCCCAATTCTGGAACAGGTGGAGGCAAACCTTAACAACTTCAGACAAAGTGAGCAGGTAGTTTATGATGTTCTTGCTAAACCCGTAAATTCAGATGTGCATGATGCTTGTTAATCTAATGTTGTTAGATGTTGCAACCATCTACAATAATGAAGGGCAAAAGTAATGCTCCCACAGGTGAGTCATCATCCTCTTTTGCATCTACCGGTCCAGCAGCAGAGCCGGGTGAGGAAGAAGGAGGAGAAGCACCAGAAAAAGACAAAAAATCAAACAAATGAAAAATCAACAAAAAAAGGATAGCAACAGACGAAGCCCCGGCCAGCCAGCAACAGAGATGCTAGTACTTGCAGCCGACCCAAAGCCAGCCGAAGGAGCCCAGCCTCCTACTTTGGGAAGCCCATCACTTTAGATGGATGGAGAATTTACTATTTGTCATCTAGATATTCAGCCTAATGTAGGCATACATTTTGATTCTATAAATAAAAATAATATTTCTGCATTTGGTTTCATATGCATTCAGGCCAGTAAATGCAAAATCAACAAAAAGAGGACAACAACAGATGAAGCCCCGGCCAGCTAGCAATGGAGATGCCAGTACTTGCAGCCAACCCAAAGCCAACCAAAGGAGCCTAGCCTCCTACTTCGGGAGGCCCACTACTTCATACGGATGAAGACTTTAGTTTTTCTCATATGGATATTCAGCCTAATGTGGGCATGCATTTTGGTTCTGTAAATAAAAATAATATTTCTACATTTGTGTCATACCAGCACCCTCCTCCTCAACATCAATAGTATCTTTCTCCTTCTCAATATTCTTCACAGCAATCCACAGTCTCACCCTGGCCAGCTTGTTGAACCTTTAGAGGCCCCTCCTATGAACCCTGCCCTCGACTGCTTGGCTCAACATGTCAAGAGCCTCACAGGGACGAGTCAGAAGATCAATGACCTCACCGCTGCCAAGACCCCAATTCTGTCACAGGTGGAGGCAAACCTTAACAACTTCAAAAAGCGTGAGCAGGTAGTTTGTGATGTTCTTGCCAAACCCAAAGAGTCAGATGTGCATGATGCTTGTTTATCTAATGTTGTTAGATGTTGCAGCCATCTGCAACAATGAAGGGCAAAAATAATGCTTCCACAGGCGAGTCATCATCCTCTTCTGCATCAGCTGGACTAGCAGCATGGCCGGGTGAGGAAGAAGGAGGAGAAGCACTAGAAAAAAACCAAAAAAATCAAAAAAATGCAAAATCGCCAAAAGAGGATAGTAGTAGATAAAGCCCCAGCCAACCAACAATGGCGACACTAGTAGTTGCAGCCAACCCAAAGCCAGCCGAAGGAGCCCAGCCTCCTACTTTGGGATGCCCACCACTCCAGACGGATGAAGACTTTACTTTTTGTCATATGGATATTCAACCTAATGTGGGCATACATTTTGGTTCTGTAAATAAAAATAATATTTCTGCATTTGGTTTTGCACATATTCCTTTTCTATATGCTTTAAAAAATTCCAAAAAAATAAAAATAAAAATTTGAAAACAGTTTTGATCGATCCAGATGTTGTGCAAATTATTAAGAATCTTGTTATTGAGATGCCTTTGCTACTAGCCATTAAGTACATGCCAAATATAAAGAAGGGGCTTAAGGAGGCATGTATATCGAAGAGACAACCGTGTCATACCAAACCAAGAAATGTGAAGCGTATCCTTACGGTGGTGACAGTAAATGCAATCAGCAAACTCCCGTGCAAGAAGAAAGACATGGGAACACCTCCCATTTGTTGTACAATGTTTGATAAGGAGTTCGACCGAACTCTTCTTGACAGTAAATCATCAATAAATCTGATGCCCACTTCACTACTGAAGGAATTTGGGTTGGGACCTCTTATACCAATAAGGATGATTTTGCAGTTTGCGGATACTTGAATCAAGCATCCCATGGTAATTTTAGAGGATGTCATTGTCACCATCTAGGGAATACAGTTCCTTGAGGACTTCATTATGCTTGATATGGAAATCTCGACTCCTCTTCTGCACACCCCTATTATACTTGGATGCCCATTCCTCCGAACAACCGAAGAGGTAGTGGATCATGGCAGCGGACAGATTACCTTTTGCTCGAACAATGACAAGGTACCCCTTCAGACGATTCAAGTGCCCGAAGCTTCAGAATCTGCAGCAGATGAAAGTGTGCCTACAGAGCAGACAAAATATTGTGGTTCTCTTACGGAAATCAGAGATACAATCTTTTCATGGATGACATCAAGACCCACAAATTCCTCTCTATAGAGGAAGGAGTGGATAGCACATTCGACTTCCTTGATGTCGTAGAGGATGAGATATTTGATGATCTGCCAGATGAAATGATAGATGGTCACCTGTCCTTAGTAGAGGTAGAAGGAATTATTGCTTATTTCTTAGAAAAAGATTCAATCATCGAAATTTGTGTGCATCTATAGATTCAGAGCTTTCAAAGTCAAGGGTCGACAATATACAGATAGTGGATTTGACACCACTGATTCCATAAGCAGTTCATGAGGATACCATTGAGAAAATTCGGACTCCCCCAGAGCTCAAGTATCTTCCGACAAACATGAATTAAGCCATACTTGCGAGTGAACCAAACATGTTTCATGTGATCATCAAATCTCAATTGGTTCAAGAACATGAGTCTCGTTTGTTTGAGTTTCTAGAGAGAAACCGCAAGGTTATCAGCTGAAAAATTTCTGATCTCTGAGGGGTTAATCCTTCATTATGCTCCCATCACATCTACTTGGAAGAAGATATCAAGTCGTCTTGTGAATTTCAACGAAGACTCCATCCAATCTCCGGGAGGTTGTTATGAATGAGATCATGAAGTGGTGTGATGCAGGCTTCATTTATCCCATCTTCGATTCAAAATGGGTGAGTCCCTTGCATGTCATGCTGAAAAAATCAGGGATCACCATCATGAGAGATCGCTACCAGAGCTCCTACATCATGGAGCGTCTATGTTGATTAAGACGCTTGAACTTAGCGACCAAGAAGGACCATTTCTCTCTTCCCTTCATTGACCAGATCATTGAGCGATTGGCCGAAAAGGAATATTTTTGCTTCTTGGATGGATACTCTAGATACAATCAGGTTGCTACCACCCTAGAAGACCAAGAAAAGACTACTTCACTTGTCCATTCGGGATGTATGCCTTCTGCAGGATGTTGTTCGATTTGTGCAATGTTCTAACAACATTTTAGTGATGCATGTTGGCAATGTTTGAAGAGGTGGTTGGTAGTTTTCTCGAGGTGTTTATGGATGATTTCTCTATCTACAACGATAGCTTTGATCGGTGTTTATCCTATTTAGACTGAGTCATGACAAGATGCTGCAAAATCAACTTGGTGCTCTCGCGGGAGAAGATCCATTTTATGGTAACCGAGGGGATTGTGCTAGGATCTGTCATCTCAAAATGTGGCATGGAGGTTGATCCAGCGAAGATGGAGGTCATTTCTAAGCTTGAGCCACTGACTAATCTAAAGCAAGTCTAATCATTTCTAGGGCTTGTTGGTTTTATTTTCGATTCATCAAGGATTTCAGCAAGATTGCATGACCGTTGACTGAGCTTTTAGGCAAGGAGGTCGATTTTATTATTGATACCAGCATCTTCCAAGCCTTTAACCAATTGAAATACCTGATCACTCAGGCCCCTGTTCTGTAACCGCTAGATTGGTGTCTACCATTTGAGATCATGGTAGACACCTCAGACTGTGCCATTGGAGCGGTTCTGGGACATAGGAGAGACAATCTTTCATTTGCAATTCACTGTGCCAACAGAACTCTTGATGAAGCACAGACAAATTACACCATCACTGGGAAAGAGATACTCGCAGTTATCTTCACCCTAGATAAGTTCAGATCTCATCTTCTCAAATCCAAAGTTATTGTTTGCACAGACCACTCTGCCATCCGGTACTTGCAAGCTAAGAAGGATGCCAAACCACGGCTAATCAGATGGATCCTTCTGCTCCAAGAATTTGATCTTGAAACTTGTGATAAACCTGGAGTTAAAAATATGATGGCGGATCATTTGTCCATATTTCCATGATCAGATATTCCTGAGCAGAGCCTTATACCGATTAATGAGACCTTTCCAGATGAAGCAATCCTATCAGTCACCTCGCTCCCCTGGTTCGTTCCAAGATTGGCCCAAGCTTAAGATGGACAAGTTCTTATCCAATAATCATTTTTATTCGTGGGAGGATCCATATCTCTTTTGTGAGGGGGCAGATTGCATCTGGAGGAGGTTCATAGTGTTCTCGAGCATTGTCATGCCCGAGAATCAGGAGGACACCACTCTAGAAGATGTACGACAGCAAAGGTACTTTAATGTAGCCTTTAGTGGCCAACATTATTCAATGATGTATATGATTTTGTGAAGCATTGCACTGCCTGTCAGAAGATGGGTGGCACCATCAAAATGAGAGGCATAATGCCCCTCAAATATAATCAGATTTCAGATGTGCTCGATGCATGGGGCATTGATTTTATGGGCCCATTTCCTAACAATCAGGGCTACGAGTATATTCTACTTGCTGTCGACATGTGAGTTGTTGGGTGGAGGACATCCCAACCCGAGTTGTTGATAGTCACGTCGTCTACAGTTTTTGAAGGAAAATATGATTGCATGGTTCGGGATCCCTAAGATTCTCATATCATTTGTGAGTAGACATTTCATCAACAGAGAGGTGAAGATGCTGACTCATTCACCTCTGACTCAGGAATACTGCATAGAACATTGAGTAGCCTCTCCATACCACCCACAGTCAGGCTTGGCAGAATGTTCGAATAGGGAAATCAAGATGATTCTCTAAAAACTTGTACGTCCAGATAGAAAGAACTAGTCTCAAGTACCCAACTCGATTCTCTGGGCAAATTGGACTGCGTATAAATCTCCTTTGGGAATGTCTCCCTATTGCATGGTATACGGCAAGCCATGTCATCTGCCCGTTGAGTTGATTCGTAAATCATTATGAGCAACCAATATCTGCAATTTGGATCCAAAGAAATCAACAAAGAATAGAAAGCTAGATCTGAACAAGCTTCTCAAATTTCGTTATTACACATATGAAAACATTTTTTATATAAGGAGAAGGTCAAGAAGTGGCACGACAAGCACATTCGCCGCAAGACCTTCGATCCGGGTCAGAAAGTTTGGTTGTTTAATGAAAAGTTAAAACTTTTCCCATGAATGTTGAAAAGCAAGTGGACAGGGTCATTTGTAGTGAAGCATGTGTGTGACAATGGAAGCAAAGTCATATCTGGATTGTCAGCTGACGCACAACCTTTCGTCATCAACAGATAGCTTCTGAAGCCTTACCTCGAGCATGATACATTCTTGTTTGTAGTTGACTCCATTCATGTGGCCTGTGAAGAACTCCCAACTGCAACATCTGTAGATTCGTACAAAGTGATCAAAAATATCTTTGTTTTATCAGTTTCTTCTTTTCATTTTCATTTCTTTCATTCTTCTGGTAGCTTCACTCATTCCATTCATAATTGCTATACTTAGGATATGCTTCATCCCACGTACAGGGGTTGAGTGTATATGAGTGCTTGGTCTTTTATCCCCTCGTGTATATCCTCAACTCTTGACATTCTTTCTATACTTTGGGATATTTTACCCTAAGTATAGGGGGAGACAGGTTAAGCTGCTAATTTATTCCCGCCCTCAACCCACCCTGCCTTGTGTACAATCTTCTATACTTAGGATTAATTGATCCTAAGTATAGGAGGGTCGGTCGACTTCTCATTCTTTCTCAGTCTTTGTAGTATATATTATCCTACACTTAGTACGAGTTATGTCTTCCTTTTCGCTCTGATCTATGAGGACATAGCTCTAGCTAAATATAGGGGGTATATATACGTTGTATATATTTTAGCCATAACTCATACTTGTGTATTTTTAATATGACTAACTAATAAAAATTAAAACACGCAACCAATTGTTTGTATATACTGATTAATAAATTGATTCAAATTGTATTGCAAAATATTTGAAAAATGGTTGGAAAATCCATTTGAAAAATCTTTCGAAAACCATTTGAAAAATATTTTGTAAAATATTTTCAACCTTTGTAAAAATATTTTGTTAGTAAAAACTTCTTTTTGTTTGAATAAAATAATTTGAAAATCTATTTGCAAATGATTTGGAAAATAGTTGCAAAAATATTTTGAAAAATCTATATATATATATACTGTTTGAAAAATCTTTGCAAAATAAGTTTCAAATTTTGTAGATGCTTGTGAAAATTATTTGTCAAATTAGTTTGCAAAATAAAGTTTTCAGAACGTTAGTGAAAATCATTTCAAATTATTTTGAGAACCATGTATATGAATTAAACAAATAAAGATCCTTTACAAACCTTGTATATACAAACATGTAATTCCTAAATACCTAATGCTTGTAAATAACAAGATGCAATCTCGTGTAAATATCTGCACATGAACATTTGCCAAAACACTTTTGTTTTTTGAAAAATCCCTAAAAATTTGAACATGAAATCCCAAAAACATTTGTAAAATATTTTCAAAAAATCATAAAAATTTGATTTTTTTAACACTCATAAAAATCTCAAAATCAGAAAATTGCATCACAAAAATATTTTCCATAAAAATATTTTCCATGCATTTTACATAGCATTTGCATTTCAGATTGATGTTGATAATTGAACTAGTCTAAATAAAATCCGAAGATTAGAGATTGGTGGGATCTTTATCCACTTAATCACGGGAACCTTTAAGGAACTGGAATTGAGGCACTTCAGGTCTGCTAGACTTAATTCTTTGAGATCATAAGACTTGGTTTAGTGTCGTCTTGACCGTCTAAGTAGAATATTTCGTAACACATACATGACTATTGTGGACAGTGACCTAACTTGCACACCTGCACTTTACACCGTGCTCACCTCAGTTAAAGTGGTAGAGGGTCGGATTTGCCGGCATGAGATACAAGCCAGTGGAAACATCGGAAGTCACATATCTGTGTCCATTTTACCCCAACCCGATCCAACAACCATGAGGTCTAATGACAGAAGTTATGGGTTGCAATAATGCTTCAAAATAGGGATAGTCTATTGGCTCAAGAGGAAAAAGTTCATACGTAAATATTGTTGTATATAGTATCAAAAATGGAAAAAATGAAAACTCCAAAATCACGGTTAAAATTCCAAAAAAATCAATTCCCATCGGAGCATGTATTCAATAAGAAAGCTTGTGCTTCAAAGTCAATGTGTATGTGAGCCTTCATCCGGATGACTTGTCTACACTGGTCAAGCATCCTAGGATAGGTATCTACACTGGCTACCATCCATTCTTCTCTCCACCTCCTCTTCTTGAGTCGTTTGTACTCGAACTTAGAAGGGAATACCCCTCTTCTTGAGGAAAGAGTTATTGGAGTGGGGAATTAGGGTCACCATGCTGGAGAAGACTGACTTTATCGCTTCAGCCGAGTGGATTTGTATATCACACACACTGTGCAAGATAGACTCATAGTCTTAAGGGACTGTGTATGACATCGATCTGTTCTGAACTGGCCTTTGAGGAGACTTGGACAGAGTTTTGTGGATCTCAAAGGTTGTTGGGTTTCAAGTCTGGTTCCCAAACAAGGTTCTGACCAAACTAACAATCAAAAGGTCAGGTTAAGCTCCAAATTTTGACTTTGTAAAGACAAGTTTAAAATTTAAAATCGATTCGCTTTATTTCTTTTTTCTTTCTTTATTTTGTATGCACTTATAGTCATAAATGTTAGCTAGGGACTCATAAAGGTAGGTATAGGGGTGATGAATCTCCATCTCATCACATTTGTTCTTTCATTTTGGCCTTAAATCCCTAGATAAATCCATGTGTATATCAGTAATTTGTCAAAATAAACACTTTGTAATTTTTACAAAATATTATATAAAATATTGTTTAATTATTGTATTTAATTTCAAAAATAAAGAATAAAGGAAGAAAAGAAAAGGAGAGACCATAGGTGTTGAGTGACCTTAGACCCCAAGACCTAGTCATCATGATGACTTGGTCGACAAGGAATAAAGTAGGGGAAGATAAGGCATATAAATTATATAGAAATCACATCAAAAACATAATTTTTAATCATTTATATTTACATTTTGGTACCTATTTTATTCTTTATTACCTATATATCAAATCAAGAAACTTTGTACATGAAAGTTGTAGATAAAATGCATAGAAAAATACAAAATTTATCTCACATGAAATAATACACAATATGCCTTCTACGCTCAAAATAAAATTCCAAAATCCAAACTTCACAGGCATGTATCTCCTCCATATGAATTCAAAATGCACCAAAATTGCTTTAACTGTATATAACTTTTAATAAGCTATTTAATGAAGGTGCTTTCACTTATATTGGATTAAGATGCAAAAGTTAGATTTTGGACCCCTATTGTACAATATATCTGAATAAAATATTCATTTTATTTATTCTTTATATTGTTCATGATTTTATATTTTATAATTTTGTAAATATTATTTATAATATATAAACATGTTTAAAATAAAATAAAACCATAAAAATACAATAAAAGAAAATAATATACTAAAATACATATATGAATTACCTATACATAGACTTATATAAGAAATACTTATATTTATTTAAGTGAACAAATAACTTCATAAAAATAAAATAAAAATTTATTTAGGTGTATTTAAATAAGTTATAAATATATAAATTATGTATCTAAAATAATAAAATACATATTACAAAATAAAAAGCTCCAAATATAGGTATTTATACATATGATTTACTTGTAAATGTTAACTTGTAATAAAAAGCTCCAAATAAATAAAAATATGTATAAAATAATACATGAAATTACAAACACTTTTTGTGACGTGGACCAACCAGAGACCTCCCCTAGTTGACCTCGATCAACTGACCCCTCTCTCTTCCTAAAGCCACGACTTATCAGAAACCTGGATCTTTGTCGAAATTTCCGCTCCTTCTCATGATGCCCTGTCTAAGTGTGATGTGCATTTCATGGATATTGAGCATCCCTGAATCAAGCCTTGGCCAAAGATCTTATCGAGCATCCTTGCTTCGCTATGAATAATCGATCAAAGAGCCATTCTCATTCTGCTTATAAATAAGGACCTCTGGCTTCATTCCTCGATTTGGTCCCTCTTCGACCGATTTCAACCCCTCAGATGCCCCTAGGGGCTCCGCCTTGGTGACAACAAGGCATTGCTGGTGTTATATGGTGAGGACAATGACGGAGGAGGTGCTTCCAACCATCACCGGAGCTCCGCCTAGAGGTTCTGCTTCCATGGCTCCCAGCCAAGTCGAGGCATGTTCTTCTTGTCATTATGTAATCATTTAGCATAGATTTGATTCTGCATTTAGTCTCCATACTAATCTAGTAATTTCGGATAAACCCCAAATCTTTTGTTCGCCTTGAGCTTGATCTTTAGGCCCAATCCATTGTGATTCGCCTGATTATTCGACACGCAATCCATCCCATTCCATTCCTTGTCGCGTTCTCCACCTAAGCGACCCTTTTCCCCCATCGATTCAAATTGAATCGATGCAAATCAAAGCTCATTTTGCCACCTTCACCTGAGCTTCATCGCCATCCCTATCTGAATCTTCAAGCATCATATTTTGGGCTAAGACCTTCGTTTTGAGCCACGGAACCTTTCTCTACAAGTAGTGACCCAAGAGAACGCTTGGAGAGGGGATTCGATCCCCATTTTGAGGCTTTAGGCTGCGGAACAGAAGAAGACCCCAAGTCTCCCTCGTTGGGACTTAGAGCTCATCAGAAGGTACCTACATGCGCGGGAGTTCCCCGGGATTCTAAAGCATCCATTATCATTGAATTTGGAGCCCAGACGTGGCTGGAATCGAAAGATCAAAGCTCAATAGATCACGAGTTCTTCTGTGTTCTTGGTGACCTTCTAGGAACCGTCGGATCGTAGTGAGGGCCCAGATCTAATCAGAGCCATTGGAGCTCAAACGAAGAGGTGCACTCAGAGGGCCGTAGTATCAGCTTAAGTGAGATGACGTGGCACCACTCCTACCATCTGTTCGCACCTGATGAGTGGTATATTTGCAAGAACCCTCCTCTACCTTTTTATTTTTATTAAATAGTCTTGTAACTTTTTAAGTACGTTGCATAGGACCCCTTGTCTTTTTATGATTTGTGTGTCAGTACATGCCAATGAGGCATACATTAGCCTCCACATGCTTTGGGAAAATTACTAGGATTCTCCTAGGTTTATTTATTTGTATATGGTCCATATTTTGTTAAAGTCAAAACTTCTAGGTAAATTGAACGTTGAGCACCCGAACCTTTTTAATCGCAAATATACCCCTGCCAGTTCTGTAACTTTCATTTATGCATTTCTTTTTATTTGAAATGGCTCTGATACTATAAAAATTCTCAAGAAAGTGTGTATGCCCATGATTGGCTTCTTATTCACGTTAGCCGTTTTATTTGCCATTTTGCATGCATTTATCATTTTGTAAAAATTATTTAGAGTTATTTCAGTCCGTGTTTGCCTTAAAAAATCTAAAAATTTAGAAAACCTTTTCTAAAAATTCCAAAAAAAAACTTAGTATGTATAACCCTATTTTATAACCCCGGACCAAAAATCTCTAAAAACAGAAAAAGAAAATCACTAAAAATTATAAACTTCAAAATCCATATAAAAATTATAATAACTCTTCAAAAATCCTAAAAATATTTGTTTCTACTTTATATTTTTATTTACATATATTACTTTACATTAAAATTAATTTTGAGAAATTTTGGACCTTTTTGTTATTCTTATCCCACAAATCAATCCGGTCTATTTTAAAAGTCAATGTTTTTGACTTTTTCAGAGTTTTAAAAATCTGAATAAATAGCAAATATATTCAGAAAGAGCTTAATTTAAAACACAAAAATATTTTCTTTTCAGATTTTTGATTATTTTTATCTATATATGTATATATATTACCATATATAACATATACATTACTATGTATTTCTATATCTATTATAAATAATATTAATTATTATAAATACCTAAATATATTTTAAAACCTTTAAAAATTTTAAAAAGGATTGTTCTCTTTTATTATTTTCTGATTTTTGCATATTTATTCTATATATTATACTCTAAGTATTTATATTATATACATAGTCCTTATTTTCCTTTATATATATATCCTTATATATACTAATTATATTATTAAATTAAAGAGAAATTAAAAATTAGATAATTAAAAAATATAATTTTTTTTATTTGATTAAAATCCACATACTTAAATCTATGTTTAAAAGCTTATGTTTGTTAATCAAAAGGATATAGAGACCAGATGGAAGCAATACTTCTATACGCTTTTCGTTGGGGAAGGAAATAGAGAGATCACTTTGGAAAATCTAACTGGTATTGAAAGTTACTTGAATCGTGCAAGCTATAGATGAATACAAAGGAAGGAAGTAGGGGAGGCTTTGAAAGTTATGAGACATGGGAAAGGTGTAGGACTTGATGACATTCCTATAAAAGTTTGAAGAGTTTTAGTTGAGTGTGGTTTGACTTGGCGTACAAATTTATTCAATGTTATTTGGCAAAGCAAGAAAATACCTAAAGAATGGAGGAGAAGCATCGTGGTGCCTCTTTATAAGAACAAAGGAGACGTTCAAAATTGTTTGAATTACAGTGGTATCAAGCTGATGAGTCACACTATGAAAATTTTGGAATGTGTGATCGAAAGAAGGTTGAGGTAAGTTTCCAATGTAAAATAAAACCAATTCGGATTCATGCTAGGTCGCTCAACTATTGAAGCCATACACTTGACAAGGAGAATAATTGAGATTTACAAAGCTAAAAGGAAGAACCTCCACATGATTTTTATTGATTTAGAGAAGGCTTATGATTTTGTCCCACGAGAGATATTGTGGAGAGTTTTGGAGAAGAGACAATTACTTGTCTTATACATTAACCTCATAAAAGATATGTATGATAGGGCTTCATCTGGTGTAAGGATTCAGTATGGGAAGACTGACTGTTTTGACATCAACATTGGTCTGCATCAAGGTTCAACTTTGAGTCCATTACTTTTTACTTTGATTATGGATGAATGGACAAGTCGCATTCAGGATGAGATACCTTGGTGTATGTTCTTCGCTGATGATATTATGTTGATTGATGAGACTAGAGATGGAGTAAAGGAGAAGTTTGAGGTTTGTATATATGCATTGGAGACTAAAGGACTTTGTACAAGTAGGATTAAGACTGAATATATGGAGTGTATTTTTTATGGAAGCAATGGTGAAGGAATTGAGAAGTTTATGATAACATTCATAAGAGAGAATATTTTAGATACCTGGGATATATTCTGCAACATGACGAGGAAATTGGTGGAGATGTTACTAATAGAATAATGCAGGATGGCTAAAAGGGAGAAGAGCCTCTGTTGTTCTCTGTGATAAGAAAATTCCTTTGAAAATCAAAGGAAAGTTTTACAAAGCTACCGTGAGACCGCATATGCTCGATGGATCTGAATGTTGGCATGTAAACCATAGACATGTATAGAGAATGGTAGTAGCAGAAATGAAAATTCCAAGGTGGATGTGCGGACACACACGTAAAGAACGTATTTGGAATGATACCATCAGAAGGAAAGTTGGCGTAGCTCCAATCGAGGATAAGATGTAAGAAAATCGCTTAAGTTGGTTTGACCATTTGCAAAGGAGGTCAGCAGATGCACCAATGAGGAGATGTGAGTTTGGAATGTTGATCTGGCTAAAAGAGGATGATGAAGGCCCAAGAAATGTTGTAATGAGACTATATGAAGGGAACTTATTTTTTTGGATCCTAGCCTGAGAATGACCCAAGATAGATCTGAATGGAGGCAAAGAATCCATGTAGTCGACCCTACTTAATGTGATAAAAGGCTTTGTTGTTGTTGTTGTAAAACACACGTATACATTGAGTGATTTTGTGTACACATGTATATACACTTGATTTGTTTATTCATTTAAATAATATTTTCTACACCCCATTCTTCTCATGTTCTATTCCTACCATACTTGTCCTATACACATATGTTGTAGGGTTATAATAAATTTCCATCCACATTATGTTCTTTGATTGCTTGATTTATTTCATTTGTGGGATGATTGCTGAGATTACCAGGTGATCTTTGTGAGATGTCATCACAATGACTTAGTGGTCCTGCCTTGTGTGGACCACAAGACAGTTCTTGAGATAATTTTGGTATTTCAAGGGGAATGAATGTCCTCCGACGAAAGTGATGGAAGGAGGATCGCATGCCTAATCTGAGCAAGATCAGGATGATCAGAGAGCATTAGGATGTGGAGAATGTGATAGGGAAGGTGGTGCGGTGGTTGGAATGGTAGAACATGGGGGTTGGATGATGAACAGAGTGTTGGAGCTCAGGAGCTCCAATGAACATATTTTTAGGGGTTTTTTATTTTTGATAGAAATGAAAGGGAATAAAGCATGCTACTACATTAAGAACCAAAATGTGAAGGGAATGATAGAAAAGTAATAGGCTTCACTTGACTGGAGGGAAGGGAAGCAAAACCACCGGAGGTGCTCCGGTGATAGGGTTTAATCGCCCCAAATTGATCTTTTCACCGCCTTGGTCCACTGGGAGCTCCTTCCGATCACGGAGGGTTCTCTCTCGATCGTAATTCCAAGGGGTTGAGATGAATAATGAGGGATTAAGGACAAATTGAAACTTGGAGGAGAAGTTAAATAGAAGAGGTATGTGGCCATCTTGCGAAGAGGGTTTTGCCCAGATCGATGAAGACCAGTCGAATCTAAAATTAGGGTGTGAATCATAGATCTCCAATTAGTAACTTTCATTCAGAACTCTAGGCAACATGATCATCGTATCATACAGGAAAAAGAGAGTAAATAGAGGAGGAGACGGGTCTGACATGCACAAAGCTCCAAGAGGGGCAATTGAGCCGAGGTCAATGAAGGACCGCCCCTCATTGGTCCACGTCAGACCAGATGAGGACAAAACATGGGAAAATAAAAAATTAAATCGAAATAAAATAGCTATGTATCTTATTAAATAAAAGTTAAAATACAATTTTTTTATTATTTTATATCTTATTTTTAAGTGAATTTTTTAATAACCTTATTTATTAGGTATTAATTTTTACAAGTGCACTTATAGATGTATTTACCTATGTTTTGAGTATTTTATTTTTTTTGTATTTTTTTATTTTATTATCATATATATTTTTATTTATAGTAAATTTAAATATATTTTTACACATTTTTATTTTATTTTTCTAAATTTATTTACATACTTAAATAAATAGGGGTATTTACATTATAGGTATAGTATATCTACATATTTTATCCCATGATTTATTTAATACATTTTAATGGTTTTATTTTATATTTATATTCTTAATATGCGTTGAATAGTATTTGTAAGTATTTAAAATATAAAAAAGTCAATATATAAAGAAGAAATTATATGAATAGCATATACATGTATATATTACAATCAAATAAATTCCTTTAAACCCCCAAATACATTACATTCATCTAATTACATGTTAAAATATAATAAAATATGGAATAAAAATAAAGTAGAACTTTATAAACGAGGGTATGTGTAATGTATGTGTATTTGAGTATGGATTTTTATCTAATAGTGTGTGTGTTTAACTAAGGCTATATGTATTTTCTTTTTTTCTAATTAAATAACCATCTTCTGATTATTTATCACGTTAAAGTTTAATCAATGTTCTCATAAAAAATTTAATTAATGTGGACATGTGTGCCACATCATTTTGTAGTTAGCTAGTAATAAGGTTAAAATATTAATTAACTATTAAATCGCATAAAACACCATACACATTGTGCATCCCTCCGCATTGGGAGCATGGTGCGTGGCTTTGCACAATGGAAGACTTGTGCAATACATTGGAGATTTTATCACTTTCAAAGCATTATATTTTTGCTTTTTTCACAAAATTATTGGACTCACTTCGGGATGGGATATCTCAGTCCAATAGTCATGTATTTTGATGTGTGTCCCAAATAATGTTATAGTAAACACTATAGTTAAGCATAAATTTAATGTCACATAGCTCCATATCCCTATCGTAAACCATAAATCTATGTAAATGCCTAATCAACATAAATGGTTATATTTTACTTATATTTTTTAGTCATCTTATGTAGCACATACATATGCAAGATGCAAGTTATCTGTAGATTACAATATTTATGTTGGCTCTTCCTTGTCTGAAGGTTCTAAAGTAAGGGAGTCCTTAAAGATTCAAACACTAAAACAAGGCTAGTGTTGATACCTGTTAGAGTTTATATCTGAGCAAAGTTTTCGACAGTATAACCCCATTCCTATCTTGTATACCATATCAATCTTAATAGACTTTAGCTATTGTTACTTCAGTGATATTTTAAAGTTTACCAAGCTTGATTTATGAGGTATATTGAAGGGTGTTGGGGAAGAAAAGTTGGAAGGAAAATTTTGTGTCACTTTCCATTGACGTCTAGACTAAGAAGATCGAATTATTGTAAGGAAACAATAAACAAGATGTTATGGCATGAAAATCATACTCTTTAAGAGTAAATGGAAAATCCACTGATTCATAGTATTGGAAAATAATAATGTATGCTTTCCCATCATTTGCAAATGAAAAAAAAAGGAATTGTCTTATAGAGTGAATGGAGACAATTCCCAATAGACTGAGCTGAAGTAAAATCTATCTCTCAGATGAAGATTATCACATAAGCGTCTTTCGTCCATTGCTCAGTCAATAAGAAAAGTAAGAAAATGTCTAATGCCAAAACAAGAGAAAGATGCTACTGAATTGTATGTTTTAAACATTTGTAAAGAAATTACACCATATGTCGAGTATGTTTATCTCTACATCATGTTTTTGAAATTATTGATTATTTTAACTTGTTAATAATGTTCATTTCATCTATAATTGGGATTTCAGAAATTAATTTAATAACGAGAACCCGTCATGGAATGATGATCAGATTGTGAGTACTTATTGACTTCAATTTCCGGAATGGTTTAAGAATTAAATGAAAGTGCTTAATGACAACGTAGAAAGTTCCAAAATGTTGCAATATTTTTCACAAGGTCCAATTTATCAGGTTCAATCATAAATTGGTTGTTGAATTAATGGTTATTTGTTTCATACGATAAATTCAAGTAGAATTTAAGTGCTCAAAATTATGGGGGTAACGGTGCATGTATCTTGTTACATATAAGATAATATCGACTATAAGGGAATCTTAAAAGAAGTGATGGAAGTGGAGTGCAATATTTCAAGACGTAACAAGATTTTTCTGTTTCAATGTGATTGGTGCGATCCAAAAGAAGGCGTAGTGATTGATAAAAGGAACAATGTGGTTGATGTTATTTTGTGAAATTATATACAAAGATTTGAATCATTTGTCCTTACTACACAAGTGGACCAAGTATGTTATCTTCCTCAAGTATCAAGAAAAGGAAAAATGTTGAATATTTAATAGTTATATGGATAAATTTTGAAATTATATAAGGAGGACAGTAGTGTAGATGAAGACTCGGATGAAGCTCTCATATCCGATTACGATCATCATAATATAATAGAAACTATTCCTATCATCGATAATATTCCATTGGTAGATACCAAGGTAACATGCACTGATTTAATGGAAGATGGAGAGAATATAAATGAGGATTCTTCTAACAAGGATAGTAATAACAAAAATAATGTTATTTACCATCTTTCAAGTAGTGAAGATTACGGCATAAGATTCAGTAAAGTGTAATATAACTTCTAATGTTCATTTAAATGAACCTTTCTGACTTCTAATTAATTTCATCCATGTTTATTTATAGACGTGACATGTTTTGGACGTGGTGGTTCACATCGATCTCAACGATATGGTGAGTCGTCCACCTCACAATCTCCCTCGCATTGAGGGCAGCCGACATTGCCTACTTTTTAAGGAGTTCCATCTGAGGAGATATGTGCACTTATAGCGTATTACTACTTACTAGTCTCTTGGCATTCCTCCACCTTCAATGTATGGAGGCTTTTACGGCAAGTCGTCCTCTTCACAGATGCTCGAGCCATGCATCACAGATGTCCGAGCCATGCACTATCCCGACTCTAGCACATACTTCTATGGACTTGGCTTTTGCATCTTCTGCACGTCAGAGTGTAGATGTACATGTGCCGTCTATGAGAGGACATACTTCTCATTCATACACGTCTTTACAGATTTCAGTTGACGAGAGGTAAATCATTTGTTTTGTTTGTATCCATATATATGAACTAATTCAAATGTAATGCAATAATCATATTTGCTGCAAAGTAGGTAGGTTTTTATGATGTTTTTGATCTTAATGCTGAGTTTGGAAGGAGGACAATGGCGGGTTGGGCGAATCGTCAAAAGCAAGAAATTAGATAGACAAATTTGTCAAAAGCCACAATCAAATCTGTGTTGAGCTGATAATTTTATCAAATTTATACCATTATTTATATATCTAATTTATGACATATGCTTCTTTATTTCTTATATATATTTTCCTTTTTCATGCTACTAAGTTGGAAAGCGGGGTATCTATTCAAGAGTGGTGAGCCAGATATTCTATTTCCCTTTTAAGATCAATATTTAACCCTCAATATCGAGAAATGGTCCCCCACTTCCTGTAACGAGCAACCTTCATTTGATAAAGCTATATGGAAACACATATTTTAAAGCAAACTGTATTTGATTAAAATATTATGGATTATACTTTTGTATTTAGTAATCATTAATTTTAATTATATGTTTTGGAGTAGTGGGATGCTGGCTTCGCCAACAAAAAGTAGACACTTGGCGGTCTTCCTCCATACTATGTGGAGGAACATCGACATTCTAATTTTACTTATAGTCAGTCATCTTATTCATAGCCTTAGTCATCACAGCAACTAACGCCACATATGGAATCTCAGATGGCGATGACAGTGGAGAAGGTGACCAAGTTGCAGGAAGATTTCACGACTTATATCTAAAAATTTAATTCGAGTGCATTCCAAGTGTATTCTACGTAGAACTATTTTCTCTTAACTATCTTATATATATACACACAATTTCCTTAATGGTCACAAAATTCAACAATGCAGCTAGATGAGGATGAAGAAGAAAAGCAAGAGGAGGAAGAAATTGTTCAAGAAGAAGAAGCCTGGATGTATGCGAGGTTTAAGGAAAAGGAAAAAAGAAAAAAACGAAATCCAAATAGAGTTTGATCTCAAAGATCTTTCAGACGAAGAATAAACGATACCATCATGATGTACTTGCATAATAGAGAATGTCTTTATACATGTATGAAATTTGTATTGGATTCCATGTGTATTATATACATACATTACATTTTATTACAGGTATATCCCTTTCATGTCAAGTTTCATATATTATGTCGGTTATTCTAGATTTGTTGACTTTATGCACAAGATTTCATAATTTGCAAGTTATATCAATAGCTTGATATACAAATAATATCACATGTATGATCTTCAACCATCTCTTAAACACCTCCAGTGGTTTAAGAGCATGTATTACATGTTCGACATGCTTTAAAATCCGTATGTATTAGTTTTTTATTCTATTCTAGTGTGGGACAACACATGTGCATGCCTCGTGATCTCCAAGTGTTTGCCCACCATGCACCCAGACCTCGCTCAACATGTACCCAGCGAGAACTTGGGTGAGCACCACGTGCTCGCCCGTGATGGCAGACGAGCACTAGGAGGGCACTCGTGCTCACCTACGTGGGCTTGCATCCAGATTAACAGCGAGCACGCGTGTTCGCGAGACCACCTCGCGAGCACCTAGCGATTGCTCGATGAGCACATAACAAGGATATATGTGTTCGTCACTACTTCTTTTTTTTACACTGTTAAAACATGACAACGTGACAATTTGGAAAAAGAATTTTCCTCCGATTAGATGAAAAAGGTAACTTCTCTCTTAATTCTTTACGATGTAACATATTTCTTTTATACATCGTTTCTACAACAATAACACTTCTGTCATTTAATGATGCAAGTAAACCATCAAAAAGTTAAAGCATGTTGATATAAATACAAGTTTATATTATTTTTAAAAAATATTGTAAGTAAATAAGGTCTGGAAATTTTCGACACTGGTATTTTTTTTTTTGAAAAAAACAGTCTTGTAAATGACCAGTTACTTACATCTTTTAAAGCAACGGCCAATATACTTCTTAGACATATACTATCTTTTATCGTTGTCAAAGTTCTATTACTTTTCAATGTCATTTTGTTGCTATCATATGCATATAATAAACCAATAAATTAAGATTACGGTATAATTATTGATGTTATAGCCAAAAGTTTATTTAGTATTAGCTTACATTACATGTTATTTCTCCTTGTCATTGTTAACTTCAAATTTGATATTTTGCTTATGTAAATTAAGAAGCCTTTGAAGACTCATAATTATTGCTTATGATTTTTTTACTAATCTATTTTTCATTTATTTTACCCACAAAGTATGATTTCTTTGTGTTCTCTTGGAAACTGATGTGAGCCAATAGCTTGAGGTACTGCCTTTCTTTTCCTCCTTAACACTTTACATATTAATATTCCATAAATTATCCTTATCAATTAAACATTAAGAATGTTTGTTGGTTTTTTGGGAAGTAAGTATACCATGTATTCCCTTCTTTAAAAAAAGTTACAGGAGTCAAACAAAGAAAAATGCCCAGCCAGCCATGGGAGGCCATCTACAATGTTTGTTGGTTTACAATTATCATAACATCTTTCTACTAATTTGCCATGTTCCATAACTACTTGTTTAGTTGCTTTCAATGATATTAAAAAAATATTGACCGAATGACTCTATGAAATTACGTCGATACTTCCACTTACGGGTTACGTAGGAGACATCTCTATTTTTCCCCGAGGGATCCTTATACACTGCTTAACTTTCAATTCACCTTCGACCATCAAATTAAATGTGAATAACCCATCTTCCTCTCTTTGAAACAGGGAGCGCTTCCGGTTCTGTCTGTGCTTCAAACAATTGTTTTCTCCATATTACCGTATCTCTAGAGTCAATAATTTTCTATAAAGAACTACTGAATTGCCGTTAAAAAAGGTAAATTTGCCGACGGTATTCCTTTCGGTATTTAAAAAAATTCCACTTATATATTTTTTAAAACCAACGTACCATATAGATAATAAAGGTGATTTCTCCTACAATGGAATATGAAAATAAATCAGATACTATATGGTTAGTTGCAGCCTATAAATTTATGATAGTATATTTTATTTTTAAAGCATTAATTGTTATTGATTTTTCATATAATTTAGTGATTCTGCAATATCAAGTTGAACTCTGAAGTAATACGGGGTATGTAAATTATATTTCCCAACTTTCTAGTCCATATTATCCGTTGTGATGGGAATCGACAACCAGAGACGGATTAAGATACGAGCGGATGCGCAATCGATCACCACCATGAAGCACATGAAAGAAAGAACAAGCAGATATAATGGCGGTCGGTCATCTCTCGCAACCATCAGAGAAGAAAGATCACTATAAATTAGAACAAGTACAACTCTCTCCGTTCTCTCGCTCTCTCATATCTTCTCTCTCTTCCCCCTTTCTTTAGGGGTTACATTATTCTTGTGGTGGTATCGAGGCAGTGCCTCCACCCCCTATATAGTTACAACCATATACTCATATTCCCAATAAGATTATAAATAGAACACAACCCAACTACCATTAGGATTAGGAGTCCAATCCCAATAGGATTGAAATTCTAATTTGACTTTAATCCTAACAATCTCCTCGATGAGTTGAATTTCATCCCTATCTTTTTATCGTCTTGAGTCTGCACTAGGCTATCCTCGTCATATGTAAGTCTCGTTAGCAAGAACTCACCGCCTCTGCGTGACGCACCCATCGCTGGGTGCCCTCAACGTGTCACCTTGCACGATCTCCTGTCAGCCGTCACTAGCAGACTTCTTCGACGCTTTTAGTCAATTTCTCTAAGAGATCACTATATCATGGTTTCTGAGGATTGCACATCTGTTGCATTGCATCGTCTCGTCGACATCGAATCTCATGATCCGCCACATCGTATCCCTTGCTGTCTGGAACCAGACTCTGATACCGGTTGCATCATGCCCCCTCAACAACACTGAACCCGACTCTGATACCAGTTAATGAGACACAATCTGGTACCAACTCTGCTTTGATACCAGTTGATGGGAACCGTCAACCGGATACGGATGCGGATACGAGCTGATGTGCAATCGACCACCACTACAGAAGCACGTGAAATAAAGAACAAGCAGATATAACAGTGGTTGGTCACCTCTCGCGACCACCGAAGAAGAAAGATCAATATAAATTGGAATGAGTACAACTCTCTCCGTTCCCTCGCTCCCTCATCTCTCTCTCTCCCCCCTCCTTTTCTAGGGGTTATATTGTTCTTGTGGTGGTATTGTGGCAATGCCTCCACACCCCCTATATATATAGCCCAATTACAACCATATAGTCTTATTTCCAATAAGATTATAAATAGAGTCACTTGACATTACATTCATATATATATATATGAGGAAAGGGAGCCTGGTGCTGGAAGCAGACAAGCTCCTTGCTGCACTGTGTGGAACCGTTGGATCGAAAGAGTTACAACTGTTGGATTAGTAACAAAATAAACCCATCTACAGATCCCATCCCCGTACTCCCTCCCAGCTGCGCAAGCATGGCCTCTCACCGGAGGCACCGAGCCTCCTCCTTGCCTACCTTCTTCCTCCAGCGGCGCATGGAGGAGCCTCTCGTACCTCCCCTCAACGCGCCCCCACTCGCCTCCAGTGGCGCAAGCTACTCACTGTCGCCTTATCTCCTCTCGCCCCCATTGATGATAGCCCGAATATGCATGGCACCATAGGTAGGAAATCCCATCCCTGCAGCATCCTCGCTCACTTGCATCGCCGAAGACACATAACCCCGCCTCCTCACTCTCACACCTGCGGGAGTCGAAGGATGCCCCTTGCCTCCTTGCTCGTGCGCTTGAGGGAGCCGAAGGACGTTGTCGTGCCTTCTCTTTTGCACTTTTGCAAGGTTGAACACCTAAAAAATCCTTACGTACCCATGCTTGATCTTCACATTAAAAAAGGCTAATTTTGTTTACTATAATACCTCTTCTATTTTCCAGTGAACTATCACATACTGATAGACATGAAGCAATTTATTTTAATTTTTATTTTTAGTGAAATCAATTATCTTCGAGTCGTTTTCCCCCAATTGCATTGCAGTTTTTATATATTACTACTAATTATGTAGAACGCAAGAAACTTCAAAATAAATAACGCGATTGCATTTTTTGATTTCTAAATAAAGTTCTGTTTAGATTTTGATGAAAAACAGTTGCTGTAAGATGTTGAGCATACTCGTAAGATGTTTAGCCTACTCTTACGATGTTATTTTGTTAATTTGAAATAATGTTCTAACTCAATGTCTGATGTGAGTCAAGAGGACAGAAAACTCCATCTTTCTCATCAAGCATTTTGAAGACCGGATCATGTATTGTATAAACTAAATCGGGGTCATGTTTTGGTGGCATATACTTCGTTCGTTTCACTTTCATGAGCAATGTACTTGACTATTTAGTACATCTGATGATATTCTTTCATATATGCAAAAATAGCATCTGTAAAATATTGCAATCATTGTGCAATCTTCCTCCTAGTGCTTGTATATAGGATGTGACATACTGGTATAGTATACCCCAATCCAATGCAATCTCAAATTTAATTTGATCTTCTTTTTAAGTTTTCTTTCAATGTGTAGTTTGAGTGGCTTTGATTAATATTGTACTTAATTTTGTCCAGCAGTTACAGATTCAAGGATATCTCCAAATGGAAAAATGGGAGAGACAATGTTATTTTCTCCATAATGACTATCCTTAATAATTGACTGCGGAAGTCCTGAAGCTGAAAAAGTAACGCAAGCTAAGGGCTCTACAACAGATACTATTCCAAAGGAAGACATGGAGACATAGATAATGTTTTTTTCTTTAGCGCATGACATGTATGAGTGGTCCTTTTTCTTAAAATGAAGGTATAATGGACTCCTACATATAATCAATTTCCTTGCATTGATTTGGATTAGAAAATGATCAAATACATCAAATGGAGCAAGAGTGTCAACTAGGCATCATTTTCCTGGAAAATTCCTCCAACAACAGGCATTAATGGCACACTTTAAATTAAAAAAAATATTATCCAGGTCACATGGTGCAAGGCAACATGGGCTCTGTAACATTGCAACCCAAAATATACTAGCCATGTAGCAACAAATCGAGGCGATCGTCCGTCACTCCTATCCAAAAGGGAAGGAATTTTCGTTGTTAACATGTATCGACGCACATCTTTAACCAAGCTTCTGAAGTCACCAGCCTTGCATTTTCAATTGAAGTCAAAAAGTATATACTCAAGTTAGAGACCATCCGGATTCTGAAATGATCACACTAGGCTCCAACGAATGCAAGAACATAAGAGCCTTACTATTTCTAAAGCAGTGCGAGTAAGTTTTGGTCAGGTTTAGTGTAGAGTTTGAATTGGTCTTAATAAAAAGACAGCCAAAAATGTAACTATTAGGTATGTAACCCAACACAAGGGATTGAGCTTCTAGGTAGAACATATGATGGTGCCTCCAGATAGCTTACCTCATACACAAATGCACATATAGCATATTGATTTTAGTCACATTCTCTGGCAAGTTTCCATTTGAGAATGCTTTGAGAACCTTAATGCTGGCTATGTATGCATCTTTAATTAATTCAACAAACTATCATGAATTGCTCTTAGTTGTTAGGAAGGTCTATATTAGCATCTAAGATATCCACAACACATTTCTAAATTTAGTGCAACACTTTCAGTGTGCAGAATATTGATTTCCATTTGCACAACATAAATTTTTTTGTGAGATCAGAAAGTGCAATGCACCTCTCAATCGGATGCTAATGTTGTCCACAATTGCCATGGAGGGTAACATAGACGATTGGCATTTGGCAGTAGTATTAACTTCATCAATTCTAGAAAGTAGCATGATCTGCATGTTTAAGAGAGATATGTTAGCTTCTCATCATTTCCAATGGCTTGTTAAAACCCAATTGTCACATTAATAAACTCAATGGTTATAAAAGAGAGCCATTTTGATAGAGAGAGCAACCATGTTTGAGAATTTGCCAAGAAATTCAACCATTAAGATCTGGATAGTGATGATTTGGATAGTGAGGGTGTAACTAATGAAGACGATAGAGACTTTGCTTTTCAGTGTGCTTTCGAATATATTAAAGCAATTTTAGATCAGCATCATCACCAGAAAGATCGAAAGATCTATAGCCTTTGACTTGGCGGCGACGAGACGAAGTTATTGAGAGGAAAGGAGGTGTCGATAAGAGAGAACTATGAAGCCAGGTCACGGTGAGTGGAGAAGCAGTTGATGAGGAGGGAAGAGTGCGCCTCTGGAGGTGGAAGGCACACGGGCGTGTCAGATAGGAGGAAAGTGACGCTGAAGGAGGAGGGCATGCGATGGTGCCGGCGATGATAGGGCTGCCATCAATGGAGGCGAGAGGAGATAGGGCGACAGTGAGTAACTTGCATCGCTGGAGGCAAGCGGGGTGCGCTGAGGGGAGGTACGAGAGGCTCCTCCATGCGCCGCTGGAGGAGGAAGGTAGGTGAGGAGGAGACTCGGTGCTGCCGGTGAGAGGCCATGCTTGCGCAGGTGGGAGGGAGTACGGGGACGGGAACTGTAGATGGGTTTATTTTGTTACCCATCCAATGGCCATAACTCTTTCGATCCAACGGTTCCATACAGTGCAGCAGGGAGCTTGCCTGCTCCCAGCAGCAGGCTCCCTTCCCCCCCCCCCTCTCTATATATATACACACACACTTAAAAGATGAAATGATGAGGTAATTTAGATTTCTTTTATGAATGTTTATGAATAAAACAATATCAAGACAACATAATTATATCTCATTTCAATATGTATATTTGTAATAATGTAACATCGGTTTTTTAGAATCTCATATGCAACGGGTATTTCTTCCTAAAATCTATTTTACAACCATTGAAGCTTCACTTAAAAAAACACAATAAAGGCAATGATGATAATATTTCTTGAGCTTTACATACATGTATTTATTCTTAGGTAATGGAGTGGCGAGGTAATTTAGATTTCTTTTTAAAGTATATTGCAACCAATTGATGATGCCGACTTTCAAAATCTGAGCCTCCATATTATATATTATTTCCACTCTGATAACTTTCATCTTATTTCAGTTCATACATTTCACATTAATACACTATTAAAATTTCGTTATCTCAATCAATGTACAATGGATGGAAAGTTTTTACATTGAAACTATGAATTTATCTGGAAGATAATTACAAAATATTTATTGACATATTGAAAGACATGTTAAAATGCTTATGGAGCAATTTTGTTCTTTTTATTGGTTTCCCCCACTTTGCAGAGTCAAGAGTGCCACATGTTTTTCCTTCAGATCATTCTTAGGTAAGTGTGCAAACGGCTACAGATATATCCCTATCCGATCCACTACTATATCCAATTTATATATTTTTTAACATTTATATCCGTATTAAAATGGATACGGATAAATATCATTTTGATATCCGCAAACATCCGCATCTGTATCCGTCCATTTTCGAATATAAATATAGTCAAAGATTTATTTTTAACCATATATAACATAATTATATACCTTCTTTTACCATATTTACATTATTTTTATGATACAAACACATCTAGTAAATCTATATCATGTGTTTTCCATCCAATTCATATATATTTAAATCGATATTATAGAGTATTTCTAACATTACTCGTATGCGATCGTTATCAGTTTTATATCTGTATCCGTTTTTTAATGATATGGTAAGATAGTTTTAATATCCATCAATATCCATATATGCATCCGTATTCGTATTCAAAAATGGATAATGATACAATACTATCTATATCTGTATCCGTCCATTTACATCTCTATTCTTAGGCCTTGTTCATTTGAAAAATATGGGGGTGGAATAAGGGGTCAATTCCCCGATCAGTGCGGTGCTCAAGACTACAACTATTCACATCCACGTCTCATTATTTTACCTTATTTCACCCTTGTTCATATCTTTATTCCACCTTAGCTATCCTTATTCCACCTTATTCTTCTTATTCCTATCTTTCCAACCGAACAAAGAATAGACCCTTATTCTCTTTATTCTACATCTTTATTCATATTTATTCCAACACCCATTTAGAGTAGTGACAAAAGCAAAAAATATGTAAAAAAATAGAGATTATTTTTTTGTTATGTCAGCTCATGTTAGTGCAAATAGTTTTGAATAGTTATATTTTATAAAACTGTTGTGCCGAGAGATTTGTTTGTTTTTAATTTTGATTTATTTTTTAGTATTATTTTATTTCTGAATGACCTCTTGTCAACATTAACTTTAAAAATTCTGCTAACTGAAAATGTAATGATACTTATTATTTTATATTTTATTGTATACACAAACAATTACATAAACTTGCACTTACAGTTTAGAAATTAACAAATTTACACTTCTTCCCTTATCTCTTTGTCATAGAGTACTTCGATGTAATGTTCTTGATTGAATTCTAATACTAATACTCTAAATTATCATTTACTTCCCTTTTGCTTTAATTTTGTTTATGATTAAAACATAAAAATTTCTCATAATTTTGCTTCTTTTGTAACAGTTGAATAATTCTACATGGAGCTTAGTTATATTTCTGATATCAATATAAAAAGTGAATTACAACATCAAAGTTAGGATAGTACGGCTTTGGGATTACTACAAAATGACTAATAGTACCGAGATAATAAGTCATGGTTTCATGGTTATCGATGAAAAGGTGTGTTTAAGATTCAACTCTATAACACTTTAGAATATTAGTTGCATTAATTGATAATATTTTCAATTGTTATAAGACACTCCGATGGAAGGTATAATTAAAGTAGAAGATTTCATTATACTTCAGATGTAGTTAACAAGAGGGCCACACTTAGATTATATCGAATTTCATTGTTTGTCATAACAAATCAAGTTTTAGAATTGTGGAATGATTTGATTTTAAAGTTTAACTTCAGTTAAATATCATCCTGAGATCGTCCGCATCGTTCCAATATACAAATTTTCATTTGTCGACTTCGACGATAATGCCCCAACAATTTTCAAAAATACATATTTAATAGGTATATAAAAGTGTATTGTTATTTAAGTTTAAATTTACAATAATCTCTTTACTATTGTTATTTTTTCAGATATATATGGCAAGATCATTTTAACAATTCAAATAGGTGACATATGAGCCGGCTAAGAAAGGGCGAGGACGGCCCAAGAAGTGTTGGAAAGAGACTATGCGAAGGGATCTTAGTTTTTTGGATATAAGTCCGAGATTGACCCAAGATAGATCTAAATGGAGGCGAAGAATCCATGTAGCCTACCCTACTTAATTGTGGGAAAAGGCTTTGTTGTTGTTGTGAAATAGGTGACATATACGAAGAAGAAGGATCAATGCAAAAAAAAACTAAATAATTCAAGATGTCAGGTTAGACTTTTCACTTTTCATTAGAAAAACATTTTGTGTATGTGTATTATTAAAAACTAATGCAATATTTTTATTAATTAATTCTTTTAATTTTAAATATTAATAGTGGCAACTAATTGTTGGTTACATTGGGGGGGGGGGGGGGTAGGACATAGTTCTTCATAAGCACAAACATATGATCGATGTCTTTTTAGCTATGAGTAGGGGTGTGTATGGGGCGGGTACCCGCCCTGTGCAACCATAATCCAGTCCGATCCATCAATAACGGGTCAACGGATCGACCCGACCTATTCCAATGGTACCCAACTAACGGGTACCCAAATTATTTGCATGGATCTTGGTTATCCGCGGGTACCCGCGGAACACTTACCTAAAAAAATCAGCACTCAAATCAACATCAAGAAATACCCAATACGACTCAAGTTTGTTGCACATTTGTATGTGCATGTTGTGAATCTGCAAGCCGAGCTAATGTGTCTCCAAACGCATCTGGAAACGCTCAAGCGCCGACGCCCTTGCCGCCACCACCGCAGCTCCCTCCCCCACCGCCCTTCTCGATCTCCGACCTCCCGCCCTCATCCACCCTGCCAGCTGTGCTCGATCTCGCAACGCTCTTCGAACCGGTGATCTACGCTTATTCAGCAAAGAATTCTGATTAACTTTTTCTAGGTTTTAGATAGTATGGAAGTAATTAGGTTCATGGAGGTGATGGTTATTGAGGAGAAGAGGTCTGTCAAAAATAGATAACCCCATTAATTAGTGGTGTTAATCGCCTCATTACATGACATGATTATCTGTGTTCCACTAATCTCTTTTCAGTAAGTATCACTACCACAAATATAATTATTTAATAAACTAAAACGGTCAACATACCTATTCAATGTAAAACTTCTTTCTAATTCTAGTTGCACCACATGATAATTAAATTTAATACCCTCCCTAATCTTCAAAGAAGCCATCATGGTCACTCCAACAGTAGGCGAGGCAGAAGGAGCTGCGGGCACGCCGGCGGAACGGGTTGTCCCGTGGGTATCCAATCCCAATTGGGTCGGTGCCTCGAAATTTATGGGTCAAATTACACTGGTTACCCCGCCCGTGATGTGATATTGGATATCAATGGTTTTGGGTCAACTTTTATGTATAGGGTCGGGTATGCGTTCAACCCAAAATCGTGCACAGCCCTAGCTATGAGCATCTGAAGCTTAAAGGATATCTTTACGTTTATTTTTCTTCTGCATCCTAATAATAAGTTTCAGTCATTCAACATAAATTATCTTATCAATTCTCTCATAGAAAAAATGTCTGCATGTTCAGTCGATTTACATTAATCTTGAAATAACTGAAGTTCAAAGACTCCACGGAGGTAGTTTTCTTAAAACACTACTTTATGAAAATAAAAGTATAATACTCAATTATACTATTTTCTGTTCTTTTCTATTTTATGACTCAACTATAGTTTACAACATTAAACTCTGGCTGTTCATCTAACGGAAGCTTCTGACCACTCATCGACCAAGTTAGCATCACTTTACTTTGTTTAATGGTTTTTTTCTGATTTAAATATATTACGTAATCATATAGATCGAATTTATTTTACTTTTTTTTTCAAGTAGCTGCTATTGCAATATGGAAGATGTTGCTCAAGAAAAGGAAGATATGCCAAGTTGCGTTATTTTTGTTTAAATTTTACCGCAAGTATACAAAGTTGTTTTTGTAATATGTGTCGTAATTCGGACAATTGCCATGTGTTCACAATATTATTTTTTCTTTTTTGAATTAGTGTTTAAATGTATTATTGCTTTTAATATAACTGTTTTTAAGGAATAGGTACAACTTACCGAAAATTCTATTTACGTGTAAGTTAGAAGAAATTCCAATATTTACTGAAAATTCTTATTTCATAATATTAAGACACATGGATACTTGTTTCTCACGATTATTTCTTTGGTTTTTATCGTCCAGTGCGTGGGGATCTTCTTTCCCGGTCAATTAATCATATTATTCGCAAAAAACACGAACCAAATGAGCGAAGACCAGTAATAATTTCCAACTTCGGCCAAAAATCCCATTCCCTCGAATCCCCTGAGACGTCGGTCCCTCACGAAAACCCCTCGCCCCCCGTCGTCTCCGGCCACCACAATGCCGGGCGAGACGAAGCGGTGCCTATACGAGGTCCTCGGGGTGAGCCGCGACGCCTCCGCGGACGAGATTCGCTCCGCCTACCGCAAGCTCGCCCTCCAACTCCACCCTGACAAGGTCGCCTCGGCCGGCGGCCCCACCTCCCACGCCGCCGCCACCGCCGCCTTCCAGGAGCTTGTCAACGCCTACGAGGTCCTCTCCGACTCCCGAGAACGCTCCTACTACGACTCCCACCGCTCCCAGATCCTCTTCGCCGATGCCTCCACCACCTCCTCCTCCAAAAGCTCCTTCTCGTCCTTCTTCGGCGTCGACATATTCTCCTTCTTCTCCTCCTCCGCCTACTCCGGCTTCTCCGACACCGGTCGCGGATTCTACCGCGTCTACGGAGACCTTTTTGCCTCCATATACGACCAGGAGCTCAAATTCCGGTCCCGGATGGGCCTCCCATCCGTTGCGGTCCCGCCGGCACCTCTGATGGGAAACCTGGACTCGCCCTACGCTCAGGTGACGGCTTTTTACGGGTATTGGATGGGGTTTTGCTCTGTGATGGACTTCGCATGGGTGGACGTGTACGATGCGGCAGCTGGGGAGAACAGGAGGTCGAGGCGGGCGATGGAGGAGGAGAACAGGAAGCTGAGGAAGAAGGCCAGGAAGGAATACAATGACTCGGTAAGGGGGCTGGCAGAATTCGTGAAGAAGAGGGACAAGAGGGTGATAGATATGGCCCTGAAGAGGAAGGAGGAAGAGGAGAGGAGGAGGGCGGAGGTGCAGGAGAGGAGGAAAGAGGAGGAGAGGAAGAAGGCCGAGAAGGCGAGATTGTACGAGGAGCCTGAGTGGGCAAGGATTGATGATGAGGAGGAGGAGGAGGAAGTGATATTCAAGGATGAAGCTGGGAAGAAGGCTGGCGAGGATGAGTTATTGTACTGCGTTGTTTGTAGTAAGAAATTCAAGTCGGAGAAGCAATGGAGGAATCATGAGCAGTCAAAGAAGCACCGAGATAAGGTTGCTGAGCTTAGGGATGCACTGTCAGACGAAGAGGATGGTGAAGCGATCAACCGTGATGTTGATGTGGAAGAGGACATCGAAGCTAACAAGGATGATGAGGTCGATGGGGAGAAGGACCGAAAAGTGAGCGAAGATGATGGCGATGGGGATGATGGAGAAGTTGACAAGCACGATGCTGATGAACTTTGTGAAGAATTCCATGATTCAGTAAGACTCGAGGAGGAAAAAGATGGTGTTGCGCCTTCAGGATTGAATGACCAACATGAAGAGGAGGACACCATTCTTGAAGCTATGGTGTCCGGTCACAAGAGTAGGAAGGGTGACCGAAAGGATCAATTAGATGATTCTTTCACTGAAGTTTTTCATAGTCGCGATGAAAGTGAGGAAGATAGTTCTATGACATATGATAACAGGAAAAAGGGATGCAGAAACCGAGCAAAAAGAAAAGGCGGCAAAGGTAATGTTGATGAATCCGCGCCGAAGAGAGATTTAAATGAGGCTACCAAGGATCGGGATGGACTTGAACACATAGAGGATGATGCAAAGGATATGGCGCCTTCTTCTGTGCATCCAGTTGATGCCAAACGGAGTAATACAAGCGATCACACATCTGCAAAGTACCCAAAAAACAAAAAGCAGCAGGTCGACGAGAGGGGTTCTAATCGAGGAAAGAAAAGCAAGGTAATAGCAACAGTACTTGTCTGTTGCTCTGAAATTCATCCTTTGTCTTGCCATTTATTTTTACATAACTAACCTCAATCAACAAAAACTATCGACAGTAAAAATGTGAGTGGAGGAGAAACTCGTCAAAAGTGCATACTTTTGCAATTTTCAATTTTATGTGCTTATGATTTTTGTAATTCAGTTAGGGTGAACTTAGACATCACGACCTTTCCAGTTGACTTCGTAACTATTTAATATAATTCAGCAATTCATACAAATTAGTATCTTCTGAAATGTTATGGAAGCTGAAACAATATTCTTGGAAAACAGAAGCCATAAATGAAAAAATCTGAGTGAGGTCTCAACTGTTATAAAATTTCTTGTTGCACATGATATTACTTCCCAAACATGCTTCTCAAAGCTAGAATCTAAATATCTCTGACATTAACCTTTCTACACTATTCATGAAATTCATTAATTAATACAATTATTGCTTGGGCTGGTTTGGGATCCACCATCTTTGTTAGAGTCATATAATGTTCATAGACTAGAGTAGCAAACACACTGATTTTATATTCTTGAATATATTGCTGGCATTGCTGCACAATCTTATTTTGGGGTGATAGGTTTGAAGTATAAAATCTGCATCTATAGAAGGCAATTCATCATGTATATCTAACTACGAAGTAACTTATAAAATCTCTCACTAGAATAAATATATAAAAGGCATACATCAACATGTTCCCTTTAATCTAATAGATTATATCATTTTTTAACAAGAGGTGTAAACACACACATGTGCTTGCCCCAAGATTTGAACCTTGATCCTTCAGGTGGTTGTGCCTACTGCACTACCAAGAAACCATTGAAGTAGGTTCAGTCTATGAATAGTAGATTATATCATTATAAATATCAAGGAAAAAAAGGCCTCTAGACAGTTTAGTGTACAACAAACTCTGCAGTGAGGCAGCGCTTGAGGCACGAGGCACACAAAGAGGTACCATCTCAAGGTTATAGCCTTAGGTGGGTCATGTTCCATAGTTTATCCCTAACCTTCCGACCCCAAACCTAATGCTGTGACTGCTTTTCCATTATTGCACTGCCTGCTAGCCTCTATGTGCTCCTCCATCACCTCGTCTCTTGCTCATATATCATTGCTAGCTCGAGTTTAGCAAGTCTTTTTTACTGAAGCCTCTTTTCTTCTTTTTTTATGCTTCTGTATTGTTGTTTTTCTTTTAATATTAGCTATATAGTTTACTTTATCGTTTGTTGCATACTCATGTAGTATTGTATAGCACTTATGCAATATTCGATCGAATGGATCGAATATTCGGACCGAGTATGTGGTGCAGGGGGGGGTCACCGATCAAATAGACTCTACTCGATCAATATTTGGTCCAACTTGAATACTCGGCTTAGAATATTTGGGTAATCGACTTACTGTTGATTTTATTTATTTATTTATTTGTTTATTAAGGATTCTCATTTATCCCGATATCACGACAAATGTTAAAGCTCCATATATGTAACTTGTTAATTGGTACTTTTGTCTTCGACTCTTTTTTTGAGACCAAAAAAGGGGGAACACGCATTGGTGTCCACCCCAATATATTAATTAAAAATTATAAAACAAAGCAGATTACAAAAGCCAAGATTCAAGTAACCGCTTGTATTGGAAGCACACATTCTCACAATAGAAACGATACCCAGAAAAAAGGCATCATTACGAGCCAACTAAATAGCCCAAAGCATCATCGTCGAAGCCAGAATCTCCTTTCTTTGCCGACTGAGCCCCATAAAGAGAAGACCAAAAGGAATCGAAATCACGGGTGCATAACCAATCCAATCCCGCCTCAATCCAGACTGTCGATGAGACACGACAACAGAAGAGAAGGTGCTCCAACGTCTCAATGTCTGTGTCAAACAAGGGACATCTATCTTATACCACTTGGAAAAGCTTGGTGCAACGATCACGAGTCAAAACACGCTTACGTCTAAAGAGCCAGAGGAAGAAATCAATCCTTTCAGGAAGACAAAGCAACCAGATGAGTTCACAATCCTGAATCATAGCGTCCGAGAGAGGCTGGAATGGCACCATACGCCTTGCGTACCGAGAATGGTGCGATCTTCCAAATCCAGTGGTCCAACCCGGAGGAGGGCCTACCCACCTGCCCAAGGGAGTCCAAAAGTCGCATGAACTCCTCCAACCTCTGATCAGAGAAAGATGTATAAATATATAAGAATATATATTTATATGTATGTATATAAGAATATATATTAGACATAGTTTTTATATTTAAAAATAATTTAAAATACATAATCAAATAATTCCAAATATTCTTCGGAATACCCAATATGCTTTATTCAGTGACCCGTCTGATTGAATACTGAATTCCGACTTCCGCAATACCGGTGCATAGTACTAGTGCGACTATAATACAAAACCTAGTTACTTGTAGTTATAGTTCATAATCCCATGAACAAATAACAATTATGATAATGGTTACTTATAATAGTTATATGTTAAGTTAATGGTTGTAAAGACCTATCATATAATTAGGCTTCTGGATATTTATCTCCTTGGGCCTCTTATGATAGCATCCAATTGTATGTTATAAAAAGTCCCTTGCATCAATTTTTTAGGGATAGTGGAGAGAGTGAAGTCGAGAAGACTCAAGGACGTTGAAAGAGACGACTGAGTGCCCTATATTGGGGATGGACGACCATGGGCCCCCACATTGGCCAATGACACGTGCATATGCATGAAGGCGTCGTTTTGAAGTTGGTGACATCGTAGAGGGTCTTCAAGACTATGAACGACTTTTGGGAGAAGAGTGAGAATGGTCAGTGACGAGAAGTATGAAAGCTAATGATGCAACACAGAATTTGGAACTAGGGCAAAATTAGGGTTGTCATCCGTTCCGATCGAATTTGAGTCGTTAACTAAAATGAGTGTTAGTCATTATTTATGAGCCCCTTGCAGCTTCAAATTTTATTTTTTAAATGCATTCTCATGTTAACTCTAATTAGTTAATAGGTTGAGTATTCGAGGTTGTCAAATTAGGGTTTGTAAGAGTTTCTTTTTCTTGAATTAAAAATTGTAATCCCATCCTTTCTCCTTATGAAGAGGCTAATGGGCATAACATAGGGCAATATAAGTTCGAGTTTCTCCAATTATCCTTCCCTTTCTCCCTCACCCTCTCACGCATCTACACGTTTCCCTACCAAAATACCATGTAACATGCGTGTTTCTCTTCTTCCTCTCACCCTTTATATTTCTTCCTCTTTCTATTTTTTCTGCATCAGTTAGTACCAGAGCAGAATGTATATGTGTCATCCTGCTTATCTGACAATTCTTCAAGGCATTTGAGGAAACACGTAGTGAGGATTCACAATATCATTAAATGCATGTAGAAATGAAAGAGTCACGCTCATAGATGCTCAAGATCTATTCAAAATTACGAGATACAATGAAGTTAATGTGTGATCCAAGACTTTTACAATAGCTAAACCACCATGATATTGGTGCGTTGGAGCAGACACTGACATCTGAAGCCAATTCTAACATAAAGGAAGGAAAAGATCTGGCTTCTTCTACACTTGTTCTAGGTTATGCAATGTTTCCACTCAAAATTGATTACTAGAATGGAAAGAGATGAGCGGTGAGGGGAACTGAACTGTGGTGCAACATCGTCGCCTCCTCAGCATGCGACGTCGAGCGACCAAGCACAGAGGGTTGCTACCGAAGGGTTGAAATGATTTTAGGGGGTGTGTCTTTGCCGTGGTGACCATGGACATTTGGTGAGATTCTGTAGAGACCCGGTTAGATGCTTCATGTGTGGGCAGAATGGACACCGTCAATCTCGCTGCCATCGATCTCAGAAATGGAGGCCTAAAGCGCATGTCCCTACGATGGAGGAGGGACCTGTGACTGTTATTAGTTGGTGTTTGCAAAAGAGATGGCCGATGCCTTGCAAATGTGATGTCAGACATCGGCTTGTGCCATTGGAAGATCGTTTGCGGGAGATGTTATCAAAATAGAGGGTTTGTTGTATGTGCTCGAGGGCTATCTAGGGACGACATTTTGACGTTGCTTAATCTTAATGTTAAGGCGACCGGTTGGGTGCACTGGAGGCAACCAAGCATTCACAATGGAGCTGTGAATGCTCAAGCTTTGCGGATTGTTTCGATCAAGGGCTTACCTTTGCTCCGCAGAAGCTTTGAAGTAGCGAAGAACCGAGGTATTGTTTCGAGTGGCCTTTATCCTGGTCAGCGGTTAGATGTGGTTGTTGTAGCCTCGGAGATCGCCCAACCATTGCCGTTCTCCCTCGACGTCAGGTTTAAGGGTTCTATGCTATGCTTGGAAGTACGTGAGGTTGCAGCTTCATCGTTGCTTGGAAACGAAGGCCGATCAGAGCTCCTACAAGGGGACGGCTCGATGAAGGCGGAGAGGAACGTGGAAGCTGATCGGTCTCTGGATTTTGAATCACCAAACAATTTAGGATATCTTCGTGACTTTTCGAGAAGGGGCGCGATCGCTTCTTTCAGAGCTGATTGAGGGCAGTGTAGGGCTAGAAAACCCATGTATACTGCTGTGTTGATTGAGTCCTTGGAGCCATATATGAGGGACTTGAATAGCGGTGATATAAAGTCCGATGCGATGGGCGGGTCCTCGTATCCAAACCAAATCTGGTCTGATTGGTGGATCCGATTGTGGATTCATGTGATGACTCTTGGCAGGCGGAGACCCGAAACGATGGTGAAGATCGGGCACTGGTGATTGTCAAGGACAACTCGACAAAGTCACCCTTGGGTGTTGGGCCTTCTACAGGACCACAACCTTCCCCGACTCGTGCTTTGGAACATCTTGAAGGAAGGCCCCCCAACACTGACCTAGGGATCCTGAAGGGTTGCCTGAAGCTGCTACCTAGGGAGAGATCGCCTCCCACTTGCTCCAAGCTTGAGGGCCACTATGGGAAGAGTTACGCCCGACATAGCCTGAAAGAATGAAGACAACGGAGGAGGTTCAAGATCTACAACTGCCTTGAGGTTGTGGTGGGGGACTCGTTTAACCTGACTAAAGAAAGTGTTAGTGCCAAAGGATGGTGTTTTTAGTGTAAATGGCCCTATGACGGCAAAGCTGGAGGGCGTGGTGCTTTCAGAGACTCTGTGCCATAGTGGGAGTGGAGAAGCCGTCGAGAGAGGACATCAGCAAGAGGACCCACTGGTAATTGACCCGATGGTGCCTGGGACCATCTTGGAGATGGAGGTCCTAGCCTGTGTAGGTGTGGTACCCCCAAATGGGTTTGAGAAGGTGTCTAAATAAATTTGTTGACGTGAAATGTGAGAGGCCTGGGATGACCCGAGAAAAGGTCAACTCTAGGAGATGCTGTGATGGAATATAGAATAGATATGGCCCTGTTACAGGAAATGAAGATTTCTCAGAATTTTGATGCTACTTGGAAAGAGATCGGGGTAGCAAATCGCCTAATTGCAAATTTCTTGCTTCAAATAGGGCTTCTAGAGGCGTACTGACAGGGTGGAATAGTGACAAGTTCAGCATGGAGGGGGTGGAATTGCTGGGAAGACACACGTTATCCTCAATACTCTGACGAGAGGCAGATGTGGTAAAGCTATTCGTTACCAATGTCCATGGGCCGTGCAACGATGCAGATGTATCAGAATTGCTCGATGGTTTGCATATAGCACATGCTTGTTTTCGAGGCATGGATTATTGTTGGAGATTTTATTTGAGGCTCAAAAAGAAGGGGGATACACTCGCTGGTGCTCGCCCCAAGATTATATTAAACTAAAACGGAAAAAGAAGAGAGATACTTACATCGGGGAGGTGGGGTAGAAGGGAGCAGAGGGTGATTAGGAATACAAGAGAAGTAGCCACCACAGATGGGCCGTTAAACTATGAAGTACACCAATCGGAGATAAGTCTATTACCCAAAATGATAACGTTCTCCTGATAAAATCGCATGCCCGAGAAAATAGCGTCGTTCCTTGCACGCCAAATGCACCACAACCGCGCGATAGGAGCCAAAACATCAGATCTGGCCCTCGACCTGTTCGACCAAAGGAGCTCACAGAAGTCTTCAAGATTGTCCGCGCGAGCCCAAGCCACATCGTCCCAGACACCCGCAACCAAGGAGCATCGAAAGAAAAGATGATCGAGAGTTTCGTCGTCATCACCGCAAAGATGGCAGGCCGCGCTGGTCTGAGGGAAGAACTTGGCGCAACGATCACGAGTCATCAATCTCCGTTGACGAAGTAACCATAAGAAGATGGCAATGCGCCCCGGCAAGCGCAAACCCCAGATGAAGGCACAGTCGCGCACAAGAGGGGAAGACGTAGGAGGCGGGGAAGAGAGCAGAGCCCTGTAAGCCTTTCGAGTGGAGAAAGCCCCATCTCTCCAATGCCAATGATCCCGCTGCAAAGAAAGCGAAGCAGCAGAATTGAGAACCTCAAACATCGAAGCGAAGTCAAGTCATCCACCCGCTGGTCAGATAAGTTCCCAGAGAACTGAGGGCACCAACACCCGTCAGCCCAACACTCCGCGACAAACGCGTGCCGATTCGACGCAAGCGCGAACAATCTCGGGAAACGCACCCGAAGAGGGCCGCCGCCCAACCAGTCATCCAGCAAAAACTTGAAGGATTCCCCCGTCCCAAGCACCGGGGTGAAGAGCGCGACATTCCTCTGCAAAGTGGACGAGACGCTGCGCCAGAAATGGGAGGAATGTAATTGCGAGCCCCCCCACTGCAGCCCGAACCAGTCACTGCCCAAGAGCGCCCGAAGAACGTTGGTGAAGAAGGTATCGTCCTTGCCCAATATTCTACTCACCCATTTGAGTAAGAGTGCGTCATTTACCAGATCCAATCTCCGGACACCAAGCCCACCGAAGCGCTTCGGCATGGAAACCACATCCCAAGCAACAAGATGCATCCCCCTATCGTTCCCGTCCTTACGACCCCATAAGAAGCGCCGCATACACCGTTCCAGTCGTAAGCGGACCCCCGCAGGCATTCTTCGAACTGAGAGGAAATAAACTGGAATAGCAGATAGTACGGATTTGAGAAGGATAAGGCGTCCACCCCGAGAAAGCAAGGTGGCCCGCCATCCCGCAAGGTGCGACTCCACCCGCTCCGTGATAGCCCGCCAATCCGTAGATCTGGCCTGCCCCACCGATAGCGGAATACCAAGATAAGCAAAAGGAAGCTCCCCAGGCGCAGAACCGAGCAGCCGGCCACATTCGTCCGCCTCCGTAGGCGACATGCCAAGAGGCACCACGTTGGATTTGGAGGCATTAATCGACAACCTTGATAATTTACAGAAAAGAGCAAGAGTATTGGCCATACCGGACACCTCCTCCGGACCACCCTCAATGAAGCAAATCGTATCATCAGCGAACTGGATCAATGGCACGCAAACATCCCCCTTGCGGAACCCATTAGTAAGGCCCGCGTCAATGACGCGATCGACCATTCGTGCCAGCACATCAGCCGCCAAAACAAAGAGGAGGGGCGCCAGAGGGCATCCCTGGCGCACTCCCCTGCGTGGCTGAAATGAACCACCAACTGGCCGCCCATTAATCAAAACTGAAAGCGAAACCGTGGAGACGCATCTTCGCATCCAAGCAATCCATAAATTTGGGAAACCCCGTCTACGCAAAACCGACCAGAGGAAGCACCAATCGATGGAATCATATGCCTTGGCAAAATCGATTTTCCATGGTACCCCCCTTTTTTTTTTTTCTTTTTTCCAATCGGCCACCATTTCAGCCACGACGACGATGCAGTCAGCGATATGCCTCCCTTTAATGAACGCCGCTTGAACCGGAGAGATAAGGCCACCCAAAACACGAGATAGGCGTGTGGCCAGAATTTTGGCCACTATAAGGTAAATACCATTGGAGACGGAAATAGGGAGGAAATCTTCAATGCGCAACGCCGGCTCTTTCTTTGGAATGAGAACAATATTAGCCCGATTGATGCGGTTGAAGCCGAGGTTACCAGAACAAAATTCCGAGACGACATCCATGATGCCCCCCGATACAGTCTCCCAAAAATCGCGATAGAAGGCGACAGAGAACCCATCCGGCCCTGGCGAAGAATCATGATTTAAGGCCCACACATCAGCTTTAACCTCCTCCAAAGAAATGGGCCGAATAAGGGTCTCGGAATCCGCGTCCGAGATAGAGGAAGTGCCCAGACTGATGCAGCGTGACCCCAAATTAGGGGGCCACATTTATTTAATTAGATAATTACCAATTTTATTTACGTTTTTTGGGTCTAATTGAATAATTGAGATCGCCTGTGATCTCAACGTTAAATTCGTAGATTTTAATTAGAATTGTTGGTCAATTAAATAATTAGAGTCCAATTAAGTTAGTTAGAGGTCAATTAGGATCGAATTAGTTGTAATTTGAGTTTATTTACTATTTTTGGTAAACCCTCTCTCCTATATAAAGAGAGGGTTGGTCATTGTTTTCAGGAAGTCCATTATGAAGTAAAAATTTGAGTTGATCTCATTTTATCCCCTCTCCTTCTCTCTCTCCCTCCACGCGATCTCCGCGGTCTTCCCCTCAACCCCGCGCATTCCGGCGTGCTCTCTCCTCAACCCTTCCAATTTCTCCTCTCATCCATTCTATTTCTTCTACCAAAAACCCACCAAAAAAACGTATATTATTTTTATTCGCCGTCGCCGATTTTTGTTTGCATCAATTGGTATCAGAGCATGGAAACCGAATCGTTCCTACGATTCGACGATCCTGTCGACTATTGGAGGATCCAACACGATTTGAGTCGTCTCTCGCATCTCTCGCATTCACGCTCGCGTTCGAAGAAGTTCAAGAAACGCATTATAGCATCCATGAAAGTCCAAGCATGGTTGGATGCGCAAATCGATGAAGATTCGTTCGTCGACAACGAAAGTCAGATCGCTGTAGCCGCTGTCCAACCCGATTTTCGTTCGGAAAACGAAGGTATTTTTAGTTCCGAAGAATATTTTATTGACGCAACTCCGGAGAAACAAAACTATGAAGATGCAGGGCCGATCTTTGATGAAAGTATGGATGAAGACTACGAAATTATCGATTTCTGTAAGGCTGAAGTTGCTGTGCAGGAACAAAATAATGAAAAAATTAACATTCTGGGGCCAATATTGGATGAAGATTATGATATCCTTGAATTTTTCGTGACGGAGACTGTTGTCCAGGAGATTGCAGTGACCTCGCCATCCCTATTGTCAACTGCGATAGGCTCGGTGGCAGCACTACCACAAGCCAAGCGGCCCTCACCACCATCCTTGAACGCACCCTCGATTCCGCTCGGCCAGCCATGTCTTCTTCCTCGAATTCAACATGAAATTTGCAGAAGCCAGAACCTCCGACACCACAGAGCACACGCCAACCCCGATCGACTCCGCTGCGGCCAACGCCAAGTCCGCCGCCAACACTGCCTCGGCCCAGCACATAGTCACCACTACACCCAGGCGCGCTCCCATCTCCCTCCCCGTCGTCATCACGCGCGATGGCGTGATGGAGACCCCCGCCATCGACGCCGCCAGAAGCCCCCCTTTCCAGTTCGCCGCCGCCGTCCCCTTGGTCTCGGTCATTGCACGATTCCACACCGGTCGTGCGGCAGGAATCCTAATTCTAGGGTTGGCGCCGTGCAAGACGAAAGGAGGAAAGAGTTCCGCACGGGCCTCCTGCTTTATCTCCCAGGGATGGTCAATCCCATAAAATTAGGGATTTGGGGTATTATTGAGAAAATTACACAGGTATTCCTCCACTCAAAATTATTTACCAAAGGGGCCAATTGGAAGACATATTATGCTATGAAATCCCTTTTAAGTGAAGGGGTAGAACAATTGCAGCCATGCCCCTCGGTGGAAAGAAACTATAAACGTAATATGGAAAAGAAGCAAAAATGGGGATATCAGCTCAACCAATTGAGACAAAGTTCTCCACCGACGGTTCGAAGATAAAGTAATTCGTCGGGAGACGAATTTTTTAAAGCGGTGGAGAGTTGATGCAGCGTGACCCCAAATTAGGGGGCCACATTTATTTAATTAGATAATTATCAATTTTATTTACGTTTTTTGGGTCTAATTGAATAATTGAGATCGCCTGTGATCTCAACGTTAAATTCGTAGATTTTAATTAGAATTGTTGGTCAATTAAATAATTAGAGTCCAATTAAGTTAGTTAGAGGTCAATTAGGATCGAATTAGTTGTAATTTGAGTTTATTTACTATTTTTGGTAAACCCTCTCTCCTATATAAAGAGAGGGTTGGTCATTGTTTTCAGGAAGTCCATTATGAAGTAAAAATTTGAGTTGATCTCATTTTATCCCCTCTCCTTCTCTCTCTCCCTCCACGCGATCTCCGCGGTCTTCCCCTCAACCCCGCGCATTCCGGCGTGCTCTCTCCTCAACCCTTCCAATTTCTCCTCTCATCCATTCTATTTCTTCTACCAAAAACCCACCAAAAAAATGTATATTATTTTTATTCGCCGTCGCCGATTTTTGTTTGCATCACAGACCAAGTCAACGCCACCGTCGCGGAGGGAGAGAAGATGAGGTACACTTGAGGTGATCGACGATGGCGCACCCCATCTCCCTATCCCCGGAAAAAATGACGTCATTGATAGAGAGGGACCGCATCATATTACAACGCCTCCGATTGTTTGCCACCCGGTGGAAAAATGCTGTATTCGCATCGCCATCTTTAAGCCATTTTAGCCGCGAGCGCTGTCGCCACTCGACAGTTCTCTTCTTATCCTCCTGCACCCGAGCGTGAGCCGAGTTGCGGTCCCGAAGTTCGTCAGTAGAGAGCTCACGCTCATTCTCCGTGGAATCCAATTGCATGATAATCTCCTCCGCCTCAGCGCGCACAGCAAGCCACGCCTGCCTGGAAGTTCTTTTGAACTCAGCAAGGACTCTCCGAAGTGAAGCAAGCTTCTGATTAAGTTTAGACGCCGCGGAGCCTGAGACGGGGACTTGAGCCCAATGATCCTGAACGACCGATTTGAAATTAGGTTCCAGTAGCCAACATTTTTCACACCGAAAAAGCCCCCGAGGGCGAATGCCATCGCCAGAGTCCCAAATAATGGGAGAGTGATACGAGAATGATCGAGGGCGAGAGGAAACTGAGCAAAGGGGAAAGGAGTCCAAGGACATCCCATTAGCCAAGAACCGGTCAATTCGAGAGCGAGAGGAGCTATTCCGCCATGTGTAGCATATATCACTCGGAACCAAATTAAATAGCGCCAGCTCATCAATCACGTCCAGAAAATCCTGAGATCCTAGGTCGCGGCCATCCCTGCCACGAGGCCGATCGGAAGAGTGAATGGTGACATTGAAATCCCCCCAGAATCCAAGGTAATCCCCCGAAAAAATTAGCCGCCTCCCGCATGTCCTCCCATAATTCCCGTCTCAAAATATGGCACGTTGGAGCGTAGATACATGAGAAAACCATCGGTTCAGTTGAATCAACCCGGTTCAAAGCAACAGAAATCATGTGGCGACCGAGAAGCATGGAACTAAAGGAGAACGAACGAGATCGCCAAGTCACAAGGAAGCCCCCGGCGGAACCAACCGCATTAACCGTGCAAAATTCGTCAAATGGACCAGCAGCAAACGAACGCCACGTATAATCATCAACAGCTGCCAGTTTTGTTTCTTGAATAAAAGCAACATCACAACACCATTCAGAGAGTTTCGAGCCCAAGGATCGACGCTTGACCAAATCCCCGAGACCAAGGACGTTCCAGGAGAGTACCTTCATTAAAAACCTCCGGAGTTCGCCCCCAAGAGCGCGGACGATCCAGAAGAGGACCTTCATCAAAAATCTCCGGTGTTCGCCCCCAGGCCACCAGCCCCAGGGCGTCCCTCGCATCCCCCAAGGCCGCAAAGGCCCGCAGCCTCTGCCACGACCTCCCTCAAGGAGGCACAAGATTGAATCGCCCGAGCACCATGGATATCAAGAGCGCGCCTTCTGTACGTTGTCCCAAAGCGTCTGATGGAAGGGCCTTCCCCATCGCCTGAGAGTTGAGTTCCCGGTGGCCGAAAAGAAGGCGAAGGCCTCATGAAGAACAGGGGAGGACCGCACCGGAGTCCTTGGAGAATCATGCCGCATAGATTCCAGAGGAGAGCTAACATTCAGGCGCAAGGCCTCAACTTGAATCACAAAAGAGTCGGGCATTGATGCCCGAGAATTCTGGTGGAAGGCCCGCGGCCACGATCCGAACTGACCAGGTCCGCCTACCCGCAAGTTGGGTAGATCCGCCGAAAAACCCGGTTCAAAGCAACAGAAATCATGTGGCGACCGAGAAGCATGGAACTAAAGGAGAACGAACGAGATCGCCAAGTCACAAGGAAGCCCCCGGCGGAACCAACCGCATTAACCGTGCGAAATTCGTCAAATGGACCAGCACCAAACGAACGCCACGTATAATCATCAACAGCTGCCAGTTTTGTTTCTTGAATAAAAGCAACATCGCAACACCATTCAGAGAGTTTCGAGCCCAAGGATCGACGCTTGACCAAATCCCCGAGACCAAGGACGTTCCAGGAGAGTACCTTCATTAAAAACCTCCGGAGTTCGCCCCCAAGAGCGCGGACGATCCAGAAGAGGACCTTCATCAAAAATCTCCGGTGTTCGCCCCCAGGCCACCAGCCCCAGGGCGTCCATCGCATCCCCCAAGGCCGCAAAGGCCCGCAGCCTCTGCCACGGCCTCCCTCAAGGAGGCACAAGATTGAATCGCCCGAGCACCATGGATATCAAGAGCGCGCCTTCTGTACGTTGTCCCAAAGCGTCTGATGGAAGGGCCTTCCCCATCGCCTGAGAGTTGAGTTCCCGGTGGCCGAAAAGAAGGCGAAGGCCTCATGAAGAACAGGGGAGGACCGCACCGGAGTCCTTGGAGAATCATGCCGCATAGATTCCAGAGGAGAGCTAACATTCAGACGCAAGGCCTCAACTTGAATCACAAAAGAGTCGGGCATTGATGCCCGAGAATTCTGGTGGAAGGCCCGCGGCCACGATCCGAACTGACCAGGTCCGCCTACCCGCAAGTTGGGTAGATCCGCCGAAAAACCCGATAAACCAAACTGCAATGCTGGTGCCGACCCAAACTGAGGAGAGAGAAAGGTCGAATCATCCTCGGGACCCCCCACGTCAGGGACCAGGAGAGGCAATCGATTGTTGCGGGGCCCGAAAAATCGGCTCGAAGGTTCCCACCACATCAGCCATGCAAAGCGACTCTTCGGAAGAATCAACAACACGCCCCACGTGGCAAGGCGGAGACGAAGCGTCACGCTCCACGTGGCATGGCGGAGACGAAGCGACGGTCTCCAGCCCCACGCCATCGCCGAGCGCCGTCGCTGAAAGAACCTGGGCCTCCATCAGCTCCGCCGGGAGGGGGACCGCCGGCGTTGGAGGTACAACGGAAAGCTCAGGCTTGAACCTCCAACGCCCAATCTTTAGGGACCCGAAGAAGGTCCTTCCAGGCGCATCTTTGAGAAAATCGGAACTGCATTCAAGGAGAACCCTAAGAGACTTCCAATCAGCCCCCGGAGCGAGGCCATCATCAATGATCGAGAGAATGTCCCCCCACCGGCGAAACGCCTTGTTGAGGACGGGAACAGTTCTAGAGAGGAATGGGACGCCGGTAATTGTCGCCAGGCAAACCTCGGTGGTAGTAGAGGCACCGTCAGCCACGCGAGCGAGCCTCCAAGAGACGTCATCGTTAGAGCCAGCAGACATAAGCCTATCCCGATGCTCCGGGGATAGACCGCGCACGCAGCAGTGAGAATGGTCCAACAAGCAAAGATCCCCATAGAAGAGAGGCCCCAGTATAACCTGAATGTGCGACCTTACAATCTCCCAGTCGACGTCGCACCGCCGTGCAACCCCGATGAGCACCGAGTGAGAGGAGACGTGAAAATCTTCCTTCCCGCGCGAATACGAGCCCTCCACATGCAGTTCCTGATCAAATATGACCTCCTTTGCCGATGCAACCCCAGGCGCAACAGAAGTTGCACCAAGGGCCGAACCACCATCCGCCATCAGAAGACACTCGGCAGCAGGGGGACGATGAGGCAGCTCCACACCACGATCCAGAAGACCCGCATCCAAGAATCCCTCGTGCGTAGGGGTGCTAATCGAATCGAATATATTCGAATCTACCTAGATTTGGATTCAATTCGTTGTAATTTTTTCGAATTCGAACTCGAATCGAATTTCAACCGAATTCACTAATCTGGATTCAAATTCAATTCATTATAAGTATATTCAAATTCGATTCATTATATTTTGAATTGGGATGTTAATTATTAATATAATGAATATAAATAATTCTGTCTAAAAAATATTCTAAATTTCAAAGAATGTAATAGGTTCATTAATTCTATTTTGTGAAAAAATAACTTAGATACATAAATAAGCCTAAAGGTAAAAGATAAAATTCAATAAATAATACAAAATGCATAAAATTACCTAACTTCTGTAGTTCCACTGCTAGTGTAAGTCTGATACAATCCACGTATGCTCTTTTACCTATTATAAATGAAATAAGTAAAAAAAATTATTAGATTAGGCTTATGAAAGAAGATGGATATTATTGATGAAACAATGAACATATTGTAATTAGCTTTGCATGTTGGTTAACGATGTGACTAGGCTTGTATAGAAAATTCTACAAATTAATCATGTTATTTGAAGCAAAAATATTAGCAACAAATAATTTTACACTTTATGCATAATATATAAGAAAAAAAGTAATTTGATGTTAAATGGTTAAAAGATTTAAGTCTCACTTGAAAATACTTCAGATTACAAAAAAATATGACATGTCACAAATATAGATTTTTAAAAGTCGAACAAAGAAGAAATAGACACATTCATCTTAAAATAATTGCAGAAAATAATCTTCAAAAATCAATGTTGAACATATGGACTTCTAGATTTCTCGATTCCTGCCAATGATGTTGGTAGAAACTATTCTTCAAAATAGCGCACGTACGCTTCCACATCCTTCACGTAAAGAAAAATAATTATAATCAAAGCTCAACTAGTAGAAATTGGATTTATATGTGCTTTTAAGTTGACTACTAACCTTCCCCATAAGAAGATCTTGTCTATTCTGGAATCACTACCCTCAAGTTTTCGTCGTGACCAACAACAGACTGCAATTAGTTCAAAATTAACATACATTGTAACTATGATATGCAGAACAAATTCAAACGTAGTATTCTTACATTTGAAGTTTGGATAATGTCTTGATTTGCTCGAATCCAATTAGAGGTACATACAAGAGCCTCAACAGTTTTAGGAGATAAAGAACTTCTATAATCAGTGAGAACTCTCCCTCCAGTGCTAAAAGCTGACTCCGATGCGACAAAACTTTAGGAATTGACAATATATCACGCGCCATAATAGAAAGTACTAGAATTGTCAAAGCATTGGTTTTCCACCAGTCTAAGACATCAAAAGAAGGATCTCCTTTTCTGGATCTCAGTGTTGGCTCTTCCAAGTATCTCTCCAAGTCGGTTTTTTCAAGAGGTTCATTTTCAACATTATCTAAATAATCATCCAATTCAGCTTCACTTGACAATTCAGGAGGAAATGCATTTGAAGATTCTTTATTTTCACCAAAGTTCTTGCTTCCATCATTTTGTTTGCCCACTCTTTGCAAGTAAAAAGAATATATTCCTGATAAATCTTTCTTCAATTTTAGCAATTGTTCTTGAGACTCAATATAAGTGTAAACCTTATCAAAAATAAATTCTATAGACTTCAACTTATATCTCGGATCAAGGAGACAAGCAATTGACATTAAAAGGCTGCAATCTTTCCAATACTTATCAAACTTCAGTTTCATCGCAGTGGTCATTTCTTTAATGAAATCATCATCGGAAAATGCACTGCCTTTCAAACTTTCTGCTATTTTCTAAATTTTTGGAAGAAATAAATTTGCCGTTGGAAACTTTGTACCCGAAAAAACTTGAGTAGTTTCAAAAACTTGTTTCAAAAGAGGGCGGATTTTTTCGGCTTTCTCCCACTCTTCCTGTGATGGTAACCACTTGTAATTCTCATCTCTTCTAGCATAATTTTGAAAAACAATTTTATAACAGAGTGCAGAATCAAGCATGAAATAAGTGGAATTCCAACGAGTAGGCACATCCATTGAAAGTCCCCTTGAACTAGAAAGATTTAATTGCTTTGTAATCTCTCCAAATTTCTTTAAGCGCGCACTGCTTTTTTGCTGTACTTCACGCTTTCTCTTATATTGGATATAGTGTTTTCTAATGCACGAAGACCATCTTGAACCATGAGATTAAGTATATGTGCACAACATCTCACATGAAAGAGTTTTCCTTTAAATAACAAACAACCCCTTCCAGTAAATGTATCTTTCAAAGTTCTCACCGCCACATCGTAAGTACTAGCATTGTCTAGTGTAACACTGACAATCTTGCTGTCAATCCCTCACTCAACTAAGCAGTTCAGAATTGCATCTGCAATAACGATACCCGTATGTGGTGGTTCCAATTCAGAAAAATTTAGAATACGCTTTTGCAACTTCCAATTGGCATCTACATAATGGGCAGTCAAACACATGTACCCTATTGTTTGGTTTGATGTCCAAGTATCGGTCGTGAGACTAATCATATCCACATGTAGAAAAGATTTTTTCAATTTTTTCTTTTCTATAGAGAAAAGCTTCATGCAATCAGTTGTAATTGTAGCTCTGGAAACTTGTCTAAAACTGGAATTGAAATATTTTAGGAGTGCATTTAACCAAAATTCTTCCACAACACTGAAAGCATGCTCATGAACGATGATCCATTTGGCAATCAATTCTCTTGCCTTCATCTGGTCAAACTTCGAAGATGATAATGCAATTTCATTCAAATGTTCAGATTCAGATGATGAAGGACCAAAAGACAATGTTCTTTGCTTCTTATCTCCTGAATTTCGCATGATACAATATCGCTCTCTATGATTTTTTAAATGTGAAGTTCCACATTGCGTAACTGTGCACATTTTTTTACAATCCATGCACTTCCACTTTTCAACCAAGACTCCACCAACTTTCACATTCTCCTTGGTAAATGATTGATAAACCACTGATCTTTTCTTTCTGTCAATCTTATTAACTATTTCAGGATTGGATTTTTCCACCTCTTCTCCCTCTTCTTCCACTTTTTCTTCTCTATTATCATCATTGTCATGCTCGATAACCATCTCATGGACACTATCTTGAGAAGATGGTATGTTTGAATTTGACTTCTAAAAATAAAATGAAGGACCATTCTTAAAATCATATTTAAAATTCCATACCATTCTAGAAAAAATGTGATAGAGTTATACCTGTCCAAAATTGTAACCAGAAGATTGTGTTCCATATTTCTCTGAAGAATCATCCATATCTTCCCTCTCATTATGAGCCATCTCCATGATTTCTAAGAAAAAAAATCATTAGCTTCCACATATTTAAACTTAAACAAATAGATTGAATCTTTTCAACGGTAAAACTAAAATCATTTGCATCGATAAGTGTTTGAATTCATTGGACAATTCTCTTTACATGTTCTTCGTCTTGCATACTTAAATCTCCAACTTCCATAAAAGACACAATCTCTTATTACACTTTTGAATTGTCATTTTCTACAATTATAATAGCTATTTCAAATTCAAGAAGCTTCGAAAGATCTTTTGTATAAATGCCTCAAATAAATATAGAATAGAAAATATTATTTCGGAAGTTACTTTGAGATAATAGCAAACCAAAAATGTATTGACATTTCAAACATTCGACTCAATCCCCAAAGCAACAATTATCTGTTGATGACCAAGATTGACCCCATATTCACAGTATCTATCAGTAACAACCATACAAATTATAACTCTATATACACAGTATCTGTCAGTACGAGTTACATAAATTATATTACTTTTTTTAGAATAAGGGAAGGTGAAAGATATATATATAACCACTGATTTGATCCACCGTAAGTTTGCAACAAAAATCTGGCATGCCAAACCATGACAAAACGTATAAACATACAGGAAAAATCCCAACATATGTTATGAGTGATGCGAAGAACTACAACTACAAGTAGCAACTACAAATAGTACCCTCGGAAACTACAGTCGTTGGGGTGGTTGCCGGTTGCGTCGTGAGGTTATGTGCGGGGGAGGGGACGAGATGGAGACCTGAGACAGGGGGTGTGGCTTGCAGTCGCGGAAGCGCGACAGGTCGACAACACGCCTGCGATGGAAGCACGGCAGGTCGACGACACGCCTGCGGTGGAGCCGCGGTCGATTGAGCACAGCCGCAGGGCGCAGGCTCCTAAGCCGCAAGGGCGCAGGCTCCCAACCCGCAGGGCGCAGGCTCCCAACCTGCAGGGCGCAAGGAGGCGATCGAGCTTGGTGAAGCTTCGAACCGCAGCACAGCCGCAGGGCGCAGGCTCCCAACCGCAGCACAGCCGCCGAGCACAGCCGCAGGGTGCAAGCTTGGTGAAGACCTGCGGTTTGGAGGAGGAAAAGGGAAACGGCGTGCGTGCGAACTGCGAAGGGGTGGGGGTACATTAGGGTTGGTTTCGATTTTGAGGGATTTAGAGTTTTTTATTCCAAAAGCTGCCGCACAACCCTCTTTTTAGAAATTTTGCAAAATTTACTCTATACATATTTATGTGTATATATTGGATCTTTAAACTATAACATATTTATGAATGCATGTATGTATGTTTCGAATCGAATCGAATTGTTATCGAACGAATCCAAGTCAATTCATATTCGATTCATTTGGGCTTCGAATTCACGAATGAAATTCATATTCAATTCATTTAGCTTCGAATCGAACTATTTACGAATTATTTTCGAACGAATCCTAATCGAATTCGAATGATTCAATTCGATTAGCAGCCCTACTCGTGCGACGACCGGGACTGAGGCTCCACCACCTGCGCGTAAGAGCGAGCCGGGACCTCCCGCCAAGCGAAAGGATCGGGACGAGAGCCATGCAAAGTATGCACCGTGGAAGAAGAGGGAGGCATCCCTGACTGCACCGGGCGACGAACACGGAGTGCCCAACAAGAGGCGCGACGGTGCCCCGTATTTTAACGTGACCCTTAGACCGAAGGATCGCCCTAGGCCTCGCGGCAGGCGCGATGTGGGATCAGAGGACTTGTCTACATTAATTAGTGAGCAGGGTCTACATATTGTTGACACCATGGGCTGTATGCACACTTGGAGAAACTCTAGATCCAGGTTGCACCTCAACTGTTTCTTGTTGTACAGTGAGGCTGTGGAACGATTTCCTTTGACGAGAGCATGGACTCTTCCAAGATCGCACTCGGACCATACACCCTTGTTGCAGTCCTCTGAGTAGGCTACTCAACCCATATATTTTTTCCGATTTGAAAAAAAGCATGGTTTTCTTCGAGGAGGGATTTTGGGAGATGGTTGCAGAGTTCTGGACGGGATGTAGGACATCTGGTTCTACGATGACTCGATTGGCGTCCAAATTGGTCATGCTACGGAGGCATTTAATGACATAAAAAATGTATGGGTACAACATCGACAAAAAAGAACACATGCCCATGACGAGGTATGCAGGCTTGACAAACTTGAAGACGAGAGGTCGTTGACGATGGAAGAATTCGAGGATAGACTGAGATACCTTGAGGAGATCCACTCGGAGGACAAGGAGGAAGTAGCTTGGGGATAGAAATCCAGGTAGCAGTGGCTTAAAGAAGGGGATGCCAACGCTCGATTTTTCCATTCCATGGCAAGCGGAAGGAGGCAGAGAAATTCAATACCCTCAATTTCGGTTAGGGGAACACCGATGCGGGGGTATTAGGAAGTGGGAGCGGCCCTTCGCTCCCATTTTCAAGAGTTCAGTAGAAGGAGAGTGCGCGCTGGCTGGGGGTGGCGTGGTAGAGGTGTCTTGAAGATTTTAGAAGAGCAGCCGATCTCCTTGATTCGAGAATTCACAGAAGATGAGACTACGAAGGCCTTATTTCAACTCAACGCTGATGGATCGCCGGGTTCGGATGGATTTTCGGTCTTGTTCTACAAGGAGTTTTGGGAGGTAATAAAGATAGATGTGATGGAGGTGCTGCAAGAATATCGCAATGGTAATCACGGGTTCGAGAGATTGAACAAGGCTTTGTTGTTTCTATTATCGAAGGAGGTTCCGACCATGGTAGAAGGCTATAGACCTATTGTACTTTCTAATGCAATTTATCTAATAGTGGAAAATGTCCTTGCCAACCGCCTTCGATGGACATTACCTGATATTATCTCACCTGAGTAATATGCTTTTGTGCCTGGGAGATCGATAACAGATGGTTTGGTTTTGGCATCATAAATGGTTTTGGATTGGAAGAGATAAGGACAAGAGCTAGCTCTGGAAGGTTGATTTCTCTAAAGCATATGACTACGTGGATTGGTGATTCCTTTGGCCCTCGTTGGAGAAGAGGGGGTTTCCTAGCATCCGGATCTCATGGTGTAAACGATGTGTTACGACTGCCTCTTATGCTATGGCAGACCAGAAGGGTTTTTTTTCCAATTGCAGTGGGGTGTCATACATGGATATTCTTTGGCTCCATTGTTGCGGATGCATTGACTGCTTTTATGGGTTTGGCCTCGGATGCGGACTGGTGTTCAAGATACATGAAAGAAGATATTACAATTCCTATGTTGTAGTATGCATATGACACTATGATATTCTGGGGGGCTAACACATACAAGATTCGATGGACGTCTCTTATTATGGACATATTTGGGGATGTATCAGGTCTGAAGATCAATAGAGACAAGTCAGTGGTGGTACCTTTTGGACTTTCCCCTCAGGAGATCCAGGAGGCGACTGGAATTCTTAACTGCTCTATTGGGTGTCTGCCTTGGGCCTCCCCTTGGTGGCACGGAGGTTGAAGCTGCGGATTGGAAGCCGATTCTAGAATCTAGATAGGCTGGAAGGGCGTATGGAGGGATGGAAAGCGGCGACATTATCAATAGGAGGGAAGTTGGTGCTTCTTAAGCACGTGTTATCTGTTCCACGAGATTACCTCCTGTTGGTATCCGTAAGAGGCTGCAAACGTTGATGAGAAGATTTTTTTGGTCAGATGGGAAGCAAGAGAAGAGGGGGGTTCACCTGGTGGATTGGGACACGATTACTCATTCGAAGAAGGGGGGGATTGGGGATTTTAAATGTGGACGGAATGAACAAGGCTCTTCCGGCGAAGTGGGTGGTGCGGTTCTGGGGCAGTTCTGATGACCTTGTATGTGTACTCATGAGGAAGATTTACGGCATCTCTAGATCCTTGGAGGCTAGCCATGTGCATGCCCTGTCTTCACTGTGGCGGGGTATTACTACGATCCTACCAGAGATGGTTGGGAAGATGCGACCGATCCTTGGTTGTGGAGAGACATTCATATTTTGGCTAGATGACTGGACAGGTAATGGTGTCCGAAAGGACCGCTTTCCTCGTCTTTTCACCATTGCAAGGAACAGGGAGACGTCGGTTCATCGGGAATGGGAACAAGGTATATGACACCTACCTTCACGACATAGCTGTCAAACAAAATATTTGATGGGTTACTGTAATCGTAAGGTGGATTAGGACAATTGGAGGCCCCGTTGATTGGAGTTGATCATTTTGTATGGGGGGTGAGCAGTTCACAGTAAAGAAGGCCTACCATTTTTTTGTGGAAAATAATATTGTAGTACCGGACAATGTTGTCAAAAACCCTCTGGACGCTCGCCTATGCTCCCAGGCTAGGCGAGGCCCTAGTGCCTTGCCTCCCTCCAGGCGAGGCGTTTTGCCTCAGGCGCCGCTCAGGCGAGCACCTGGCTTGAGGCTCTAGGCGCTCCAGGCGAGTGCCTAAAGCAAAAATAGGGTTTTTTTGCAGATTTTATGTGATTTTTTATCCATGTTTATATTAAATATATATTAGTTCTAAGTATCATTATCACATGTACTTATATATGGACACACATGTATACGTAATTTACATACACTTTTATTACATATATGTATACATGTACATTCATGTTTTATTTCTAAATATTACATACATTGTTTTCAAAAACGCGCCTCGAGGCGTTGAGGCGTACGCCTCGAGGCGTCCTCGAGGCGTTTTTCAAGGAAAAACGCCTCGAGGCTATAGCCTCATTCATCCTCAGTGAGGCGTGCGCCTCGAGGCGTGCCTCGAGGCGCTGCCTTATTTATGGGCTGTTTTTTTATTTTTTTTTCTGCAGTATTTTTTCCTTTTCTTTTTTATTGTGAGCTTTTCATCTTTCCTATACAAGTATTTTCAAGTCTTTAAGCTCATGATTCACTAAAATACATTTTTTAATTTATTAACATATTAAGCTTATTTTTACTTTGCTATACATGTTTTTATAAATCAACATGAACAAAAAATTGAGTCTTGAGTCCTTAAATCCAATACCTCGAGCAATGATTCATACTCTTTAGTATGGATCAAGCTTAAATGCATTCTTTATTAAAATATTTGGATGCTAGTCCCCTACTTTGACCTAAATTTTGAAAAGTATATTTTTGTAAACATGTCTCATCTTTTCTTCTATTCAATATGGACTAAATTAATAACATCAAAGCATGCATGAACAAAGATGATCATACCATGTAATATTCAAGTATTTTATCCCCCAATCATTATAGTAAAGTAAAAAGTGATCACGGATTCACTGTTTACTCTCTTATCATTCTCGATTGAATGACACATATCTCACCTAATTTTGAAAATGGTATGTTACATCTAGTCCCTTTAGTTAAATTTTATTCAAAACTTTAAATTTTGCGCAGAGTTACCCATTATTGTGCTTACATATCCATATTTACTTGACTCCTTACAGATTTAAAGTTTAAAAAGAGAGAGTTATATAACAACTTGGATGTTTAAAGCATGATGTTAGCCTTGAAATATCATGGAGTTATGTAATTAATCATAACTTTTTAATTTTTAGAACTTGAAAATTGTAATTACGATTAATTATCATATTTTATGAAAGATTTTCTTTCACGAGTGAGGCTTACGCCTCGATACGCCTCGAGGCTTACGGCGTTACGCCTCGAGGCAATACTAGGAAAACGCCTCGATACGCCTCACGTTTTTTAAAACCTTGATTGCATATACTTTTGACTAAAAAAATATATATTCTTCTACATGCATATATATATTAGTTTAAAGTATTATAAATACATGATATCTTTCAAATAGAACATGGTCCTTCCATCCCTAAGGAAGGCCAACGATCCCATGCATCTATATTCAATCCGTCGGTTGTTATTAAAGGCATATTATAATTATAATTTAGTTAACCAAAAATTCATTTTGGTCATTGTTCATTATCTAGTATGTAACAACCTAATTTATCTCCTCATTAATCTCTCTCCTAATCTTTCCAAAATCTCACACACGCTTGTAAAATATCTCATCAATCTCTCTCATCTTTCCATTCATTTCATAATCTCACATGCACAGAAAACAAGAGGAAGATGAGGACGTCGACCGTCGCTCGTCTCCATCTCCGCCGTCGCTCGTCGCTCATCTCCGTCGTCGTTTGTCTCTGTCGTGCGCACATCACAGGCCTCGTCTCCGTCGTCTTCACAGGCCTTGTCATCCTCTTCGTCACCTTCATCTCGATCTTCACCGTCGACATGGCCGGCATGGGGTTCTTCGCCCCCTTCGTCCCGTCTTCAACGTCGACATGGAGTGGTTCACGATGTTATCTTCTTCTTCACGTGGACAACTACACGTGGCCGACATGAAGTTCTTCACCCCTTCATCTCTGTCTTCAACATCGACATGGAGCGATTCACGATGTCATTCGCGACGTCATCGACAAGGTGAAAGTGGGCGTCACGGAATTATTATGTAAAAATACATTTGTCACTTTGTATTATACAATATTGATACATATTATACAATTTTGAAGTGTATTAACATATCCAATATGTATTTTTACATAATAATTTGGTGCGAATGATAAATGCATTTTTTATATATCTTGTATATTTGATGTGTTTTACACATTTTGGATGTGCATTATAGATTGTGGGTGAGTATTATACATATATGATTTATATTTTACTTAACGATTTAGCGTGAATGTCTACTACATTTTTAGAAAGAACAATATACAATTTATTCTAAAAAAACCATATAATCGTTACAAAGAAGCAAGCATTAATTGGTAATATGAATTGTATTCTACAAAGACCCATATAAATTTTACAAATAACTTATAAATTTTGAATCAACCACTGATTCTACAAAAAAACATACAATCATTACAAAAGGAACCAAGGATTCTACAAAAAAATCACGTGAGGATACATACATCTGCCTCACGTAATATCGTCAAGCATAAATTTGGATATTATTTAAATATGATATTACGAAAAAAATACTAAAATTAGCTATAACCAAATTTAGTATTTTGAAATATTAAATGGTATACATAATTAATGCAAAAGAGGATGACCAAAATACCCTTTTGGGCAATAAAATTGAAGATGCCGTTGGAGATTTGAATCTGATGGCCCAGATCGTTGGCATTCCTTACACATGGAAGGACCATGTCCTATTGGAAAGGCCACTTATAAATACATATATATATATATATATACACACGCATATAAGGGCTAAATGGGGCTACCCCTAGGGGGAGCTAAATTAGCTCCCCTTCGCCCTATTTTCTCAATTTTTTATTTTTTTTTTGAAAAATGCAACCATAGAAATTTATCACTATATCCCTATATTATATCATTCATTCATGCGAAACAGAAACTCATATGGCCTCCATCCAACCAGACAATCATTTTTTAACGGTCGCAGAATAGTTGAAATCGATCATGTCTGGATGGAGGCCATACGAGTCTCTGTTTCGCACAAATCTGAATGACAATATATGGATATATTTTTGAAAATCCACGGAAGCATTATTAAAAAAATAAAAATGGAAAAAATGGGGTTGGGGAAGCTAAGTTAGCTCCCTCTGGGGGCAACCGCATTTTTCCCTACATATAAATAGACAAAACACACATGTATACATAGGCATGCACGCAGACTTATACATAAATACATACACATGTATGCAGATATCTACCCATACAGATACACATACATGCCAATACAAACAAACACAAATATTTACTACATATACATGTAAACATACGTAAGTACATGCACACATTATACACACATATTAATAAATAATGGATTGATCATAAAATATAATTTGGTGATAGCATATACATATACACATGTACATGCACATATTTATATACACGCTTGTAAACACACCCACAAATATATCGGATTGGTTTTAGATTGAAGTATAAGTTATACATACATATATTTACAACTATACATACATATATACACACATGTACACATATACATTTATATACACGCATGTAAACACATATTGAAATATAAGTTATACATACATATATTGACAAGTACACATACATATACATGTATGTATGTGCATATATTATATAGACTCACGTAATTTATTTATTTTTATATTGTTGGAGTATTTGGTTGTGCGCATGTTGACCCCATCCATATGTTCAGTCCCACATCTACCAGTGGTGGGACTTGGAGGCTTTGTGGAGGCTATATAAAGAGCCCCAGACCTCCTGTATCCATTGAGAAAATCAATAGACACATATAGCCCTTTGAAGCCTTCTCCCGTGGTTTCATCCCGCTCCTTAGAGAGTAGGGTTCCACATAAAAATCTTATGTGTCAAGTTTATCTTTCCGTTCTTATGCTCTGTTTATCATTCCGCTTCCGTATTTCTATTTTCTAACATGGTATCAGAGCGGGTTCGATTCTCGAGGATTTTCTGTCGTTTACTTAAGATTTGTTCAAGTTCTGTGCGAGATCTATAGTTTCTATTGAAATCCTAACGATTTGATCGAGATTCGATTGTTCGTGTTCATGATTGATCAACTCTAGCCGCCATCCTGTTCATCACTAGGCGGCAAAGGCTGCTTTCTCCATCGTTGGCGGTGCACGAAGAGCTAGGCGCTGCCCAGCAGCCTTAGCCACACACCATCCTCTCGCCAGTTTCTTGATGGGGAACCCTAGATCGGTTCTCCTCCTTTCGCGAGCCAACATCCAGGCAGCAGGGGCCTTCATCCTCCAGCCGCACATGGCGAGCCCTCGAGGGCGGCATCTCCGTGATCCTCAAGCCCCTAATCTCGCAAGCTCTATGCAGAGCTCGACTTCCTCTTCTCGCGTGATTCCCATGTACATGACTCGCGCTGCCGGTGGCAAGACTCGCGCGAGGGCGAAACAAGGAGACGCGCTCCAGAGGGATAGTTCGACACCAAAGGCGAAACCGCCCTGTGAACCCCCCTTCAACCTTGGCGATGTTGTTCCAGGCATTGGGCGGCCCCGAGATCTCTGTTCTTTTGGCGCCTCCAGCATCCAGATCACAGGCGGAGCTCCTTCCCTAAAGCCGCAAATCTAGCACGGCGCCTCCTCCTTCAGGAGCTGCGCCTTGCGCATCCCCATCTTTAGCGGCAACGTCAAAACAAAGAAGATCCCCATCGGAGGGGGGGGGATTCATAAGTGGGGTTCCAAATGGGAACCCTAAGCTGTGCGAGCCCCTATTCGTTTAAATTTAAAAAAAAATCAGCTGTAGATTGGCCACTTGGGTAGTGTGTTTAGAAGAATAAAAAGGAGAGGGGAGAGTATATCTATGGGCCCAAGTGTATGGGCCGTGAGTTACATTAAAAGAACGAGAAAGAAAGAGAGGGATTGGGCACCCTATTATGGAATCTCCTCTCTATCTGCTGGATCTGTCTCACCATTTATGCGGCACCTGTGCTTTGATCATCTCCTGCTCCAGAAACTGTGTCGTGTTATGCCTCATATCTCGCCTCACACGTCTCTTCAATGTGAGGCATGTTAGTTGGGGAAGCATCATCGCTCTGCCTTTCCCAATCGTCAGGGTCGGAGCAGTAGCTCCATTTTTGAATTGTTTCATATAGATATTTGGGGTCCCAGTCGTGTTCCTTATCACAAGGGGCACATGTTTTATCTAGTTGCTGTTGACGATTTCTCTCGTCTGTCTTGTGTCTTTTTTATTAAAGAATAAATCTGAAGCTGGAGATGTTATCAAAAATTTCTTAACCGAAGTACAAAATATCTTTTCTACCTCCGTGAAAATTGTGAGAGCTGATAATGCCTTGGAATTTTGTACTAATACTCTCTCCAATTATTTTTCAATCCAGGGAATTATTCATCAAACATCATGTGCCTATACTTCCCAACAAAATGGTATTGCAGAAAGGAAATATCGTCATTTGCTTGATATTACTAGAACACTTCTCATTCAGAGTCACGCTCCTCATTCTTTTTGGGGCGATGCTGTTCTAACATCATGTTATCTTATTAATCGCATGCCCTCGTTAGTCTTGGGTGAGAAAATTCCCTTCTCTCTTGCCTTTCCTGAAAAGGAATTGTTCTCACTCACTCCTTGTGTATTTGGCTCAGTCGCCTTCGCCCACCAGTTGTCACAAGGTAATTGACAAGCTCTCTCCTAGAGCTGTCAAGTGTGTCTTTGTTGGGTACTCCAGGACATAGAAAGGATACATGTGTTATGATCCAATACACAGGAAATATTACGTTAGTGCTGATGTCACATTTTTCGAGTTCGTGATGTACTTTTCTCCTACAGGTGATCGGTTTATGTCTTCAGATACTGATGATGACATATACATGCCACCACCACCACCATTACCTCCCACACCTCCACCACCATCACCTCCTTCACTACCACCATCACCACTACCTACGCCACATCCACTTCCTATAACGGTCGCTGTTCCACCATTGCCACACCACTATGCCCGTCGACCTGCCTCTGCTCATGGTCACAACTCATCATCTAGCATGCATGAGGTATGTTCTGATAACATAGTTTGTAATGATGGGTCTAATGGTCTACCTGAGCAGGATCATTTACAGGGGACAGAAGTAGAGGCAACAGATTCGACCTACCTATTGCGCCTCGGAAGCAGAAGCGTAGCTGTATGTCATATCCTATAGCATCCATTATATCCTCTGATCGCTTGTCTGGTGACTAGCCGTGGCCATTCCACAGAATTATCAAGAGGCTCTAAAGGATAGTCGGTGGCATCTGGCTATGGAAGAAGATATTGCCGCTCTTCAGTCGAGAGGCACTTGGAGCCTTGTCCCAGCTCCTACTGGAGTGTCTACAGTAAGCTGTAAATGGGTATTTACAGTTATGCAAAATGCAGATGGTAGCATAAGATACAAGGCATGCCTGGTTGCACGGAGGTTTACTCATACATATGGGGTGGATTATCTTGACACATTCTCACCAGTTGCTCGTCATTCCACCTTACGAATTCTTCTCTCGGTTGCCGTGGTTTGAGATTGGCCGTTGTTTCAGTTAGATGTCAAGAATGCATTTTCGTATGGTGACCTTCAAGAGGAAGTCTACATGCAATAACCACCTGGACTCGCTGGTGAGGGGGAGTGTTCACAGGTGTGTAGACTTCATAAGGCGATCTATGGCCTTAAGCAGAGCCCTGGAGCTTGGTTCCAGAAACTTTCAGACTTGTTTGAGAAACAGGGGTACAAACGTTCGAATGCAGATCATTCCCTTTTTATACAGAAAACATCCAGAGGTATGATTGCTATTATGGTGTATGTTGATGATATTCTTATTACAGGAGATGGCATACAAGGAATCAAGAGGGCGAAAGAACTTTTGGGTCGTGAGTTTATCACCAAGGATCTTGGAGCACTTAGATACTTTCTGGGACTGGAGTTCACCATAAATCAACAAGGGCTTGTGATGACACAGAGGAAATACGTCACGGATTTGCTAAGTGATACGGGAATGCTTTGATGTCGACCTACCACCACACCCATGGATCCAAGTATGAAACTATATGAAGATGATACTGATGGGGTTGATAGGAGGAGGTATAGGGAACTGGTACGAAATCTCCTTTATGTTATCACTACCAGACCCGATATTTCTTCTGCTGTTAGTCGGGTGAGCCAGTTCATGGAGCAACCACGTTAGGTCCATATGGATGCTATACAGATGATACACATGTATCTTAAATCATTTCCTGGTGCAGGTCTACTGTTTAGAAGAGGCAAGGAGGTCACCATCTCAGCATGTGTAGATGCAGATTATGCAGGGTGTCCAAAGGATAGGAAGTCCACCACTGGATTTGCTATATATGCTGGAGATTCTCTTGTCTCATGGCGGAGCAAGAAGCAAACGGTTGTAGCCAGATCTACTGCTGAGTCCGAATATAGGGCTATGGCCCAGGTTAGTATAGAGATGATGTCGGTTCGAGCTGTTCTTAGAGATCTATATATAGAGGTCCCCCTTTCTATGGTACTGGAATGCGACAATCATGTTGCTATATTGATTGCAAATAATCCAACATTTCATGAACGCACCAATCATATCGAGGTTGATTGCCACTATATACGAGATATGATTCAGAAGGATTTTATTTCCATATCTCATGTCAGCTCAGGGGACCAGACTGCAGATATCTTCACCAAGGCCTTACTCAGAGGACCTTTTCAGAAGTGCTCGTCCAAGCTGAGCATGATCACATCTATGCTCCATCTTGAGGGGGAGTGTAGAGATATATTTACGTTATGTTAATTATTTCCTGTTTATCGTACTGTTTCTTAATTCCCTTTACTTATGAAGGTCTTATGTAATTTACCCATAGGCTACTCTCCTTTATAAGACAGCCTAGGAGTCGTGGAATAAACATCTCTTTGGTTTTTCCCAACACTTCCCAATAGATACGCTTGTGCTTGGCATTGTTTCTAACGCTTGCAGGGAATAAATGGCTCAATAATCGGGATTTTCAACCCAGTCCCGGCGACCCAATTTTCTTCCGACGAGCCTTCTTAGTGTTGGGATTCCAGATCGTCTCAGCTCTTCGCTTCTACTCCAGTGTCTTTGCGAGGGCTTCAGGAAACTTTCAGCATCTTTACAGACTCCGCCTAAACAAGGAGGAGGAGCGTATTGATCGCTGGAGTGCAGGTTTCTCCGCCGCACGTGGAGGGAGACTGAGGTATTCCCGATTAGCAGATACCGTTGGATCTCCCATTTTTTGGTTAGATCCGAGGGTTAAGCATAAGCCACGAAGCTTCTCCAAGCCTACATCTGTAGCAACGGATCAAACCCCAAGGCTTGGATCACCGAGCCAACCATGAAGCGCAGACACGTGGACCAAGCCCAGCACTCGAGCCTCGGTCTGACCACGAGCATCGCACATGGTTGTGAAGGAATTGCATCAGAGCCTGAAAAGTTTTTTTTTAAAATCACAGATAACTAGAAGAACAATTAGGAATTTTTATTACAAAAGAGTCCAAAAAGGACTAAATAGCAAATAACTTGCGAACCGTAACTCTGATGTTAATGAATTTGGCGTCGTTTGAAAGCTTGTTGGTCCTTTTTAATTTAGAATATTAAATCACAGTGTAGTTCACTCATGCATTTAAATTTGAGAAGAAATAGTCTTGCTACTCGGCATGCTTAATTAATTAATTAATTATTTTAAATTATTCATTTACTGAATTGAATCTATTTGACACTAGACTTTCATTAATTAATTTGAACAAAATCACAAGTCATTGTTTACTTAATCAGGAGCATATTATTGTGTTACTTGTCTTTGTTTGTTTATTTTATAATTGTTTGTCATATTAATTAGACGCATAAAAAAATGTTTGAAAATTTTTGCATGTACTTGTATTAACTTAGGATCTAAAAATTGTCAAGACTATTAATTAGCATTAAATGAAGTTGAATAATTGCTCACGTCCTTGAGTTCGACCCTGTACTTCCTAGGTTAAAAATTAAAATCGAGTTCTCTTAACGAAGATACTTGACTCGGTTCTCTATGATTGTGAATCAACCATACTAAAACAAGTAATTATTAACTCTGCCGATTTACACTTCATCACCGGGTTTTGGGATGTTGAGCCAGCTAAGAGAGGGCGGGGAAGGCACAAGAAGTGTTGGAATGAGACTATACGAAGAGACCTTAGTTTTTTTGATCTATGTCCAAGATTGACCCCAAGATAGATTTGAATGGAGGCAAAGAATCCATGTAGCTGACCCTACTTAATTTGGGAAAAGAATTTGTTGTTGTACAGTATGTAACATGATGTGGAGCTAATATGCTAAATGCATGTCCTTTATGTCTTTAGGTTGTTATATTTTGTATTTCATCATCTCCTTTCTAACACCTCTCAATAATCAACGGTAAATAGTCAGCATTGACGGCAATAATATGGACGATATAATTTGTATATGCCTCATTCTTGCATTTATATATATATATATATTTGTATGCTATTTATTGTTTTAAGAACAAAGATGATCTTAACACAATTTTCAAGATTTTCATCAATCAACATATCTCGATATATTCCTTTTTGGACCACCCGATATGATATCGATATTTTGAACTTTGCTTTAAAGAGATGGAGTTGCATGCCAAAGTTCTCTGACGAGGAGACTTATTCTAGTTTCATTGACTCTATGCAGTACAGAGCACATGTTCTCTGATGAGGAGACTCATTCTGGTTCAAGTGACTCTGCATAGTACAGAGCACACATTCTCTGATGAGGAGACTCATGTTCACACTCCAACCTTTCAGTTCCTCCTCACGAGTACACCATGGGAAGCGACATCCTCAACTGGAAACCGTTAGAATATGCATTGATTTGATATTGTCTGTAATGTCTTGTATTGCGTGAGTGGGTGATTCTTTCTATTTGTCCAAGCCGAGTATTACATATTCCAGCTTGAGGGGGAGCATTAGAGTATGTGTAAATAGATGGGTAATTGAATCCCTCCGTGGTCGAATTACCACATCCACATTTTTAGTCCCACATCGTCTATAAGTAGGACTTGGTCTTACTGGTGCGGCTATATAAGAAGCCCATACTGTATTCATTGAGAGAAAGCAATAAAATATATCCTGCCTTTGAGAGGCATTCTCCCGTGGTTTCATCCCGCTTCTTATAGAGTAATGTTCCATTTAAAATCCCAATTTTCTTTCTTATTCTTTATCTTTTACTCTGATTACGCTTCCGCATTGTCATTTTCTACAATGAATATATCCATTATCATTGATTAGTCAAGTACATTGTGATTTGAACAGTTAACAATAACTAAACAGGAGCACATATTGTGAGGAAGTCAGCTTCCACCACATTGTCCATATAGTATCTCTATGCTGGAGAACTGCTGCATTCTGTTGTGTCCACAAATCCCACAAGACTGCCGGGGGTGACTTCAATCACATCGTCTTGTGAAGGTCTGTTCCATTCTACCTGCATTCCGGCACAAAAAGAAAGAATGATTTATGTCCTCTTCAATATTCACATAGATCCGGCGCGTCTTCTCAAAACTAGTATCCCATCTGTCCTTCATGCTTCCATCACCTGCCTCTTAATCACCTAAATAATATTGAAATAAACACAAGAATCTGTAACCAGTTGTAAGAAGATATAAAGTTACATAATGAGAGAGATGTCTCCCATTGTTTCTAAATTCTACAAGTGTAGCAGTTCAGCATGAAGTAAAAATTACTGCATTTTGAAATTGAACATATCATCTCAATACCTGGCCAGCAGATTCACTACTATAAGTGTATCAGATAACATGCATTGGACTAAAATTAAAAAATTACTAATTTTTACACCCTGAAACTAAAGCAATTATTCTGTTGCATGCAGTTTTTACCATAGCTGTACCTTTGGTGTGCTTGGCTGTGATATTTTTTCTGCTGATCGTTTGATTATGAAATGGATGATAAAATGATGCTTAGATTATTGTTTCAATGCAGGGAGCATCCAGGTCAAGCAACTTTTGTGAAACCTGCGGGCAGACTTTCGATTCGAGGTATTCCTCTCCCTCCATCGTCCATCTGTTTTGCATCCCCCTATTTTGGATTAGGTGAAAATAAAACTAGGTCGGTGAAAAAGCATGCTAATCCAAGGATGGGTGGCATTGGTATGGGTTTAGTGACGTCGAGACAGAACGGGGATTCCTAAGTGAGCGAGTGTGTGGTATAGGTTGGGGTAAGCAGAGTGGATGTCACAGCTGGGATGGGGGCTGTCGAGATGAAGCTCGATGCTTGTTATTCATCAAAGCAGATGTGGGACATTGTAAGTGTGGAGGGTTGGGTGGCAACAAGGTAGCATCTAAGAGCTTCAAGGTGGGGTTCAAGATGCCATAGAGGCAGGTTGGGGAGCACTAGGTATCTCGTGTATGTAAAAGCAAAACTAGGAGGGGTTACAACTTACAGCCGGGTTGGAGACAGTTGAAACATAGGCTTAGGAAGTCAAGCAATACTGGCTAAACCGATTGAAAGCTTGTGATGGGAAAATGAGAAGTAAAAGCTAGAGTTATATTAGGTACCAAACTCTACATCTCAATTTGCTTGCCATCTTAAAGGAGGGTTTATTCCCTTTTTTTAGAGGTATAGTTAAGGGAGGTTAGTTATAATACACGATTAAGGGAGGCATTACATAATATGTAACCCATCTCCACCAACTCGTTTATTTCAATATGCTTCTATTGTCAGATGTCATGTTGATATTTACTCACTATTATTCTCTTCTTACATTAACTAATACGATTATAATATATATTGTTGAGATATTAGTTATGTTCTATCCTTTTTACGCATTCTCTTTTCTTTATGTTTATACTATGTAATTTGCCAAACAGGTTTCTCCTCTATATAAGAGAATCCTAGGTTCACATGAGTAGATAACCTATTGCATTCTATCATCTCTCTCTGCATGGTATCAGAGAAATGGTCCTATATCAGAGCTTATACCTAAAATCCACCACCGGCCTTCGTCCTCCTCAAGCCTTGCACGTACCCTTCTTCTTCGTCTAAGGGTCCCATGCGAGGCCTCGGTGGGTTCCCCAGGCCTACCCTAGTACTACCCAGCGCTAACCTAGCATCGATCAGGTGTTGCCCATGCACCGCCCAAGTGCTACCCATCGCTACCTTAGCGCTACCCATACCATGTACGAGTTTGCTTAGTGTTGGTTGTGGTATGAGCATATACCCACAACCGCCCCCTTGATGTCCGTGTAGACACCCTATCGCCGGTCTATGGTCCTAGCCGTGTACCAATTCAGCACTACGTCGGAAAACAAAGTTGATATTCCATCCACTTGTACCTTTAATGGTCCGACATTTATTGTCAAGATGGACGACACGAACTACGAGTTGTGGGCGATGCAGTTCATAAATCTCTTGCAGAACCATGGTAAGAAGCATATTCTGACGCAGTAGAGCCGACCGACATGACTGGGACCTGTTAGAAAACGATAATGTGGAAGCATAATATTAGAGCAATGTTCAGGAAGACGCTATGCGGTATTCGGTCGGAGGGGTCACTGCATAGAGAGTATGCGGTATGCGGGAGAGTATGCATGGAGTATGCGGTTTTATGCGGTTTGGTAATTTTATTATTAAAAATATAAATAAAAATTTAATATTATGTTAATATTCTCAGTCGGGAGAGTATGCGGTTTTATGCGGGAGAGTATGTGGTTTTATGCGGGAGAGTATGCGGTTATATGCGGGGAGTATGCGGTTTTATGTTATTATGTGGATAATAAAAAGATGTTCATTAGAAAAGCGGTCGAGTAGGCAACCGCATAGTGGGTATGCTTGGCCGAGTATGCGGGTCAACCCGCGTACCATGGCTGTTTCACCGTACTCGGAGCGGCAATGCTACTGAGTACGAGTATATGGCCGAGTATGCGGTTTACTTGGCCGCTTTCCTGAACACTGTATTAGAGATAATGTTAGAGCCGACCGACATACATATTCTAACACCCCCAAATTCTCATCTTTCAAGCATGAAATCTGTAGCTAATTAGTGGTCTAAAATTAGACTCAACCCCCAATTTCTCATCTTCCAAGCATGAATTCTGTAGCTTAACAGTGATCTGAAATTAAAGCTAATTGTACGCAAATCACCCTCAAATTTTCTTCTTTCAATCATGAAATCTGTAGATAATTAGTGGTCTGAAATTAGACTCAGTTACATGTAAAACACTCCCAATTTCTCATCTTTCACTTGAGATCTGGAGCTATTTTATTTGGTCTGAAATTAGATACCAATGCATGCATAAATCCCTAATTTCTCACTTCTAAAACTTGAGGTCTGGAACCAATCAATTAGTCTGATTCGTGGATCAATTGCATGCAAAAATTATTATTTATTATCTTTAAGGAATCAAAACCAGGGTGGAGATCTTGATGGCCCTTCGGACTCTCGTGATGGCTCTTTCTCGTCTGTTGCCTTCCATGGGCCCCTCTTCGATAGCGAGCCCCTCCCTGTCGCTGCCCAGGGGCGGGACGCAAGTATGGCGGTGGGTGCTCCAACTGCCAAGGAGACCTTATTGGCCGAGAGCTCCGACTTGGGGTTGTCTTCGTCGATGGCCCTTTCGAGGACCGATACCCGGCGGATCAGAAAAAGATACAGAAGGCGCCCGCGTTCGCGAAGGCTCGACACCGCGCTTCCACCAGTGTCGGCTCGTTTGGTGCAGGTGGCAGCTCTGGCTGGAGTGGTCCACCTCGGGGGAACCTGCAACGGTTCTCAATGAAGATTCTCACATGGAACGTCAGGGGTCTGGGTGACCCGAAAAAGAGGAAGGTCTTGGGTTCTTTCTTCCTCGAATGGGGCTGCGACATCATTTTCTTCAAGAAACCAAATTACAATCTTGTTCGGGGGAGGTTTGGCGCTCCTTAGACGCAGGCCACCTCTCTGAATATCGTGTTATCGACGCGGTCGGATTTGCAGGAGGAATGCTGATTGCCTGGAGGGACCAGGGCTTTGTTCTCCGATCGGAATTAAGGGGCTCACATGTTTTGACTGTCCTTTTGGAGTGCCTTTCCTCAGCGATGAGTATTGTCGTTTCTTGCGTGTATGGGCCTTGCCAGGTCGGGGACCGTCGGCAGTTGTGGGAAGATCTTCGATCGGCTTGGGTCTCCTTCCCGGGGGGCGCTTGGCTGATTGGTGGCAATTTCAATGTTACCTTGCTCTCCTCCGACCGGCCGGGCCTGCGTGGTGGCCAAGACCGGGGTCGGCGGATTTCGTGGAGCTGTTGGACAATATGGAGCTTGAGGTGCTGGACGCCTCTGATACTAAGTACACTTGGCGGAGCTTGGGATCTCGCTTCCGCTTAGACTAGTTCTTGGCTTCTTTGGAGTTTTTAAATCTCTTCCCTTATTCCTTTGCGTCGACAAGGATCCGTACTCGTTCGGATCACTTTCCCCTGATTTGGGACTCGTGGGAGCAGTCAACACACCAGGGTTTTTTAGATACGAGAAGGCGTGGCTACTGGAAGTTTCCTTTCGCGAGATGGTATCCTCGCATTGGCCCTCTACGGTCGTCTCTGGCTCGACTGTCTCAAGATTTTTTCAGAAACTGGTCTCCTTGCGGGGGAGACTTTGTGCATTCAAAAAGGAGTCACGCGCTGCCCGCCGAGCGGCCAGGGCCTCTGCGGAGGAGGTTCTTGCCAACCTTGACCAGCTCGAGGACTCCTGCCCTCTCTCCTCCGCGGATCTTGCGAGGCGGGACTCTGTTCTTCGGCTGGTGGCAATGGAGGACAAGAAACGTATTGCGGAATGGCGCCAGAGATCTAGGCACAAGTGGCCCGTGGAGGGGGATGCCAACACTGCATTTTTTCACCGAGTTGCCAGCGGAAGACGCCACTCTAATGCATTGCGTTCGGTTATTGTGGATGGTTTGCGGGTGACAGGGAGATGGGATGTATGATTGCCAACCATTTCCGTGCCTTCTCGTCGCGGACCCTTTTGCGCATGTGGAGTCTGGAGATGGTTGGGGCGGGGGGCGGAGAGGCTCTCACAGGAGCACACCTCGACCTAGTTGTGCCGGTAACGTTGGAGGAGGTGAGGGCCGCTGTCTGGTCCCTTAATGCGGATGGGGCGCCCGGGCCGGATGGGTTCCCAGTGTCCTTTTATAGGGACTTCTGGGACCTGCTCGCTGGGGATGTCCTCGAGGTGGTACAGGAGTTGCGTCTTTGCAACGCGGGGTTTGACAAAAATTAATCGGGCGGTGATCGTTCTCCTCCCTAAGCTTGGTGCGGCTGAGCGCATTGAGGACTTCCAGCCGATTGCTCTTTCCAACGGGCTTTATCTTATTGTGGCTAAGGTGTTTGCTGTCCGTCTTAGTAGGGTTCTTGAACACTTTGTTTCTCCCTTCCAATCGGCTTTTATCCCGGGCAGGCAAATTGGGGACTGCTTGGTTATGGCATCTGAGATTGTTGCGGACTGGAAGCGGCTTGGTAAAAAGGCTATGCTCTGGAAGGTAGACTTTGCAAAGGCGTATGATACTCTCGATTGGCGCTTCCTATGGGAAGCTATGCATAGGCGGGGGTTCCCGGACATATGGATATCTTGGATGAAGCATTGTGTTACCACGACTTCTTTGGCGGTGCTTGTTAATGGCCGCCCGGAGGGGGGCTTCTACCAGCCTCAGAGGGGGATTAGGCAGGGGTGCCCCCTGGCCCCTCTTCTCTTTGTCATTGCGGCAGATGCCTTGTCGTGCCTGATGGCGTAGGTGCAACGTGGTGACCTCTTTTCGGGCTTCTCCAAGGACGATCTCACTATTCCTCTTATCCAGTACGCGGATGACACTATCTTTTTCGTTGAGGGCGGTAGGGAGGAGGTTGGGGCTGTCGCTACCGTGCTGGAGCTATTCGGCGAGCTTTCGGGTCTCGTCCAAAACATGGAGAAGTCCATCCTGGTGCCTTTTGCATTCTCCGAGGAGGAGGCACGGTCTTTCTCGGTTGACTTTGGCGTGGGATGTGGCAAGCTGCCGATTCGCTACCTTGGCATGCCTCTTACTATCGGGCGGACGAAGCTGGCAGACTGGCTGCCGGTGGTCGAAAAGCTGGAGGGCATGTTGGCGGGCTGGCAGTCTTCCATCCTCTCCAGGGGGGAAGGTTGGTCCTTCTAAAAGCGGTTATGGCAGCTATTCCTATCTTCTTCATGTCTTCACGAGTTTTACCGAAGGGGATTCGCTTGCGGATTGAAGGGGTGATGAGGAGATTCTTATGGCGTGGGTGCGGGCAGACGGCCAGGGGCATGCACCTTGTTGACTGGGATATGGTTACCTTGCCGAAAGCGGATGGCGGTCTGGGTGTTCGGAGGTTGGATTGGATGAATGAAGCGTTGATCTTGAAGTGGGTCTCTAGATTATGGGGGAGCGGAGACGATCCCTGTTGCAATTTGATCCGTCGTATCTACAACTGCTCTAGCCCATTGTCACTTATGCTCCCTACGGGAGTCCGGCCATCCCCGTTCTGGAGGGGGATTCTATCGATGCTCCCTCGTTTTCACGAGCTCTTCCGGCCCATACTGGGCAACAGCCTCACTTTCACTTTTTGGATCAACGACTGGACCGGCAATGGGACACTCGCAGTCTGGATCCCACGACTTTTTGCATTGGCGGCGGACCGGGAGGCGAAGATCGCTGATGTGTGGTGTGATGGGAACTGGATGACTCGTTTTTGCGCAAACTTTTCGGATCAAAGGATCGAGGAGTTCCTTCGATTGTGTGACTCTTTAGCTTGTTGCAAGGGCCCCAGGGGGGAGGGACCACTGGGTTTGGAGGGCCGCTTCTTTTTCGATCAAGAAGGCTTACGCGACGATTCGCAGGCCGCCGCCCGCTCCCTCTGAGATCCTCACAAAGGATTGCTCTTTGATTTGGGGGCTTCGTCTACCTGAGCGGATTGGATTCTTTCTGTGGATCTTCGCGGGACCGGTGCACACGGTTTTTTGGCTCTACTTATGAATCTTGCTACCTGTGTGGGGTGGGCATCGAATCGGTGGACCATCTGGTCTTTAACTGTTCTTGCACTGCCGGGACGTGGGACGACCTTGGCCTTGGCTGTGTCTGCTCGACATCCTTCGACGCGTTCTGGGATTCGTTTCGATCCGCCCGTCTCCGGCCGTGGGTAGAGTTGTTGGGCCTGCTGTCTGTGCTTTGGAGTATTTGGATGGCAAGAAATGCTCTGGTGTTCTCGGGCCACAGGTTCTATAGTGAGAATGTTTTGTCTAGTTCCCAAGCTTTTGTGGAAGCCTAGTCGCTTTTGTGATTTCTTTCCTTGTATTTCTTTCTTTTCATTTTCTTTAATTAATATATTGGGGAGGGCACCATAGCGTGTTAGCCCCTCTTTTGGTCTTCAAAAAAAATGGTTCTAATTCACGTAGATGACAGTAAGAGATGGGGGTTAGATTGTACCTCTTTGTTCTTCAAGGATGGAGGAAACTTGCATGTAGGAGCTCCAGGACAACAACCCCAATTGGAGCAGCAGATTGGCTGCTCTTCCAACTGCTTGGAAGCAGCCCCAAAGCAGCAATGGCTGCCGCTATAGCAGCAGCGACAGCTAAATCAGCTACTTGAAGCAGCCCCAGGACATGCAACAGCTCCTAAGCTACTGGACAGCAGCTCCAACAAGGAAAAAGGGGGTTTTCTCGGTGGGAGAGGAAGGAGAATTGTGAAAAATTAAGAAAAAAAGAATGGGAGGGGGTGGTGCTATGAATAAGGGGAGGAGGAGGTGCGGTGATGCCGCATGGAGGGGAAGAGAGGCCACATGTGGGCTGTGCTGGAAATTTGTAATTATTTTTTTTAAAGTCCTTTATCTCCAACTCATATGAAATATCAAAGTCATCCCATTTCCCCTATTAATCTCAGATTCGGATGAATAATAACTCGTTTCAACCATCTCTGAATGACGATTAAAATGGGCATAAGTTCATATATTTCTGATCTAAGATGAATTCAGAGATTGTCGAGATACATTTTGATCTGTGATTAAATTTTGCTATTTTAAATGGTCAAGCAACGTCCGATCGACGAACGGTTGATATTTTTGGTCTTATTTTGTCGAATCAAATTTTGTGATGGTCTTGGTTCTGCGGTTAGGATCGCGTCACAGCTTTTTCCGATAATACGAATTACAATGTGATCGATTTTTGGTTGATTGATTCCAAACGAGATTTGATTTATGATCTATAAATCGATTCAAATCATTTAATATCGATCGGTAGTTTTACCGGATCATATGGACCCTAATCGGGTTAGATTCGGTCTGAGTGTTACACCAAACCTCTTGCATATTAAAGTCCGTGCTCACACCATCAACCTTCTCTTCTATGACCTGAGAGACGCAAGCCAAGCCACATGGAGCTACTAGGTGGCACCCTTCGACTTGTGCATTTGAAGTGGTCCGTGACAGCATTCGCCGGCTCAGCTTCCCCTTGTATAGTCATTAAACGCATCCCACCGCAACCAACTGGATGAAGTTGCGGTGACGAGACTGTCAGTCACCGCATGAAAATACTATACTGCATGTTGGCATCTCCTTTCAACCACTTATGCCGGTATCTTTGTCTCCACTCCACCTCCCCATGTCGATCCTCATCCTCAATGGTCTTCATGGCCATACCCTGGTCAACAAGCTCATCCTCCCTCCCGCAACGGCCTAGCTTGTCTTGTGCTGTTTTCCGCCTCAACTCCCTAGCTAATCTGGCCACCTTCCATATTCCAATCAACCTCTTGAGAAGTGCCTTGCCGATTCATGTCCATGCCCGACCAAAAGTCAGCCACCATATTGCGAAATCATGCCTCCGGCATCCAAGATCGTGCAAATATGAAATACGAGCACGATGGTCTCCCCTTAACAATATTAAGGAGAAGAGTGATCTAACCTCGAACGGGGAAGGGAAAGAGTAGAAGCCAGCTGAAATTGCTCCCACGCCTGAGAAACTGATCAAGCCAAGACTTGGAGGTAGAGTTCTTTCGAATGAATGAATATGCAATTAGACGTGTCCAAAACCTTCCATGCTAAATCCTCTTCGACCTTTGCAAACACTCCTAATCCTAGATCTTGTGTGCCTTGCCCTATGTTTGTCATAGGAGTACAAGGTGACATTCAAGTTGCATACCATTACCCATGCCATGCTCGGGAATCTACCATGGACCTCTTTAATCTCCTCCCAAATAACACCTTTTGGAGACGCTCAGATAAACCGTTGCAATAGTCACCAATTAGTTCAGTACTCATAAGAGAAATATGATCATGCCCGGGAATCTACCATGCACCTCTTTAATCTCCTCCCAAATAACACCTTTTGGAGACTCCCCGGATAAACGATTCAATAGTCACAAATTAGTTCAGTAATCATAAGAGAAATATGATTTGCACCTACCAATTTTAAAACCGAATGACCTAATTCATTTAATTTATACTATAATTTTATTGGATTATTTGATTAACCCAACTGACATCCTACCCTACGAATAGGCGTCGTTTAGATATGAGCGTTGTTTTATGCAGCCTTTACTATCTATAAATATTTTAGGGCTAGATTACACTGCTACATCAAAATCTTTCTTAATTTCAGCAAATTCTTAACAATGATTTGTCATTTATACACAAATCAAAGTGTTAGGTGAATCACTGTTGGCATTTCCATTGAGTGAAATAAGAGGCTGCTGGATGAAATCATATTTACTGTCTTGCTTGAATGGTGTTAGAAAATGGCCTATGTTTATTGTAGGAACGAATTGTTGCATGCGTTCGCACCATCTACTTAAACTTTGTGTGTGGAAACACCTATCTCATTAAGATTCTTGCTTTTATGACCTTGATACATACATATTAAAGGTATTTGTACACATTATCCCTTGAAGGTTATATAGTTGCATAAGCTCATGTAAACCTTGTAATTACACTTATGCCTTTGACTTTCATAAATTGGTTGCAGATGTGCCTTATGCTATGATCTGCCTTATGCTATGATCGGCGCCTTCTCAGCGATCTAACAATTGGGGACTATCTTGGGTTCCTCTACTTGCACTACACAATGCTAGGATGCATACTGACATCATGACGACGAAAGGGCATATATAATAATTGTTTGTAATACTCAGAGAGTCAGAGGCATATACATAACTTATAAGGTTTACATGGGGTATATATACTATACATAACTATTTAAGTTTCCAAAGGTACATACTACGTATGTTAAAAAACCATTAGTAAAATTCCAAGCACACCTATTCCTCAGTTTTTTGAAACGTTACGATGGATGTGTGGTCATACATAGAAAGATCAGATTTTAGAACAATGTGATCAGAAGGAAAGGTGGAGTAGTTCCAATGGAGGATAAGATGGGAGAGAACCACGTAAGGTGGATTGGCCATTTGCAAAGCTGATCAGGTTATGTACCAGTTAGAAGATTCGAGATTTGGGATGTTGATCCTGTTAAGAAAGGGTGAGGAAGGCCTAAGAAGTGTTGGAAGGAGACTATTCGAAAGGATTTTAGTTATTTGGATCAAATCTTGAGAATGATCCAAAATAGATCTAAATGGAGGTAAGAATCCATGTAGCCGACCCTACTTAGTACGAGACAAGGCTTTGTTGTTGTTGAAAATGGATGCGAAGTCGAGGAGATGTCCACCCAAAAACTTCTATATTGTTGGAGTATTTGGTTGAGCGCCTATTGTGTTGTAGATGGGTAAATGGATACCTCCAGGATCCACTTACCCCATCCAAGTGTTTAGTGCCACATAGTCCAGCGGTGGGACTTGGAGGCCCTGTGAAGGCTATATAAGGAGCCCCAGGCCTCCTGTATCAGATGAGAAAGTGCAATGCATAACACGCCCCTTTGAAGGCTTCTCCCGTGGTTTCATCCTGCTCCTCATGGAGTAAGGTTCCACGTAAAATCCCGTGTTAACAATATTTTATCTTTATATTCTTTGCTCTGTTTTATCATTCCGCTTCCTATTTTCTAACATGGTATCGGAGCGGGTCGATTCTCGAGGACTTTTATGTTCATTATTTTTTTCGAGATTCGAGAGTTTTGTTTTTGGGTTTTCTGCAACCCTAGACTGTTCCAGAGGTTTATTCTGTGAAGATCTATGTTGCGGGAATGTCTTTGATTCGCGCATCGCCTCTTTTAGGCAAGATCGATGTTGCACTCCATCGACGCAAGCGCATCAAACTGGGAAGACCGCATCAAACTGGGAAGGCGGCGCACTCCATCGACGATGCCCTTGTTCTCGACGCAACCCCACACAGGTGGCTTCGCGCGCACAGGCGAAGCTTCTCCTGGCGACGCCCCCCCTTTTCTTATTCCGGCGCGAACCCTTGCCATCTTGCGGCGATCCTTCTCCAGCATCTCCTCGTTGAGGCGGCGCACGCGGCACAGGTGGCGCTCCCCTCGTGAGCTGCCTCCAGGCAGGCGCAAGCTGCATGCAAACCCTTCTTCTCCTCCGGTTCCCAGCGCGCGCAGGAGCCCCTCGCTCATCTCCACTTTCTCCTCGCCGTTGGCGGAGCGGGACGGGCTCCATCGGAGGCGCGACTCCTCTACGCGTCCTACACAGCGGCAAAACTCCAAGAGGGCGGCGGCGGCATCTGATCGCGCATACCTCCAAGTCCAGCTACAAGGCGGTGCCCTTTTACCATCCCGCACCCGACCCCACGCCCAGATACAAGGCGGCGGCCCACTCCCACGCCCGACCCGCGCACAACCTCCATCATCGGCAAGAAGCGGCGAACCCCGTGCTCCTCTCCTCCTCTGTTGGCGGCAACTGCAGCTGTTGACGAGCCCCGCCCCGATCCCGCAGGCACTACCCAATCGTAGGGGGCGGCGACATTTGAAGAGGGTGGGAACCCTAGGGCTCGAGGCCCATTTAAAGATTTTTTTGTGGCTGCTATTGTAAAGCCCATGTGGCGGGATTGAAAATAGAGCTTTTGGGCGGCGGTGTGGAGGTTATTAACGTTGAAACCACGAGATGTTGCCCATAGGAGCCACCAGACCTTATTCTTAAGGTGAAGAACTTTACCACGGAAAGCCTGGGCTGGAAGCGGCTCTGGATCGCAGGGAAGATGATGCACCTTGAGCTCGCCATGGTGGACCTTGCACTACAAGAAAGGGACTTGGAGCGTCGGCTGGTAGTGAAGCTGGCACGATCGACAACGGCGGGGGCTTCTGCGAGTGCGGCTGGTGGTTCTCCGGGTTTGCCTCGACGGAGCGCGGAAGGCGGAACGACGCAACTAGGGATGGCTCCTCGTCTCCCGCGAGGAATTCGATTCATCACCTTTATTGCAGATCGACACATTAATTCCCTAATCTTGGGGGTGGGTCACATTCCATCCTTTCATGCAGTTACAACTGGAGCATATTCGTCGGCAACTGATGTGGCTCAGAAGGCGATTGGCCTTTCTACCCCATAGGGTGCACCGCTCTATGCAGACCCGTCTCCGGATCGGTGTCCTGACCTGGCAAGCCGACCCATCATAAAGAGCACCCCGGGGGGTGCGGAACCGCAACCAGGAGCTCGCTATTTTGCTCAGCGGATCCCTTCGAAAACCTGATCCGAAAGGCGGCGAGTCCGAGATCGACCTGAGACAACAACTCGGGGTCTTAGCGCGAGGGCCCCGAAGGGGTCGCTGTCAGCTGAAGGTGAGGTGCTTGAAGGCAGGCTGCAGAAGGGGCTAGAGGCTATTGCGGGGCCTGAAGCTATTAGTGGAGAGGGAGAGCTGGGGGAGAGAGAAATCTGGAGGGGACGGTGGAGCTCTCGGGTACAGGTCAGGGGCCACCCGTGGTGGTCGAGATACATGTAGAGAGCAGGGAGGAGGCTCGCCAGGAAGAAGAGGCTCATGGAGGGGGGACACGTCTCCCAGAGTTGGAGGAAGGTGGGTGCAAGTTCGATACGTGTTATGCGAGGAAGACGACCCGCATGGGGGAGAGGAGACTTAGGAGAGCGGTGTTGCTCGTGTCGGCGGAATGGGAGGAGGGCTTCCTGGGGTTGACTACTGCAACCGCGGCCTTGCAGGTCTTCCCGAATCGATTTCGCGTCTTGGATAGGGCAGCGGCCGAATGCCTGGGCCTGATACCACCTAAGAAGTCGACGGAGGCTTTATGTCAATGAGGATCCTTTCTTGGAACGCCAGGGGATTGAGTCTGCCCGAAAAGCGAATGGGAGTAAGTAATCTTGTTGCAGAGGCTAGATCAGATGGGTTCCTTCTTCAAGAGACGAAACGTTCCAGCGAAGCGGCCACTGCAAGAAGTGGGCTGGATGGAGGCAGTAGATATTCAATCACTGAGTTGGAGGCACAGGGTGCTTCGGGTGGACTAATGTCCGGTTGGAAGATGGATGCTTTTGATCTTCTGGAAGAGACGAAGTCGCTATCTTGTTACCGATTTTATTACGGCGGCGGGCGGATGGTCTCAATATGCTCGTTACGAATGTTTATGGTCCGACTGACAACGAAAGGGGTACTCTGGCGGCAGAGCTTGAACTGTTGGGCAATGCGAATACAACGACGGTATGGATCATAAGGGGGACCTCAATGTTACGTTGCTACCGGATGATCGGCCGCAAGGGAGGGGAGATGGGGACCCTGGCTCGAAGGAGCTCCGGAGTGTGGCTTACAGTTTGGGGCTGTCGATAGTTGATGCGGCTGGCTGTGCTTTTACCTGGCGCATCGTGAGATCTCGCTCCGGACTGGACAGATTCCTTCTTTCATTTGATGGCGCGGAGATGTTTCCCCTTTCAAGGACGTGGGCTCTTCCGCATACGCATTCAGATCACACGCCGATTCTGTGGGCATCAGGAGAGGATGGGGGAAGCAGATTCTTCTTCCGTTTCGAGAGAAGTTGGCTGTTAGAGGAAGGCTTCAGGGAGGCTGTGATGGCGCAGTGGAGAGGTTGCGCACCGGAGGGTTCAGCGATCTCGAGATTGGCAGCGGAGCTCATGTCCCTCAGGTCTTTCCTTGCCACTTTCGGGAGGGAGGTTAAAGTGAGGCGGAGGACTAGGAGGGTGGAGGTCCAGGCCGAGGTTACTAGACTGGATGGATTAGACGATGACAGAGGACTAGAGCAGGTGGAGTTCACGGAGAGGCAGGGGTTGCTGTAGGAGTTACTGTTGGAAGATAGGAAAGAAGATGTGGAGTGGTGGCAAAGATCCATACATAAATGGCTAAAAGAAGGGGACACCAACGCGAGTTTCTTCCATTCTATGGCCTCAGGATGACAGGGAAGGAATTTCTTACATGATATATAAGTAGGAGGAGTACGAATGTCGGGTGAGGCGGCGATCGAGAGTGCATTACGCGAGCACTTCGTACAGACGACACGGAGGAAAAGAGGGAGCGGCTGGGGTTGGCTGTGGAGAGGGACTGAAACCTTGACTGCCGAGCAGGCAGAGAGTCTATTGGCACCTTTTTCGGTGTAGGAGGCGAAGAGAGCGGTTTGGGACTTGAATGCGGATGGTGCCCCTGGTCCAAATGGTTTCCCGGTGCTCTTCTACCGAGAGTTCTGGGATCTTCTGAAGGAGGAAGTGTTGGAGGTGCTTAATGAATTCAGGGAGGGAAACAGTGGTTTTGAGAAGATCAAATGGGCATTGCTCTTCCTGCTGCCAAAGAAAGACACACCCGTGAGGGTGGAGGATTTTAGGCCTATCGTGCTCTCCAATACAATTTATCTCATAGTGGCTAAGATACTGGCCAACAAGCTTAAGGGGATTCTGGGCTCGGTGGTGCTTCAGGGTCTGTCGGCGTTGATTCCATGGAGACAGATTGCTGATGGCCTAGTGATGGCCTCGGAAATCTGCCTTGACTGGAAGCGGTCGAAGATGAAAGAGGCTTTATGGAAGATAGACTACGTAAAGGCTTATGACTGTGTCGACTGGAGGTTTCTGTGGGTGTCTTTGCGGAGGAGAGGCTTCCCTGAAGCCTGGGTGGATTGGATGAAGCGATGCGTCACTACATCTTCCTACTCTATCTTGGTGAACGGCAAACCCGAGGGAGATTTCTTCCAACCGCAGCAGGGCGTGACGGAGATAGGGGTGTCCGCTGGCACCTATGCTATTCGTTCTTGTAGCAGATGCTTTGAGCGTACTTTTTAGGCATGCGATTGAGACTGGGTGGTTCGAAGGGTTACCGTAAGGAGGACATCTCGGTCCCCCTATTGCAGTATGCGGATGATACTATACTCTTCCTAGGTGGCACGGAGGCTCAGAATGCAAATGCAGTTCTACTAGTTGACATATTTAGTGGCCTCTCCGGCCTTGAGATCAACAAACGTAAGTCGGCGGTTATTACCTTCGAAATGAATGAGGCATAGCGTTCCAGGCAGCGTAGCAGAGAGGACCGACTGCCCACTGGGGGACCTTCCTATCTCATATCTGGGGCTACCGTTAGTTGCTGGGAAACTGAAGAAAGCATATTGGCATGTGGTGGTGCAGAAGATGGAGCAGAGGCTAGCAGGGTGGAAGGCGGTCACCCTGTCCGGAGAGGGAAAGTTGGTTCTATTAAAACACGTGCTCTCGGCTATACCATTCTTCTTCTACTGTACTAGACTGATGCCGGTGAGGGTCAGAAGGAAGATAGAGACTATAATGAGGAGATTCATTCTGGTCAGATGGGAAGCAATAGGGGCCTGGAATGCACCTGGTTAGTTGGGATGAGGATACGAAGGGGGCGCCATGACGGTGGACTTGGGGTTCGTGATATGAAATGTATGAACAGGCGCTCATCGCTAAGTGGGTGACCTGCATATGGGGTCCCCCAACCTCGCTGGCTGACAGACTTGTTAGGAAGATTTATGGGGTCAAGGGCGAACTTGTGTCTAGAAGAATTCATTTTGAGTTGCCGCTATGGGTTGGTATCCACCAGATTTTGCCGTGGTTAGCCTCTAAACTACGGCCTAAGGTGGGGTGACGACCACCTTTTCAGATTTTGGCACGACGATTGGACTGGGAAGGGCTCGCTGGAGGGCAGATTTCAGCACTTATATGCTTTGGCTGCATCGAAGGAGGGTACACTTTTGCAGATGGCGGATGCTGGAACGTGGTCGCCGCAGTTTCTGGCGGACCTATCAGACCAACGCATGGAGGACTATCTCAGGCTGCAGGCGAACTCCACTCACATGGGGACTTCTCGATAGACATTGACACTTTCAATTGGTGTGCTCGAAATTCTCAATAAAGAAAGTTTACAATGAGATGAGACAGAGGGTAACGGATCAGGATGTGGAACTGTGCCAGGACATGAAAATCATTTGGGTGTTGAGATCCCGTGCTGGGTCAAAATTTTCCTATGGTGCTTGAGAAGGGGCTGATTGTGTGATAAAAAGGAGGGGGAGATTGTTAGGTCTGGAGGGCACACAATGTGACATGTGTGAGGGGATGAAGGAGGACTATGAACACTTATTTTTCAAGTGCTCGACGTCGAAACGGGTTTGGAGGTGGGGATTCCCTGTGTCAAGAGCGAGGGGGCAACAGAGTTCTGGAGATCAATACGGACGGTCGGCATCAACTCTACCGATGACTGCTCGAAGCTGTTCGCGGTCCTATGGGCCATTTGGGCAGGATGAAATGATTTGATATTCAACAACCATAGGTTTTATTTCGAGAATGTAGCCTCTCATTGTAAGGCACTTTATAATTTCTGGCTTTCACGGTAATGTAATCTGAACTCTTTTTAATGAAATATATTTGGCGGTGACCCCCACAATGGGGGATCACCCTATTTACAATAAAGAAACTCTTCTTTGCGGTTGAAACCACCCTCTGGCCTACCATTCACCAAAACAACATAGGAATATGTCGTCACACATCTTTTCATCCGACCAATATACTCACATGGAAACCCCGACGATGCATGGACAACAAGATGAACCCAATGTTGCAGAAGTCGATACTCGGTATTCAATTTGGGGTTCACTAAATAAAAAATATTCAGTGCTCGGGAGGATATTCGGAATTATCCGGTTATGTATTTTTAAATAATTTAAATATAAAAATGGTCTAATATATTTTCTTATATATTTATACATATATGGTAATCAATCAATAAAATCCAAAATAAAAGTACCAATTAACCAATTATAAATATGGAGCTCTAACATTTTGGTGATATTGGGATAAATGTGAACATTTAAACCGAATACTCAGTTGAATACCTTAATATTCAGGCTGAATATTCAGACTGGACCTAATATCGATAGAATTACGAGAATAGAATTATTTGATCTGAATATTCGGTCCATTCAGCCGAATGTTGCAACATTGGATGAGCCTCCAGTCAACACAATAATATCTTTGTAGAAGTCAACCTTTCACAAAAAGCCTTTGGTCTTCTTCCGCCTCCAATATGCGATAGTCTCGAAGGCCATCACTATCCTATCCATCATGTACCAACCATGGATGAAAGCCTTCTGTACAAGATCAACAATGGACCCAAGAACTTCTCGCAACCTATTTGCAAACGTCGTTGCCACGATAATGTAGATATATTTAGGCAAAGCAATATGGTGCAGATCCTCCACTGGTCACACCACATCCTTCCTAGGTAGATGAAAAGTCACGATCGATTAAGTTGCTCAAAACCATGATTTGTTTGATGTAATTCCTCCAACACGTCCATCTGCATTTAGGTGAAAAGTCTCCCCACGAACCATGGCACGAAGGAAAGGCCACGTTAACTCCTCAGATTATAGCTCGTTTAATCTCAGAACATCTCTTCCCTCCCATCTAGGAGACGAGCACCACCATCAGGGACACAATGACTAAGCTCAAGGTAGTAGCATCTTACCGCATCACTAATGGCACTATAGCCTCTACCTCCTCTCCTTCTACGCCATAAAATGTACCATATTACATCTCCCGCGACCACTCGCTATGCAATGGGAAAATCTCGATGTTCGCATCTCTCCTTCAACCACTTCTTTCGTGGTCTAGCCTCCAATAACCTCCCTCTGCTTATCCTCCATAAGAATATGAGTTCTGCTCGCATCTGCCTACCCTTTCCTCCTCTGAAAACTCCCTAGAGTCTTATAGACGAAAATGCACTCAATATCTGCCCGTAACACATCTCTACGCTAGCCTCTGAGCTGGGTCTCTCCTAAATTGTATAAGCATGCTTTGAAGGATTCCAAGCTTCTCATTTGTCCTCCTCGAAGCAGACTGCTGCATCTCTTGTCCATGCCAACACCTCGTGATCTTCCTATGAAACCCTCCTATAACCAAGACTACTCAAAGCGGAAAATACTGTCGGAACACTTCACTCGAATCCAACAAATCGACACATGGTCCAAATGTGATCTAGATAAGGCCAACACAGATCCCAAAGGGAAAAACTCTCTAGCAGACCCATAGAGCCAAGGAAATGGTGCAGACGGTACTTGGATGAGATGTTTCTCTAGGCACACCTCCAGTTTATGGCATCCAAAACTTCCACCGTTAAGTCTCCATAAAGGCTGCAAACAGAGGAGAGCTAGCGTCCATTCTAAACCTATCCGACAATAAATCCATACAAATAAGGCGATGTTTAAGTCACCGTCTGCAATCCAAGCTAGACTAAGAAAACGGGCCCACACCACTCTAAGTTCGCCCCACATATTTGCCAATGTTAGGTCCCGCAAAGGGCTATAGATCGTGGATACTAGTAACTAGAAGCCATTTGAGATCCTCCCAAGCACAATGGACAAAACTTGGCATTGCATATCGAGTCCACCAACTCCATTTGATCGCATTTCTACCCTTTGACCATGCCACCCGAAGCACCTACATATGGCATCACTTTAAAATCATAAAATCGAGAATCAACCACCTCATGCCTAGTGAAATTGTCCCAAACTTCCAACTTTGTTTCCTTCAAATGAGTAACATCTACTTTCATCCATTCAATATCCCTTTTCTTTGTCTTGTTTCTTACCGGCCCATTCTTTGGTTGACGAGCTCACTAGTCTCTGGCTTGATGATTGACCACAACGGGCGAGGATGAGATTCTGTTGATCATACGAGGGTAAGGAGAGCAACTGTAGACGAGAATGGAAGGGGCTCTACATGAATTAGCGTTTTTTTTGGGGTTGTGGGGCTTACCTCCTAGCCCCAGTGAGAGTAGTTACTAGCATTATAAGTTGTTGGACAGCCGGAAGGTTGCAATGAGTGAGAGTTGGGGGACCTCAGTTTTCTGTGCACCTGACACGTAGCTTATCGAATCCGTTGCGACTCGGATGGGAATGCATGCTATGAAAGACATGGCCGATAGGGATGGGGTAGGCCAGCTACGATCGTCTATGCTCGCAAGAAAGGTAGGATTGTGGCTAGGGCTGGCTATCGAGCCCAACGAACCAAGCCGGGCGCTAGCTCGGGTTTGGGCTCGATAAGCCTAGCTGAGCTTGGGCTCGGTGAGCTCGAGCCTCTTATCGAGCCAGCTCGAGCTCGATAAGGCTCGAGTCGAGCCCCTTATCGAGCTCGGGGTTGGCTCGAGCCAAGTCCGACTCGTTAAGGAAAATAGGCATTTTTTGATGCAAAAGTGTGTTTCCTAGGTTCAAACCCACAACCTTTTCTTTGAAGATGCCTTCCTTACCAGTAGGCCACTATCTGAGTTATGTAACAAAAGCTAAATTTTGTTATGTATTGTAACATTCTATTTGCTAATAAAAAAGATAAAAAGTACTAATTTGCTAATTATAACCTAGAAAAACATAGATAAAGTCTAGGAAGCCCAAGTCCACAATATAATCAATCCAACATTGCCATTCCATAAACCACATAGTCCAAGTCTGTGCTCTTTGGCGTCTTTCCATTTAAAATCAAAACTTTACGAAATTGACAAAATTGGGATTTTATCAATACGATGTTTAACCTGTAGATTACTATAATTGTCTCTGAAAACATGTGTACTGAGAAGAAAATTATTTAATATAATATCATGTGATATGGGTCCTGGTCGTTAATTGGCCATTCTTCGTGTTCAAATGGGCCTAGTTTTTGTGTGTGTATTTTATATAAATATAATATATATTCTTTATCGATCCTCTTATCGAGTTATCAAACCGAACAAGGCTCGGCTCGTTAAGCTATCGAGCCCAAAATTTTGGCTCAGGCTCGGCCAAGGATTCAAATGGACGGATACAGATACAGATATAGGTATTACATTATCCTTATCCGTTTTTGAATACGGATACGGATGCGGATACGGATATTGATGGATATTAAAACTATCTTACCATATCCTTAAAAATGGATACGTTTGTAAAACGGATGCTGATCGCATACGAGTAATTTTAGAAATACTCTATAGAATCGACTTAAATATATACGAATTGGATGGGAAGCACATGATTTAAATTTACTAAATATGTTTGTATCATAAAAATTATACAAATATGGTAAAAGAAGGTATAAAATTATGTTATATAGGGTTAAAAATAAATCTATGACTATATTTATATACAAAAATAGATATACGAATATGGATACAGATGTTTGCAGATATCAAAACGATATCCATATCCGTATCCATTTTAAAACGGATACATATACATATGTCAAAATCTGTTTAAAATAGATACAGTGACGGATCGGATACGGATATATCCATAACCATTTGCATCCCTAGGCATGACTCAATAGCTTAATGAGCCAGGGTCACGAGCCCTTATCGAGCCGAGCCCGAGCTTGGCTTATCTAGCCGTGACTCGATAGCCAACCCTAAATGTGGCAGAGTCAGGAAATGAACAAAGGGCTGGACTAGTCATTCTGGGTCTAGATTATAGGGGGCTTGAAAAAGGAGCTCAACTGGATCTTATCATAGACGGGGGAGTAGCGCTTACTGGACACTTTCTGAGATATTATTAGGTACTTCAATGCTCTTCGAGATGCGACCATGAGCATTATGAAGAGTGGTTCGCGCTAGTGTCCACTAGCCCGATTCTTCCTTCGAGTCGAACCACGTGATAAGAGGAGGTCAGGCTTCTTCTAGGATTGCTAAGCTTATGATAGACCTGGATACTTGATTATCAAAGTACGACAATCGCTATATTTCCCTTTATATTTGGAGATGTAAATTAGCTGGTTTGGTTTTGCATCAAAATTCACACTATTGTATAATATATACCTGAGTTTGTTAGATGTGACAATCCTCCACAACATCGTACTTGCAGTATTCTGGACTGCCTGAATTTTCACCACTTCTACCGCAGGAAAAGAGGAGATTGACCTGGAAGGAAAGCCATCTTCAGGGGAGGGAGCAGCAGGACTTTTCTTCCACCAAAGAGGGAGGCAAGAATGCGAGGGAGGATTTACAGTTGTCGGGAGAGAACAAGATGCCGAAGTGAGGGAATGAAGAGTGGTTATTTCAAATTGATTTAAATAATTTCCAATTTCAGAAAAAGATTTGATTAAGAATATAAAGAAATGAAGCTCAACTAGATAATACAAGCTTTTTTATATAATCTCTTGAAATTAATAGATATTCGCTCTGTGATGATCTAGAAATAACACATCCTCGGTAAGACCGGACCAGTTCCTTGCTTTTTTACAGTGGAATGATGAGCACTCCTTGGGAACCCATAAGGAGAACCTGCCTCTGCCTAAACTGATACGTTGAAGCAACAACATGTTAAGAGCTCGGATGCCACATAGCAGCAGTTCCCCAGCTGTGGAAGGTGGTGAATGGGCGGTCAAGTCGCAAAGCATGAGATAAAGTTGTCAAAGCAACGTCATATATAATTGAGGAAGTAGTCATAGAGTAGTGGGAGCAGCGGCTACGATTGTCTTTCTTCTCCAGCCTATTATTTGCCATCCTAATAGCTTGATTCAATTTATCATATTCTCTTAATTACTCGCCCCAATTATTTCTATAGTTTTGCTACTGGTCAGCCCATCCATCATCTGGTTTGTCCAGGTGAGGATCTTGGACTAGAAGATTATAGGCCTGTGGTTTGAAACCTACCTCAGTGAAGACTACTCAACGAAGATCCACAATCTATCCCGCTAGCCAAAAGCACTCTCTCATCCTGAAATCTAGCTCTCTCACCCGTAAAAGCATTGTCCGTACACCTAAACCCAAAGATAAGAAGTGCACGCTCAAGGAGTTTGATTATATTCGAGTAGTTGTCGCTGCGAGCTGAGAGGGTGTTGCCAACGAGTGAAAGAACGGAGCGGTGCGAAGCGGGCGATATGGATGGAGAGAAAGATATCTTAGCTTTTGTTTTTGGTAGGGGAAGGTATCGTCTCTTCGTATATGTGAGGGTCGAGCAAACAAGAGGGGCCTGCATGCTTAGTCTCGGATCCTAGAAGGTGACAGTCTCCACTACCTCACTCGAAGGCACCTTGGGAACGTCAGAAACTTAGTGCGTGTGTCAAGTCGTTAATCTCTCTTTTCACTCTAGCTAGAAAGAGGACTAACACGCTTAGTAGTTAGGCAGACCCCATGTATGTAAGTAATCTACCCAACACAGAGAAATATGCCAGGGGGTCAAGAAAGTCATACTCGATGACTATGTAGGCTTTTATGGTGCCGTCCAGAGTGGGTCTAAGAAGTGCGTTTGGTGTATGAAATTGGGCTCTGATGTTTTTCATACGAGTTTTCAAGAACTATAGAGAGCGGTACTATTAGAGCAATTTTATGCCTCTTTCTTAGTTTTTTATCATAAAGCCATGCTACTGTGCTACTAGAAGTTTTTTTCACCTTTTTTGGAATGGGCTTGCTAATTATATGAATTTCTTCTTACAACGAATTTGATGATTCAAGGAAGCGGGCTACGAGGCAGGGATAAGCAAGCATGCTATGTAGTTGTAGTCAAAGAACTTAGTAGTAAGAGAATGATGAGTGATGATTCGAGAGTTATTGATCGATCAAAGGAAGGATCGTTTAGTAGACAACGAGCGAGCAACAAGCGTGGGTAAGACCAGCGGGGTGAGGAGCATACTTCACCTCAGGTTGGTGAAACTGTCAATTCCAAGGAAAAGCTTTGACATCGCATCCAGTCTTTCTCAGGTGTATGAGCTAGGAAGCGTAGAGTTCAAGTCTGGGTCAAGACCTTTACTTCCACCGACCGAGGCACATGTACTACCCAATCTCGTCGGGAACTGATTGAAGCAGTGCGCATAGTCAGAAAGAGCACATGTACTACCCAACCTCGTCTTATCCCATCCCTCCCATCTAGATCCCACTCAGCTCGAGGCTCTTGTCCGCCACTTGGTTCCGTACGCCTTAATTAATTGTGTAATCGACTCTTCCTAAGCGTGATAGACTGCTTGTGGGACTGATTAGCATCTTTTGGAATGTAGAAGCTGACGAAAGCACGATAATATTATAATAGCCAGAGCTCTTCTGCTTCGTCGCTCAACCATAGAGAAAGATTTCCCCCTCTGGAATTACTTGATGCTCGTGAGCCCCATCTACTTTTTCGCTTAGATGATGAGTGAGGCTGATTCTTTTTTTCTTTCATTATGCTTCTAGGACGCCCATATTATAGCATTCCCTAATGTTGTCTCTTCAGTGATGGCATGAGGTGGTGTTATTGGATGAGCAATACCTTTGGTACTGACATTTGATTTATTTATTAGTTTTCTACTAGATTATAAAAGCTTGTTTATTGACTGAACACGTGCGCCATGGATAAAGTACGTCTCTGATTGGTAGCCGTCTCGAGGGTCATAGCGATTTAGGTCATTCCTGGTCCTGGGACTTCCAACAAAGTCTACCCAAACATGAGATTGCGGCTGCTTGAACATACCCAGATTATCTTATCTATTAAAGACCAACCCAACTGAGACTTTGATACAAAGTAAGTACATAACCCAAGGAAGAGAGGTGATTAGCGGAGGCCCCTTCTCTATTATAAGCTTGGGCAAACATCTTTCTCCTAAAACCCCTTTCCCCTTGAGGAAATTCAGTATCCTGCTCATCTTTGAGTAGTCAGATGAAAGCACTCAACATGAGATATCCGAACACTTTGTTGGAGGAAGGTCGTCAAAAAGACGAATGCGGAGCTGGAAGATGAAGATCAAACACAACCATCGATGGAGTAGAAAGCGTCCCATCTCCCTATCACAGAATACTGGGTGAGGTCGGCTTTGGGCGGGCGGGATTGTTCCTTAGAAAGACCTGTAGAATGCCAAAACATCCGTGTCGAGTCAAGTGAGATGTGGCTTTCCGGTCTTCAAGAGATGTACATCACTCATCAGCCGCAGTTGTCAAAGAAAATCTTCTTTGCCTTCCAAGCTTCAAGCGCTAGTCCAACCACCCTCTTGTTTGGATGCCCAAAGACCCAGACATTCTAGGAGACACGCTTCATCTAGAAATAGTGGGGTTACACTTGCCAACTTCATTCCAATGTAGTTCACGACCACTTCCCGCTTCACCTCAGTCCTCTCGAGGCCCTCAGTCCCCTCATACGCTGCCCATACTATTGGTATGAGAGGACTGCACCTCTGGGACCACATCACCATTAATCAACTCTAGGACCGAAGATCTCCCCACAAGCGATCAATGCTCTAAAGTTTTTTTTTGAAAGTCTGCAAGGTAGGGGGAAGCACTCGGTGGTGTCCGCCCCATCAAAATTTATTCAAAATCCAAAAAAGAGACTACAAAAGGACAAAAGTACAACGCCCAAGACATATCAAAGCAAACACTACATCATCCAGTCATCTACCAGCCTCTTTGCAAAAAACCCTACATTCTCCTTATAAAACCTTTGTCCCGAGAACAACAAGTCATTCCTTCCACGCCAGATCGCCCAGAGAATAGCCATGGGGTATAGCTGCTACCTCCGTGGTCTAGCCCTATTTGTGTAGATCGAATTCCAGAAGGCCTGGAAGTCGTCGAAGCAGCACCAAGCAACATCAGCCTCTTGCCAAACTTGATAAACCACGGGACAAGAAAAGAATAAGAGTTCCACAGACTCAATCACACTATCACAAATCGGGCATCTGTTCGCAATGAAGTCCAGGAGCCTGACGCATCGATCACGCGTCATCAACCTCTTCCTCCTAAGGAGCCATAGGAAGATCCCAATTCTCTCAGGAAGGTTAATGGCCCAAATAGTTGCACAGTCCCTGCTCAGCAGCTCCGAGTTTGCCGGTGGCGGCCTGGAGATGGTCCCGTTAGCCCCCCTGACCGAGAACGGACCATCCTTCCAACACCAGTGATCTCTTCCCCCGCTAGGAGCCCCCACCTCCCTCATGGCATCAAGCAGCTCCAAGAATTCATCAAATCTCTGATCCGAGAAGTTAGCGGAGAAAGTTGGCCACCTAGTCCCATCCACCCAGAAATCCTTCACCGAGCACAGCTTATTTTCCGCCAAGGCATATAGTCGGGGAAATCGGAAGCACATAGCTCCCGCCCCCGTCCAATCATCCACCCAAAAGGAGAAGGTCTCCCCCCTCCCAATAACTGGTCTGAAGAGAGCTAAATTTTTCACGAAAACCTTCACCATGCCCCTCCAAAAGGCGTCATGACTGACAGATTATTTAACTGTGAATGAGGCGCTCCCTTCACTCCATATATGCTTCGAACCACCATGCAGATGAGATCGTCCCCCGGTCCCCAGACCCTACCTGCCCATTTAAGCAAAAACGCCTCATTCATCTGCTCAAGTGGTTTCACCCCCAGACCCCCCAAATCCTTACCACGCGTGATATCTTCCCATCCCATGAGATGGATCCCCCCACGCCCATTTAAATGACCCCCCCACAAAAACGCGCGCATCCTCTTTTCCACCCTCGCACGAATCCCCTTCGGAATCTTGCGGTTAGCAATAAAGTACGTTGGTATGGAAGATAATACGGCCTTGAGCAGAACCAATCTACCCCCTCGACAGGATAGCAGCTTTCCACCCCGCCAATCTCATCTCCACTTTTTGCACCACCCTCAGCCAGTCATGAATTCTCGTTCTCCCCAGAGCCAGAGTCATGCCGAGGTACTCAATAGGCAAAGAAACGCGAGCAGACGCCAAAGCCATGGCCAGCCCATCAGCAACCTGCTCCGCGAGCCCGAACGGGACGAAAGACGACTTGTCATTTTTGCACAGACCAGACAACTCGGAAGAAATCTCCAGCGTCGCAGCCATACCAGTGGCCTCCTCGATACCCCCTTCACTGAGGAATAGAGTGTCGTCCGTGTACTGGATAAGCAGAACCTGTAACCCCTCCCTTGAGTAGCCTCCAGAAAGCCCATGGCTGATCACACCCGACACCATATCATCCAACACATCGGCCGCAAGGATGAAAAGCATTGGCGCAAGAGGGCACCCCTGATGCACCCCTCTACGAGGTTGGATCCAACGCCCCTCCGGCCTGTTGATCAAGATCGAAAAAGACACCGTGGTGACACAACACCTCATCCAAGAAATTCATTTGTCTGGGAAGCCCAATCTCCGTAAAACCGACCACAAACATCTCCAGTCAAGGCTATCATACGCCTTAGAAAAATCCACCTTCCAAACGACACCGCTCGTGCCCCTCCTCCGCCAATCCGCAATTATCTCAAAGGCAAGGGTGGTGCAATCAGAAATCTGGCGACCGGGGACGAAGGTAGATTGAGCCGGTGAAATCAAGTTCCCAAGAATGCCAACTAATCTCGCGGCAAGGACCTTAGCCGTGATTAAATAGATGGCGTTTAATATAGCAATGGGGTGATAATCCCCGATGGAAGACGGCGCAGAGCACTTGGGGAGCAAAATGACGAGCGCCCGGTTGATACGGTCAAAACCCCTATTCCCCTGGCAGAACTCCAACACCACCTCAAGCACCTCCTAACCAACGAGATCCCAAAAATCCTTGTAAAAAGAGATCGAGAAACCATCTGGACCAGGCGCCGCATCAACGTTCAAACCCCACACGGCATCCTTAACTTCTTCCAAGGTAACATCGCAGATAAGAGCATCGTGGTAATGCGTCGCCGCCAACCTAGTACTCCGGCCGAGCCACTTCCATCTCCTCGGTATTGTTGCAGAAGAGACATCCCTGAAATGATTTGCAACCGCTATGCCCATGTCTTTGTTCCCTTCTACCCTGACCCCATCCACCACGATGGACTGTAAGGCGTTGGATCTGCGTCTTCCACTAGCAATACGATGGAAAAAAGCAGTATTCGCGTCCCCCTCCCGAAGCCAGGTGCTCCTCGATCTCTGTCTCCACTCTGTAACCCGCTTCTTATCCTCCAAGGCAACCTTCTTCTGCGCTGCCATCCGCGACTCCAACTCAGACTGCGTGAGATCCCTAGTGTCCTCCAACGCGTCTAGCTTTTGAATCTCTTCCTCTGCGTCCTTCCTAGCCGCGCACCTAGCATCCCTTGTTTCCCTCTTGAAAGTCGCCAACCTGACTCGTAAGGTGGATAGCTTTTGATCAAACCTGTATGCAGCGGAGCCCGAAGTAACCACCTCACCCCAGTGTGAAGTTACAATCTCCCTGAACCCATCCTCCAACATCCAGCATTTCTCGTACCTAAAAAGCCCCCTCTGAATTGGGGCAGCTCCAGAGCATCACAAGATTGGGATATGATCAGAATATGATCTCGGTTTGCCCTCCACCGACGCCAAAGGAAAAACATCCAACACCTCGTTTGAGACAAAAAAGCGGTCGAGACGCGAGCGTGCTTTGGTTGATGACATCATTAGCGTTCAAACACCTTCAAGCGATCTGCCTTTAACCAACCAGAGCAAGCTGTTGTTGGAGTATTTGTTATGTGCGCCTATTGTGTTGTAGGAGGGTAAATGGATCCCTCCAGGATCCATTTACCCCATCCAACAGTTTAGTCCCACATCTACCAGTAGTGGGACTTGGAGGCTCTGTGGAGGCTATATAAAGAGCCCTAGGCCTCCTGTAACAGAGAGAAAGTCAATAGACAAACACGGCCCTTTGAGGCCTTCTCTCGTGGTTTCATCCCGCTCCTCACGGAGTAGGGTTCCACGTAAATCTTTGTATTCTTCCGGTTTCATATTTCTAAATTCTGCTCTGTTTTATCATTCCACTTCCGCTTCCTATTTTCTAACATGGTATCAGAGCTGGTTCGATTCTCAAGGTCTTTCATTATTTTATTTATTCTATTCGAGATTTGATTCAAGCGAGGTCCTGATTCATTATGTTTATCATGTTCGAGGATCTGTTTTGGAACGTGATCTATCTCCAGGCGGAGATGATCTCATGTTCATGTTTCTGTCTGTAACCCTAGCCGCCATCCTCTTCATCCACGTGCAGACGGCATGTGACATGGGGGCATCTTCATTTCTGGCGGATGCACAGGAACTATCCAGGCTGTGGCATCCAGCCGTAGGCCCTCCATCACGTTGAAGATCAGCTGCATAAGGCGGCGCCTACCTCTAGATCAGCCGCACTCAAGCACCAGCGGCGTCCTCTCCCACTTTGCGCACCCACACAACGGCGCATGCATCAGGCCAATCACGCCAGTCGCCTAGCCACAGGCGATCAACAGGACTCGCGCACACGTCAACTTCCTCGCAAGGCTCGCACAGGCGGTGCGAGCTCTTGCCGCTCCTCCTGGCGATGGAGCATGCGGCAGCCCTGCAGGAAATCCCTGCACGAAAGTTCAACTAACTCCGCGGCAAGCTCCAGGACCAGGACCTGCAGACCCCCTCGCGATCCTCCAGGCGGCACTGAAGCCGCAAGTCCCTCCCAGGCGGCGAACTCCTCCCAGGCTATCGCTCCCTTCAGACGCGCAACAGCATCGGGCGGCGCGATTCCAGGCGGAACGAGAAGGCATGAGATCTGGGGTGCCAGGCGATGACCCCCTCTCTTCTCCAAACGCGCAGGTCGACCCCCCCCCCCCTCGCGCACCATTCCTCTTCCTTCTCCATCGGCGGCAACTCTGCGCGAGGAACTCCTCCCGAATTGCGATGTCGCCTGGGCGATCGCCCTCGTCCCTCATCTTCTCCCTCTGGCAAGGCGACACATGCGGTTCCCATCCCTTGCGGCGGCGACATATGTAGACCCCAAAAAGGGGCATCTCTCGCTCGAATAGAGAGGGGTTCCCACGCAGGGAACTCTAACAGGCCAAATAAAAAAAAGAAGTCGGTTTTGTTTTAAGCCTAAATGGGCCGAAGTCTAGTTATAAAAAAGAGGTAAGGGCCTGTTAAAAAAAAGAGAGGTCGAGGTTCAAGTAAAAAAATGATGAGGTTGTTTTTTTAAGATTAAAATGGGCCAAAGCTTTTGTTAAAAAAAGGAGGCGCGCACACTCGAAAAAAAGCCGTACACAAGTTAGAAGAAAAATGAATTGCAAAAGCCGTAAAAAAGAGATTGAACGGCTATTAAAAAAATAAAAATAAAAAAATGGTTTAGCCGAAAAAATGCAAGGAAAGCCTAGAAAAAAAATGTGAGACGACTTTTAAAAAAATTGTGTGATGGCTTATAAAAAACCCGAAGAAAAGCCGTAATTGATCATGTTTTCTCCCCATTTATCTTGTCTACTCCCAACTTGGTCGACGCTCATGTTTTCCAACAAGTATGGGAGAAAGGGAGAGTACTGTGTAGAGTCACAGGTCTTGATCTAGATTCAGATGTCAGTCTCCAGACCAGCCAGATTATCAGACTCTACAGTTCAGTTTCAGACTCGACGTCAGATATTTCTGAGTCTCGAGATTCAGACATGCACGAGTATGCGGTCTTCAGTTTCGTGGTCCCCATCATTCTGTTGTTGTCCGGCCAGAGTTTTCATGTGAGCCATAGGGACTCCAGAGCAGAGGACCATTCCCTATGCCATTGAGGGCAAGGGTTTTCATGTTGTATCATAGGTACTCCAGAGTAGAGCACCATTCTTTGAGCCAGATGGGAGAGATCCAGTTCTCCGACAAGGAGACTCCAGGCGCAGTTTCAGACTCGATGGTCAGATTCCGAGTCTTCAGTTGACTCACACTCTAGCCCATTCGTCCTCCTCATCTGCACGGCATGAGAAGCAACGTCCGCGACTGCAGCAGTGTGCGCGTTGGGTTGATATTGTCCATAGTGTCCTGTAGCGTTGAGTTGAGTCTCTTTCTGTTTGTCCAAGCTGAGCATTGCATGCTCCAGCTTGAGGGGGAGTGTTGGAGTATTTGTTATGTGCGCCTATTGTGTTGTAGGAGGGTCCAGGATCCATTTACCCCATCCAACAATTTAGTCCGACATCTACCAGTGGTGGGACTTGGAGGCTCTGTGGAGGCTATATAAAGAGCCCCAGGCCTCCTGTAACAGAGAGAAAGTCAATAGACAAACACGACCCTTTGAGGCCTTCTCCCGTGGTTTCATCCTGCTCCTCACGGAGTAGGGTTCCACGTAAATCTTTGTGTTATGCTCTGTTTTATCATTCCGCTTCCGCTTCCTATTTTCTAACATCTATGTTAGGCATCTTAATCCCGAACCAAGCCTCTTGCACACCTTGACACATGCCACATAGGTGTTTGGATTAGCAGAAGGGCAAATTACAACCTCCAATGAATTACCACCATCCACATGTTCAACAACTTGGTAGGAAACCAAATTGTTTAGATTGAGAGCAACACCCTTGAGAATCTGATAGGAAAACAAGATTCATTGGATGCGCGCACCTTGAGCAATCAGATCCAAACAAGGGATCCTGTGAAACCCCAAAATGCTAAAAACACAAACTCAATTATCGACCTGATCCAGTATCCAAATTGGACAAATAAGAACTACATCTTGCAGTACTCTTCGAGATATTTCCAATGAGCCAAAGCACACCAAAAACAGACATCGGATGCGGAAGTTAAGCATGAAATACCTCGGTTTACGGCTTTTGAACCGTGAACCCGAGCCTATATAAGGCTAAGAGGCTGAACCACTTAGCCATTATATCCAAACCCATCGTCGAAGCGCCTCCCCAGAGCTTGCAGGAGCCCAACCGTCAGTAACTTTTCTGACCTCTAATCACGATCCGGAGGCGTCGTTTTGAAGAGGATGACGTGGTCCACACCGTGCTAACGTACGTTTCACACTAAGCACCTCGAAATAACAGATTTCATGGTGGAGGAGATATCCGGAGAACAACCCTCGGATGTATGGATTTTGATTTTACACCTTGCTGTTGGGTTGCACGTCATTCGTACAACGTGTATTTGTAGTTTTCGCGACGATCTGATGTCCAGATCATCTGAGATTGTGCATGCAAAGTCAGATTTCAGATCGTATCATCGACTTTCATCGTTATTTTCGAGAGATTTGGTGATCCGAAAAATATGAAACTTAGATCAGATTTATCCTTGTTCCATGCTTTATACAAGCATGTAATTTGTTTCGAAATCGGAGACGAAAAATCAGACATGAAATCGGACCACCCACTGCATTCAACTGCATATCCGAGAGTTTTCGTAATCGAAAAACTATGAAATATAAGTCAGATTTCTCCTTGTTGAATGCTCCATCCACAACTAATTTATTTTAAAATCTGAAACAAAAAGTTGAATACCAAATCGTAACACCAACTCACGGTCTACAACTTTGATCGACCATAGAAGTTGTCTGATCGATGTAATGAGTCATTACCTTAGCAAATGCTAGTAATCTAAATAAGTTAATTACCTAACTATAATGAGACCTTTTACATCTAAATCCTAAGTGGTTAAACGATGAATCGTGGTAGATGATCTGAATACTACTTGGATAGGGAATAGAATTGAGTAACTATGTGAAAGCCTTGATCAATGTTAAATCTATTCCAATCTGAGCACTTCAAATCCGTATATCTGGTTGTGCCACAGTTGGAGCCCTTTTCTCGCACACCTTGTGCTTTAGTGGTCTCCATGGTCAATATACTCTCCCGTTTTGAGGATTGTGGTGCGCACAGTGCAGTTTTATATGTCGCCCTGGGTAGAGTAGATGCTGCAAAGGGATGGGTAGCACCCTTGGGGCTCTGGGTAGAAGACTAGATGGTTGCGACCCCAGTTGCGTTGATTGGGTGATGCGTAGTTCTTGACGCCACCCCGAGATTCTTACCGAGTTGCTGCGAGACGTCGCCTTTCGAGATGCGCGCTTTGTAGTCCGATCTTCGCTTTGCATCATATGATTAACGCGAGTGCTTAATGAGGGCCGATCACTCGAGTTGGTTACTCATCTTGGTTCTATGAGGGGAGTTCCGGGATGTAGGTAGCGAAGGAGGCCTTCTTACTGGTCTACCATGTATCCGGAGAAAAAACAGAAGGTGGTCATTGGTCTGACTATAGTTTGAGGTAAAAATCATATCTTATAATCGCAAATCTCACTTGTGTCGTGCCTACCGTCGAGGACTTCTGCTGACACGTAGTGGTTGCCAAATGAGTTGCTTCGATCAGTCTCACTGTACTAGTATTAGATTACTTGAAAGAGAATCATGTTGGACATTAGATCGATATAGTTGAAATGTGATTAATTCTGGAAGACAAGAGAACTATCAATGGAATGAGAATGCTAATCTAGAATGAAAATGGGAAGGTTGGTAAATGTAAGTGTTGGGAACTTAGTTAAGATGCATCTACTTCACGCATGTCTACAGAGGTCCCGAACCTTAAGATAGGATGTATCTTGGAGTAGCAGAGCGAGGCCCTCATGGTCAAGATCACAGACTACTTCCATTACTAATAGTTGTGTTGGAAAGCCTTAAAAGAAAAGATCAACTTAAAAACTAATAGTATGACGGTAAGACTCCACTTGTAGCCTTTACTTCCGAGAGAGACTCACGTTCACGTACACTTGTTTCAGTTCAGTAGGTATAATGCTTGCTACTTTCACCTAGTTACATGTTGTTTTACCTGTCAATTAAGTATATCCATACTGGATAACTTTGCTCATAACGTACCCTTTTCTGTGTGATCCAAAAGGTTCGGAGGACCCACCGCAGCAATAGGGTGCGGTTTAGGTGTTTTGGAGCATTTCAGTTTCAGCTGCACTTCTAGGGTGCGTACTTGATGGTTCTTTTGTGGTAGTTTTTATCTCATGCTTTGTACATGAGAGATTATTTTGTACCTATGCTTTAGATGGGCAGTTACTTATTTTGCATTGTTTTGGACATGTTGCTATGAGAACAATTTGGTATATATATATCATGTGGTCGATGAAATAAATCATCCTCATGCATTTACTTTCTTATTTTTCTGCAACAGATACATTTGTATGATTGTGCGTGTGCTGAATGTGAATGTGGTGTTTAAGAGATGGTTGCTAAGTACAAGATCCGTGGGGATGTGACAGATCCAAACCCACTTGAGGTTCATCCTCAAGAACATCAGTAGCCACATCTATAGGGCTAGGAATATCGATATCATGGAGATCAGCTTTGGGAGATGTATCTGCCGAATCCTCCTGTACCGAAGGAGTCCTATGAATGAGGGGCAAGGTGAGGCATTCATTCAACTGGAGATAAAGTACCATTCTACCAACTACATATCCGACCTCAAACACTTGACAAACTCAACATCCTTTCACGACAATCGCTGCGTTATTGTATCCCGATCTGAAACCATCAAAGTGATCTCTACCACCTTTGTCACTCTGGCTGGCGCATCTTGGAAGGAGTCCAAGCAAGAGAAGCAAAAGGCATGCCAATGAAACAGATAATGTGATAGGGATCACATGCTAGCTCCATATTGAAATCGAGGCCATCTCCACAAAACTCCAAATTCCATATCTTTAGAGGCCACGAGAATATCCTCCCATGTAGTAGTGAGCTTGTGGATAGAAATTGACGTCGCATCCAAAGAGACCACATCTCTAATAAATGCCACCGAGAAGAAATGTTGGAGGTATCTCCCACATCAGTGTGCATAGTGATTGCTAAATGAGTTGCTTCAATCCGTCCCACTGTACTAGTATTAGATTACTTGAAAGAGAATCACGTTGCACATTAGATCGATATAGTTGAAATGCGATTAATTCTGGAAGACAAGAGAACTATCAAAGAAATGAGAATGATAATCTAGAATGAAAGTGGGAAGGTTAGTAAAGTAAAATGTTGGGAATTTATTTATGTTGCATCTATTTCATGCATGCCTACGGAGCCTCCCCAACCCTAAGATACGATGTATCTTGGAGTTATAGTGTGAGGCCCCCGTGATTAAGATCACAGGTTATCTTTTTACTAATAGTTGCGTCGGAAAGCCTTAAAAGAAAAGATAAACTTAAAAACTAATAGTAATATGAGAGTAAGGCTATACTTGTAGTCTTTACTTCCGAGAGTGATACTCACGTTCACACACTTTTTTTAGTTCAGTAGGTACACTGCTTGCTACTTTTACCTAGTTATCTGTGTTCTACCTGTCATTTAAGTATTTCCATATTGGGAAACTTTGCTCACAACGTACCCTTTTTCGTATGATCCAACTGGTTCTAGTACGGTGCAGTTTAGGTGTTTTGGAGCACTTTCAACTCTACTTTGAGGGTATGTATTTGATGATTCTTTTGTGTTAGTTTTTGTCTCATGCTTTGTACATGGGAGACATTGCTTTGTACTTATGCTTTAGATGGACAGTTACTTGTTTTATACTATTTTGGGCATGTTGCTTATGAGAACTGTTGAGATATTTGTATCTCTCTGAGGTTTTTTTATATTTCTCATTTATCTTGTCCTCTTTATGTAATTTTCCCTTACAGCTTTTCTCCTATATTAGAGAGCTCTAGGGCTACGATGAAATACAATTCTATATTCCCTTTCCACATGGTATCAGAGCGACGGTCCTAGGTCGGAGCCTGTGCCCTAGATACCCCTCCCCACCAAAGCCCTAACGCGAGCGTCGCCAAGAGCGAAGCGGGCATCGCCAACCACCACCATTGCCATTGCGCCTCACGCAACAGCATCGACCAACGTCGTCGCGCCTCGCGCAATAGCATCGACCAATGTCGCCGCCGCATAGCAGCAACAACCAAGGCTGCCATCGCCGACCCTTGGTATGGCAACCTCGGGCTGCAAACCTTGCAACCTGCTGTTCCTGCCACCCTCCGCGGACTCCATCTTCATTCTAGGGGTCGTGTGGCTTATTACGGGTCCCTGTTCGACTATTTCGAACTCCGATCCTTGGATTTCTAGGATTGATTTGACCATCTAAAATCATCCTAGTTACCTAGAGAGACCTCAAACGGATGGAAGAGGTTGTGGTATGAGTCTACACCCACAACCGTCTTCCCGTATGATGGTGTAGACGCAATCAGTCTTGTCTACAACCCCAAACTTTGCCATTGTTCATGTCAGGCAACATAGTTGATTCCAAAGCCGAGGTCTCATCCCTGGATGCTTTTAAAGGTCCATCACCCATTGTCAAGATGGATGGGACAAATTATGATCTCTTGTAACGACAAGCACATTCTTGCATAAGATGAACCTAGCAACAAGAATGAGGTTAATGCCTCATGGGAGGCAGGCAATGCGTATGCGTGTGTATGGCTATCTGGGACTGTATCAATGGAGATAGCCAATGATATTCTTAGTCAACCTACTGCAAAGGCTATGTGGGACGTTCCCACCGCCTCGTATTCCCCAACAAAAAATGAACTGAAGATACTGCAACTCCAGCGTGATATCTTCACTTCGAAGCAGAATGTACATCCTCTTCATACACTCTGCACCTCTCTAAGGGGTATGTTTGAGAAGCTTCACGGCTTCATCCCCTTGACTGCTATGCCAGATCAACTCAAGGCGTACATAAATTCCATGATGCCTGGAGTTTTTTTAGTAGCTCTTGGTCCTGAGTATGACGCTGCTAGATCGCAAATCCTTACATATGCCACCATACCTCCAGTGGAGGAGGCATATCATAGATTGAGCATGCTTTCTATATCTTCCAGCGGTGTTACTCTGCAGCATGAAACCTCCTTTGCTATGGCTGCTTCTCATAGTAGAGGAAGCTCTACACAGTACCGTGGTCGTGGTACCCGTGATAGGGGAGGGGGAAGCCGACCCTGTTAGCCGTGCACGTACTGCCACATGCCTGGACATTCCGAGGACTCATGCTATTTTAAGCATGGTTTTCTTCCTTCAGCGCGTGTTGCAGAGCAGACTGGGCATGTTAGTATTCCACCTCCTGCTTCTGATCAGAGATTCGATGATCTTATAGCTCGTTTGAGATAGATCATGCCTGCATCTAGTCCGTCCAATGCTCCTCCGGGATCCTCAGAAGTAGCCGCCTCATAGACTGCACTATATCAGGTACAACACATGCTCTTACTAGCTGTTACATGGCAGACTTATCAGATGGATCATGGATTCAGGAGCTTCACACCATCTTTGTGGTGATAGAAGCCAATTTAGTACATAAAGTCGACTCATTCAGGTAGATCGGTAGTCATAGCAGATGGAACCCACTCTCCTATTACTGGTCAGGGGGAGGTACAGTTGACGTCAAGGATGCGCCTACAGAATGCTCTCCATGCTTCTGATTTTTCTATGAGTTTATTATCTATTAGTCAATTCACCAAAGATTTACTTGTCGTGCCATATTTGATTCTTCATCCCTTGTCTTTCAGGACATTCTTACGAGCATGGTGATTGGATCTGGACGTGAGCAAGGAGGTTTGTATAGACTGGTTCAATCTTCATATGCTGATACTTCATCTCTGCACAATGGATTAGTCTCTCCGTATGTGTGGCATCTCCGTTTTGGCCATCTTTCTCTACAAAAGCCGTGTCACATTATTCCTCAGATCTCCCCTAGTGCTACCTTTCAGTGCGAGGCCTGCCAGCTTGGGAAGCATCACCGGTCTACTTTTCAGAGTCGTCAGGGTCGTAGTAGTAGCAATATTTTTGAGTTAATCCATTTTGATATTTATGGTCCGAGTCGTGTCCCATACCATCAAGGGCATATATTTTATCTTGTTGCTGTAGATGATTTTCCATATTGTCTTAGGTCTTTTTGCTTAAAAACAAGTTTGATGCTGGTGCTGTTATTCAGTCGTTCATTAATGAAATAAGGAATGTTTTTCTGCAAATGTCAAGTTTATCCGTTCTGACAATGCGTTAGAATTTTGTAACCGTCAACTCTCGTAGTTTCTCAGAACTTTTGGTATTGTTCATCAGACTTCGTATGCTTATACTTCCTAACAGAATAGGGTGGCTGAGCATAAGCATTGCCACCTTTTGGATGTTACCAGGACCCTTTTGATCCAGAGCCGTGCTCCTTATTCATATTGGGGAGATGCGGTTCTAACAACTTGCTGTCTGGTGAATCGTATGCCGTCGTCTGTGTTGGGGGAGAAGATCCCATTCTTGACTGTGTTTTCCGAGAAGGATCTTTTCTTTCTCACTCGTGTTTTTGGATCGGTTGCTTTCGTTCATCATACGTCCTTTGGTCATGACAAGCTCTCTCCTAGAGCTGTCAAGTACGTATTTGTGGGGTATTCCAGGACTTAAAAGGGGTACCATTGTTTTGACCCTTTCGTAGGAAGTATTATGTTAGTGATGATATCACTTTCTTTGAGTCTATTATGTTCTTCTCTCCTACATGTGATAAACTGATATATTCGGAGTCTGGAGAAGAAGTATACATGCCTTATCTCCAAGTCTTTCTACAACGAACTCTACTTCCTCACCACCTTCATCACCACTTTCGTCTCCACCTCCACCTCCACCGCTTTCACCAACTTCACATGATGCACCCTCATGTTTTCCACGGGTTTACCAGCGCCGACCTCTTGCTCATGTGCCTCCTCCAACATCTAGTACGCCCCATGTATGTTTTGAATACTTGTTTTCTACTGATGGCACTGGTGATTTGCATTTACAGTAGGATGAGCAGGAGGTTATAGATGTTCCTGTCACTGAAGAGGCTGTGGATCTAGATATACCCATTGATTGCACTGCGGAAGCAGCGACGTACATGTACTATGTATCCCCTTGCTTCTCATGTCTCTCTTGCATGTCCATCGGGGGAGTTTGAGAGGATTGTTGTGGGCATGTCTGCAATGGAGATACCAAGGTCATATCAGGAAGCATTGCAGGTTAGTCAGTGGCATCTTGCTATGGAGGAAGAAATGACAACGTTGCAATCTTGAGGCACGTAGAGTATTGTTGATGCTCCCCCTGGTGCATCTGTTGTGGGGAGCAAGTTGGTGTTTATAGTGAAGCACCATGCTAACGGTACAATGGGCATATACAAGGCCAGACTTGTTGCTCGTGGATTCACCCAAACGTATGGAGTAAATTATTAAGATACGTTTTCCCCTGTTGCCCGGCACTCTACTCTGCGGATCCTAGTTTTTGTTGTTGTGGTACGTGACTGGCCTCTATTTCAGTTGGATGTCAAAAATGCCTTCTTGTTTGGTGACTTGCAGGAGGAAGTATACATGCAGCAACCGCCAAAGTTTGCTGCTGAGGGGGAGTCGTATATGGTATGTAGACTTTACAAGGTGATTTATGGTCTTAAATAGAGTCTGAGAGCCTGGTTTCAAAAGCTCTCAGAGTTGATTGAACAACATGGGTTTATCAAATCTACTGCAAATCACTCTTTTTTTGTGAAGAGATCCCAGAGAGGTATTGTTGCTATACTGGTCTATGTGTATGACATCATCGTTACATGTGATGATGAGCAGGGTATTCAGGCAACTAAATAGTTCCTTGGACAACAATATGTGATCAAGGACCTTGGCAATCTTTGTTATTTTCTTGATCTTGAATTTGTAATGAATCAACGGGGCATGGTAATGGCACAAAGGAGATATGTTACTGATCTTCTAACTGAGATGGGCATGACAGGATGTAGGCTTGATACCACTCGTATGGATCCTAATGCCAAGCTCTATGATGATGATTATGAAAAAGTTGACAAGACAAGATATAGAGAGCTAGTAGGGAAGTTGTTATACGTCGCAATCACCAGGCCTGATATATCATTTGCAGTTAGCAGAGTCGGCTAGTTTATGGAGCAGTTAATGCAGACCCATATAGATGCAGTAAACATGATTTTGAGATATCTGAAGTCCTCTTCAGGTGCAGGACTCTTGTTCAGAAGAGACACATCTCTCACAGTGACAGGGTGTGCTGATGCAGACTATGCAGGGTGCCCTAAGGATAAGAAGCCCCCATTAGGTTTCACTGTGTAGGGAGCTCACTGGTTTCATGGAAGAGTAAGAAACAGACAGTGATAGCTAGATCTAGTGCTGAATCAAAGTATAGAGCTGTGGCACAAGGGTGCATGGAGATGGTGTGGGTCAGTGTGGGTCAGATCCGTCCTAACTGACCTAGCTATTGAGGTGTCTCTTCCCATGCACCTCCAATGCGACAACCAAGCTGCTCTATTTATAACCAGTAATCTAGCATTCCATGAAAGAACCAAGTACATTGAGGTAGATTGTCATTACACTCGTGATCTAATTCAGAAGGGACTCATTTCCACATCTCATGTTGCGTCAGGCGACCAGATTGCTGATATGTTCGCCAAAGCCCTTGCTAGAGGTCCTTTTCATCGTTGCTGTTCCAAGCTGAGCATGATAGACATATATGCTCTAACTTGAGGGGAAGTGTTGAGATATTTGTATCTCTTTGAGGTTCTTTTATATTTCTTATTTATCTTGTTCTCTTTATGTAATTTTCTCATAGAGCTTTTTTCCTATATAAGAGAGCTTTAGGGCTACGATGAAATATAATTCTGTTTTCCCTTTCCACAAGAACAGTTTGGTATATATATCATGTGGCGAATGAAATGAATTGTGCTCATGCATTTACTTCCTTACTTTCTAATTTTCCTGCAATAGATACATCTGTATGATTGTACGTGTGCTGAATGTGAATGTGGTATTTACGGATGGTTGCTGAATATCATGATCCGTGGGATGTGACAGTTTAGTATCGGAGAAATGATACTCCATCCTTGTCATAAACACAAGATTCTCATCGGTAATTCAGAACACGAGATAGTGGCTATGGTCTTCTGACCTTGACACAAGACCATGGAAAATAACATTAGTAACATGATATAACCATGTCCATATCTCCCTAAGTACTAATACCACTTATAATGCCATGGCTTGTTTGCAGGATCATGCCACCTCTAGTGGATTTGTACGTGGCCTAGCATTTAACACGATTGGTTGATGGTGTCAGAACGTGCAGACTTGTCAAGAGATGGAGCAGAGACTTCAACGTTAGGACTCCACCTACCATTCATCCTAGGATGGCATGGACAGTGCAACCCTTCGCTCTCTCTGGAGCCAAAAGGGGATGACTGTGTTGAAGCTTTACAGAGGCACCATATTACTACTAGTTATGGTGTGGGTGGTTCGCTACCTGGACCTGGGATGGTTAGGCCCTCCTTTTACTTTTAACGTGGGATATGTGGTGTGACACATGAGATTCGTCCTTTCTTGAGGCTGATAATTGGTGACGGTACTAATTCCGAGCTCTAGACTGGTGATTGGTGTGGGGGCAGGGCGTTGGGGTTGAGTTTCCCCTGTCTGATGGCATTAGTGGTGGACTTGAATTGCTTTGTTGTTGACAGTTGGGATGCACACCCTTTCGTCCTCATTTTAGGTCTGATCTGTCTGACCAAAGGCTGGGTGATCTCCTGGAGATGTTGCAGGACCTGGAGGCTGTAGAGGGACCCACAGAGGGGCGTGGCCATTGGAGATGGTGTGATGGTATATTTTCCGTGGGTAAGGTATACGGGGCACATTGAAGGGACCAACGGTCTTTGACTTTGCGGATGCGTGACGGGGTGATAAATAATATGGAAGTACAAAATCCCTATGCGAGTGAAGGTCTTCATGTGGTTGTTCTGGATGGGGAGCCTGCTGATGGGCGATAGATTTGCAAGGTTCACTCAGGTGGCGGATCCGTTTTGTTGTTGCTGTTATCAAGAGAATGTGGAGAATGCGGAGCACATATTATTCAGGCGTCGAAGCTCTGTAAAGGCTTGGTAACTTCTTGGGTGTCCCACATTGTCCATTGATGGCGTCTCTGGATATTGGGAGTCAATTGGGGTTGACTGGCATGGCTCTGAGAAGGAACGGACCACTTGAGTGGAAATGATTTGGGCTATTTGGTTAACTAGAAGTGGGGTGGTCTTTTGTCAGGAGCGATTACAATGACAACAACAATAAAGCCTTTTCCCACAATTAAGTAGGATCGGCTACATTGATTCTTTGCCTCCATTCAGATTTATCTTGGGTCAATCTCGGGCTTATATCCAAAAAATTAGGATCCCTTTGTATGGTCTCTTTCCAACACTTCTTGGACCGTCCTCGCCCTCTCTTAGTCGTCTCAACATCCCAAAAATCGAATTTCCTAATTGGTGCATCAACTAACATTCTTTGCAAATGACCAAATTATTTTAAGTGATTTTCTTGCATCTTATCCTCAATCGGAGCTACACCAACTTTCTTTCTGATTGCATCATTCCGAATCCGATCTTTACGTGTGTGTCCACACATCCACCTTAGCATTTTCATTGCAGCTACAAGCCTACAACCGTTCCCTGCACATGTCTATGGTTCACAGACCAACATTCAGATCCATAGAGCATAGCATGTCTCACGGTTGCTTTGTAAAACGTTCCTTTGATTTTGAAGGAATTTTCTATCACAGAGAACAACAGAGGCTCCTCTCCACTTTAGCTAGCCTGCATTTATTCTATTAGTAACAACTCCATCAATTTCCCCATCATGTTGCAAAATAGATCCCAGATATCTAAAAGAATCTCTCTTCAGAATGTTATCATCACTAATCTTCACCTCGATTCCTTCATCATTGTTTCCATCAAAGGTGCACTCCATATATGCAATCTTAGCCTACTTATACTAAATCCTTTAGTCTCCAATGCATGTCTCCAGAACTCAAGTTTCTCATTTATTCCATCTCTAGTCTCATCAATCAACATAATATCATCATCAAATAACATACATCAAGGTATCTCATCCTGAATGTGACTTGTCAACCCATCCATAATCAAAGTAAAAAGAAATGTACTCAAAGCTGAACCTTGATGTAAACCAAAGTTGATGTCAAAATAGCCAGTCTTCCCAGGCCGGATTCTTACACAAGATAAAGCCCTATCATTCATATCCTTTATGAGGTTAATGTATAGGACATGTACTTGTCTCTTCTTCAAAACTCTCCATAATATCTCTCGTGGGACAGAATCATAAGTCTTCTCCAAATCGATAAAAATCATATGGAGGTTCTTCCTTTTAGCTCTATAAATCTCCATTGCTCTCCTCAACAAATGGATGTCTTCAATACTTGAGTGACCTGACATGGATCCGAATTGATTTTCTTTTACTTTGAAAACTTGCCTCAACCTTCTTTCGATCACTCGTTCCCAAATTTATATACTGTGCCTTATCAGCTTGATACCTCTATAGTTTAAACAATTTTGAATGTCTCCTTTGTTCTTATAAAGAGGCACCGTGATACTCCTCCAATCTTCAGGCATTTTCTTACTTCGTCAAATAACATTGAATAAATTCGTAAGTCAAGTTAAATCACGCTCACCTAAAACTCCCCATACAGGGATGTCATCCGGTCCTACACCTTTTCCAAGTCTCATAACCTTTAAAGCCTCCTTTACTTCCTTTCTTTGTATTCGTATATAGCTTGCACGATGCAAGTAACTTTCACTACTAGCTAGCTTCCCCAATGAAAAGTTTATGGAAATACTGCTCCCATCTAGTCTCTATATCCTTTTGAGTAACAAGCACGTGACCTTGCTCATCCTTAATGCACCTCACTTGAGAAAGGTCTTTGGTCTTTCTTTCTCTAACTTTAGCCAACCCGAATATATCCTTCTGGCCCTCCTTAGAATCGAGATTTTTGTACAAAACTTCATAAGCTTTTGACTTAGCTTCACCTATAGTCTTCTTTGCTTCCTTTTTCGCTGTTTTATAGTTTGTGACAGTTTCCTCTGTTCTATCCTTAGACATAACTTTAAAGCAAGCTCTTTTAATTTTTAGCTTCTTTTGCATTCCACCGCCAAGCCCCCTTTTGACCTGGAGCTCTGATGAATCCACATTTCATCATCTTTATTCTATCATTTTGGCACTAAAAACCCTAGAAAATGCTTGAAAATAGCATTAAATAGAGCATCTTAGCACTCATGCATGTACATCTACATAATGTATAAAATACTGTAATTAAGGCCAAAATTATAGAATAAATAAAAGAAAAGAAAAAGAATAAAATATTGTAAATATTTTATGACCCAAAACCCCCGAGACCTAGGCATCCTGATGAATAGGTCGACAAGGAATAAAGTAGGGGGAGATAAGGTCAGAAATACAGATAAAATACCTATACACTTTATTCATTCTTTATTCATTTTGGGACCTATTTTTGGTTCCACTTTTTATACATCAAATAAAGAAGCTTTGTACATGAAAGTTGTAGATAATTTTATAAAGAAAAATATAAAATTGATTTCACAGAAAAAGAATACACAGATAAAAAGTTATGATCTGAATAAGAATCCAGAATCCCAACTTCCCAGACCCGTATCTCACAACTGACAACTCCAAATGTAGCAAACTCACCTTTAATTGTATATAAAATAAAATAATCTATCCAATGGTGGTGGTTTCGCATTTGGCGGAGCTACGGTTTAAAAGTTGAGTTTTGGACCCTCATTGTATACCTGTACTGAATAAAATATTCAATTTATTCTTTATTCATTATTTATTCATTTTTATATTTTTATAATTATGTAAATATTTCTTGTAATATATATGTGTACTAAAATCAGAATAAAATGCAAAGAAAATACGAAAATAAAAATATTTGTACACAGAATACATAGGTATACTGCCTAGACCTATACCTGTACAAAACACTCTTACATTTTATTTAATATACAAAATACTTCAATAAAATAAAATAAAAATATAATTAAGTGTATAAAAGTATTTCATAATTTTAGAAAATAAGAAATGAAGTTACTAAAAATAAAATACATAAAATAAAAATTAAATACTCAAATACATAGGTATTATACCTATATAGGGTTAAAAAGGTAACTTGTAAAAATATAACTCATAAAATTAATTAAAAATTAAAATAAAATACTACATAAAATTTTAAGCATTTTTTATTTTATGACTTTTATTAAATTCGGCCTTTTTCTATTTCTTATTGAATTTATAAACCATTTATCCGGGATTTTTCCTGATTGGTCCACGTGGACCAATCAGGAGACAGTCCCAGTTGACCCCGGTCAACTGGCCGTCCTTCCCCATGTGCGACGTCAGAGGCTTGGTTTTTGAGCCGATTTCTTGGCTTTTTCCCAGCCAACCCTTTCACTATTTTGCCTCACACCCTTTTGCAATCTCCTTCCCCTACCAACCACCTTGCCCGCCTTGTGATTTCCTTGGAGATTGCATCACTGAAACGCTCCAGAATCGTTGGTCTTTGGACCCCTGCAACCTCGGGTCAACCCACTTAAAACCAACCCCTCACCTTTCGATTCGAATTCGAACACCTTCGGTCCACCCCTCGCGCCTACTCCGAGCTCCAGCGCTTCCTGGAGTTGACAGCTCCACCGCGAAGCCATCAGCCAAGGCATCCGAGGTCAGAGGCGCTTGCCCTACCTCCCGCGAAGTCGCCGGTTGAGGTTTGCTCCTCCCTCTGGCTCCGGCCATCGAGGGCTTCCCCCCGCCTTTTTATTTAGCTCATTAGACTCCTGTTATCCTTAGCTTCGAAAACCCCAAAAAGATTTGAAGTTTCATCGACTATATCGCCCGATCAAGCACGTTGGCCGGAGCGCACCTCCGGCCGTGCACCCACATCGCGATTCGCATCTCTCCCCGACCATCCAAGGGTCCAGGTAGTTTGCCCTGGACCCTTTGACCATTTTTGCAGGTCCAAGCCGCAACGAAGACACCTGGAGGCGATTTTTGAAGCTCGCCGGAGCTGACGAAGCTCTCCAGCTCCGCCAGCCACCAGCGAGCACCACGGCCACCGCCGTGGCTTTTTGACGCCCCCAGGAGATAGAGGAGGACCAGAGGAGGCTCCAGCCCAATTTTGAACCCCAGAAGACACCGGAGTCGGCCGGAGGAGCTCGAGGAATCTCGCCCAGCCGGGGCTCCGCCGTGTTCTTCCAGCCACCTTCGCCGCCGTCCGATCAGGGCGTCTCCTCCAGATCGCACAGTTGCCGTTGGATCGCGCCACCCCTCGACCGTTGATCTTCCCTGGGAGATCTAATCTCAGCCGCAGATCCACGAAGCGTCATCGGCCGTTCATCTAACACCACGTGTCTAAGTGGCAACGTCATCACCGTCGGATCACGCGTCGAGGGTATTTTGCATCTACACCCTCGCGCCTTTTTGTATTTATTATTTAGTATTTAAACTTCTGTCTGTAGTGTAATATTTTTGTAATATTTGCACAAAGACCCCCAAACTCTCTATATTTGCACCCAGGTCCTTCGCCACGTCACCTCACGTGACCTGTACACGTGAGGTGTGGGCATTTTGCAGAGGGACCCTTGGCCTTTATTGTATTTTGTTTTAGTACCAAATTTTCACTTTCACGTGTTATAATTTTGGAAAAATTGCATGTAAGCCCCCAGGGTTTGGAATATTACATTTTCGTCCTTGCCAGGCGCGTGCAAGTCACGCGCCCTGGTGGGAAAATTTCTAAGAGACCCAGGCGGTTTTGGTAATAAGATTTTGGAGCTATAAATCGAATATTTAGTTTAAATGTTTGTGGAAATTTGCATGTATGCTCCTGGATGTTTGAGAAATTGCATAAATACCCCTGCCAGGCATGCGTATTGATTGGATGCTTGTTGTATTTATTTAACCTATCATTTTAAATCCAAAAATTCCATAAAAATAGGGTTAAGCTACTGGACACGTGTATTTTGACGCTATTAATTTAGTTTTTGATTTTATTTTATTTTTATATTTATTAAAAATCAAAAACATGCTTTTTGTGTACTGTCTAGCTTAGAAAATGCCAAAAAAATATTAAAACACTTCTAAAAATTCCAAAAAAAATTACCTAGTGTCTATTATCTCCTATTTTAGTGTTAGTCCAAAAATCACTAAAAATCTCAAAAGAAAAACACTAAAAATTTAAAAACACTCAAAAACTTCAAAAAAATATATAAAATCAAGGAAAACTCTAAAAAATACAAACGCAGGTTCTGTTTGTTCCTCATTTTGTTCTTTTTATTTGAAAATTAGTGTGAAACATTTTGATACTGGTTGCTATTTTTTTTAATCCCATTTTATTCACAGCCAGCACTATTTGCACTGTTTTGCTTTATTTCAGTAATTAAAAATACCAAAAACACCTTGAAAAATCCCCAAAAATCTCAAAAACAGTAAAAAGTCATAAAAATATCAAAAACAATTTATCTCTGAATTTTTGGTAATTTTTGCACATTTTTATAAATATTTTAGCTTGTCTTTTATCAGATTGTCTTTACTTTCCAATATTAAAAAAAATTATAAAATATAAAATTATAAAAATTGGGAAATTAAAAATCAAAACACAAAATTAAAAATTAAATAAAAAAAATTTAAAAAAAATTAAAAACCCACAAAAATTTATTTGCTTGCTTGTTTAGTGTAGACATATCACACACACTCACTTGAGCACATTTTTGAATTACCCTGCTTGCTCCCTGTGTTCGAACTCTCTGCATACTTGCCCTTTACATCATTTGTGCAGAGTTAAAAATAAATTTTAACTCCACATTAGTTCTAATTTATTGATCTTTATTGTGGGTTGATTGTTGATTAATTTCAGAATTTGTGTGGTCAAACACCGACTGTTGACTCGTCTTGTGAGTCGATACAACCACATCGATTCCTGAGATTATCAAATGGCGCCGTTGTCGGGGAGCAACAGCGAGTAGTTTATATTTTGCTTGTGTTGATTGTCTACCATAGCTTTAGTTTCTATCTCTTGCATTTGTGATATTGATTGATTGAGCTATCTGACCATTTCTTTTCTTGTCTTCTTGCGAGGGACCGCGGAGCAAGGCGGATTGCTTAGGTGACCCGGAGCAACCTTGGGAAGCGGAGCCGGCCTTTCTTTAGCCAGGCCGGCAGGAGAGAGCAAGAGGAGTGAGAGGGAGTGATTAGTTTAGTTCTTATTTTATTTTTGTGAGAGAGTGCTTTATTGAATTGTAATAATACAGGTACACTTGGACTTTCGGACACTTAGACTACCGAGCCTAATTTCCGGGTGTTTGTTCACCCGGGGGCTCACCGCGGTTTTTATCGCGTTTTCATCGCTGTCATTTTCCGGTTTTGTTTTCATTTTTCCTTTCTTTTGTGGATTGAGCTCTTAGATTAGGTCCTGCTTGATTCGATTAGCCTAGGTCCAAACACCCTAATAACTCTTGCATGTTCCTATAGTTCGTATTTAGACTTAGATTAATTAAGTAGTTGATCATTGGCTCTCGATCCACGCGCCGCGAGCTCACTCCACACAAGCGCTTTCTCCTAACTCAAATGTGTTGAGCAGAGGAGGAGTGAGCCTAGACCGGACATTAGGATTGGGTGTTGACGGTTAACTCGTGGTTCTTCACGCTAGCAGCTGCCTAGTCTAGGACGATTTCCGTTTGCATACCGCCATGTAGTTTAGGTTTAAAAATTCTGCTTTGTATCCCGCATGGAGAGAGCTGGGATTCGCTGTAAGTCTTCTTACTTTGCATGCATCATTTAGGCACAAAGGTGAGATTTCCACCTTGGTGTCGACTTGCACGGCTTTTCCGACTCTATTCTCCCTCTGTTTTTGGAACAAAGTAGGATCAAGAAAATACAAAAACCGTTAGGCGCTTGTTTGAATCTACTCAAAAGAAGCGATAACACCAAAAAAAATTAAAAAAGGGACTGCTAAGAAAACTTGACCAAAAATAAAATCGATAATTGGATTCATTGCTTGGGGAGAGTAACACCCTCACTTGTATTCAGGTTGCATGGGAAGGTCTCCTTCCAAGTGAGGTGAGCGCTTCGTAAGGATTAGAGCCAAAAACCCAACTTGTGGCTGCCTTGTGTATCACCTGGATTTCCGAAGTATTGGCGCTACTATCGTACGTAGTCGAGTAGGACTTGGTCGCCAGTGGTGACTCACTATTGTGTGAGCGCCGACCTTGTCCGAAGTACCGAGCTTAGGCCACGCCTTCACGGGTGTGTCTGTCTCACCGACTGCGTCCGAGTAGGATCTTGCACGCTCACGGGTGATTCCGTTGCGAGCGAGGTCCGAAGTATCGGTTTCGCCTATCGGCTTCCTCCCTCTATTTCTTTGGCTGAGTAGGGATCCAGGAAGGGTTACAAGGACCTTAAAAAGCGCAAGTTACAGGTTACACAGGAGGACAAGTACGGGACACTTTCCTGGCAGTACTCTCGCTCCTATAGGCGTAGCGTTCTAAGGACTCGTGATAAGATAAATACCTGAAAACAAGCTAAAATTGACAAGATAAAAGCCGAACCTTCACGGCTTTACGTGTTGAGTTGGTGAATTCACCCCTGCTTTGTGTTTGATTTCTAGATTTATTTAGGTCAAGATCAAAAACACCGCACAATTGTGCGCAATTTTGTTGCATCTCATATCATCTTCTTCTTCTCTTGCATTATCCCTGCTCTTCCCGAATAATCAAGATGATGGGACGGAGGTCTCTTAGGCCGACCTTGTCGGCACCGCTATCCAACACTCCTCCTCATTCATCTAGGAATACCTCGGAGAGTCCGCTCTCCGAGCCCGAGTTTACATCCACCCTGTTCCCCCTCGAACACCCTTCCCATTCTCCTTCTCTCAGTCCAGTTGTGTCAGAATTCAGTGCATCGCAGAGTTCGGCTCATTCAACAGCACCTGAGATGGCCTCTTTTGCTTTTTCAGAAAATCCCGCAATGGCAGACAGAGGCAAGCACCCAGATGACCACGATCACCCTCCATTCATAATCGATCAAGTGGCCATTAACAACTCCTTACTAGCATCCCTGGAGACCATGCAGAGACAGATCCGGGACCAGGGAACATTCATGAGTGATCTGATGAGAGAAATAGCGCAGATGAGAGAGAACCGACCTGGGGGCGGTGGCGGTGGAGGAGGAGGAGGACCCGATGCAGGAGGAGGTGATCCAGACGCTGAGCGACCGTCACAGACCATCATGAGGGAACTGCACAACCCAGCTGCATCCCTCACTCACCGGTGGATCAGACTTCCGCCAATCCACGGAGATTTCGAGCTTCGGCCCCACACGATCCAGCTGCTACCCAAGTTTCACGGGCTGCCGACCGAAGAGCCGCACCTCCACCTCCAAGAGTTTGAAATGATTTGCAGCACTATCCATGATCAGTTGATGACCGAGGACACCATCAAGATGATCGCCTTTCCGTTCTCTTTTGTTGATAGAGCCGCATATTGGCTCAAACACCTCGGGCGATTCGTCGATACATGGGCAGATCTTCGGACCGCGTACCTAAAGAAGTACTACCCTCTCGGCCGGACCAACGCAACTCGAGCCATGATCAGTAACTTCGTCATGATCCCAAATGAACAGTTCCATGAAGCCTGGGATCGATTTAGAGAGCTCATCGACCGGTGTCCACATCATGACATCTCCAAGCCCAACCTCGTGCAGAGTTTCTTCTGTGGGCTGACACCAGAGCTGCAGGGGCTAGTGAACGCCTCTTGTGGTGGGTCTTATTTCTCCAAAGGAGAAGACGACGTCTGGGCCATCTACGAAGGCATGGCAGAAAACTCTACTGTGATGACCTAGACCCGAGTCTATACACAGCAGAAGCCCCCGCAAGGAGCGGGATCATTTCAGAGGATCGCCCGCATCGATGCCGGTCCCAACACAACGTCGGTAGCCGCAACCCAAGCCGAATCAGCCGCAGCCGATATGGGCATTATTAGTGAGAAGTTGGACCGCATGGAGATCCTCGAGAAGAAGCAGAACCAAGGTCTTGCTCAGATGGACCTTCTCACCAAAACCATGAGTGACCTGAAAACTCAAATCCTATGCATTCAGGAGGCACAAGCTCATTCCCAACAGCCTCCCAGGTCACGGGCTGACTCCAGCAGTAGCAGCTCCAACCAACCCTCTACCTCATATCGACAGGTGAATCATATCCAGGCAGAGCCGGTTCCACTGCTACAGTACCATCCAGAGCAACCACTGTCTCAGGACACGCAGATGGTGGTCTATCAACCGGAGCAGCCACTGGCAGTTCTCCCTCCACCCTCCTTCGAGCAGGAACCATTGATGGAAGTCAATGGGATTTGGTACGACAGGTACCCTCGGCCCGGGATTCGTCGGGATCACCCCGGATTCCGTTGGGGGCAATGGTGGATCCTCTTCTCAGCAGCAGAACCCTGCCCAAGGACACCAGAACAGCCAGCCTCAGCAGCATAACCAGCAGCCCCAGTATGCCCAACCGCAGCAATATCACAGTGGTCCTCGTCCCTCCTATCAGGGACAACAGTGGAGGCAGCGCCAACCGCCTCAGCAGTCTTATCACCAGCCTTCCCCCCAGTATCAGCAGCAGCAACAGCAACAACAACCCCATTTCCAGCAGGGACAATCGTCCGGTTCTCAGGGTCCTACCTTTGAGAACCCAGCCCTTGATGATCTTGCCCGCTTGCTATCTGAACAGCGAGCATCTTTCAGGCAAGAAATGGATGAATTCCGACAGGAAATGCGGGATATCATCAAAGGCAAGGCCGCCATACCCGCTCATATCGAACCTAACCCTAATAACCTAAAAAGAAAATCTGAGCAGGTAGAGTTCACAGAGGATACCTCTCCTAGTGACTATTTGAGTGACATGTCTTATTCCTATTATGATGCTGATTTTGTTACTACTAGGAGCAGTAGGATGCCAGCCGGCGGTGCCTCTTCTGAGCGACAGCCAGATGCAGGATCAGGAGCGCCAGAGGAGCAGAGGAGCGGTGCTGATGCCGCCCATGATGATGTTGAAGACGGTGGTGCTGATGCCACCCATGATGGAGTCCAGGACGACGGTGCTGATGCCGTCGAGAGGCCAGATGCAGACGGTGGTGCTGATGCCACCATTTTGGATGATGAACCAGAGCGCGGTGCTGAGGCCGCGAAGACCGGTACTGGTGGTGGTACCGAGGCCACCACATCCACTTTTGTTGAGCCACCATCGGTGATGTTGCCACATTTTGTACCTAGAGACTGTGGGAACAAAAACAAAAACAAAAATTTGAATAAAGGAAAGGTTTCTGTTCAAATGGCGGATCCATATGTGGTGAATGATGATTATTGTATGGATTCTCCTTCTTCACAGGCACAGGGACCGACTCCTAGTCCTCCATCTGTGGAGGCCCCTACCATCCCCTTCCCTGAGGCACTCCGCCGAGCGAAGGGGAATAAAAAAGAAAATCCCAAAAAGAGCCAACAGGTAGAGTTCGGCAACGAAATGATTGACAGATTTCACATTCAGCTGACTCTACGAGAAGCATTTGAGCATATCCCCTTCTTCAAGAAGAATTTGAAAGAGACAACTACTGTCCGAAGGAAGAAGAGGCACAGAGATCAAATCCATATGCTCACTCACGACACTTGCTGCGCCATTCAGAATACATTGCCAGCCAAGCGACCCGATACAGGAGTTTCCTATGTCAGATGCGAGATCCAGGAGCAGCGGTTCGATCGTACTCTATTAGACAGCGGGTCTTCGATCAACCTCCTTCCGGCAGCCTTACTCAAGCAGTTCGAGTTTGGCCCTCTTCTTCGAAGTAGAACGGTCCTTCAGTTTGCTGATAGGTCGATTAAGAGGCCGAAGGGGTCGTTGAAGGACGTGGTCGTTACCATTCAGGGCCTGAAATTCCCCGTGGACTTTGTTGTATTGGACATGGAGATCCCTGAGTCGGTAACCGATGCCCCCATCATACTTGGACACCAATTCTTGGCCACTGCCAAGGCGGTATCCGACCATGATAGTGGGACGGTATGTTTTCGCGTAGAAGGCGAAAGCATACAAATAGACACGATCGACCAGACCAGAGGCAGAGAGTTGGCGTGCTCAGAACAATCCAGCGAAGCCGAGCAGATGATAGAGGAAGAGCTAGACATCCACCAGGTTTGTGATTTTGAGATGACTGATGATGAATCCAACTGGAAAGATCCCGTAGCACCAACCCTCGCCTTGCCCACAGATTCACTATATCTCAAGCTCATGGCAGTCGAGAGCCGGGAGAGCACATCCCTGGATGAGGATATATCTGAAGCTGACAGTGTTGTGATGAGTGGTGCTGAGGAATTTCAATCATGTTCATCTTCTTCAGATCCCTCGGATTCAGACATTGACTGGGATGACTTTGATGATTATTTGCCTTGTCTGATTCCTTCTGAGCCAACAACCATGACAGAGTGCGAGCCAGTGCAGTTTATTGATGATTCAGCAGGCCGCCCTGCGTCAGAAATTCATGCAGAGCGAGAGTTCTCCCATGCAGACCTGGTAGCATTTACACAGACATATCAGAAGCCAGATCTGCCACCTCCCAGTTGTCCAGAAAGGAAACATCTGCCGCAGTCGATGACATACAGATTCCTTGCGGGTGAGCCAGAAATGTACTCAGTCATTATCTCAGCAGATTTGACTGGAGAATAAGAATCTCGTCTGATGGAGGTTCTTGAAAGAAACCGCAAGGCAATCGGTTGGAGTATAGCTGATCTCCAGGGGCTGAGCCCAAATCTTTGCTCCCACCACATTTATCTTGAGGATAACGCTAAGCCGTCGCGTGAGTTCCAACGACGGCTGAACCCGAATCTTCGAGACGTAGTCATGAAAGAAATTTCAAGATGGTGGAGCGCCGATTTCATCTATCCCATCTCCGACTCCAAATGGGTAAGTCCGCTACATGTGGTACCCAAGAAGACAGGTATCACTACAGTTGTCAACGAGTCGGGAGAGGAGATCGCTACCAGAGTACCAACTTCTTGGAGGGTCTGTGTGGACTACAGACGATTGAATGAGGCCACCAAGAAGGATCACTTCCCGCTATCCTTCATTGATCAGATTATCGAGCTGTTAGCTGGGAAGAGTCATTACTGTTGACGGGTACTCTGGATACAATCAAGTGGCCATTGCGCCTGAAGACCAGGAGAAAACGACATTCACCTGTCCGTTTGGGACTTATGCTTTCAGACGGATGCCCTTTGGTCTATGTAACGCTCCGGCGACATTTCAAAGGTGCATGTTGTCCATCTTCTCGGACATGGTGGGTGACTGTTTAGAGGTCTTCATGGATGACTTCTCGGTCTATGGCGACGGGTTCGACGCTTGTCTTGACTGCCTAGACCGTGTGCTCAAGCGCTGCATTGAGGTCAACCTTGTTTTATCCTGGGAGAAGAGTCATTTCATGATGACTCAGGGGACGGTCCTTGGTCATATCGTCTCCAACAGGGGCATGGAGGTCGATCCGGCTAAGGTGGATATCATCAGAAAACTCAATCCTCCGTCCAACTTGCGTCAGTTACGGTCTTTTCTGGGGCATGTCGGTTTCTACCGACGGTTCATTAAGGACTTCAGTCGAATTGCCCGGCCGCTCACTGACTTGCTGACTAAAGACACCGAGTTTATTGTCAATAATAAGTGTCTTGAATCTTTTGAGACTCTCAAAAACATGGTTGTTTCAGCTCCTGTCCTACAGCCACCTGATTGGTCTCTCCCATTCGAGATCATGACGGATGCTTCAGAAATTTTGCCGTTGGGGCTGTGCTTGGACAGAGGAGGGATGGACTACCCTTTGCCATTCACTACGCCAGCCGGACTTTGGATGCCGCGCAACGGAATTACACTGTAACTGAGAAAGAGATGCTGGCCGTAGTCTTTGCTCTTGATAAGTATCGATCATATATTCTCGGATCTAGGGTAACCATCTACACTGATCACACCGCCATCCGGTACCTAATGTCTAAGAAGGATGCCAAAACACGTCTCACCAGATGGATCCTTTTACTCCAGGAATTTGATATTGAGATTAATGATAAGCCTGGAGTCAAGAATGTGGTGGCGGATCATCTCTCCAGATTGGAGAATCTTGAGGAATCTGAGCCCAGCGCACCGATCACAGAGACATTTCCAGATGAGGCGATCTTGGCTGTCACCTCACTCCCATGGTATGCCGACATTGTGAATTATCTTGTTGCCAAGACGATCCCACAAGGTTGGCCCAGGCAGAAACTCGAGACCTTCCTGTCGAAGGCCAAGTTTTACCATTGGGAGGATCCCGTCCTTTATCATGAAGGAGGGGACAATATCTGGAGGAGGTGCATTCCTCAAGAAGAGCATCATAGCGTCCTCACATACTGCCACAAGCTTGAGGCAGGAGGACATCATTCTGGAAAAAGAACAGCACGGAAGGTGCTTCAATCCGGTCTATGGTGGCCTACTCTCTTCAAAGATTCTGATGAGTTCGTGAAGAGATGTACTGACTGTCAGAAGATGGGAACCTGCGGACAGAGAGACATGATGCCCATGCAACCCATTCACTTCTGTGAGGTTTTTGATGCATGAGGGATTGATTTCATGGGCCCATTTCCTAAGAGTCAGGGATTCGAGCATATTTTGCTCGCTGTGGATTATGTCAGCCGATGGGTTGAGGCCATCCCCGCCCGAGCCGCAGATGCTAAAACCGTTTGCAAATTTTTGAGGAAAAATATCATTTCACGGTTCGGGGTACCTAGAGTCTTGATTTCAGACGGGGGGTCTCATTTCATCAATGACAAAGTCAAGGCCCTTGCAGACGAGTTCGGCATTGACCATCGGGTTGCCACTCCTTATCACCCTCAGACTAATGGTCTTGCCGAAGTATCAAATCGGGAGATAAAGACAATCTTGCAGAAAGTTGTCCGCCCAGACCGAAAGGATTGGTCACAGCTTTTGGACTCGGTCTTATGGGCCTATCGGACTTCTTTCAAGAATCCATTGGGGACGTCTCCCTTTCGTCTCGTCTATGGCAAGCCGTGCCATTTGCCAGTGGAAATCAAGCACAAATCTTTTTGGGCAGTCACCGAGTTGCTGTTAGATCCCGAGAGTATAGGAGACCGGAGAAGAGCTGAATTGGCAGCCCTGGAAGAACTGAGAGATACAACCTTTTCGAACAGCTTACAGTACAAAGAGAAAGTGAAGACATGACACGATTCGCATATCAGCCATAAGCAATTTGAGCCAGATTAGAGAGTATGGTTGTTTGATTCCAGGCTGAAATTATTCCCAGGGAAGTTGCATAGCAAGTGGAAAGGCCCGTATGTGGTCAGGAAGGTACATGACAATGGCAGCATCGACATATCCGAACCGTCATCTTCCTCTACCTTCCGCGTCAATGGTCAACGCCTGAAATTATATCTAGATCATGATCCGCCGACCATTGACGTTGCCCCCATCCTTCTGGTATGAGATGTACCCTTTGACTCTCATCATATGCATCTCATACATGGTCATCAATTCCATCTTCCGCTGTACAGATCCATCTGTTAATATCACTTTCATCTGTTACTTTATTTTCTTCTTTTCTTTTTTTTCTTCTTTTCCTTTTCTATCTTCTTTATCTATCAAAAAGGTGTCGCCCTTGTAGACAGTTTTCTATACTTAGGACTTACTTTGTCCTAAGTATAGGGGGGTTGGCACCCCGAGTTTCTTTCATTTTCATTTCGATCCTCTCCTTTGTCTCCTCTTCTTGTCTATACTTAGGGATATCTTACCTTAAGTATAGGGGGAGACAATCTGAGTACGATCTGTTCATTCCCACCCTTGACCCTCCCTGCTTTGTGTACAGTCTGCTATACTTAGGATTATTTGATCCTAAGTATAGGGGGGACGGTCAACTTCTCATTCGTTGATTCCTTCATTAGTTTGATATTCTGTAGACTTGTCTATACTTAGTCCGAGTTATGTCTTCTCTTTTCTCTCCGATCTATGAGGACATAGCTCAAGCTAAGTATAGGGGGGTCGTATATACTGTGTATATACTTTAGCCATAACTCGTACTTTCGTATTTTCTTAATAATATGGCTAATAATTCATAAAAATTCATTAAAAATCCTTAATAAAAAGATGTGGTTATTCCTAAAATTCTTTTTGTATTTACTGATTAATATATCAGGTGAAAATGTTTTTTTGCAAAATGTTTGAAAAATAGTTTGCAAATGGTTTGAAAAATGGTTGCAAAAATATTTTGAAAAATCTATATATACTGTTTGAAAAACCTTTGCAAAATGATTTTCAAATGTGTGTACATGTTTGTAAAATGTTTGTAAAAATTATTTTGGACTATAGTTTTCGAAAATTGTGTGTAAATTGTTTTCAAATAAGTTTGAGGAATATACACATCACACACAAAATCCACTATATATATATGAATAAAATTGATCACTTACCTTGTAAATTCCTAAAATCCACTTCTTGTATATATAAGAAGCACTCCCGTGTACATATTTTAACCTAGTTTTTCAGCCAAAATCTTTTTGTTTTCAAAAAGCCCAAAAACATTTGCAAAAGTAAAATCCAAAAACATCCGAAAAATCTTTTTGAAAAATACAAAAAAATTGCATATGCATCATCATCATCTTTTCAAAAATCCATAAAAAGTTCAAAATCTTTGAAAATTGCATCACAAAAATATTTTCTGCATTGCATAGCATTCGCATTTTTCGGATTGAGTTTGATAGTTGAACAAGTCTAAGTAAAATCCGGAGATTGGAGTTTGATTGGACCTTAAAATCTACCTAATAACAGGAACCTTATAGGAACTGAGTTTGAGGTACTTCAGGTCTAGTTGACTTAATTCTTTGAGGATCACGGGACTTGCTTCAACGGATTCTTGACTGCCTAAGTAGAGTATTTCGGAGCACACGCACGATTCTTGTTGATAATGACCTAACTTGGACACCTGCACCTTTCACATGGCTCAACTCAGTTGAAGTGGTGAGGGGATTGGATTTGCCGGTATGAGACGTACACAAGTGGAAACACTTGTCCTCCTCTAGGGAGGGAAGTGCACCCCAACCCGTCCAGTGATTAGGAAGTCCAAAGACAGGAGGCTGTGGGTTGCGATAAAGCTTCAAAAGAGGGATAGTCTACTGGCTCAAGAGGAAAAACTCCTTATGTAAATGCTGCTGTGAATAGTATTTCAAAAAAAAAAAAGTTCAGGCTTGTACAAAAATAAAAAGCCTGCAAGTATGTACAAAGTCAATAAGCAAGCTTGAGTTCCAAAGTCAAATATGTAAGCCTGCAGCAGGATGACTTGACTACACTGGTCTTGCATCCCGGGATAGGTGGCTACACTGGCTACCGTCCATTCTTCTCTTCACCCCCTCCTCTTGAGCTGGTTGCCACTTGAACTTAGAAGGGAATACCCCGCTCCTCGAGGATGGAGTCATTGGATTGGGGAATCATTGGGTTGTCGTATTGGAGAAGTCAGTTTCTTTGTCATTCTAGTTGGGGAGAGCCACCATCACTTACACTGTACAAGTCAGATTCATAGTCGTAAGAGTTTGCGTATGGGTTGAAGTATTTCTGACCTGGCTATTGAGGAGACTTGAACAGAGTTTTGGGATTCTCAAGGGCTGTCGAATTTCAAACACGGTTCTCACTAAGGTTCCGCCTGCACTAAAAGTCCAAAGGTCCGACTTAAGCTCCAAACTTTGATTTTGTGAAGACAAGTTTGATAATCAAATAAAATCCAAGTTCTTCTTTTTCTTTTCTTTCTTTTTCTTTTTGCACTTATTGCATAAGTGTTTGCTAGGGACTAGCAAAGGTAAAGTATAGGGGGATGATGAATCCACATTTCATCATCTTTATTCTATCATTTTGGCACTAAAAACCCTAGCAAATGCCTGAAAATAGCATTAAATAGAGCATCTTAGCACTCATGCATGTACATCTACATAATGTATAAAATACTGTAATTAAGGCCAAAATTATAGAATAAATAAAAGAAAAGAAAAAGAATAAAATATTGTAAATATTTTATGACCCAAAACCCCCGAGACCTAGGCATCCTGATGAATAGGTCGACAAGGAATAAAGTAGGGGGAGATAAGGTCAGAAATACAGATAAAATACCTATACACTTTATTCATTCTTTATTCATTTTGGGACCTATTTTTGGTTCCACTTTTATACATCAAATAAAGAAGCTTTGTACATGAAAGTTGTAGATAATTTTATAAAGAAAAATATAAAATTGATTTCACAGAAAAAGAATACACAGATAAAAAGTTATGATCTGAATAAGAATCCAGAATCCCAACTTCCCAGACCCGTATCTCACAACTGACAACTCCAAATGTAGCAAACTCACTTTAATTGTATATAGAATAAAATAATCTATCCAATGGTGGTGGTTTCGCATTTGGCGGAGCTACGGTTTAAAAGTTGAGTTTTGGACCCTCATTGTATACCTGTACTGAATAAAATATTCAATTTGTTCTTTATTCATTATTTATTCATTTTTATATTTTTATAATTATGTAAATATTTCTTGTAATATATATGTGTACTAAAATCAGAATAAAATGCAAAGAAAATACGAAAATAAAAATATTTGTACACAGAATACATAGGTATACTGCCTAGACCTATACCTGTACAAAACACTCTTACATTTTATTTAATATACAAAATACTTCAATAAAATAAAATAAAAATACAATTAAGTGTATAAAAGTATTTCATAATTTTAGAAAATAAGAAATGAAGTTACTAAAAATAAAATACATAAAATAAAAATTAAATACTCAAATACATAGGTATTATACCTATATAGGGTTAAAAAGGTAACTTGTAAAAATATAACTCATAAAATTAATTAAAAATTAAAATAAAATACTACATAAAATTTTAAGCATTTTTTATTTTATGACTTTTATTAAATTCGGCCTTTTTCTATTTCTTATTGAATTTATAAAACATTTATCCGGGATTTTTCCTGATTGGTCCACGTGGACCAATCAGGAGACAGTCCCAGTTGACCCCGGTCAACTGGCCGTCCTTCCCCATGTGCGACGTCAGAGGCTTGGTTTTTGAGCCGATTTCTTGGCTTTTTCCCAGCCAACCCTTTCACTATTTTGCCTCACACCCTTCTGCAATCTCCTTCCCCTACCAACCACCTTGCCCGCCTTGTGATTTCCTTGGAGATTGCATCACTGAAACGCTCCAGAATCGTTGGTCTTTGGACCCCTGCAACCTCGGGTCAACCCACTTAAAACCAACCCCTCACCTTTCGATTCGAATTCGAACACCTTCGGTCCACCCCTCGCGCCTACTCCGAGCTCCAACGCTTCCTGGAGGTGACAGCTCCACTGCGAAGCCATCAGCCAAGGCAGCCGAGGTCGGAGGCGCTTCCCCTACCTCCCGCGAAGTCGCCGGTTGAGGTTTGCTCCTCCCTCTGGCTCCGGCCATCGAGGGCTTCCCACCGCCTTTTTATTTAGCTCATTAGACTCCTGTTATCCTTAGCTTCGAAAACCCTAAAAAGATTTGAAGTTTCATCGACTATATCGCCCGATCAAGCACGTTGGCCGGAGCGCACCTCCGGCCGTGCACCCACATCGCGATTCGCATCTCTCCCCGACCATCCAAGGGTCCAGGTAGTTTGCCCTGGACCCTTTGACCATTTTTGCAGGTCCAAGCCGCAGTGAAGACACCTGGAGGCGATTTTTGAAGCTCGCCGGAGCTGACGAAGCTCTCCAGCTCCGCCAGCCACCAGCGAGCACCACGGCCACCGCCGTGGCTTTTTGACGCCCCCAGGAGATAGAGGAGGACCAGAGGAGGCTCCAGCCCAATTTTGAACCCCAGAAGACACCGGAGTCGGCCGGAGGAGCTCGAGGAATCTCGCCCAGCCGGGGCTCCGCCGTGTTCTTCCAGCCACCTTCGCCGCCGTCCGATCAGGGCGTCTCCTCCAGATCGCACAGTTGCCGTTGGATCGCGCCACCCCTCGACCGTTGATCTTCCCTGGGAGATCTAATCTCAGTCGCAGATCCACGAAGCGTCATCGGCCGTTCATCAAGCGCCACGTGTCTAAGTGGCAACGTCATCACCGTCGGATCACACGACGAGGGTATTTTGCATCTACACCCTCGCGCCTTTTTGTATTTATTATTTAGTATTTAAACTTCTGTCTGTAGTGTAATATTTTTGTAATATTTGCACAAAGACCCCCAAACTCTCTATATTTGCACCCAGGTCCTTCGCCACGTCACCTCACGTGACCTGTACACGTGAGGTGTGGGCATTTTGCAGAGGGACCCTTGGCCTTTATTGTATTTTGTTTTAGTACCAAATTTTCACTTTCACGTGTTATAATTTTGGAAAAATTGCATGTAAGCCCCCAGGGTTTGGAATATTACATTTTCGTCCTTGCCAGGCACGTGCAAGTCACGCGCCCTGGTGGGAAAATTTCTAAGAGACCCAGGCGGTTTTGGTAATAAGATTTTGGAGCTATAAATCGAATATTTAGTTTAAATGTTTGTGGAAATTTGCATGTATGCCCCTGGATGTTTGAGAAATTGCATAAATACCCCTGCCAGGCCTGTGTATTGATTGGATGCTTGTTGTATTTATTTAACCTATCATTTTAAATCCAAAAATTCCACAAAAATAGGGTTAAGCTCCTGGACACGTGTATTTTGACGCTATTAATTTAGTTTTTGATTTTATTTTATTTTTATATTTATTAAAAATCAAAAACATGCTTTTTGTGTACTGTCTAGCTTAGAAAATGCCAAAAAATATTAAAACACTTCTAAAAATTCCAAAAAAATTACCTAGTGTCTATTATCTCCTATTTTAGTGTCAGTCCAAAAATCACTAAAAATCTCAAAAGAAAAACACTAAAAATTTAAAAACAGTCAAAAACTTCAAAAAAATATATAAAATCAAGGAAAACTCTAAAAAATACAAACTCAGGTTCTGTTTGTTCCTCATTTTGTTCTTTTTATTTGAAAATTAGTGTGAAACATTTTGATACTGGTTGCTATTTTTTTTAATCCCATTTTATTCACAGCCAGCTCTATTTGCACTGTTTTGCTTTATTTCAGTAATTAAAAATACCAAAAACACCTTGAAAAATCCCCAAAAATCACAAAAACAGTAAAAAATCATAAAAATATCAAAAACAATTTATCTCTGAATTTTTGGTAATTTTTGCACATTTTTATAAATATTTTAGCTTGTCTTTTATCAGATTGTCTTTACTTTCCAATATTAAAAAAAAAATTATAAAATATAAAATTATAAAAATTGGAAAATTAAAAATCAAAACACAAAATTAAAAATTAAATAAAAAAAATTTAAAAAAAAATTAAAAACCCACAAAAATTTATTTGCTTGCTTGCTTAGTGTAGACATATCACACACACTCACTTGAGCACATTTTTGAATTACCCTGCTTGTTCCTTGTGTTCGAACTCTCTGCATACTTGCCCTTTACATCATTTGTGCAGAGTTAAAAATAAATTTTAACTCTACATTAGTTCTAATTTATTGATCTTTATTGTGGGTTGATTGTTGATTAATTTCAGAATTTGTGTGGTCAAACACCGACTGTTGACTCGCCTTGTGAGTCGATACAACCACATCGATTCCTGAGATTATCAAGCTCCTTCCTTTGACTCGCCTAGCATCTCTTTGGTTAGCTTTCGGATACAAAATGCTACCGCCAAGGTTCGAAATCTCGATTTCGATCTCGTTTCGGTGACCTGTAATATCGAAATTTTGCCGAAATTTCGGGAAATTTCAATTTCGGTGGAAAAGTCGGAAAATGCTCAAAAATCTGATTTTTCCCAATTTTATTGAAAATTTCGATATTCCAAGTTATTAAAACAATAAATAACATACAAATATACAATTATTTCACAAATATTGGTCATCTATACCCTTTATATAGACATCAGTCATATCGGTCATATCGGCCATATCGATCATATCGGTGATGTTGTTATAACATTGTAAATACATAATAAAACAAAGTAATAGTCTAGTCTTACAAATACAATACAAGTTACAACAAGTGAAAATGATTAAGAACATGCATATTTATGATCCATGCAATAAAAGATTAAAGATTAAAATATAGTACCTGGTGACATGTTTTGTTCAGAACCAAGAGTTCCGTGGTGGATCTGAATGCCCCCCTTCCTTGTTGTCTCTCATAACACATCGCATACGCAGTAGTTCTCCCATGTCATGTACGAGTACATGGCCTTGTAATCCATGACATACTGCCTGTATTGGTGGTCATCGATGTCTATAAGTATCCCGAGACGAGGATAAGCAGCACTGGATCTGGTATCACGAGTGGTACGACGAGGCTGCGAACTACTTCCCTGAGATCCTCGGGACGACGACGACGGAGTAGGAGAAGATCTCTGCGGAGGAGGAGGAGGAACTGGCGTGTACTCAGGGAAGAAACCGTAGCTATCACCCCCAAAGAAACTGCCTTGGCTCTGCTCAGGTTGGCTACCTTGGTAGTTGTCTCCGCTACTGTATCCCCCATACCCACTGTAACCATATGAATATGATGGAGGTGCGTACTGAGGAGGAGGAGATCCTGGAGGAGGAGCTTGAAAGTATTCCGGGAAGACGCCAAATGATCTCTCATCGTGCGACGATCCATATCCGCTTAAAGGACTTGGTGCTCCTCCGTAATATGGGCTGTCAATGTCCATGAAGCTCAAAGAACCTACAGATGATGTCAAATCTTCCATGTAGCTGTCGGTTGGACGATGGCCTCGACCGTACTCGTAATCCGTAGGCCCTGGACTCGGACTTGGAACAAATTGTCCGTGTGTGTTCCGCTGTCTCTCCATATATTCACGTCCTGCTTGTAGGCCTTCCTCAAGTCTGGTATGTTGTGGTCCACGACTACTCCCTCCTGACCCACCTGAGTATGACTCCCCACCACCACCAGGTCCACCACGATCAGCATCGTCATCATCATCATCTCCACTGTCATCCTTTGACTTTGACTTGGATTTGGAGCTACTCGAGAGAATTTTATCAACAACCGCATCAATCTCGCCCTCCAACGCTCCAACAGGGTCTGTAATTCGCCCGGATCTTGCCAAAAAGTCACCAACGTTTGCTCCCATTTGCTGGCTTATGTTCTCATTTGGTCTTTCACCTGACTGTTCGAGAACTGGGGCACCATTGGAATCCATCCACCTCTGGAGAACGTCCTCATTAGCATCGTCATCGTGCATCTTGAAAATGTATGCAAGATTAATAGGGTCCGTGTAGTCATCTTTGTCATGTCCCTCCCTTGCATGCTTCAATTTCAGCCTCAAGTTGTAATGCACGAAGACAAGGTCATTGAGCTTCTTTTCTCCCAACCTGTTCCGTCTCTTGGAATGGATCAAATTGAACGTGCTCCAGTTCCTCTCACAACCGCCAGCAGATGCGGTTTGAGACAACACTTCCACTGCCACACTTCAAAGGTTGGGAGCTTCCATCCCGTATAACAACCACCATTCGGCTGCAAAAAAAAGAAAAAGAGAGAAATAAAAAGTAGGAATAAATGAACACACAAGTAATGATTTTATTTGCCTTCGTCCCTACCAGGAAGAGTATTGCCACGTCCGTTGACCGCAGTAATCCGACCGAAGGAACCCAACGCATCTCAGAAATACTTAACCTGCACAGTGCACAAATAGGTTTAAGTCGTAGAGTCGTACTACATCTTTACAAAATTTCTTGTGACTCCAAATTTAGGTAGAAATTGAGGATATTACCTCGTTCATGCACATGATCTGTAACTTCTCGTCCTTGACGAGCTTCTCCACCACAATCTGTACGGCTTCTAGAAGGTCAGCATTTGTACCAAGTCCATTCTTGTACTGGTACTTAGGATTGAAGTAATAAGCTGCACAGAAAGTCACGAAAAGCTCATTTATGATGTCCAACTATAGAAATTTAAATAATTGAAAAAAACCATTTATACATAAAACATACCGGCCTTGTGAAGAGGATGTGAGAGCATCTTGGACCATCGCTTGTCAATGATGTCCAACCATGCTTTCGATCCCTTCCCAATCGCTTCTTTGACCTTCTCTCTCATGCAGCACATTGCCTCGTAGATGACTCCCATGGTGGGCTTCTTGTCGCCATCCACGATCCGCAATGCAGAAACAACTGGATCCATGATCCTCGTGACCCGAGTTACTCATCCCAAAAGGAGATATCATTGATCAATATCTCCACCTTCCGTCCTCCTTCAGTCCGAGCTTCAGGTATCTCGAACCACTCATCCTGGCAACACATGATTTTCAAACCCGTCTTATGTTGCTTGAGGCTTTGCAACGCTATAAAATTGGTTGCAAAGCGTGTGATGCCAGGCCTCACCAACTCCCCATTGCACATCCGCCTCATCAGTGCCAACACTTTGCTGTGGTTGTAGATGAATGTGGTGATCATTCGTGCTTTCTCTACCACCCTTGAGACGAGCTTCCTCTTGCGGAAATCCTTAAGGATCAAATCAATACAATGCACAGCACACGGTGTCCAAAAAATTCTGTAGCTGCTGGACTTCATTATTGTTTCACCAGCCTTCTTGAAGTTGCTGCCGTTATCCGTCACAATTTGCACAATGTGCTCTTTCCCAACCTCCTTTATAACGTCCTTCATCAACTTCAGAAGGTACCTGTGGTCCTTCACATGCTTAGATGCATCAACAAATTTCAAGAAGATTGTCTTCCCATCGCAGTAGACAAGGAAGTTGATGATCTGCTTCCTTGTGTAGCTCGTCCACCCATCGCACATCAATGTCACCCCGTACTCTGGCCATCTCCTCCTCAACTCGGCGATGTACTCATTCATCTCCTCTTTCTCCATCCCCAGATATTTGTTCATGATCTCGTAGGATGTAGGAGCCTTCACTCCCATTCCCGCTGCAGCGATCTCATCAATGGCATGCTGCAAGAATGGCCCGCCTGCAATGTTGGCAGAAATGCTCTCTCCAAAGAAGAGCTTGCTGATGGCTTTTCCCACCCTTTCTCGTGCATTGGTGAACATTCCCTTCACCGTTTTCTGCCTCGGATCCTTGCTTGCCTTGTATTGCATGGATCCGCTCCTCGTCAAGAAGGGCTCAATTCCCTTCCCCTTGTGTTTCTTGGTGGGTGGTGGTACTGGTGCGCCTCCAGAACCACTCCCACTCCCACCTGCACCATAGAAGCCGCTCCGAGCACCACCGAGTTCTCTCCTCTCGAACTCGCTCCTCAATGATTCTTGTGTAGTCCTTCTGTATGCCCTCCTCTCTGCTGCAGTCTGAATGTCGGCAGGGTACACAAAATCATCGTCATCTGAATCAGAAATGCCGTTGAATTCTTTCTCGAACATGAACTCCTTCATTTGTTCTTCCCTTCTTACTCTCTCCGTCTCCTTTGCTTGACCTTGTCCCTCACATCTTTGGGACAACGCGTGCACTTGGCAACATTCTTGTTGTTGCCAACAAGATGTTGCTTCATCCTTGTGATCCCGCCTCCTCCCAACTTCTTCCCACATAAATTGCATTGCGGCTTCGCCTTATTTCCATCAGGAGCGGACGCATACCTCCAGCCAATGTCCCCACTGAATTCGCCCCTCTGATCATCAGAACTGTCAGATCCAGAACCAGAACCAGAATGTGCCATGGTGATGAACGTCGAAATCTGCGAGGAAAATCAAGAACAAACATTAAGTTGGCATACAATGCAACTGCTTATGAATATGCAAATTATTTTATGTTTTTAATTTCGGAATTATTATATATTTAATTTTTCTAACACCTACTTTTCTTATTTACAGAAAAAGGACCTTGGATCTATACATTAGGATCTTAGATCTACAAATTAGGGGACCATTTTCAAGAAAGACTACGTAAGTGACACAAAATATGAACAAAAACGTAAATATTTAACAAACGATTTTCGGATTTTCTATATTTTTAAATTTTAATCCAAAAAAAATTTCTGATTATGATTTCTACTTCCAAAACTCAAGAGCCGAATATATAATACCACAACTCAGTATCGTTCCACATTAAACCTCAAAAGCCCCAATTTCCTCTAACATAGATCCAACAAAATGTTCTCCAACTATGTTTTACTTCATGTTAACTTCAGATCTGCGATACAATGATCATAGCTAGCACTATTGTGCAAAAAAAAACACAAAAGCCCCACTTTTCTTCTCCAAATTTATACCTATTTTTGGGGAAATCTCTCAAATTAAACACCATGGCAAGCTATATCAACATCCTAACAGTGAAATCCTTAAAAAAATTAATGAATTTGAAGAAGATTTATCCTAATTTGGCTTACCTCGAAGGAAGAAGATCTTGGAAGTGGAAGGAGCTGGCTCTGCACGAAATCGGACGAAATGGGGAAGTTTCGGCCGAAAGTGCGGCATATCTCGACATTTCCGTGAATTTTTTATTGAAAGATTCCATATGTCGGCCGAGATATCGAGACGAGCTGAGATATCGCCGATATCTCACGATATTTCGGCCGAAACCCTGGAAATCGATGTATAGAGTACTTTCGAGAGCCAGGACCCGTCGAAACCGAAATTTCGTCGAAATTTCGCGAAATTTCAGTCCATGGCTACCGCTTCCCACATCTCGTTTGCATTTCCACTACAATTCCAAGATAAGTCTTCTAAAACCTTCTCCCTGAAGCTTGATTGCTTCAATTGAAGATTTCACCATCTAGTTCTAGTGATCTTGGGAACCCTCCTTTTCTTTACCAGCCCTTTTATTTGCACATCCAAGACTAACAAGCGGTGTTGGGTTTTTTTTTGAGGCTCAAAAAGGGGGAGACACTCTATGGTGTTCACCCCAATATATTAAAAGAAATAAGAACCAAAGAATTTTACAAAAAAGTTACAAAAAAGTCACAAGGGCCAAACAAGCAAGACCCACAAGCGGTGTTGGGTTGTCAAACTCTTTCTGGGATTACTTTGCAGTCTTTACAACACAACCGATCTCTTCTCCTCAACGCAAAGTAATCTATCTGTATTCTAGTTGGGCCACTCTTATAAGTAATTAAATGCTGCTCCCTCTTCTTGGAGAGAGTGTTTGCTATGAAAGTTCATATGCCGTTACAAAATCCAGAATGACTTTTCCTCTTCATTTCTATCTCCGAAACCATGGCCTCCATGAACCCTAGCATACCTCGAAGCATCCTTTCCCACATGTCCGTTAAGATCTCCACCTATGCAAATCATCTCTCTTTGTAGGATTCCTTATAAAATCTTATCCAGATCCTCCCAAAAAGCCTGTTTAGTCCTTTCATCTAAATCAATTTGCGGTGTATAAACTGAGATGATATTCAGAATTTCTTCTTCAAGCATCAATTTTAGCAAAATAGTTCGATCCCAAATCTTTGCACCTCAACCACACAATCCTTATGAACAACCACTCCAACATCATTTATGCCCTTATCTTTACATCAATATCAATGTTTAAAGCCAATCTTCTCGATCTCCCTTGCTTTCTCTCCAACCCATTTAGTCTCTTGAAGACATAGTATATGAATCTTCCTTCTTTCAATCGTATCCACTATCTCCATCAATTTTCCAGTTAAAATGCTAATATTTCAAGTACCAATCCGCAACTTCCTTTGCAACCTCTTTTGGACTAACTTCTTTACTCGCATGCATCCATCATGCAAGAACCCTTGCAAATTTTGGACATCATCCAGGCGGTGATACAACGGAACTAGCTTATATACTCACATGTGTTCCTCATGCGAGAACCCTTGCAAATTTTGAGCTACATCCAGGCTGCGATGTAGCGGCCCTTGCCAATTTTTCATTGCATTCGGGTGATACAATATGTCACCAGTAAGAAACGCCCCAATGAAATCTAAATGCTTGCTTAAATCCATGTTGAAAAGATCTGACTGTCATGAGGTAACTTCCTAAATAGTAATTTTTTTAAAAAATACTATTTATGAAGTTGTCTCCGACTGTTTTACGCTGGCTGTCGGCTACCTAACACAACCCTCCTCGTTTGTCAGGAGTGATTCCATGGTGAAAATTTGGCGGCTCATGCAATTGCGTTAGCTGAGAGTTGGAGTGTGTAATTTTGTATCTACCCTCAAAAAAGTTTGTAAATTTTTTTGGTGATTAATGGTGAAGTTTTTTTGGGCATACACCTATATGGTGGAGGCCTTTTCCGGGAGGCGATGCAACGGAACTATCTTATTTACTCGTATGCTTCTATCGTGCACGAATCTTTGCAAATTTTGCACTATATCTGGGCGGCGATTTCCAACTTCTCATTGTATTGGGGTGATGCAATACGTCGCCAGTAGCCTATTAGGGAATACCCCAATGAAATTCAATTTGCTAAAATTCATGTTGAAAAGACTCAATTGTTTTACATTGGCTGTCGGCTACCTAATACAATCCTCATTTATCGAGGATTGGTACCGGCAATGATATGTTAAAAACCAATCACCCATTGGATATGAGGAGACTAAGGAAATTTAATGATGCACTATTGAGCTAGTGGATTCTTTAGCTGTTGGATGAAGATGGGGGTAGTGCAGTAGGTTGCTGGAGTCATGCTATGGTCGCTGATTGGAGTTGGGAGATAGAACCAGTTGGTTTGCTGATCTAAAAGGGAGGGATGGAGATGGGGACGAGGAGACGAAGGCATTTTAATGAGGCACTACTTAGCCAGTGGATTCTTAAGGTGTTGGATGGAGGGTGGGTGGTTGTGCAGTAGGTTACTTGAGTCATGCTATGGTTGATGCTTGGAGTTGGGAGATTGAGCCTTTTGGGGAGGAAACAATCAGTGTTCAGGAGGGGACTTATGTAGTTGTCGTCAGGGTGCCACTTCTTGGGAGATGACAGAAGATGGTAAGTACTTTCTGTTCTGGCTGGACTATTGATCAGGGCGCTGATCAAATTTTTTCCCAAGTTCTATACAGCTGTTGAAGACAAACAAGTGGTGGTGGCCAGATGGTGGGTTGGTGTTTGGTTACCTAGGTTTGCAATGCCTTGGAGGTGACGGTTGCATACTTTGCAGCGATTGTCACATTGTTGGAAGGGATCGAACTGAAGAATCTCGATCAGGACATGTGGAGGTGGGCAGGAGGTGATGTTATAGTTTCTTGAGCTTATGAGGCATGGAGTGTGTGCCCAGGATCGTTCGGACTCGGGTTTTGCCTTGGACTACAGCTCTGTAAGGCCAGGGCACCTTTGAATGAAGGTTATACACAAGGTTGGTAAGGAGGGATCTGGTTATTTACTGTGTTAATCAAGATCAAGTAAGGTTGTGGTTTCAGTAGTTGTTACCTTTCGTGGCCTAGGTGAAAAGCATTTTGATCACTTGTTCTTCACATGCCATTGGACACAGTCACACAGCTGTTTTTGGTGATGGGATTCCATGGACTAATATTAGTGGAGCGTAGGTGTTGTAGGTGAGCTTCAGGATTGGAGAGGCCGGTGGAGGAGATCCGGTGTGTCGATGGCAGTGTGACATGAGCTGGAAGTTTGCGGTCCTTTGCGCCATTTGGAGTGAGTGAATTTGAAGATCTTCAAACATGGGAAATACTATAAGAAAAACATGCTACAAATCACAAATGCCCTCCATGCATCATGGGTGCAGCTGCATGTGAGGTGTAGGTGTTGAGCGCTGTGTTTTTTCATTTTTATCTTTTAAATAAAATATAATTGGCATCCCATGCTGGGTGATCTTCATTTGGCTTCTAAAAAAATTCATAATCTAATTCTAACAATGTAAATAGTGGTATAATGTATTTGCTCATGACTTTGAGCTCCCCACGTGCACTTGAAATAATGCTAAACAGAATGGTTAGATGTAAATTCTATTCAAACCTATTCTTGGCGATGGGAATTCTTTCCGCTTCTGGTCGGATGATTGGACCGGGAGGGGTGTCTTGCAGACTTTGTTTCCTCGGTTGTTCGCGCTGGTGGTCGACAAATTCGCCACCGTGGCATCCTGCTGGTCCGATGGCTGCTGGTGCCCTTTGTTCGCTGCTAATTTATCGGATCAATGTCTGCTCGATCTCACTACCATGATGGCTTTTCTTTCGGATGCTCCCACACCCTCTGGGGGGCGTGATCACTTGGCTTGGAAGGACGGTCCTTTCTCTACCAGGAAGGCGTACCTTGCTCTTCTTCCCGCCGCTGTGGGGGACGACGCGACCTTACTGACTCATTGCAAGTTCATATGGGGACTCAAATTGCCGGAACGGGTTGGTATCTTTCTATGGCTTCTTCGGCGTGGTCGGCTGCTTACTCGAGACCGATGTGCTATGATGTTTCCTAATGTCTCACAAATGTGCGGTCTCTGTGGTACGGAGGAGGAAACCAACGGGCACCTCTTCTTCCAGTGCGATCGTGTTCGTGCTATCTGGGACGATTTGGGTTGGCTGAATATCTCGAACATTGATGCGTTTTGCGACGGCTTGATTAATGCCAGGGGTCGGTCGAGGGTGGATTTGGTGGACCCGATTGCGCGTTTGTGGAGCATCTGGTTGGGAAGAAACGAGGCACTCTTTGCCCGGCAGAGGTTTTACAAGGAAAATATATGCATCTCGGCGGCACGCTTTTGTCATGATTGGACTTCTGGGTAGCGTTGTACGTGTGCGTGGGTGGTATCTCTTTTCTGATACCATCTAGCCTTTGTTTTGTTTTGTTCATCCATCTTGTAAGTACTCTCTTCTTTACGTTTTAATGCAGTGGGGCGAACACCTATGAGTGCTTCCCCCTTTTTTTGAGCGTAAAAAAAAAGTGTATCATGATTTAAACAAAGAAAAACTGCTGGTTGTAGTCAGGGCAATATTTGCCACATGCATGGCCGAGGTCCTTGTGGCGGTAGTGTAGTGTGCCTACCACCAAATAGACTAGAGTTCAAATCGCTCCTTGTGGGGGTTGTGTTAGGTAGCCGACAACCAGTGTAAAAAATAGTCGGATCTTTCAACATGGATTTGAGTAAGAGTCCATGTAGCCGACCCTACTTAAAGTGAGAAGGCTTTTGCCATTTTTTAAATGCATGACTGAGGTCCTATGTCCTTTTTTTAAAAAGTTTTTATTGTTGTGATGAGACACTCATTGTTTTGATTGTCTTCGAATGTTAGAGGTTCTATCTTTCTAGAAAAAAAATCAATTGTCATAAGGAGACATTCAAAGCCGAGCACACCCTTTAAGGCCCCGTTCGGATGAGGGGTGATGGATATGAGGAATAATGAATAAATAGGTTTTATCTACCACTCTTTTTTGGTTGATTTGGGGGAAACGAAAGGAATATATATTATATACTATAGGGGATGACCTAAGATTGATGTCACTCCAGCATTTTGGGATATCTCATACTTCCGTGACTACAACCGTCTACTTTTCTTTTGTTAAATAACAACGCTCTGTTTATTGCAAGCTTTTGTAATGATTATTTGAATATGTAGTAACTGATATGCTGAGAGATAGTTTACGTAGAAACTCTCTTCTTCGAGAGGGAGAACATCACAAGAATGATAACTTGGGGGCTTCTTGCAGATGGTTAGGTTTTTCTCTGTGCTGAAACAAGGGAAGGATGTGTACAAAATATGAAGGGATACGAGTTAAATGGACCCACACTCAAGATTCGTTTAATTTAGTATACTGTTTCAATATCGTCCCTCTAGTTGGACATGGATGTAAATCGTTCTCAGCTTGCCCACATTCTTCTCAGGGTGTGCAGATAAGACTCTTGGTGATCACATTGGCGAACCTGTCTTTTGATATGATAAATGGTAGGCAGAGCTGATTGGCGTCTGTCTTCTATGGGATAAAGTACCAATCCACGTCAACATGCTAGTTGTGATCATCGATTCATGTCGGACTTGATTATTGGCAAGATTTATAACAATATTTTAAAGCTTTATTGAAAGGTTGATGGTGAAACCCATATTAATAAGAATGATCCAAAACCATATTTTTTTTGCAACCCCAAGTGCCATTGCATGGTAGTCAACCTAAATACTTCATCTAGCTCACACAGTTTGCTTCTTGTTTTTTTATGACAATATTTTCTCCAAGGTAAATCGAGTAACAAGAAGTAGTGCAACGATTGTTTAATGGAAGCCAACCTAGTCAGCATCATGCAAGCTCCAATGCTGACTTTCTTCCTTTTTGCTAAAAAATAACCCTTTTGGGTTCTTATTCAGATAACACATGAGTATATAGACTGCAATTCAATGTGCATCACTTGGGGCTTGCACAAATTGACTCACCACATTTAATACAGGTAACATATGGCTTGATGACAGAGATAGGTGGGTTTCCGAACAAGATTTGATAGTACCTCATGAGAGAATCTTGAAGTGGTTTTCCATCGTTTAGGCTAAGCTCATGATTTGCGATCGCGTCAATAATAGTAGCATACCATCCAGGTTTTCAAGTTTCCATTAGCATATCGAGAATATATTTTTCTTGTAGATACTCAACCCATCTTTGCACCTGTCAATTTAAATATCGAAAAAATGTTGAAGATTTCTGAAGTCTCTGATCTCAAGCTCAGTTGCAAGTTTGGCTTTCGGGCGGCTGATCTCATCACTGTCATCACCAGTGAACCATGCCATTAACATAAATTATCAATATAGTGCTTCAAAAAACAATCAACAAGATGACTTTATCAAGTTTTCACTTGACGAGGAGGGTGACACATTTTTTTGTGACATGCAATTCTTCACCACCATACACAGAAACTTGAAACATGTCTGTGATGGTTGATTGAGACCATACACAGATTATTTTCAGCTTGCCACATTTCCCTTTTTTCTCATATCTAGGTGGAATTTGCATGTATTTTTTCTCACTAAGTTTCCATTCATCGTAACGAGTTGTTATAAGCGTCACCAAAATATGATTGCAAGGGAAAGGTGATTCTTCATATTCATTTTGGCCACAAGAGCAAAGGTTTCTAAGCAACTTTGAACCCAAATTCCTGAGTATATCGCTTGACCACCTGACGAGCATTGTACCACTTGGCCATCTACCTTTTACTTGAATATGCAAATCTATTTGAATCCAAGTACATAGGTCATTTACGGAATGTTTTGAATGCCCACAATGCCGCAAATGTTGGTTGTTGGATGGGCTTCCATTTCCTCATGTATAACCTCCATCCACTTGAAATCAGCATGGGCTTCAACTACATTTTTAAGAATAACATAAGCAGTAACCATTTATAATTGGATCCAGATAAGAGTAAGCCCCATACCTTTATAATTGGATTCCAAAGCCCCATACCTTTATAATTGGATTCCACTATTCAAACCACGAGAAATAACATTTAAAGTGATAATATGCAATATTTTTTTTTACGAAGTGAACCCTAATTTTTTATCCTTTGCCATTTTCTGTCTTCTCCATCTAATCCATCTCTACCTTTCGTTTTCTTCTTCCCCCTCTGTTGCTGCACTCTCATCCCATATTCCCAAATCCTCTAAAACCCTAAGTTTTTCTCTTTCTTGTTCCCCATCCCACAACAAAGTATGAGTATCATTAACCGGAACCTCCACTAGTAGATCAACACATGAAATTCATACTCATACTTAGGTTTTATATCTTTGGCCACTTTGCTGGAGCAAAAAAAAATCAAATAATCTATAAAGAACGACATACCAACCATTTCGATTGTGAAGATGATGACAATTATCATTGGATCAAACCTTGAGAGCCTCATTGAATCCGACAACGTGATTCATCTTCGAATTTCGAACAACCATTTATCTTAATTCCTAGAAGGAAGAGTAGTCACATCTACGGATTGCGTTCTTTAAGATGTGCACAAGAAATCATAACCTTATATGACAAAGCTTCTATTTATAAGAATAGGAGCATAGAGGTCTAAAGAACATGACCGACGATGGATCACACTAGTGAAAGTGATTGATTGGAGAAAATCGCCTGAGTAGGCTGATTAACCGGTCCGGCTATTCTAATATGGGGGATGGCCGATTAAAGAAAGCTTAGCATGTCAGTAGTCGATTGAACAACTAGTCATTTCGATTAGTTGTCCTAGTCGACCGACTAGTCATATGACTTTAATCCTATGATTTTCTGCTCCGCCAATTCATCTGCTAGGCGATAGTAACACTATCATATAACAGACACCTCCTAGTCTGATTTGTTTGCCATTTCATGTGATTTATAGCATTGTAATCATATCAGGACATAAGATACATTAGTAAATACTTCTTGACCATTTTTTTAAACAGGGTAAGTAATAATATCAGTACACAATTTTCTTGTAAACTTATAATCTTGGACCTTTTTACCTTGCATCTCTATCTACTCTAATAACTCCTTAATATCCTTGTGTAATTGGTACTTACGCTTGGATTGATTTGATGTTGTCTTGTTGGATAGCTATAGTATTGCAACCTTGAGAATTTTCTCAAGTATTTCTTGAAGTGTCACCTATGTGATAGTCACTAGGTTACTTACTACATAGTTATTAAATCTGATTTGTATAATATTGTTATTCTTAGCTAGTAAATATCGGGTCTAGTTGTATGATAAGCATTTCATTCCTAACTTTTATCTTTGATTTTATCAACTATGTTTGGTAGTTAATTATGCCGTTACTTTGAATGAGCCATCTGTATTGACTCGATGACTGAACACTGATGTACCGACTTTTGCAACCTCGACATTGGACTAGTGAGACCTTTGCAACATTGATTGGTCAATCTTCTTTTGATTGGTTACACGATGGTGATGAGGAGATCAAAGACGATCTCTTCCGATTTTTACGAGAGGATGCAAAGCTGCTATTTCAATGAATCTCCAAACTAACAAAATGTGGCCTCTTGGCTCTTACGGTAAGAACATGCAATCATAGCTTACAGGAAAACCCTCTTCTAGGAAGGGAGAAAATCACGGGACGAATGATCTATGTCTCTCATAGCTCATCCGTCGGAGTGTAGACAATGTACGTATGGACGTGCTTGATGGTACCATTCCTAATATCTGTTTAATCTATTAAAATTTCTCAACAGAATCTAGCCATTATGTTTTAGCTTCAAAGTCATCTACAGAATGAAAATCTGAGCAACATGATGCAGATGTTTGTAGTCTCCGCAATGTTCTATCTTATGCCTTGATTTGAAGTATTAGGCTCAATTTTGATTGTGTTCTGATTTCCAAAGTATCTTCTTATGCCAGTTGAAACTTTCTTTAAGAAAGACAGACCTCAACCGTGGTCCATTAATGTGTCAAATTATATCAATACACCGGAAGAACATTGCAGATCATAGTACTCTTGTTAGAATATGTAATTTACCTTGTCAAATTATGTGGTAAGTATACTAATATATAAATTTTCTTGGGCAGGAACAAGCTATTCATGCACCTAGGTGAAACTGGCCATGCTATGCTGAAATCTCACTAGGGGTCCAGCTTATATATACGCGGGGCTCATTCTTTTGAAACTTCTTCTTGGAGGAGACATGCCAATTGGCTTCAATTTTGCTGTTGAACATCGAGTTCAAAGTCTCGGGGGGAAGTCCTCGCGTGGAGGAGAATCTACCATAGACAGGTTTTTCATCATTTTGTTTGGAGACAACAAAAATACAGGAGAAATGAAAGGAGTTAATATTAATTTCAGAATCTGAAAGAAGATTTCCCTGCTCCTAACGAATCAAAGCACAATGCTTCTTTGATTTGAAGGATTTTTAATCATCATTTATGATTAAGGATTGAAGGAGGCTGCTTCTAATGCCACCGACACAGGTAGGTTGTATTAATTCCGTTGGATAATAAACTTGTATTTAATTTTGTTGGAACAGTGGGCCCTTTATTTCTTGGTTTACAACTGTATCTTGGATATAGTAATATTCGATGCTTATATGCCTTCCTTTAACCCCACTAACCTCTCTGTTAGTCAAGTTTCTTGTGATTTGATTACCACAATTCACTGCATTTTCCCCTCAATCAATGTAGGGCTTAAGTTTTACCGGAAACATTTGATCCAAATAAATATATTGGAATAGTTTTGCAGGTAATATGCTTACTTCTCATGTGCATAATGCGTTTAGATACATATCCTTATTTCTTGTTATCCTAAGTCATGGTTACCGTTCCACTCATGAACGTGTAATCTGATTTAGATTTCTTGTTATACATGTCATCGTTGGAATCTACATCGGAATATCAAACTACCTCTACCTCTAGTGATGTAGTTGGGTGCTATTTTCAATTGCCATATTCTTATATTATATTTTCGTATACTTTTCATAGCCTCCAACGTAATTGCTATTCACCATGGTATAACTCCGTGGGGTGAAACATCGATCGATTCCAAAATCTTATCATCCTTCATTAACCACATTTCTTGGAACACGTCTCGTGATGGAAGCCCTCTTGGTACACTCATTTTAACATGAAAACTTGTTGGGAAGAATCACGACCTGAGTCTGTTTATCTTGGATTTTTACACTGGGGCATTTTGATTGATCAAATCACATAAAATAACACAAAGTAATACAATCACTTTGGGTCACTTTGATCGATCATTTTAGCTTCTGTCACTTTGATTGATCAAACGTATGTATACGTTTGGTTGATCATAAATTGTTCCTGTCTACTAAGAGTTTTAGGACAATGGTTGAGCTTGATTAATTAAAATAATTAGGAAAAGGTATTAATCGTACAAATTTGTTTGATTAATCATCGGTGTTCATTAAAGATAATTCAAGAGAGAATAGAGGTTGATCGATCTTTATACATGGAACGGGTTCGGATTTTGAATTCTACGAATCAAGCTGTATGTCATGTTTATAATGCGCTTCTTTAAGTTCTTTACAATATTACTATAAATAAAAATCAAAACTATCACATCTCCATTTCTTCTCCTTAAGCTCTTGTCTTCTACATTCTTCTTACTTGAACCACTTCTCTCCTTTGCTTGTGCACTTTTGTTCTTGGAACTTAATCTTCGCACCTTTTTTTTATTGTTTTTTTGGAGACATTTGCTTCTTCCTTTCAAGCTAGCTACAATCCACAAGCTATAAAAGAAGGCTATCTTAGGGTCATATGAATTCAATTGGTGGTATCCAGATCGCAGTTCAATATGAGAATATATAGTGGATAGTTAATCAAGAGGTCATTTATTCATGATAAATGATAACGATTCTTAACTATCCTTTTATTTAAATATCAGTGGCTAATCCATAGTCTAGCCCATCCCTCTTTCGCAACTCTAGGGCGAAGTATTGGGCATATAAATCATTTATTTAAAAGTTCTTGCAGTTGCACCTATAATTCATGTAACTCGGTACCATATGATATGACCGAATATAGATTGGTTGAGTATCATGTATTATAGATATTTCAAAGTCAATCTCTCATTCAGGTGGTAATTTAAGTAGTTCATATGGGAAAACATTAGGGGAATCAATAACTATCGGCACATCTTCTGTAATCTGTTCAAATTTCATTGTAATAGACACATAAGCTAAGTAGTCTAGGCACCCACGCATTAGCTATTCTTGTGCCTTTAGAGCAGAGATGCGTACTACTTTAGCATCGGATATTTTATTAATGAACTAGAATTCTATGTAGTTAGTTGATAAAAGGTTACATCTTCTGAAAATAATCAAGCCACACACATTGAATTCCAACCAATTCATCCCAAGGATGATGTCATGGTCATCTATTTCAATGAGCAGTGGAGAAATATGTAACTAATGTCATGCAATTAGTACTACATTATCATCTGAAATTTCCTGAATTATAAATATTTACCCGTCTCGTTATTTTTATCAAATAAAAATGTTGCAGCTTTATTGGAATCTTTCCCAAAATGAGAACTCGTTGTCATGACACAACTAAAAACGAAGCACCAAAGTCAAACAAAGCATGTACTAACAAACTGAGGATGGTAGCAGTACCTTGTGCAACAATTTCGGAGTTATGAGTTCTTTTGCAATGAAATTAGGTTGGCCATCATGGGTTGGTGCATTAGAACCTATAATGCTTAGTATGGGATACTACATTTGATAAGATGATTATATGCCTTGACCTTTGCTCTTCCATCGACTACGTGTTGTTCCTTTAGTAAGGACAGATGCAACGCTAGTAGTTGGGCTAAACTCTCTTTACAATGGTCAATATTTCTTAAAGTGTCCTTCTTGATGATAGAAATAACTTATACATGGTCATGCTTAGGATGTATACACAACAATAAATGTAGTAGTTCATGTTGTTGAAACTCAAAGGTATAGTGGAGGTATAGAAAAATCCACTTTGCCTGATAGTTCCTGATCTAATGTTGGTGGACGGATACTCAAACCAACTGGATAATAAGAACGATCTTTACAGTTTTGATTCATCTTGCATTCAGATGGTCCACTAATAAAGAAGAAGCTCATTCCTCTCCATCTCAACACGAGAGGCGATATCCATCACTTCATTTACGGTGTAATTCTAAACCCAGTGAGCTTATCTCTAAGATCTCCTAATCCACTAATAAACTTGGTGAGGTACTCCACGAGAGAAGTCCTGAAATTGGGGAGTAGAATAGTAATTTGGTGAAGTGAATTTGGTAGTTCTGTACTATCATAGGACCCTAGGCTAGAGAAGCCAACTTCATCCTCTTTAATTCTCCCTAGTAAGAGGGGATAAATTGAGCTCGTAATATTTCTTTAAAAGTAACCCATGGAACATGGTCTGCTAACTGTTTACGCTTTCCACTGTTAGTTTTTTGTTTCTCTACCTAGAACTTGTACTTATTCTCTTATTACTTTGGTTTTAACGATGCAATATATTAATCATTGCAAGTTGCTTACAAAGTATATATTTTTGACTTGCAGTATACATGTTGAATCAAACATTCACGAATATATCAAAAGATCCGATTCAAGAAGATACTCTTTCTTAATGTAATTTGACTGTTGTAATTGTATCAAGTTCTATTGATTTGTTTGTTTCGAAGTTGTAGGATTTGAGAGATCAACAAATCTTTCCCAAACTGGAGCAACTTAGAACCTTGACCTGATCGGACAACTTCAAGCACGACCAACTTATAATCGACTAATAGAGATTACGCATCAACTAATTCATAATTTTTTTCTTACAGGTTTGGTTGACATAGTTGTACCTGATTGATTACTTCCTGAACAACCATTCGAGATACCTTATCGATCACTTTTTGAAATTGTCTCAAAAACTCTATACTGACTATTTTTGATCAATTAAATAAAGTTGACCTAATCAATCATCTTTACCTAATCGACGAACATTTGGACTGATCGATCATATGTAGTAAATCTTCATGATCTACTATCATTTTGGTTTCCAATGGCCACCTCTTCAAAGGTCCATTCCTACCACTATATAAAGGATCCGTGATCAGTATTGGAAGATGCACCATAACACACAACAATAAATCAATCTTGTCTAAAACTATTCTACTCTTTCCCTCTTTCCTTTCTTCAAGATTTTAAGCATTCTTAGAGAGATATGAAGTTTTGGGAGACACTTTGATTATTGGATTCACAAATACTCTCGAAGTATGCATTTGATTGCCTCCAAGCTATCAAGCTCCTATGCTACTAGTCATCGAGATCTTTCTACATGCCACAACACTACTTGTGATATTTTTCCTAGTGATATTATTTTATTCACATGTGCTACTTTTGTCAGAGATAGTATCATTGCTTGTGCAATTTATTAGTACAACTTCTTATAAATACATCACTATTGCTAATATAACAAAAGTTATTTTATATTGCTTTTCAAGTAACACTTTATGCAAGAAATCTTGATGTTACATCCAAGTGTGCATGTTTCTTAGATAGTTGGAGTCTATCCTTCCAAGAATGTCAAGAGGGCAGTCGAAATCTACCACCCTCTCGACGTTGCCACTGTGGTTGATCCATTGGTCTTGACTTTGGTGTGATGTTACAAGGTGGTTGATGAATCTGCGATTCGTCATCTTTATTCATTTATTTTGGCTTAAAATCCTTATAAAACACCTGCATATAACACTGACTCCATATTCTTAATAACTTGCATCTATGTGCAAATATTGTACACTTCTTACTAATTTTAACCTAAAATATATAAATAAAGAAAGAAAGGAAAAATAAAGAAAAGAAGAAAAAAAGGAAGACTGTATACATGCTGACCCGAACCCCGAGAGAAGATCAAGACTTGATCTGATCGACCAGGAATAAAGTAGGGGGAGATAAGGGTCCTTAAGCAGAAAATCAAAAAAATGTGTGTTGTTGTAAATACTTCTCACTTGTTTTGTATATATCTGTATAAAACTGACACTAATTTATTTGTACCTTAATTGAACTCAAATCAAATAACTTTCAAAATCAAAGTTGTAAATAAAAATGTGTCTTAATTAATAAAAATAATTACACAATTAAATCATGTACAGAATAAAAGTAACCACACTTGGAAAAGCCACTAAATATTAATTGAAAGACCAATTCGGCTCCATATGAGCTCAAGTTGAATCAATCTCACTTCCATTAGATTTGAAATTAAATTATCTTTAAAATGGCTGTATTTTCATAATTTTTGGAGTTACGGTTGAAAAGTCGGTTTTCTGGGGTGGTTTGTGCAATTTTCCCATGTATTTTGTGCATATTGTATTTGTATATATTTGTAAATTAATCTTACTAATTATTTAAAATAAAAATAAAAAAAATAAAAAAAATAAATTCTGAAAACAAAAAAGGCTAATTTCCTCATTTACCTCTGTATATAATGTCATATATGTATATAGTATATGTATATAGTTGCTATTTTTAATTAATCACCATAAAAAATAAAAAAAATAACATTTTTCAATTAAAATAAATAAAGTGACGAAAATTCAAAAAAAATTTTAAGTTAATTTTGTAAATAATTTTATCTCTCTTGTATTTTTATCTCATTTCTCATTTCATCTCTCTTATCTCTTCCACCAAAAAAAATCAAAAATTCATTTCAATTTTCATCTCTCTTATCTCATTATCCCAAAAATTCAAAAATTCAAATTTCATCTCTTTTCTATTTATTTGGCTCCTTCTCCCTCATTCTAACTTGATCAATCTTTAGAGAGAGGAGCCCGATCTCCGAGAGAAAATTTCGTCGAGAAAGTTGCCTAGTCTCCAAGCCATCCGGTGACAGCGAGTCGGCCTTGTCGAGGCGATCACAGTCCATTTCCGCTCCTAAGGTGAGATCCACATTTTCTTCTTATTTTATCTTAGTTTAATTGTAGTTTATTTTGTCTCATTTTTTAATTCCATCGTCATTTTGTTTTTCTAGATCTTTAAGAAAACCATCTCGATTTGATCCGTCTCCGATTCTGAATTTTCACCTCATTCTCTCGATCTCTCCACGTTCTATTTCTATCGTCCACGATCTCTCAACTTCGGCCGCGTACGGTGGTCGGAGATCAGATTCGATTCTTCCATTTTTCTACGGATCTCTGTTCATTTTCTGATTTGTAAATAAATAATATTTTTTTAAAAAAACATTTGTTTTCTTTATTTCTAATGTTTGTTTTGCAGGACCATTAAAAAAATAAGTAATAAACATGAAAAAAAAATATTTTGTTCTGTTATTTACATTTCCAGTTTTTGAAAAAAAAACTTTTTATAACATTTCTGTTTACATATATATAAGAAATAAAAAAATAAAAAAATAAAGGGCAGGCGGCAGCGCCGCCCCACTACACTGTCCTCCGCTCCAGAAGACCATCGCCGTGCGGCCACGCCCTTCCTTCAGCCCCACGGCGCAATCGCCACTCGCTCCAGACCGTCGCGCGACCCGTAGCAACCGCTCCAGCCGTGCTCCACCGTCGCAACAATCACTCAGCCGTGCATGCCCTGCTCTGAAGGTTCCCCCTCGACGCAATCCACTCCAGACCACACGCCGTCGTGCGCCATACCGCACCTCCGCGCACGCACCGCTGCGTGAGGCTGCGGTCCGTCTCTCGGTCGCCGCAACGACTCATCGCCGCAACTTCACCACCGCACACGCACGGCGTCGCGCACCTTGCCATCTCCTCCTGCCGCCGCGCAAGGCCGTGCGCCTCCAACAGCGAGCGGCAGCCCCACACGCCAGCCCGATCGCCATTGCCTTGGAAAGAGGAGGGAGAAGGGGCGGGCGGCTCCAACTCCCTCTCCCCTTTGTGATTGAAACAAAGCAAGCAGACCTAGGGCTTGGATTAAAAAAAATATTTGCGAAAATTACAACTCAAGCGCCAAAGTTTTCAGAAATTGCCAAAAGGTCCCTGCCAACTCCTCAAGTCCACGCATTTCATGGGTAAATTGTGTTTTCCTCTTCACACTTTATTTTTGTTATTTTTTTTAATGTAGAAACATTTTATCGCGTTACGCATCTTCTAATTCGGAAATATAGTATCGACGATTCCCTAGGATAGAACGAAGTGTATAGAACTCCGAATCATTCTTCATCCTCTTTATGAGAAATGATCCGCTTGCCCCGAAAGGACCTGGGGAAATCCCTTCACCTTTCTTTTTTCTGGTTCAAGTCGAATACCTGCCTCCATTCCTGTGATGTGAAAACTTGATCCTTCCTTAGCTAGTGAAGCGGGAAAAAAAGGAGAGGCGGACCGAAGCCCTCAGAAGACTGAAGAGGAGAAGGTTTTGACGAAGATGTGCCCTTTTGCATTGGAAGCCATTGTCATCTTCGTTTTGTCTTCTGTTTTCCATCCTATTTAAAACCGAACCAGGCATCGCTCTTTCCTTTGTCCTTCTCCCCTTTGAAACCACCTCGTGCTTACTCCCAATCCAAAGCACCCCTTTTCCATTCATAGAGAAATCCTATTCATAGCTACTACCTTGACACCAAAGAAGAGTTCGACCCAATTCTTCTTTCTGTCCTAGTTGATCCTGATTCGACATTAGAAGTATATTGATTGTTCCCCAATAATCGAAGACTGATTTATGTAAATACTGCATATTTGATTCCATCCATAAATCCATTTTCTTCCCTATAAGTTCCAGTATCGATCTGAATTCTAGTTGAATCTTTGCGTTTTAGTCCATGTTATTCAAACTCCTAAATTTGCATGATTGTTTTATTGAAATAAAAGTTTTTATTAGTCCAAACATTTTGCAAAAATTATGCTATGCTCCTGATGTGATTATCTTCCTAGCATAAATTTTTTATTGCATTTTAATTTCATTTATTTTTATTATTAAATCAAAAACATGTGATTTTTCCCTGTTTTAAATTCAAAAATTCATGAAAATTCTAAAATAACTCCGAAAATTCCAAAAAAATTAAGGTAGTTTTATTTCATTGTCTTTTAATTTCAGACCAAATTTCATGCATTGATTCTTTATTAAACCCAAAAAATTTGAAAAACATAAAAAATCTTATAAAAAGCACAGAAAATTCTACAAAAATCCAAAAATTGTGATTTCAGTTTTTTTGTAGATAATTGCTTCTAGTTTGTCTTAAAAATAATTGTTACGAGTTTTAGGCACTTAAAATATTTTTAAGTTGCAAATTACTCCAGGCTGTGCACAATTTTGTATTTTCTCACTGTTTGATTTTTAGAAAAAAATACAAAAACATCTGAAATTTCCACAAAAATTCTCAAAAATATTTCAAAACTTTTAAAACCTAAAAATATTTTCTTTGGATTTTTCCGAGTCTTTTAATTAATTTAAAAATTACAAAATGAGTTGGTGTGCGTATTTTTGATCTTGTGAATATTGCTTCGTGCTATTTTTTTTGAAAATAAAAAATATTAAAAAGATAAAAAATCACAAAAACCAAGGATAGTTGTCCTTTGAGATTCTTATTTTCTCTTAATTAATTCTTGATTAATTGAATAACCCTCGGGATTTGTAGCCTCCCTGAGTTCAACCCTGTCCGCTATACAGGTTAATAAGTAACAAAAATAAAAAAAATTATTGTTTGTTTGTCACGGGATTTTTGGGGAAAGCAACAACATTGTTTATCATTAATTTCCGTCCTCGAGAAAACTGTGCTCAACAGTGGTAAGGCAGTTTGGTGTTTGATCTGAAAGCTTTGTAAATGATTGAGTCATCCGTGTAGATAATTCACAATAATGAAGTAAGTGATTGATGGTTGATAGGAAATCCTAAGTCATGAAGAACTTGGGTCTTAATTTTCATACAGTTAGGTTTCTATTAAACTTCTCCGTGCATTGTTGAATATCTGGTTTGCTTGTCTATTGTCTTTAAAATCCATAATTTATTTTGAATCACCATACCTCCTCACCCATAATGGTGTTGCCATCCTCAGACACTTTCGTTTGGTATCAGAGCCCGTGTTCAAGTGTATACAAAGTAACGCTCTTCAGTACATATAATAGCCGCATTATGAAGCATCAAAAACAATAATATATTCTATAGACAGTCAACCATCATGCCTCCTCACATTAGTGATCAACCAATAATGGTTGGAAAGTTAGAATGCTGATTTTCCTAAAATCTATAGATTTCAAAGTATGGAACATCATAAGGATAAAGTATGCTTGACCAATCATTACGGAGGCAACATTACTAACTGATGCTAATGAGAAGAAAGCGATACACAACTATAAAGCCATGAATGCTATATATCATGTGATATTACAAAGGAAGAATTCAAACGTGTCTTAGCATGCAAAACAACATATGAGATCTAGAACAAGCTCAATGTCTCCTATGAAGGCATAAGTAATATCAAGGTGACCAGAATCATCCTTCTATGACAATGATACAAGCTATTCAAGATGAAAGAAGGAGAATCCATCTGAGATATGTACATCAGGCTCTCCGTTATCATCAATAGTCTTTTAAATCTTAGTGTGAAGATAGAGAAACATATACATGTCAAAAAGATCCTTGGAGCACTCGCACATGATTTGAGGAGTATGCAACTGTCATCAAGGAAGCGAATGCCTCAAACACTCTCCCGATGGATGATCTTATTGGGAAGATCCTTTCCTACAATGTTGAGAAGCAACAAGAGAAGTAATATGGTTCAAAGATCAAGAAAAGAAGAGTCTATCATTGAAAGCAGAAGAAGCCACCTCGTCCGACAAAAGTTGAGAGGAAGACATCACTATGGTAACTAAAGGACGCGGCAAGTTCATGAAAGGAGATGCTTGTAATAAGAACACATAAATGTTATGCGACAAATATAATAAGAAGGGTCACTTCAGGAAGGACTTCCCCTTACTCAAGAGAAGGCACGACAAACATCATAAATCCGAGCATTACAAGTCACACATGAAAATGGAAGGTTATAATAAAACTAAGAAATGGCATTCCAAGCATCACCGCAAGCACTTTAAGAAGAAAGCCTTTCAAGCCACGTTGGACTCCTTAGATTCCTCAAACTCCTCCGAAAGCAATTCAGATGACTCAGACAAGGAATAAATCCTTCTAAGACTTATAACCATAGAAAACCATGTAACCTTCGATAAACCTACTATTGATGAGCTTAAAGATGCCATAACCAAATTACATAATCTAACTATAAATTTAAAAAGGAAAATAAGTTATTAAAAGCCACTACATACACCATACAAGAATAACATGCATATAAAGTATAATTTCTTAGAGAAAATATTCACGAGCCTAATGACTATCTTTACCTTATGACAAAAACATAAAAAGAAATTAGTTTACTCAAAAGCCTCATAAAAAACTAGAAGATACTATTTCTGAATTAAAAACTAAAACCATGACTCTTGTAGATGATATAGTTAAATTCACTAAAGGTAAAGAAAACTTAGAGAGCGCTTCATATCTATGTAAAACTAAGTTCGAAATTGGTGATAAACCCTATAATAAAACTAATACTAAAAGTTTAGAATCTATTAAACACTTATCCAAGATAAAACCAATAAGGATAAGGAACTTCGGAGAAATTCTAGGAATCAAGATAACCTTACAAGGACCCAAAAGAAATTGGTACCAAAGCTATCAATTATTTTCTAAAACCTAAGAAGGTAGAAACACTTCACAATTGGAGACACTATTGTTGGTCTAACAAATCCCCATGTAGATATCCAATGATGGTATGGGTGGATCAGACTAGATGACATGGATTGTTGCAATCACAATATTCGAAAACAAGCACAACACGTATGATTTTCAATTACAAATAAACAATCAAATCACAAGTGCACAAGTATTTAACGTGGAAACCATCTTGGGTAAAACCACAACTTGAGTCTCCTGATTCATGCTTTCAATCTGACCCACATGGGTCTTCCACTAACCTAAGTTTCTTACGCAGGCAATTCAACTGTATTATAGCCCGAGTTGATTACGCGATCAACTCAACCGTTATAGTTTATACAAACCTAATAATCTCAATATCAAAGTAAATATGCAATAAATAATATGAGGTAAAGCTAAAATGATCTTATAGAGCGAGGAACGTGCTCCTAAGGATCGATTGTAGAGAAGCAGAGCTGCTGGAATGAAGAACACAATATAAAATAACTCTTAAATCTTTCTCTCAGAGTATATAGTAGAAAGCAGAGAATAGAGATCTTGTTGCTATTGTTGTGTGTTATAGATTGAGGAATGGAGTCCTTTTATAAGTCGAAGGGTCCCATGGACATTGGCTCTCAAAATATAGCCGTTGTGAACTAGCCGGGAATGAACCTTCAAAAATCTTCCTGAAATGGAATATGATCGATCAAGATATAAAGATGATCGATCGGAAGCAAATGATCATTCATGGTGATTTTGGTGATCGATCAACATCAAAAGATGTCCGATCAAAGATCAAACATTGATCAATCATAAACAAAGCTGTTGTAATTCAAATAATGATCAATTAGGAAACCAAATTGATCGATCAAGTGTTATTGATCATGATCAACTTGACTCTTTGACCTGAAAGTCATAAAATCAAAGGGCTGACATGCAATATGCATGATTTGATGTCTTATACAATATAAGACAAAACATAATGCATGAATCAATAAAAGAAAAGACTTTTTCATCTTCTTGAGCTTGAGATCCTTAATTTTGAGTTGGAGTTCCTTAGCCTTGAACTCGTTTGAGCTTCTTGGATTCTTCTTTTACTTAAACTTTAGCTCCTTAGGCTTAAGTTTCTTCTTGATCCTGTTATTTTCCTACTCTTGACCTAGCCACAAGCTTTACACATTAGTTTTGTCTATTTGCACAAGTTTTGACTAATAACACAAGTTTTGATATCATTAAAATATGCATGCTCGTGTTCTAATAATTTCCCCACTGATGCATGTACTTACAATCTCCCCCTTTTTGACAATGATAAAATATTCGAAGTGTTTGCAAATATACTGTATATGTGTGAGCAAATAAATTTTTGTAAACAACCTTTTTCTCTCCCTTTTTTGATGGTTTTAAAAAGATATCAAAAGTTGATTAATAATAATTTTTGGATAAAGAGATATCTAAACAATTTCTCCTCCTTTTTATTTGAAAACATTCTTTTTAATCTGAGCTCCCCTAAACTTGAACTCCTCCTAAATCATTACCTAAAAGCTCCCCCTCGAAGGTAAGAGTCGAGGGCTCATCACCAATGCATGATATACATGATTAACTGAACAAAAGGATAAGAAGTCACCTAAGATCATTGGCGACGGACTTCTCCAGTCTTGATAGCTTCTCCATGGTGGTGGCATCTATCCATGGTTCTGAAAGTTGTTTGGCTTAGGAAGGGCCCACCTTTGTAGTTGAGGTAGCCTCCATTTTCTTTGGCCTTCGATACCTAAAATTTTTTATTCGATACCCTTTCCTTTTCGGGTCCTTCAGGATTAGAATGCATAATTTCCTTCATTTTCCAAACCCATTTTCTTTTTTGGAAAGAATTTGATCTAGATGCATGATTTCTACCTTTTCTTTTCCTTTTATAGAATAAGGTATAACAGTAAATTTCTTTTTAAGCTCAACAATTCTTTTTTTAGATCGTCAGTTTTTACTATAAAACCACTTATATCATGTTTTTACAATCATTTTCCTATTTGAAAGTATCTAAGTTATTAACCAAAAGAGATTTATATTATATTAACTTCTTGTTAATCTATTCAAGTTTCTTATTTTCTCTAAAAAGATATTGAGAGGCATTATAAAGTTATATATAAGAAATTTTATTTAACTCATTGTCTAAGTAAGAGTTGGATTCGACTATTACAAAGAATCCCAAGCACACACTTTCTTCTTCACTATTGCTTGAGTCGTCATCTCATGATGCTTGCATAACTTTCTTGTTAGATTTCTTCTCGAACTTATTTTCTCATGACGTTCTTCTGTAGCTGAGGGCAATCCTTCTTCACATGCCCCTCTTTGTCACATTGAAAACATTTGACTTCTCTTTCTCTCCTTCTTTTCAGATCAAAGAAAGGTCTTGGATTGTCGGGTTGTAAGTGTGATATCATCGTCGCTATTAAAACCCTCAGTTAATTCCTTCATTACTGCTAGGGCAATAATCTTTTGCTGCTTTTCGTCTCCTTTCTTCTTTTACTCTTTTTTCGATTTATAAGCAAGAAGGTTACCTATGAGATCTTCTAATGAGATCATGCTGAAGTTTGTGGATTCTTCGATGGTAGTGAATGAAAACCCACAAATACCCTATGTTAATTAGTCATTTTTTGTAGTAGTCAAGCACTTAGGATTTATCAAAAAGACTATTAAATTAATTTCTCAATTAAAGCGGACAGTCAGATTTTTATTTTACTTGAGCAAGCCCAAGTTTGAACCCAGGGAGGCCACTATCTCCTTAGGTCAGCTAATAGTTAATTTAGAAGCTAAGTTTTTAAAGGAGCATTTTTTGTAATTTTTATGCATTTAATAATGATATGCAAATTTCAAGCAAGTTTATGAACTAAATTACAATTTTTGATCAAACAATTTCCAAAAATTCTAAAACTTGGCAAGAAGATGAAAAATGATGAAATGAATGCATAATCCTTTTTGAATTTTCAGATGCAAATTGAATTTATTATGAATTTATGATTCATGTAGGGTGATTTTTCATAAATTAATTATAATAAAAAGAAAACTAATTTATTTTTCAAAATTAAAATTTCCTAGATAAGTCTATGTGAGAGGTATCTAGGAAAACTATTAGATCCTAAAATAATTGGTCTACTACCTATTGAAAATCAATTACTCAAACCATCAATAATTTATTTTGACCTCAATATGCATGCAAATGGAATGATTTTTGAGCAAAGTGTAAAACACCCTTAAATCTACCTGCTATGAATGTTTAGGAATTTTTGGAGCAATAATCAAATTAATAGCACGTATTGGGTAAATTACGTAATTTTCCATCAAAATAATTAATTTAAATCAACCATAGCTCATAAATATCCAATCAAATATCCACATGATAAAGAATAAGTTGTCCTACAATGCACTATTTTTGAAATTGAAAATTAGTGATGAATGAAAGTTTAAAATGAGACTCTAATGCATAGGTCGGAAATCAATTTAGAATGAAAAAAAATAATAATAAAGTCAAAATGATGAACGAAATACCCAAAACCCTTGGGGGTTTTCAACAGTTTCTCCAAGTAGGCACATGCCGCGCACGTGCCTTGGCAGGCATGGTCTACTTTATTATATGTTGGAAACTGGAGGGGGTTGGACGGAATTTCTCTGAGGGACACACACCCTAGCTTGGGGGGGGGGGTCTGCATGAATGTGAGATGGGGGGGGGGGGCTTGATGTGCAAATGTACCCTCGTGCACATGCGCCTCATGTGTAATGGGGGAAATGAGCTAGCACACGGATCAAGGGTGGGCCGAGGCACACTTGGGCAGTGGACAACTCAGTCCGGGGCGGGCAATGGCGATGGTGACAACAGACGACTGAGGAGCTCGAGCAGCCTGCAGCTAGTGGGGGACTGCTTGGCGAGCATGTGGAGGTGCGTCCGCAGTGGCGGCAGAATCAATGGAGATATGTCGGTGAGGTTGTCACTCAGGCCAAGGCACGAGCGATCGAGGAAGCGGCCGAGGATGGAGGGTCAAAGGCGGTTCAACTGTCAAGGACTCGACCGACACACGACCGAGCGGTGGAGGTGCGACACACGAAATTGATGGCGACTGTAAATATCAGGCGATGCTCGTAGGAGAGAGCTGTAGTGTGGACACGTAAAAGGAGATGCATGGTTCTCGAGGTAGCTGAGGTCGAGGGCAGCACGGGAGCCGATGGCGGTGAAGATGGAACTTGAAGTAGAGATAGAAAAAGAACGAGGAAGGAAATGAACGAATAGAGAAGAAAACCAAGGAGAAGAGGGAAGGGGGTTCGTCGCCTGGGAGCAGAGTGGTAGGCACCAACTTCGGTACTCACCTCAATCACCATGGCTGTGGACAACGAGAAGCTGGGCTGCTCTTGAAAGGTGTAGCGGCAAAAGGACAATGGGTCTCTCATGGATCTCGCCTCATTGGAGATTGGGCTCATCATCGTCATCGATAACCTCACCTTCATCGTCACCGAAGGTTGTGGTTGGAAGCTGGGGCTCTCTCTCTCCCTTGCAAATGGTGGATGATGTGTGATCGATGGTGGCAGCAGCCCTTTATGGGAAGTTGGCATTGTGCGAGAAGGGCGGAGGATAGTGGAGAATGGGCAGCAGTTGGGGGCATGGGTAAGGCGGGCGAGTGGTTGGCTGTACGATCATAGGATGAGGAGAGAGAGGGAGGTGGAGGCAAAGAGGGCACATGTGTAGGTGAATAGAGAGAGAGAGAGGGTTGGAGGTTGTGGGGGTCGTGCACAGGAGGAGAGGGGTGTGGTGGAGAGAAGAAGGGTGGCTGTAGAGAAACCATATCGAAGAACGGATTCCACTGAAGGAATAAGAAGAGGCTAGGAAGTCGATTGGAGGTCCAACTTCGTAGTTGGAATGGCGTGGGGAGAAGAAGGGTGGTTGCGGAGAAACCGTCTCAAAGAGAGGGTTCCCCTGGGATGAATAAGAATAGTCTAGGAAGTCGGTCGGAGGTCTGACTAGTTGGAAAGGGGTAGGGGAACTATCTCGAAGATAGAGTTCTTGAAGGAGAGACATGGTGAATATGGTCGGTATGGAAACCGATTAGCCTACATTTCGAGAATGAATGAAAGCGGATTGAGATGAAAACATGCAATTACACGGAAGGAAAATAGACATGGACAAACACAAAAACAAACACAAGACCAAACCCCAGTTTCACCAACTTAACACAATGATGGTCGCAAAGGTCCGACACTTACCTTTTCGATTTTAGTTAAGTGATAAAATGATCTTTTTATACAGACACACAGGGTGAGTCGCCTTATGCCCATCGGTGCTCCTATATGCTCCTAATCAATGAGGTGATCTGCTCGGGCTGTCGGGTTCAATATCACATCCTAAAGGAGACAGACATGCTTACACAATCAAAACATATACTATGGTCGAAGGCAAGCCCTTGCAGCTCCCAAATCCACAAGAGTTGGAAATGGAGACATAGAGGGCAAGTCCAGGGATCTGGGCTCTAACCTTAGTGTGTATGTCCTCACCCATTCTGTCTGGAGTTAGTACATGCGTACAATTATGAGGTTGCTCTCCCAAAAACAAGGATTAATTTTAGTCAAATTTTTTGATCCAATTCAATTACTAGTCTTGATTTTAGAGATTAATCGTCATTTGTAATTAATCCAGCACAAGCAATCACGTCTTTCGTCCCGTCCCAATTCCTTTATCCCAAGTTTGAAAAACTAAGAGGGGGAACAGAAAAAAGCTGATCCAATCAATGAAAACTATGATGAATGCTTTAGTAAGAAGACTTACAGTACCTCCAGCTCTCTATGATGCAAGATGCACAACTAAATTGAAAACATTTTACAATAAATGAATGCAAGTCAGAAAACCGTGCCTAGCAGAAAGTTTTATTAGCAGGGAAGATTTGATTTCAATTTGACTAAGTAGAATGATCTATGATGCATATTATTAGATGTGAATGTGTGGTCCTAAATTAAACGAGCATAAGCAATGGATATTTGGCCTATGAAAAGCTTTAAGAACTGCAAGTGAAGGTCTAACCTATGTGAAGGATATGGTTTGATCCTCAAGCGCATCACGGAAGCGTGTGCGTCGTATCGAATACGACAAGGAGCGACTAGTCGGACTAGTTGCTCAATGCAGCGGAATTTAAAAAATTTTATACGACGAACCACATGATCCAAGAACACTTCTCGAATCGTTTCGTCTAAACCACAAACAAGTAATAGGATTACCTCTTGAAGCGTGGTTGCGATCGAGTCTCTAAACGAAGAGACATCCTGTCTCAAGTTCGATCCAATGGAGGAGACGCTTGCGAGCGCGAGGATGAACCGCGTGCTTCTCGCAATCCATGTTGATGATCCAAGCGGCGGATCTCCTGATCTCGACACACGAGATCCGTCGTCTTCTTCACGAGCGAGGCGCACCGAAGGAGACGGAGATCCACGAGCAGACGATCGGGCAGCATAACGACGATGCTGCGGCGACGGAGAACCTCTCCATGGTATCCATGGTGGACAGCCATGAGAGGGATAGAGAGGGCTGACGTATAGAGAGAAAGAGAGAGAGAGAGATGCTTCTCAAGCATTTTGTGTGTAAAGAGAGAGCATGGGTATGCCTCTCTATTTATAGGGTTTTGGGATCCATGGATCTCAATCCATGGGCCAACACAAATCCAATGGCTCTCATTGATTGTGTTTCTTTTAATGGCTAAGATTTGTGTTTGTAAAACCAACAATAATTAATTTAATTTAAATTAAATATATGTTGATAAATCAACACAATTTAATCACAAAATTAAATCATCAATACATGGAGATAATGAAAGGAGAGAAAGCCTCCTTCCATGTGGAGAGGGGGGATGGCCTCCCTTTCCTAATGGGAGTGGTGGCCGTCCACCCTCCTCCATTAGGAAGGTGGCTATTTCTTCTTTTATGTAATCTCCATTATTTGCAACAACTTATATTGCAAATTATTCTACAAAAATTATTCACAATTATTTTGTAGACATTGCAATCTTGCCATTGAAAAATTTGTGAATCATATTCACAACCCAAAACAAAATGTAAATTACATTTCCAATTCAATGTCCAATGTGAATCCAATTCACATTAACATTTAATTAACAAATGTAAATTACAAATAACTCTCTCTTATATATTATAAATCACATTTATAATATATATGACTAATATGGATATTGCTATCTACGTTATTCATATCCATGATAATTAAATCACATCTAATCATCTTGGATCTCTATTCTCTTGTTCTCAAATAACATGAATCATATTCACATTATTTACATCTTTGATAATCAAATCATATTTAATTATCTAAGTCAACTCTCTTTATAATATGAATCGAATTCATATTAATCATGATAATTAAATCACATTTAATTATCCATATCCTCAATGCTCGGATACATAAATCAACAATAGAATTATCCATGAACTCCTTCAAGGATAATGCGCTTTCTCCGCAGATACTTGGAGATAAGGACATGACGATTGTATTGTTCCACGTATAGTGACATGGATATTGAGATCATATCTCAAATCCAGATCGCGGGCCTCCCATAGATGCTTGATTAAATCAAGACCGCAAATCTAATCTTCTCATTGCATCTGAATCATATTCAGATCAATGTCCAATAATTGGACTAAGATAAGATTACTTCTCTACTGAGAGGAGTCACTAAAATCCAGACCCGTTGTATCACTCCCTAGGAATGGAAGCATCATGGTTATACAATCATTTATGATCACATCACCCTCAGGTATTCCTAATACCTGTACATCCTGCATACTGGAAGACTCAGATTGAACCCGAAGTATTGGATCAACTTTATACTATCTACTTCATGGTTTTATCAGTAAGTTTCTCATTCGATCATTGGGAGTCGGTATTGATCATATACTTTCCAAAAAAACATATATCATACCTAGGTCTTGATCATATACTTTCCAAAAGTATATATCAAACCAACAAATTCAGCCACGCTTCCAAAGCGAGACGACCGTGCGCACGGAATTTGATTCTTCCCAATATCTCATGAGTGAGATCATGTCTTCCGGTTCAGTAGTGAACTTGTATGATCCCTTTGAGAGATCGTGTTACTCATATGCCCTTATATGCACACCAGCGCGCCGGTGTATAGACCTTGATTAGGCCATCAACCTATTGGTCTGCCAAATGTACATACTCAGACATATAGTGACACATCTGTCTCCGGTCAGAGTGTGCCTATATCATGACAGCTTATGATATAGGACTTAGGTTATCTCGATCTCGTTAAGTCAACTCTTTGACCTAACTCATCCGACACCTCCGAATCTCTATTCCTATGTAGAGGACCTGCATCAAGAGGTCGGTCAGATATCAACCTAAATGAGATAGGATTGCCATCTCCTACTCAGGCTGGAGATCATCTCTTAATAATCATTTGACGGTGCTTGATGAGTCCTCAATCTAACTCATTAGATATTCATCTAAGCACCAGCCTCTATGGTTCAATAATTGAATCAACAGCTGTATGATCATTAAGATGGCCATGGTACATAACCCTAATTGTACTAAGGGACCTATTATGCAAATTATGTACTCTTTATTTCAGATTAAGGAGTGGATTGCAATAACATTTATTGCGTAATGGCTCGCCGTGGGCTCGCATGTCCAACAATCTCCCACTAGCCCAAAGAGCCATTAATGGGCTAATAATTTAAACCCACACTCATGTGAAAATCATAGGCTATTTAGAAAATAGCTAGGTAAGCTGATCAGTCACTCTGTTCCCAAGAGACTACGCCAAGTCCTTTTACGACACTTGCATATCTTCTAGTAACAGTGCTTGCATCCAATGCGAATGTTGCATCCTATGCAACCAATACTCAATTTTGTCGGTTTTAGTGTCATTGACACTACATCTTATTAATTATCATAACCAGTATTCCCATAATCCTTTTAGAATACCTTCATTCCTGGAGATCTCTATCTCCTAAGGTATCTGCAGTCAAGACCCTTATAGATCACCATCTATAAGATCTTAAACTTTTGAAGATAAGACTTTGAGATCACTATCTCTAAGTTTCATCATCTTTGAAGATATTGTTATTACTGCAACCAAGTGTTTTATTTCCAGAGTAGGATTAGTAACAGTTTACTATTACTACTGCATGGCAGACATATGGCTTTTGTACACATCTAGAATACACTTCAGCTTCGCGTAACTGATGCACAAGTGCAAGCAGTTCTGGCTTTTACTTCCTCAACTCTTTGAGGTGCTATCCCTTTAGACAGGTCACTACCACATCTTAAGGGAAGGAAGCCTTTCTTGGATTTTCCAGAGAATGGAATAAGTCCAAGGTGTACTACCAATGTGACGGTCCCAATACCCTCTTCTCTTTGCTTCTGAACAACTTCAGAACTAAGATCTAAGAGGTATCCTTGAGATCATATCTCGAGGTATGTGATAACCATATTATAAAATACTTATTATTATCATCCTTAGATCATTCCAAATGATTAGGATAATATCTACATTTAGCACGATGAACACAATGGCACTCCCACTAAGCTTCACATGGTCCATCAAGATTTTATCTGAAATCATAACATTTATAATTTCATCAAATCTTATGTTCCAACTACAGGAAGCTTATTTGAGTCCGAAGATGGAGTTCTTTAGCTTGCACACATTGCTTTCCTCAACCATGAAGCCTTGGGGCTACTTCATATGAATATCCTCAGAGAGGTATTCATAGAGGAATGCAATTTTGACATACATCATGAAGATGTCATAGTCAAGTTGTGTGCTATGGTTAGCAATATTCTGATGGGTTAAAACAAGGTCACTGGAGAGGAAGTCTCATCGCAAGCGATGTCTTCTCTTCGGTGTGTAGCTCATGGCTACGAACCGTGCTTTTGAAGGTCTCTACCTTCTCATCAGGTTCCCTCTTTCTCTTGAAGATCCATTTACACCTTAATGGGTCTGACCCATATAGGTGGATCCTCGAGGGTCCATATACAACACTTGTATATGAAGTCTACATTAGACTTTTATTGCCAACATCCATCTTTCCATGTCATGATCCTCAGGAGCTTCATCACATGAAGTCCGATCATTTTCAGACTCAACTGACACATAGAATCCATCCTCAAACTTATTTGAAGAGGTATTAATATTTCATCTTTAATTGTCTATTTAGTATCTGATTTCAGAAGCCTCATTATCTTCTCAAGATTAAATGAGTTTCTTTTCTTCATTTTCATCTTGATTCTCAAGAGAGTCATCCTATAAGAATCATATTCTAAAAGATGAGATCTTTTAAGAATCTCAAGGTCATAAAGTAGGTATCTAATACCATCCTTTATTTTCCTAATGAAGTAGCACTCTCTGGCACTAGATTCTAGCTTACCAGCTTGGGACCTTATTAAGTGTATAATGTAGTCTCTACCACATATACATATACCTGGAAACTAAGAGATAATTGTTCTAAGATTAATCATTGATCAAATCATGTCACACATGATCAATTGCATCTCCCTACAACTCTATTGAGTTAAGGCTCATTAGGAGGGGTGAGATAGAAATGATATTCACATCTCCATAAGGTATTCCTTGAATTCATCTAATAGGTACAAGCTACCTTGATTAGATCAAATTTATTTCATCTTCCTTCAAACTTTGACTCTAAACCAAAATTGTGAAATCTTTGAACATTTCAAAGTTTTCTAAGTGAAGAGAAGAAATCTCATATCACAAATAATCATTAATAGATATCACATATCCATAATGTTTATTCTGATATAGATGATTCACATACATCAATATGTATGAGATCTTGAATACCTTAACATCTTACACCATTCCAAAAGAAGGGTGTATTGGATATTTTACTTTGAATACAATATTCATAAGTATGCAAGTTTTGAAATTTTAGACATTCTAAAGTTTCATCTCTTACTTGTCCATTGATCTCATCAACAGACATATGTCCAAAACATTATGTCAGATCATTGCCAAATGATCTTTATCCTCCTATTGATCTTTAAAGGTTTAATTTTCAGTATTAGAAATCTTAATGAACCATTCATTAATTTTCTAATTTAGTGGAGTCCACTAGATGTATGATTACTATCTGAAATATCTCCATCATAACTCTTTATGATAGGTCTATTCCATATTTCATGTTTATTCCCAACATTTAGAAATAAACAATGAGTGTATTCTAATATCTAGGTCATAGAGACATTCTCTAAGACTAAGGGCTCCCACTGAAAATATGAAGTCTATTCATCCGGTGGAAATTATTGCAACAATTGCATCAATTCCAACATGGATGACCATTAAACCTTAAGATCAAATTTCAAATATTCTAATACAGATGCAACCAATTGCAAGTGTCATTAGAAGATTGAGATACAATTATTAGACTTTATCTTATCAAATAAGTAAGTCAATTTCAATGATTATATGTAGTTTTTTCTGATTCCTTTTCTAAGGATTCTAGATAGATTTGATAGTCATACTATCAACACATCAACTTATTGCAGTATTGGCATACATCCAACTCTTTGGATGTCATATGGAAGTCACAGAAGTACAGTCAACTCCTTGACTATACTTCTAACTTGGGTCCAACCCATGCTTCCACTGCGCTCCCTTTGTCTATAAGCAACTATTGCTCAAGACCAAGGATCTCTTATTTTAAAATCAAAAATTTCAATATAAGAGTATTTCAACATTTATACAAGCTTCATTTAAGTTCATACAATATGAATATTATGAAGCTTCATGAATGACTAGAGTATAGATAGTAGAATGATGACATTCATCGTATCTACATCCATCTAGACTCTTAAAATATTGGTTCAGGTAGGTACTCAAACAATTTGAATACATCATCTCTTATAGAGCTACCATTCTACATGATGCAGAGAACCATGTCATTCATGATTAAATGTCAAGAGCACATACGTATGACAGAATATCTTTATTGATTTTATAAGGATTATTTGACAATTGCGATCATCATCGATATGTCACTTCCAAAGTACATTCGATGAGATCAAGACTTATAGAGACATACAAACCCTAGGGTTTTAGTCCCATTGTCTATTTAATTATCATTCCTCATTATTATGAGGAAACTTGCACATTGCAACCACATACATTATGTGTCCAATTGCAAGCATAATATCTGGATCATGAGTCCAATCCATGATATTTTACTGGTTATTATTGAGTAGAACATTGAGTGGGTTTAATGAAGGATTATCTGAAATAACTAATTTGCATAAGGGTATATATTTATATATATATATACATGTTTTACTTTGAATTAGGAATTTTATATCAAAGTTGTCTTGCCATGTCAACAATGAAAGTTCATTCCCTTAATCACTTTCAATGTAAGAGATATACTTACCATTATATCTCAAGCAAGATCTGGGATCTCCTTCCTTATCTTTGTTGCATCCCAATAATATGAGAACCTACAACTCGGATAAAAAGAAGCGGGAACACATTCAGCCTTGCAAGTCCAACTTGCATCTCCCAATTCGGTCTTTAATACCCGGGCCCACCACCCCTAAGGTGATGTTGACCCGTCATTAATTGAACCAACCGTCAACAGGAATACAACTCGCTATGCGCAATCCAAAATCGCCCCAATAATATGAGGACCCGATATTGGGGTCACTACGCATACGTCCTTACTCTTTCGAGAGGCGACGAGCCCGATCCAAATGGATCATATGCAGGAGCTGTCACTTCGGACAGGCGTCTGCCACATATAATATCTGGCGACGAAACCCTTCGCTTTAACGGGAGACCATGGATGTCACTTATGTGATCCTCCATATCTTATTCAAATTAAATTAATTTCTATGAATCACATTCATATAATTAATTCTTCCAAGGGAATTATCAACTCTAATCATATTAGAGTATTTTTATTGGACATAATTAACTTAATCATATTAAATTAATTATCAATCCAATTCAATCAATCAAACTTGATTGTCTTACTTGAATATATATGGTTTTATTCTCAAAGTACGTATTAATTCGTATTTTAGTAATTAGAAAAATACATCTTAATCCCTCGGACATTATCCCGACCCTACCCGCTGTCATGGCCAGTACCGGCCGGAGTGGGACGGACCGCATACGTTGCAACCCGCTACCCCAACGATCCCCGACTAGACACCATATCCCCCTCAGGTAAGGATAATGCCAAATTGATTAATTTGTACTTGAGATGATCATCGGTTCTTCAACCGAAATTATACCATATAGTAATCAAAATAATTTTGATTATAAGGAAATTTGCTAGACAAATTCCCAATCCTATTCAAGCAAGGAGTTTGATGATTGTGTTTCCAATTATGATCTAGATCAAATCTAATCAATTAATTGGTTGATGTCAAGTCAATTAAGGAAATAATCATATTCCAATATTTCTCAAAAACTTTCCATAATTATTTAATGAAATTAACAATTAAATTCAATAATTGACAATCACATGGTTCTTGATTAGGAAAGTAATTTCAGCAGTGACCCCTACTTACTAAAATTAGCATATCGCAATCAATTTAAATCCAAATTAAGCAAAGTAAGTTTCCATAGTTTGCTAACTTGATTTACAACAGAACCTATGTGATTTGCATGCATTTCGAAGCGTCTCTAAACAGTAATTAACTTTTTAATTACGTTAGGATTCGCAGTTCCCGTAATAGTGAATACATGTTCATTAAAACAACCATATCTAGAGCAAACGAAATCCGATTTACGCAAACTCAGATCCTATGGTTTCATTATTTAATGGGGAACAAAATACAAGTATTAATTTCGTGTTTAAACAATTTAAACAGTGTCGAATTTATTTACTAAACAGATCTGCGAAATCAAATACGAAGAAAACTTTCGCGACCTTAACGAACCCAAGTCGTCCTCGTTTAGCGAATCATATTCGAAACCATCGACCTAAGGCTCTGATACCACTTGAAGGATATGGTTTGATCCTCAAGTGCATCACGGAAGCGTGTGCGTCGTATCGAATACGACAAGGAGCGACTAGTCGGACTAGTTGCTCGATGCAGCGGAATTTAAAAACTTTTATACGACGAAACCACATGATCCAAGAACACTTCTCGAATCGTTTCGTCTAAACCACAAACAAGTAATAGGATTACCTCTTGAAGCGTGGTTGCGATCGAGTATCTAAACGAAGAGACCTCCTGTCTCAAGTCCGATTCGATGGAGGAGACGCTTGCGAGTGCGGGGATGAACCGCGTGCTTCTCGCAATCCATGTTGATGATCCAAGCGGCGGATCTCCTGATCTCGACACACGAGATCCGTCGTCTTCTTCACGAGCGAGGCGTACCGAAGGAGACGGAGATCCACGAGCAGACGATCGGGCAACATAACGACGATGCTACGGCGACGGAGAACCTCTCCATGGTATCCATGGTGAACGGCCATGAGAGGGATAGAGAGGGCTGACGTCTAGAGAGAAAGAGAGAGAGAGAGATGCTTCTCAAGCATTTTGTGTGTAAAGAGAGAGCATGGGTATGCCTCTCTATTTATAGGGTTTTGGGATCCATGGATCTCAATCCATGGGCCAACACAAATCCAATGGCTCTCATTGATTGTGTTTCTTTTAATGGCTAAGATTTGTGTTGGTAAAACCAACAACAATTAATTTAATTTAAATTAAATATATGTTGATAAATCAACACAATTTAATCACAAAATTAAATCATCAATACATGGAGATAATGAAAGGAGAGAAAGCCTCCTTCCATGTGGAGAGGGGGGACGACCTCCCTTTCCTAATGGGAGTGGTGGCCGTCCACCCTCCTCCATTAGGAAGGTGGCTATTTCTTCTTTTATGTAATCTCCATTATTTGCAACAACTTATATTGCAAATTATTCTACAAAAATAATTCACAATTATTTTGTAGACATTGCAATATTGCCATTGAAAAATTTGTGAATCATATTCACAACCCAAAACAAAATGTAAATTACATTTCCAATTCAATGTCCAATGTGAATCCAATTCACATTAACATTTAATTAACAAATGTAAATTACAAATAACTCTCTCTTATATATTATAAATCACATTTATAATATATATGACTAATATGGATATTGCTATCCATATTATTCATATCCATGATAATTAAATCACATTTAATCATCTTGGATCTCTATACTCTTGTTCTCAAATAACATAAATCATATCCACATTATTTACATCTTTGATAATCAAATCATATTTAATTATCTAAGACAACTCTCTTTATAATATGAATCGAATTCATATTAATCATGATAATTAAATCACATTTAATTATCCAATTCCTCAATGCTCGGATACAGAAATCAGCAATAGAATTATCCATGAACTCCTTCAAGGATAATGCGCTTTCTCCGTAGATACTTGGAGATAAGGACATGGCGATTGTATTATTCAATGTATAGTGACATGGATATTGAGATCATATCTCAAATCCAGATCGCGGGCCTCCCATAGATGCTTGATTAAATCAAGACCGCAAATCTAATCTTCTCATTGCATCTGAATCATATTCAGATCAATGTCCAATAATTGGACTAAGATAAGATTACTTATCTACTGAGAGGAGTCACTAAAATCCAGACCCGTTTCATCACTCCCTAGGAATGGAAGCGTCATGGTTATACAATCGTTTATGATCACATCACCCTCAGGTATTCCTAATACCTGTACATCCTGCATACTGGAAGACTCAGATTAAACCCGAAGTATTGGATCAACTTTATACTGTCTACTTCATGGTTTTATCAGTAAGTTTCTCATTCGATCATTGGGAGTCGGTATTGATCATATACTTTCCAAAAAACATATATCATACCTAGGTCTTGATCATATACTTTCCAAAAGTATATATCAAACCAACAAATTCAGTCACACTTCCAAAGTGAGACGACCGTGCACACGGAATTTGATTCTTCCCAATATCTCATGAGTGAGCTCATGTCTTCCGGTTCAGTAGTGAACCTGTATGATCCCTTTGAGAGATCGTATTACTCATATGCCCTTATATGCACACCAGCGCGCCGGTGTATAGACCTTGATTAGGCCATCAACCTATTGGTCTGCCAAATGTATATACTCAGACATATAGTGACACATCTGTCTCCGGTCAGAGGATGTGTGCCTATATCATGACAGCTTATGATATAGGACTTAGGTTATCTCGATCTCGTTAAGTCAACTCTTTGACCTTACTCATCCGACACCTCCGAATCTCTATTCCTATGTAGAGGACCTACATCAAGAGTTCGGTCAGATATCAACCTAAATGAGATAGGATTGCCATCTCCTACTCAGGCTAGAGATCATCTCTTAATAATCATTTGACGGTGCTTGATGAGTCCTCAATCTAACTCATTAGATATTCATCTAAGCACCAACCTCTATGGTTCAATAATTGAATCAACAGCTGTATGATCATTAAGATGGCCATGGTACATAACCCTAATTGTACTAAAGGACCTATTATGCAAATTATGTACTCTTTATTTCAGATTAAGGAGTGAATTGCAATAACATTTATTGCATAATGGCTCGCCGTGGGCTCGCATGTCCAACACTATGAGCCACTCAAGTCGAGCCTCACCCTCACCAGAGAGTGAAACAGGTCCCGACACACCAAGTGTCCAATGTCCAAATTACACATGCGAGATTCCAAACAGAATCCATTGGAAATGTACATTATTACAAATTATTATAAAAATCAAATAAAAGTAGAAAATAAAATCCTAAGGACTCTAAATTCACTCACAACTCGAGTCGATCCTAATTTTAATGTGATTCCTTCAATTGGCTTATTCCAAGAAACCCAGCCTCCAATGCTATTGAGTTGCTCGGCCACCTAAGCAACCGCTCCATCGCATCGGGTCCCTCGCACAAAAATAAGGTGGTGGTTAGAGAGTTACATAAAATAAAATAAAATAAAATATATAAAACAAAATAAATAAAATAAATAAAAATACAGGAAAATAAATAGAGTGATTATTACAAGAAAAACAGAGGTCAGACTAGCCAAGGGTGGAAAACCTAATATCTAAAGTTTCTAAAAATCAACCTAAACCGTGCCTCCTTGGCAACAGCACCATTTGAAAAACCACTAAATACCCTAGGTTAGTTCTTCATTTTTTTGTAGTAGTCAGGCACTTAGGATTGATAAAAAAGACCACTAAATAATTTCTCAATTAAAATGAGCGATCAAATTTTTATTTTACTTGAGCAAGCCCAAGGCCAAAATCCTGGAGGACACTGTCTCCTTAGATCAATTAATAGTCAATCTAGAAGCTAAGTTTCAAAGGATCATTTTTTGTAATTTTTTAATTAATAATGACATGTAAATTTCAGGCAAGTTTATAGACTAAATTGCAATTTTCGATCAAACGATTTCCAAAAATCCTAAAACTTGGTCAGAAGATGAAAAATGATGAAATGAATGCATTGTATTTTTTTTGGAATTTTCAGATGCAAATAATTTTATTATGAATTAATGATGCATGCAGGGTGATTTTTTTTAAATTAATTTTAATAAATAGAAAACCAATTTATTTTCCAGAAATAAAATTATCCTAGATAAATCTATCTTTGAGGTATCCAAGAAAAATATTAGATCCTAAAAATAATTGGTCTATGGCCTACTAAAAATCAATTACTCAAACCACCATTTAATTTATTTCGACCTTGATATGCGTGCAAATGACATGATTTTCGGCACAGTGTAAAACACATTTAAATCTACCTATTGTGAATTTTTGGGAATTTTTTAATTAATTTAATAGGTTGCAATGGGTAAATTATGTATTTTCCCATCAAAATAATTTTTTTAATCAACCATAACTCATAAAAATCCAATCCACATGATAGAGAATAAGTTGTTCTACAATGCACTATTTTTGTAATTGCAAATTGATGATGAATGAAGGTTCAAAGTGAGATTCTATTACACGGGTCTAAATAAATTTAGAATGGAAAAATTAATAATAAAGTAAATATGATGAACGAAATTCCGAGAACCCAAGGGCTTTTCTGTAGTTTCTCCAAGTAGGCACGTGCCACACATGTACCTTAGAGAGCGCAGGGTGCTTTATTCTATACGGGAAGATGGAGGGGGTTGGACGAAATTCCTCTAAAGGGCACACACCTTGCTCGTGTCCTAGCTGGGGGGCCTCTACATGAATGCGAGATAGGCGCGGGGGGGGGGGGGGGGGGCTCGATGTGCAAATGACCCCTCGTGCATGTGTGCCTCACGTGTAAACGGGGAAAAGGGATGGCACACAGACAAAGGGTGTATCGAGGCGCTCTTGGGTAGTTGGCTACTCGGTCTGGGGAGGGTGCTGTTGATGGAGACTACAAATGACCGAGGAGCTCGAGCATCCTGCAACTAGTGGGGGACTGTTTATGGAGCACGCAGAGGCAGGTCCGCGATGATGGCGGAGTTGATGGAGACTGCAGACATCGGTGAGGTTGGCACTCAGATCGAGGCATAAGCAGTTAACGAAGCGACTAATGACAAAGGGTCGAATGCAGTGCAACTATCGAGGGCTCAACCGACACACGACCGAGTGGTGGAGGTACATCATGCGATGTTGATGGTGATTGCAGACGTTGGGCGATGCTCACGTGCGGTGAGCTAGAGTGAGGGCACACAAAAGGAGATGTGTGGTTCCCAGTGGTGGCTGGAGGTCCCGACCGATACGGGTGGTGCTTGGAGCATGAGGTAGAGGAGTGGGGCAAGCACATGGTACAAGGCGGGAAGTCGGCGAGTTTGAAGTCCTCGGGAGGCGGCGACTCTCCGATGGTCAACACACGACCATGGGTTGTCGGGGGTGGAAGCTTCGATGGGCGGAGGTCTGTTGCGGAAGCTCGGTAACTGAGGGCGAATGGCAGTGCGACGAGTTGGAGTCGAGGCGGTGAGGCGATGAAGGGTCGGTAGATGTTGTGCCTGGGGGTACTGATCTCGACGGAGCTCGGTGTTCTTATCTCGATGAAACAACAATGCAGAGCTCACGCAACTTGCGAAGGAGCTGCAACAAGGGATAAGAACCCCTTGTATCTCATCTGGGGTTTGGAGGCCATCGTCGCTCGACCTAAATGTTTCTCTACTGTCACTTGAGGAACGAGGCGGCTAGGCCTATTTCTCTCTCAATCGATGGATAGTCGACTCACGAAGGTCGGTGAAGAGATTTTAAGGGCAGTTGAGAGGAGGGTCAAGAAGGCCGAGAGTCATGGGAGGCGGTTGGTGATCGTGCGTGATCGTGGCTAGTGGCACGCGGGAGGATTGGATCGTGAGGGAAGTTGCAGAGGTGAAGATGGTTACTGTGGGAGAACGGGTCAGAGTGTAAGAGAGGGGGAAGAGGGAGAGGGTCACAGAGTGGAGGGCTGATCGGAAGAGTTGACTGGCGGTTGTGTGGGTGGTGGTTGCGCAACTGTCGTACGGGGGAAACACGCGGAAGGAGTCGTGCAGTCAGTTGGGGGAACGAAGTTGTAGCCCCACCGCAAAGGGAGAAGCGGTGGGTGCAGGTGGCTTGGGGAGGGAAAAGATGAGGGTGTCACGTGGCATACGTAGGGGCGGCCACATGGTAGAGGAAACTAGAATTAAAACAAATTAAAATTAAAATTAATTATAATTATAAAATATAAAATAAACAAATAAATTAATTAATTAAAATAAATAAATAAATAAAACAAAACAAAATAATAATAATGATTAAATAATAAATTAAAATTAAAAGAAAATAAAATGGGGTTGACATGTGGCGGCTCCAGGAGCAGCCACGTGTTGCTCTAAGAAAATCAAAAATTAATTCCAAAGAAAACTAACAAAGAAATAACAAAAGCGATCAAATCAAAAAGTGGTCAAACAAAAGTTGCTCGTCTCAATAATATCTACAACTTTTGTGAAGGATCGGAATCAAAAGAAATCATCTGTACAAAAAGTATTTTTGGTGGTACTTTGTAGATATAAAATACCGTATTTTTATCTTTTACAGATTTTTGGTATTTTTTCAAAATAAAATCAGATAAAATATAAAACAAATATTTACAACTTAATCTATTTTTTTGGTTTTTAATAATTAAGAATATAAAGAAATAAAATAAGGGGGACTTATATACAGACTATATATACAAACTTAGGTTGATTTATTTTCTTTGATTTTTGCTTCAATTTTATTTGGATTTTTACACATTTTATTAAAACATAAATAAAAGAAAATAATTGCAAAATAAATAAATCAAAAAGGATTATTATTATACATAAATTAATAGGGTCAAATTAGCCACTATATACAATATATAATAAGTGCCTAAAATCCAAGTTTTACATATGAACTCCGATTCTTTTGAATTTAGTATTGTTCTGTAGATAATTGAACGTATATTAATTCAAAAGTGAGTAGAGGTCCATATGAGACTATCTGAGAGAGATATTAACAATTTAAGGATTTTAGTCTCGAAGTAGGATTTGAGTTTTATTGGGCAAATTTACAAGTTAATACTTTTTTGGGTAATTTTCTTTTATTAGTATTAGAAATATGTATACTATAGAGTTGATTTTATTCAATTCTGAGTCAGTGAAAAATAAATAAAAATGGGGGTAAATATGGTAATATACATGTGATATTTATAAGGGAATTTGGGCTTCTTATTTAATGGAAATATTCATGCTAAAATGCCATTATTATTTCTAAGTGCATGAATGATAATAATACATGATAAATGATGTATTGCAGCTAATTACTTGGGAACAAAGCTCTATTTTCAACTTTTAGAGTGATGAATCACGGATTCATAAGTTACATCTGTATTACCAATCACCTGATAGAGAGATGATAATCTTACTGGGCAACCCTCTAGGTAGAAATGTTCTTCCAATATTCCTTAGTTATTTCACTATGGCAGTGAATCCAACATTCATGTCCTTGATAGTCTCCCCTTTCTACATCTTATATGTTTCATACTCTAGGGTAAGCATTCTGAAGCAAGATTCCTTTACCTTGGATGTACCTTCATGGGTAATCTCCAAGCACTTTCAAATATCATAGGTTGTCTTCAGATGTGTGACTCGATTAAACTGAGCCTCGGACAATGCAAATTATATATAATTTATTTCCTTGGAGTTGAGCATCATTTGAGCTAATTTAGAGTTGGTGTAGAATGTCTCCTTCTCCTCAATAAATTTGAATTCCTTCATCGTCATGTTCGAGATTAAGAAATCTGATGACTGTAGGAATATCATCATATTTGTCTTCCAACAAGATTAATTCATCTCGTTGAAAAATGGGTGGACGAACAACAAAGCTTCCTCCAATCACGACCCTAAAAAGTTAACCATCTTAGCTTTAAAGTGTTACTTGTTTGACATGAATGAGTCTTTGATACCAAATGTTGGTTTTACAATCCTCACGCAGATATCAGATGATGATGTGGGTGGATCAGACTAAATGACCCGGATCGCTGCAATCACAATATTAAAAAAACAAACACATTATTATGCAGCACTTTTAATCATAGATAAACAATTAAATCACAAGTTCACAAGTATTTAACAAGGAAATCATCCTGGGTAAAACCATGACCTGAGTCTCCTGACTCGGGCTTTCAACCTGACCATGTGTCTTCCACTAACCTGAGTTTCTTACACGAGAAACCCAATTGTACTATAACCTGAGTTGATTATGCGATCAACTAAACCATTTACAGTTTATACAAACCTAATAACCTCAATATTAAAGTACATATGCAATAAAGAATATGAGGTAAAACTAAAATGATCTTACAGAGAGAGGAGCATGCTTGTAAGAATCGATCACAAAGAACCATAACTATTGGAATGAAGAACGAATCAGAAAATAATTCTTAAATTTTTCTCTCAGAGTATAGAGTGGAAAGCAAAGAGTATAGAGCTAGTCGCTTTTGTTGTGTGTTGTAGAATGAGGTGTGAGGTCCTATTTATAGGTCTTAGGATGCCATAGATGTTGGTTCTCAAAAAGTAGTCGTTGTGAACAAATCAGGAATGAAATTGCCTTCAAAAGTCTTCCTAAAATGGAATATGATCGATCAAGATTCAAAGATGACTGATTAAAATCAAATGATCAATCATAGAGATTTAGGTGATCGATCGGAATAAAAAGATAATCGATCAGAAATCTAGCCATTGTAATTCAAATAATTATCGATCGGGAAACAAGGTTGATTGATCATGTGTAATTGATTAGGTAAAAAAGGTTGATCGATCAACTTAACTCTTTGATCTGAAAGTCAACATCAACATCAAAGGGCTAAAATGCAATATGTATGATTTACACTCGTGATGAATCTCATATTCATCAACATTATTTATATTATTAGCCCTTTATCTTAGCCTATTCAATTAATTTCATAATTAGTTAATATAATTAACATTTGACAACCCCATAAATAACTAAGACCAACTACTGTAAATAAATAGTCTACAATTTCTATATTTATGTGTTTATTATTCTTATCATGTCATGTATTTTCTTGATACTAAAAATCCCATAAAAATTAGTGTAATATTTTAAATAATATTTTTTCATCATTTCATTTTCAAAAATATAAAAAATAACAAAATAAATAAATTGGTATTTTTATATTCATAGAAATATCTACAAAAAATAATAATATGTATATATGATTTATTTTCATTTTGAATTCTACATGAAAGTTGTAGATCCTGAAAAAATACACAATTTTCATATAGAAAATTTTTCAATTTGACTTCATTTATTATATTATTTTTATTTTACAATATCTCTTTTTTCTCTTTTTTGCATGGGTCCATGTGGCCTCTTCTTGTTGAGTCGCGTAGCCTGGCTCTTCTTTAAGCCCCATCTCATCTCTTGATCTTTTGATCTCTTGATCAGATGACCTATGAAGAACTGCAAAAAAACCTTAGTTAATTATGTGAAATCAATGTTAAATTTTTGTTGCAGTCGGGTGTTGATCCAGGATCTTCGAGGATTGGTTATTAATGATACGAAGTCATCGTTATCCCCGAAAATCCCGCGACAAACAAATAAAATTTTTTTCTTCTCTCGCTGCAAAATGATTACAAAAATAATGAAACAAGATAATTTTTTTGCTACTTATTTACCTGTATAGCAGATAGGATCGAACTCAGGGAGGCTACAATTCCCGAGGGTAATTCAAATAATCGATAAAAATCAATTAAGACAAAAGCATGAATCTCAAAGGCAAACTATCCTTGATTTTTGTGGATATTTTCTTTTTTTTTTAATTTTTTAATTTTTTAATTTCTGATTTTTAAATTTTTAGTGATTTTAATTTTGCATTTTTTCAAATAAAGAACAATATGCACAAGATAAGAAAGATGCATACCAAACTGTTTTTGTATTTTTCAATTATATAAAAAATGCTCAGAAAAATCCAGAGAAAATATTTTTACGTTTAAAAGATTTTAAAATATTTTTGAATTTTTTTAGAATTTTCAATATTTTTTTGTATTTTTTAAAAATAAAATAGTGACAAAAATGAGAAACAGTGCACAACATGGAGTAATTTGTAACTTAAAAATGTTTTAAGTGCCCAAACTCCTGATAATTATTTTTATGATGAAATATATGCAAATATGTACAAACAGGAACTGAAATCATGATTTTTTGATTTTTTTTATAGAATTTTCTATGATTTTTATAAGATTTTTAGTATTTTACCATTTTTGGGGTTTAAAAATAATTAATGCATGAAATTTTGATAGAAATTAAAAGACAATGAAATAAAAAATTCTATTTTTTTAGAATTTTTAGAGCAATATTCATATTTTTATGAATTTTTGAATTTCAAACAGGGAAAAATGAAATGTTTTTTTATTTTTTATGATAAGAAATGATTATAAAAAGCAATACAAATTTTATGCTAGAAAGATAAACACATCAGGAACATAACATGATTTTTGGGAAATTTATTGACTAAGAAAAAGATTTATTTCAATAAGAAAAGCAGCAAAATAAAGGTCTGAAACTCAAGGACTGAAATACAAATGTTAAAATTTTTTGCATGAAATGAATATAAAAATAAAATGCAGGATGAAAAACAAAATTTACCTAGGAGGGCATGTGTGAAGCACGCGATAGCTGGAGGCTGGGACATCTTTGTAATTATGAAAACTTTAGGGGCTTAGGTGTAATTTCTCCATAATTTTCTTATTTCATATCCTAGGATTTCTTTGGAGTATTCGTTCTTCACGTGGGGAGGGCGCCGCCCAAAGTCAAAGGGGCGAGCGGTGCCGCCGCTAGTGCGCAGGCAGCGTGAGGGCTTCGAGTCGTGAGCGGCTGCGAATGGGCAGCAGACCTCTAGACAGTGGCTTGGCATTGAAGGCGATGATGGATCTGAAAAGGCAGCGGGTCACGCGGCGTACATATCAGGAATAGTCGGTGCTCCTTCTCCTCCGCGTGAGGTGGAGGTCAGGTGGTGCTTGCAGCGGGCTGGAGGGCTTCTGATCAACGATGGTGCGACGCTGGAGGTCCAACGCGGTGGCGCAAGTGGTGTGGCTCCGCCGCGCTCGACAGAGGAGTTGATCGGGCTGGAGCGGAGTCGTGCCGGTGATGGACCACATTGGAACACGTATGGATGGAAGTCGAGGCAGAGCGCGGCTGTGCCTTGCACGGTGGTGACGCGGCTCCGCCGCGTCGCACTGATGTCAAGGGCGACAGAAGCACCGTCGGCGGTGCTGCTCACTGGCGGTGGAGGATGCACGCAACCGTGGAGGATGCGCTGCTTGGTTGGGCGGCGACGGTGCCGCCTGTTTTTTTAATATTTTTTATTTTCAATTGTAAACAATAATCAGGATTTTTTATAAACCCAAAATAGAGAAATAAAAAACAGAAAATAATGAATTTATTTATTTATTTATTTAGATGATCCTGCAAAACAAATGTTAGAGAAAAAAACAAATATATATTTTTTTATTTATAAACAAATAGGGATGCGAGCACGACGGCTCGACCCCAAAATCAAAACGGAAGATGCGAATGGGGATACTGTGAAAAATAAAGAATGGATCCAAGTCTCCGGCCACCGTGCGTGGCCGAAGTTGAGAGATCGTGATACGTAGAAAAGCACATGGAGAGATCGCGATGTGAGACGAAAAATCGAGTTGGTGGCGGATCAAATCGTGATGGATTTTTAAGATCTAGATAAAAAATGACAACGAAATAAAGAAGCGAAAAAGAGAAAAGAAATTTGAAATGAGATAAAGATAAAAGAATCAGTGTTTAAAAAAATATTTACAAAAATTAACTATTTTTTTATTTTCGTCTCTTTATTTATTTGATAATTAAATGTGATTTTTTTATTTTTTGTGATAGTTAGTTAAGAAAATTAGCTATATACATATGTTATATACATGGGTAAATAAGCAAATTAGTTTTTTTAATTTTTTAATTTTTTTAATTTTATTTTAAATATTAGTAAAAATATTTCCAAATATTTACAAAATACAATATGTACAAATATATGGGAAAATTGCACAAACCACCCAAGAAAATCAACTTTTCACCCGTAACTCCAAAAATTATGAAATCACAGCCATTTTAAAGATAATTTAACTTAGAATACAATGGAAGTGAGTTTGGTTCAATTTGAGTTCATATGGAGCAGAATTAGTCATTCTATTATCTCTTAGTGGCTTTTTCCAAGTGTAGTTTTCTTTTATTATGTACTAGATTTGATTGTGCAATTATTTTTATTATTTAGGACACATTTTTATTTACAACTTTTGTTTTGAAAAATAATTTGTTTGAGGTCAATTTATATACAAATAAAATAGTGTAGCATACAAATATACACAACACACATTTTTTTGGATTTTCTGATTAAGAACCCTATCTCCCCCTACTTTATTCCTGGTCGATCAGGTCAAGTCTAGACCTTCTCTCGGGTTTCGGATCAACATGTATCTAATATATACAATCTTCTTTTTTTATTTTCTTTTCTTTATTTTTACTTACTTACTTTATTTATTTATTTATTTTAGGTTAAAATGGTAAGAAGTGTACAATATTTACACACAGATGCAAGTTAGTAAGAATATGGAGTTAGTGTTATTTATATGTGTTTTATAAGGGATTTTAAGCTAAAATAAATGAATAAAGATGACGAATCACAGATTCATCATCGAGCAATTTCAGATTAATAAAAAATAGCTAAATTAATTATCCAATTAAAGAAAGCGGTCAATTTGTATTTTTTACTTGGTAAGTACAAAGTCGAACTCAAGGATGCAACTATCTCCTTAGGTTAATTTAAAGTTGATCTAGAAGCTAGGTTTTCAAGGAAGCAATATATATTACAAATAATAACTAAAATGCAATTATGGTAAAGTTCAGGGGCTAAACTGCAAATTTGATCAAATGTACTCCAAACCTTATGAAACTTAACCAAGATGTAAAATTAAGCTAGTATATTTTTAAATTTTCAGATATAATATGAATTAATTACGAATTAAATATGCATGCATAGTGATTTTTTGCAAATTAATTTTAATAAATAGCAAACCAATTTATTTTCAGGAACTAAAATTATGGGTTTTTATCAGTCGTGCCCCTCTAAGATATTTCAATTTCAGTTATTCCCCTCCCTTTTTTGAATTATCAGTTGTGCCCCTACCGTCTTGCAAAATTCACAATTCTGCCCTTTTGTAATATCAATCGTGCCCCTACTTTATCTTAACAGTAGGGCACAACTGTAAATTTTGCAAGAATGTAAGGGGATAACTGATATTCCAAAAAAGGGAGGGGCGTAACTAAAATTACAATATCTCAGAGGGGCACAACTGATAAAAACCCAATTATTCTAGATGTATCTAATGAGGATCTATCTTTAATAAATCCTAAAAATGATTGCTATACGACCTAATGATTACCAAAATCACTGTTTAATTTACTACGACCTCAATATGCATGCAAATGCAATGATTTTTGAGCATACTGTAGAACACAACTAATTCTATCTAATATGATTTTTTTTGGAATTTTTAGAGCAGCGAATAATTTACTAGCAATTTTACAACATAAAATGGGTAAACTGTGCAAGTTTTCACTAAATAAATTATAATAAATAAATAAATCACAGCACAAAATGCAAATAAATGCTCATTAGATAAAGAATTAGTTTAACTATAATTTATAATTTTTAGAATAATAAAATGATGATGAATGGTTGTTCAAATAATATGCAAACACAAGGGTCTATATGCAATATAGAATTAAAATGAATAAAGAAACATGCACATGGTCTGAGATGTAATTACCTATACCCGTATGGGTATTTATGCAATTTCCCAGTAGAACATGTGTGCCTCATGTGCCTCCTAGAAGATTGGATTTGTGCGTGAATGATTAGAAGCTGGAGGGATATTCTGCAATTTCTCTCACGTGCACGTGCGTTGCACGTGCCTTCTGGGAACTGGACCTTGGCGTAAATCGATGGAACTCGCGGGTCCTTTGTGCAAATGACCCATGCTCACATGTTGCTCACATGCAGGGCTTCTGTGGAATTTGATGGACGTCCGGGGTCTTCTCCGTAATATGTCCACCCCCACGCGTATCACGTGGTGGTGGTGGGATTGGTCTGATGTTGACGAAAGATGGGGGGGTTCTTGTAAAAGATCCCTTCCATGACGTGCCATGCACGCTGGGAGGGCCTCGGGCCTCCCACCCAGCGGTGGAGCGAAGGGCGCAGTGGCCTCTGGAGTCGAAGGTGAGGTGGAGATGCTTATGGATGAAGGCGGAGCGATAGGTGCCAATGGAATCGTGTGGAGGCTTATGGCGACTGGATCCACGATGGTGAGGCTGGCTGAGACCAAACGTGCTGGCGGTAAGGAGCAGGCGAATGATTGCGATGGCTTGTTGGAGCAGTTCAACAGCTAGGTGACGGGGGTGTCCAGATGTGGGGTGGCGTGTGTTTGCTGGAGAGGGAGCAGGCGATCACGTAGGCGGGGGAGCGTACGGTGGTGTTATGTGAGATAATGGAGGTGAAGAAGAAAAGGGTGATCATGCGAGATGGGATGGTATACGATGCTAAGGAGGAAGAACATATGAAAGGGAAGTGAAGGAAGAAGGGGGGTATGAGTCGTCTGATGGTGGAAGATCGAGGACCTCTCTGGTGATCGCCTCGCTGTGGGCGGAGCGCAATGTAGCTATGCTGCTCCTAGAGGAAGCAACAACACAAGGGAATTCCCTTGTGGATCTTTCCTGGAACTTCTTCGCTCAAGAAGGGAGGGGTTGTCACCACCCTTCCTTTGATCTCTCTCCCTCTCTCTTGTATGTGCAGATAATGGTAGATAGAGAATGGCATATACCGTCGGCATGACGGCTAGATGGTTTAAGTAGAGAGAGCGAGAGACATAGGTGATGGAGATAAGGATGGTTGGCGAAGGTGCGAGATCATTGTGGATGACAGGTTTGGGTGGTTGGTTGACGAGGGGGTCGGTCACGGTGGTTACGGGGACATGGAGTTCGAAGGTGGCGGTGTTGGGATGTGAACGGTGATGGGATAAGAGAGGGAGATGGTTGCACAACTATCGCGAAAGCGAGTTGGTCGGCGAGTGTGGACGGTTGTGCAATGGGTGAAGCCATGCTGAGAGGTTAGGGATGCACGTGCTAGGTACGTGCATCGGTGGGAAGGAGTTAAGAGAGAGAAAAGTGGGGCGGCACATGGCTGCCTCAGGAGGCACCACGTGTCGCTCCATTTTTTTCGAAATTTAAATATAATTAAAAATAAAAAAGAAATAGAAGAAGACATCAGATAGAATTTTTTTCACAAAAGCTGCTCGTCTTGATGAAATCTACAACTTTCATGAAGAGACCAAAAGCAAAGAGATCATTTGTACAAAATGATTTTTGGTGGCTTTCTAGGTATATTGAATACCATGTTTTGGGATTTTACATTTTTTATGTAGGAAAAAACTCGAGAAAAATGTGATAAAATAAAGGAGAAAACATTTACACAGTACTCTATTTTCTGGATTTTTAATAAATACGAAAATAGGAAAATAAAATAAAATGGATAATGAGAGATATTTGTACAAACTCACAAGGGACACTCAGACTCGATCAGTTTCTTTGATTTCAGTCTTATTTTGGATTTGAATTTTTGTGGATTTTAATAAAACTATCATTAAAGAATAATTGCATGAATTAATTAAAAATGAGGAAAGTTAGATGAAAATGTGTAGATGATTATGAATGCAATTATGCATGCTAAAATGTAGATATTAATTCTAAGTGCATGAATGGTAAAAATGCAGACTAAATGATGAAATGCAGCTAATTACTTGGGAACAAAGAGCTATTTTCAACTTTTAGTGTGATGAATCACGGATTCATCATCCTACAACACTACATCATTACCTCCATCTGGACTGCTTGATCAAACGATCAAGCCGCTCTCCATCAACACTATGCACCTTCATATGAATGTTGGATCGCCTAGTCTAAAGGTCACCCGCCATCTTCAACTCATCGCCGATGCTCATTCAGGCGACACAAATCTTCATCGGAGGAACTTCTCCCTTTAATCAACGTCAGTCTATGTGTCACCTTCTCCTCCTTCTGATGCTAGCCAACAGATCCTTCACTCCTCATCTTTGTCACCCCCTCAATATCAGACATCCTTGCCATCACAACAACTTCATGGTGGTTAAAACCACCACCTCCAACTTCCTATTCTTCGTAAAAAACTCAACGAAACCCAATAGTTGAAGGTATTCGCTCTTGTATGAGCGTACCTCCAAGCATCCTCCTCCCTCTGGTGATAGTGAGAGCGAGAGAGGAGAGGCCAAGATAGAGATCAACCTCTGTTGAGATCCACGACCATTGTGTCCGTGTTGCAGCCCCTCCAGGCGTTGCTTGAGATTTGTACACTGACTATGTGCATCAAGCGAGGATCTTGAAGCTCTAAGATTTAAGCCCATGCATCTCGACCATCTCTGACCATCTTCTTCGATCTCCAGGTAATATCACGACATTCCCTCTTGTCAATTTCTTGTAATTAATTAGGCACACACACTCATCTTGATGCTCACCTGAACAGCTGTACACTTTCACCAAATGCCCCAGATCTTTGTACTCACTTGATTTCATCCTCCTCCATCTCCAGAATCCGTTATGAATCAATCCATTTCTTCACCTTGCAAAGTTGAACAAATCCACTTAGGGCACCATCTCCAACCACCCATTCGTCCATTCATTTCGCCTCAAATCATTCTATATCCCTTCCTCTGTGCTTCGGCTAGTTTCTAACACTATAGGTACCTCACTGATCAGAGTTTTAAGCCCAACTCTGATCTCGATTTTTCTCTCTAACAAAGCTTTGTCATTCCACCACTCCAATCATCGCATCAACCTTCTCTGATCTCCATCTCCTTCGCAAGGTCTTCAATAAGGAGTTCTGATCTTCTCTAACATCAAAGGAGCCCGGAGGAGAGGAAGGAGCCTCGTCGGAGTCCTGCCTTCAATCCACCGTATGCAGAGGAGTGCTGAGGAGAAGCTAGCCTCGCCTACATACAAGTATCGTTGATCATTTTGATCAAATTACTCAGAGCAGGCACGAGACTCCGCTTATACCCTAAAGCCTCAGTGGGACCAAACTACAGGTGAAGCATCAAATGCTCCCATGAGGCCCGAAGTTAAGTAGGGCCCCGAGCCTAGTGCAACACGCCCCAAGCATGTGACTGCTTGGAGTATTTACATTGGAGCCCCATCAAATTTCCATATTTATTGATATATACTCCCGAGCGACTGGAACATTGTAGATAAGCCCCTTGTGGCTTTTATTTACTGGATTTCAGTCCTTTTTGGACTTCTTTATGATGATTTGATATATTTCTAATTATGTTTTATTGCAATTTATCCCATTGTTTCATTGTTGAATAACTTGAGCATATTGTACCCAAAATTAATGAAATTGGTCTCCTTTGAAATCTCTAATTATCTTTAATGTGGTATGCTTTATTCTCTAATTTGAATTGTAGAATTTAAACTCATAATCAGAGAAGTATTTTGTTCATTACACATTAATTTTATTACCATCTACTAATCCCATCTTAATATATATATATATATATGAATTGGACCGTGAATTGCTTAGGATATTTGGAGACACATATCGTCTCGGTATGCCTAAGTAGAATATTTCGAGACACATGCATGACTTTTTAGACATTGACCTAACTTGTACACCTGCACCTACACTTTTCTTATCTCATTTGAAGTGGTAGAGGCCTAGATTTGCCAGCATGAGACACAAACCAATGGAAACATCAGAAGTCACAAATATGTGGCCATCGTACCCCAACTCGGTCTGATAGCGACGAGGTCTAAATACAGAATGTCATGGGTTGCAATAAAGCTTTAAAAGATAGATATTTTACTGGCTTAAGAGGAAAAGTCCTTATGTAAATGATGTTGTACATAATATTCAAAAAAATTCAAAACCAAAAACTTCAAAAAGAATATACGTGAAAATACTCAATGAAAAATCAATTATGTCAGAGAATGTATTCAATAAACAAGCTTATGCTTCAAAGTCAAAGTATTCATGTGAGCTTGCAGGTGGATGACTTGGCTACACTGATCAAGCATCCTAGGATAGGTATTTACACTGGCTACCGTCCATTCTCTTCTCCACCTCCTCTTATTGAGTTAGTCGCACTTAAACTTAGAAGGGAATACCCCACTTCTCAATGAAAGAGTTGTTGGATTGGGGAATTAGGGTCACCATGTTGGAGAAGACCTACCTCTTTACAGCTCCAGCCGAGATGAGCTACATACCACTGACACTGTACAAGAAAGATTCATAGTCATAAGAGGTTGCGTATGAAGAGACTTGTTCTGATTTGTCTATTAAGGAGACCTGAACAGAGGATTGTGGTTCTTAAGGGCTGTTAGGTTTTATATCCTATTTCTATTAATGTTCCGATAAATAATAATCCAAAGGTCTAAATAAGCTCCAAATTTTGATTCTATGAAGATAAGTTTAAGGGTCTTTATCATTCTAAGTTATTTCCTTTCTTTTTCTTTCTTTTTCACACACTTATTATCATAAGTGTTTACTAGGGACTAGCAAAGCCAAGTATATGTAAGTGATGAATTGCCATTCATACACATTTATTCATTCATTTTAGGCTTTAATCCCTAGATAATTGTATGTAAATAAAAAACATACCTGACTTAACACATGTATATTGCTCTATACTGTATATAAATACATGTATTTAAAAGCCTAAACTAAAGGAATAAATAAAAGAAAAGGAAAATAAAGGAAGTGTCCAAGACACTGGCTGACCCTTACCCCTGAGACCAAGTAAAACATGACTTGGTTGACAAGGAATAAAGTAGAGGGAGATAGGGCAGAAAAATCACATAAAAACAAGCAATAAAAATCCCAATTCTTTTGTCAATATATTGTTTTTGGGACCCATTTTATTATTTAGTATTTATACATCAAATCAATAAACTCTAAACATGAAACTTGTAGATAAAAATATAAATAAAAATAAAGAATTTATTTCATGTAAAAATAATGCTCAGTATGCCCGGGACACACATAATAAAAAGCAGCAAAGAAAACTTCTCAGACCTATATCTTCTCCAAACAATCTCAAAATGCACCAAAATCACCTTAGTTATATATAACTTTTAACAAGATATTTAATGAAGATGGTTTCATTTAACTTGGAGTTATGATGTATAAGTTGGCTTTTGGGCCCTCATTATGCAACATACCTATATAAAATAATCAATTGATTTATTCTTTACTTTTTTATGTTTCTTATATTTTTATAAATATATAGATAATACTTGAAATACATTTACATGATAAAACTAAAACAAAATCATTAAAAATACACTAAAAGAAATAGTGTATTTTACTACATAGATAAATATACCTATTAAGTCCCTCTATTATATGTACATATATTTATTTAAGTATATACATAACTTCAAAAAAATATGTACATGTGTATTTAAATAAAATGTAAATACTAAAATTATATATAAAAAATAATAAATTATATAACACAAAATGAAAATAAAACAAGATATATATATGGGTATTTATAACTATAAATTACATGTAAATATCAAAAATTAACAAAAACATGATATACATAAATAAAAATCACCAACAAATGGCTTATTAATTATCTAGCATATTTCATATTTTAAGTTTTTCAAAATAAATTCATTTTATATTTTAAATTTATTATTCTTTCATTTATTTTCTAGTTTTTCATTTAGTGTCTTTTCAACTGCCTAAAACCCTCTGGACTGCCTTGTGATCCACACAAGGCATGACCATTGAGTTGGTGTGATGGTAGCCCAAGAAACCTAGGCAACTAAGACAACAATCAACCCACACAATATAATCAAGCAAGAATAAATAGGTGCGAATCAAAATTTATTATAAACCCTACAAATAAATGTGTATTGTGACAAGCAGAGTAGGGTGTCGAACATAGGAAGCACACGGTGTGGCACTCAATATTATTTATAAATAAATAATTAATAAATAATATATGCATGCATGTATATAATTATGCTTACTATTAATCAAAGACTGTGGGTTTTTAAATATAATAATCATTATTATTAGTTAATATTTAAGTAATAATATTATTTTTAATTTTAAAATAATTATTATAATAATGAATAATATTATAACTTAAAGATATTAATATATAGAGATATATAATACACTATGGGATAATATACTTATTAATATAAGTAAAAATAGTCAAAAGTATCATAATAAAATGATTTTTGTTCTTTTATAGTTGTTTACTATTTTATGATTTTCGGGGATTTTTTTTCTAATTTTCTGTATTTTTAAAGTAAAAATATCCCAAACAGGGATTAAACAAATAGGCCGAATTGATTTGAAGATAAACATTAGTAAAATATGTCAAAAATTCTCCAAATCAATTGTAATAGATAGATGATAATATAAAGAAAATTCAGAGACAAAACTATATAATTTTAGGATTTTTAGGGATTTTTTTACATTTTTTCACAGGATTTTGAAATTTTTTTATTTTTATACTTTTCTTTTTCTATTTTAGGGATTTTTTATCTAGAGTTATTAAATACAATAATAATTAAAATAGATTTTTTTGCAAATTTTCAAAAGGTTTTTATATTTTTTGTATTTTATACCGCAAACAAGGAATATTCGAGCTCTTTTGAGTTTTTATAAAATAAGAAAAAGTCCTAAAATGTTATTCTAGAAATATAGCGTTGATAATAGGAAATTGGCTAACTCAGGTGAAGTTAATTAATGCGTCATTGTGCCTAAATCAACCAAGTCGAAATTGAGAAAAAATTATTCAACCACAAAATGAATCAAGCAAGCAAAGCTAGTGGTCTAAGCTACTTTTATTAACACAGTATAACGACTAGGTTGAATACAAGGAGGCAACTCTTACTAACGAGGGTCAATCAATTCAACGAAAAATCGGAGAATAGAAAGAAGGAAATACAAAGCTAACCACCCTAGGCTTTTTATGGATTTTTCTCTTTTCAAATTTTTATGGATTTCTAATATATATATATTTTATATGTTTTCTAATTTTTAATTTTTTTAACGATTTTTAGTTCTGCAACTTTTTTTATATTTTTAATTTTTCAAATAAAGTAAATAAAAACAATGAAGAAAGGACATCCAATCACTCTTTTTGTATTTTTTAAATATAGTAAAAAATAATCGAAAAAATCATATAAAAATATTTTTGTGTTTTGATAATTTATAACATTTTTATAAATTTTCAGAGATTTTTAGATTTTTTTAGGATTTTCAAAATGATTAAAAATAGGGAATAAAGCAAACAATGCCCAACTGGGAGTATTTTTTAAATTAAAAAGTAAAGTAAGCTCAAAACTCCTAGAAAATATTTTTATCAAAAAGTATAATTAAAATCTACAAATAGAAATAAAAAATATAATTTTTGGGTTTTAAATGATTTTATATGATTTTTATGGTTTTACAATTTTTTGGAGTTTTATAAAAGAAAATCTGGTGAAATTTAGAAAGAAAATCAAACAAATGAAAATAAATCTAATCTATTTTTTAAGGATTTTTAGAGGAAATTTCCAATTTTTATGAATTTTCTAAGGCAAATAGGGAGTTTTTGTATTTTTTTATTTTTAATAGTAGCAAATAAAAGAAAAAAACAAAAATACCATAAATAAAGGACACTAGCAGGCACTTATCCTAATTTTTTAGGAATTATTGGATCAATTTTGATATTTATTGCAACTAATATAAGAGCTCAAAAATAAAATAGGAAATAAAGGATCTAAATGTAATTATTATGAGTTCTAAGGCCAAACAATAACTAGTAGTAAAAACACAGGGCCAAAGAAGCAAAAATCCAATGAAGAACGTGTAGTTCATGTGATCTCAAGCGCACAAGGGTATATATATGCAAATGTCTAAAAACTTCAACTATTTCATTAACACATAAAAACATAGGGAAAACATGCAAATAACCCAAAAAGCACGTGAACACGCATGCGAGTTCAATTCGGTTGGACTAAAAACTATGAGGTCCTTACTGGAAAAAGTTTTTAACAACTTTTACACTTATTGTACTAAAACGAAATGGCAGAAAAGGCAAGTGAAAATATGCGATATGCCCTACAGGCACGTGTAGTGCACATAGTCTGATGTACGGCTGATGAATCCATGATTCATCCTCTCAATATCTTGATCTTAGCAAAATCCCCGAGTAAAATCCCTAATAAATGTCCATAAAATCAATAAATTAACAAAATAACTCTTGTAAATAAAACATATTAATTATTGTATATTAGATTGTACAAAATAAATTAACAATAAAAAGACGCAAAATTAAAGGAGTTTTTCACTTGTAAATAGCCCAAAACTTCATGTATTTTTAATAATTTTATTTCAACTCCTTTTTGACTAATTCTCTATCAATCTTGTTCATAAAAATAGATATACAAATACAAAAATATAAAATAAATTTCACATCAAATAAATGCTCCTAAATCTCAAAGACAAAAAGCCGTAAAGTCCAATTTCCCGGCCAAATTCCCGCTCCGTCTGAACTCCAAATTCACCAAACTCACTTTTAAAGTTCAAGTTAGAAAATTATCTATCCAACGAAAGTGGTTTTCATTAGAATCAGAGCTCGTTTGTAAAATTTGGATTTTGGGACCTCGGTGTGCATTGTATATATTGTATATATTTTTACTTTTTTCATTTTTCATTTACTCTTCTTAATTATTAAAAAATCAAAAAAAATCCCTTTTGGGTTGTATTTTATTCCTAGTATTTTATTGTATTTTTCTTTTGTAAATATCTTTTATTAAAAAAACAAAAAAATTAGAATTAGGAAAGTAAAAAAATATACATGTTGTTTGTCTTCTTTTGTAAATTCTCCACTATTTTTCTTCTTTTTTATTTTATTGTATTTAAAGTAGCCTACTTTATTTTATTTTTTCCCTTTATTTATTTCTCATTCTCTACAATAACTTCTCTTTTACCACCAACTTCCATTCAACTCCACCATCTTTCAATAACCCCTCATTCCACTCCTTCTCATCCACCTTCATTTTTCTCTCCATCTTCTCTTTCTCTTCTCTTTATATTTATTTCCACGTCCATATTTTTCGCCATCCACCATTCTAAAAAGGAGAGAGCTTGGAGTGTTCTATTGGTGACAACGGTGAAGCATCTTCCTCAAGCAACGACCTCCTTCAGTCGAGATCCGTGGAGCTTCGCTCCGCGTCACGGGTTCCCCATCGAGCTCGCATAGTTTCTCCAATTTTTATTTCACCAATCGGATCGAGGCGATGACAGGAGTACAACATAGCTATTCCGTAAATCGGGTGAAGATTCAGGTAAGTATTTCTCCTCATTTCTCATGTTGTTTTATTTTATCTAATATTTTATTTCCTTTTTGTCTCATACTTGTATCATTTTTATCATCTTCTCCACCATTCGTCATCACCATCATCCACCTCCATCATCCTCTTCACCATTCCCTTTTACCGTATATATATATATATATTTGTTTCCAGTTTTAAAAAAACTAAAAAAATCAAAAAAAATCAAAAGCAAATAAATAAATAAATAAATAAATAAATAAAATGAGCAGGGGAAGAAACAACGCCGTCACCGCCGCCTGATCGATTGCTGAATATGATGTATAATTTGCATTCGTTGTAATATGTGTACTTAGCGAATCAATCAGAATTGAGGGAAGATCTCAGTGAAGAGTGTCTCATCTTTAATTTATATCCCGGGCAAGTCCGGGGTAGAACACAGGGAGGCAAAGGAACAACGTCAGGTTAATTCAGAATATTTAGATCTAGATTCCCAAATGATATTTTTTTAATTTTTTTAATGCAAAAACAAATGATAATGCAAAATGTAGGTGGATTAAGAATTTAAGAAAACACACAACAAGGCCAAATTAATTTTAATATGAAATTAATCAGATTTAGACAAATTATATTTTTCCTATAATCCTAATCCAGAGATGAGTACAAAATACATTTTTTTGGAATTTTAGGAATTAAAACACAATAACTAAAGATGCACACATTTTATGAGTTTTTTTGCAATTTTTCACACAAACAAAATGCAAAAATTATGAAAAATTTACTGGAATATAAACATAATGCAAGGATGCTATAGTAATTGTTTTTGAATTTTAAGGCAAAATATGAATAATTTGTCTTTTTTAATGAAAACATAGTGACAGTGAGTAACTAATTCCTAATAAATCTACATTATCAAATTAGGCAGAGAGCGAATTATCACCTATATGTATTTTCATATGGAATCCATGAGGGCTTGAAATTTTGCAAAAAGGATGTGTGTAGATTTAATTAAAAATCAATTACTAAACTCACTCTAGAATCTTTTTAAGGCACACGATAACTCTGATAGAGGTGAAAATTGGACTAATTAAAGCACAATTCATGACATCATTCTTAATTTTTGTGAAATTGTTCGAGCAACTGTGAGTGAGATATGAATTTATAGGTCCACATTGGGTAAAATATGAAATATTTAAGTTAAATAATTTTAATTAGTTACTCACAACTCACAAAAATACAAATAAATATTCAGATGGTAGACAATTTGTTGCTCTACACAATGGCATTTTTCATTGAATAAAATGATTTGAACATATGTTCGAATTAAGAGGCAAACACATGGGTGTCCGTGCAAAATAGAAAACATAACATGTGAGCAAATTATCTACATGCATTGATTTGCAAATACGTAAACATACATGGTAAAATTTGCAATATGTACAAAAAAATAATAAAAAATGAAGACCTTCCTCGCAGGATGGGGCGGCGCGATAGAGGGTTTGGGGCCAGGTGGTGGGTGCACTTGGGCGATGGCGATACCCGCGAGCAAGGAGGGGGGCGGGGGCGCCTCACGGAGGAGGCCTCGCGAGGAAGGCCGCTGCTGGCGGAGGGCTGAGCCTAGCGGGTTGGGGTTGCCAGTTAAAGATGGGTCTGACCCTACAGGCGTGGCGGGGTCCGTGCGGAGGGCGGAGCGCCTCGACGGAGGAGCACCGACGGGAGGACGGGCCAAGGGCGGCTGCGACGGTGGAGCGCAATCGACCAAGAGGGCGGGCCGGCGCCGCCTGCTGGGCGGAGGTGGCTGCGGGGGGGGGGGGGGGGGGGATGCAGCGGCGCTGCTGCTTCCCCTGCCCGTTTTATTTTTTTTGCTTTTTTTTAAATTTTTAGTTTTTTTTCAGAAAACTGGAAACATATATATATATATATATATATATATATGGTAAAAGGGAATGATGAAGAGTATGATGGAGTTAGATGATGGTGATGATGAATGGTGGAGAAAATGATGAAAATGATATGGTTATGAGACAACAAGGAAATAACATATTAGATAAAATAAATCTATGAGAGAAATGAGGAGAAATATTTACCTTAATCTTCGCCGGATTTGCGGAGCAGCTACGCTGGACTCTTGTCATCGCCTCGATCTGATTGGCGAAATGAAAATTAGAGAAGCTATGCGAGCTCGATGGGGAACCCATGACGCGGAGCGGAGCTCCACGGATCTCTCCTGAAGGAGGTCGTCCCTTGAGAAGATGCTTCGCTGCCATCACCAACAAAATACTCTAAGCTCTCTCCTTTTTCTATTAGAATGGCGGATGGCGAAAAATGTGCATGTGAAAATGAATATAAAGAGAAGAGAAAGAGAAGTTGGAGAGAAAAATGAAGGTGGATGAGATGGAGTGGAATGGGAGGTTATTGAAAGATGGTGGAGTTGAATGGAAGTTGGTGTTAAAAGATAAGTTATTGTAGAGAATGAGAAATAAATAAAGGGAAAAAATAAAATAAAGTAGGATACTTTAAATATAATAAAACAAAGAGAAGAAAAATAGTGGAGAATTTAAAAAAGAAGACAAACATGTATATTTTTTTTACTTTTCTAATTTTTTTGTATTTTTAATAAAAGATATTTACAATAGAAAAACACAATAAAATACTAGGAATAAAATACAACACGAATGGGTTTTTTGGATTTTTTAGTAATTAAGAAGAGTGAATAAAAATGAAGAAAGGAAAAATGATATACAATATATACAATGCACACCTAGGTCCCAAAACCCAAATTTTGCAAACGAGCTCTGATTTTAATGAAACCACTTCCGTTGGATAGATAATTTCCTAACTTGAACTTTAAAAGTGAGATTGGTGAATTTGGAGTTTATACAGAACGGGAATTTGGCGAGGAAGGTTGACTTTATGGCTTTTTATCTTTGGGATTTATGAGCATTTATTTGAGGTGAAATTTATTTTATATTTTTTATTTTATATACATTTTTATGAATAAGATAGAGAAAGAATTAGTCAAAAAGGAGTTGAAATAAAATTATTAAAAATACATAAAGTTTTGGGCTATTTACAGATGAAAAACTCCTTTTATTTTATGGCTTTTTATTGTTAATTTATTTTGTACAATCTAATATACAATAATTAGTGTGTTTTATTTACAAGAGTCATTTTATTAATTTATTTATTTTATGAACATTTATTAGGGATTTTACTCGAGGATTTTGCTAAGATCAAGATATTAAGATGATGAATCGTGGATTCATCAGCAGCTCAGATGGCGCTCTGGAAAGGATCTGACGATCAGGACAAAAGGTGGTGATGTGCAGCTCAGATCCGATGGTCTGGTACAGATCTAATGGTTCTTAAGGCTGGCATTGTAGTAAGTGTTATATCTGTTGTTGATCTGATCTGACGGTCGGCTTTTGGGCGTGAGTGGGCGGTCATGATCAGATCTAGAAGGCAACTCTTGATCCGACGGCTATGAAGATCTCTCGAAGAACATTGAAGAAGGCTCTATTGGCTGGGCTATGATTAGGAAAATTTGGCGCTACAAGGCCTCGCTTAGATGGTTGATGGGTCCGACAGCCTGCTGAAGTAACTCCACGTCGGAGGGGATGCTCATGTGGGTTGGAGATCAAATCGTTGATGATCTGGAAAGGAGTCCACATGGGGCTGCTCTGCCTCTCCTACTAGGGCTCTATTCGTGCCCCTCTCGTGCACTTGTACCCGCAAAGACACTCGCAGCTCGAAGATGAAGATCTGGCTAGGGTTGGCAGAGGAAATTAGTGAAGTGGCATGGAAATGGATTCGGCTTCTAGCATGTGCGAAGGATGGAAGTCCATGCCTATTATCACTCCGACAAGCGAGATTTAGGGTGATCATGATGCGTAGGAGGATGTGCGATGAGCGGGTGAATGTATCGATGCGGTTGGATGTGGAAGATGGGGCTCCAACACGATGATCGGAGCAATGAAGGTGGATGGCAGTGGCGATGGACAAAATCGAAAGAATGACAAAAAAGAAAAGGCATAAGGCTACCTGATGATCAGATATGAGAACACGAAGAACGACGAAGTAGACGGTGAGGTAATGGCCTCAACCAGGCTGTGTAAGGCCAAGGAGGCTAGTTGCGGCGGTGGTCTCCGACCACGACGCGACTCGACTCAATTCGACACCAATCCGAGCTCCAAGAAAGTCCAACATGGTTCTGTCACTATCCTACATGCTCTAGTGGAGGAAAGGAGGCGCGAGGAGTGAGCTTGGGCACAACGATGGCCAAGAAGATGATTCATAGGGTGTTCCAGGTTCCTGAAAAAATCGAGAAGATTCATGTGAACCGAGGTGGATTTGGTGTAGCCTAAGTATCCGTGAAGGTCATAGATATAAGATGAACAATCAGGTGCGTGATTCAATGCAAAAGGTGGTGGGACTCGGGCTGGAGAATATGTAGAAATCAGATCCGGTGAAGCTCCAACCGAGTCGGACCTGGGAGGGGGAAGGGTTGACCCAGGTCAACAGACCCGGGTTAACCAAAAGAAAAATCGAATAAAAACAATAAATGATTTTAAAATAAAAAGTGGTAAAAGTGAAAAGTGTCAGTTATTTTACAAACTATTTTTGTGATTTTTTGTAAATAGATTTTTCAACATGGATTTAATCAAACATTTAGATTTCGTGGGGGCGTTCCTTACTTGTGATGCATTGCATCGCCCGAATGAAATTAAAAATTAGCAAGGGCCACTGTATCGTAGCTTGGATGTAGTTCAAAATTTGCTAGGGTTCTTGCATGAGGGTTGCATGCAAGTAGATAAGCTAGTTCCGCTGCATCGCCGCCCGGATGCAGTCCAAAATTTGCAAGGATTCTCGCATGATGAAGCATGCGAGTAAAGAAGTTAGTCCAAAAAAGGTTGCAAAGGAAGTTGCGTATTAGTAGTTGGAACATTCGCACTTTAACTAAAAAAATGATGGAGATAGTGGATACGATGTAAAGAAGGAAGGTTCTTATATTATGTCTTCAAGAGACTAAATGGGTTGGAGAGAAAGCAAAGGAAATCGAGAAGTCTGGCTTTAAACTTTGGTATTCAGGTAGAGATAAGTGCAGAAACGATGTTGGAGTGGTTGTTCATAAGGATTTGAAGGATTGTGTGTTTGAGGTTCAAAGATTTAGGGATAGGATTATTTTGCTAAAATTGGTGCTTGAAGAAGAAATTTGGAATATCATCTTAGTTTATGCACCACAAATTGGTTTAGATGAAAGTACTAAACAAGCTTTTTTTAGGATCTGGATAAAATTTTACAAGGAATCCCACAAAGAGAGATGATTTACATAAGTGGAGATCTTAATGGACATGTGGGAAAGGATACTTCATGGTATGTTAGTGTTCATGGAGGCCATGGTTTCGGGGATAGAAATGAAGAGGGAAAAGACATTCTGGATTTTGTAACATCACATCTGTTCATAGCAAATACTCTCTTCAAGGGGGGGGCATTTAATTACTTACAAGAGTGACCCAACTAGAACATTGATATATTACTTTGCATTGAGGAGAAGAGATCGATTGTGTTGTAAAGATTGCAAAGTAATCTCAGGAGAGAGTTTGACAACCCAACATCGCTTTTTAGTCATGGATGTACAAATAAAAGAGCTGGCAAAGAAAAGGAGGGTTCCCAAGATCATAAGAACTAGATGGTGGAATCTTCAAAAGTAATCGAGCTTCAGGGAGAAGGTTTTAGAAGACTTATCTTGGGATTGTAGAGGAAGTGCAAAGAGATATGGAAGGCGGTAGCATCTTGTATCCAAAAGGTAGCCAAAGAATTTCTAGGCGAGTTAAAGGGAGGAGCTCCATGTCAAAAGGAGGCTTGGTGGTGGAGTGAAGGAGTGCAAGAGATGCTAAAATTTAAAAGGGAATGCTTTAAAGATATGTCTAAGGATAGAACAGAGGAAACTATCACAAACAAAAAAGAACAAAGATGGAAGCAAAGAAGGCTATAAGCGAAGCTAAGTCAAAAGCTTATGAAGTTTTGTACAAAAATCTCGACTCGAAGGACGGTCAGAAGGATATATTCAGGTTGGCAAAGCAAGAGAAAGAAAGATCAAATACCTTTCTCAAGTGAGATGCATCAAGGATGAGGAAGGTCATATGCTTGTTACTCCGATGGATATAGATCCTAGATGGGAGCAGTATTTCCATAAACTTTTCATTGGGGAAAGAAATAGAGAGATCACTTTGGGTGATCTAACTGGTAGTGAAATTTACTCGAATCATGCAAACTATAAATGAATACAAAGAAAGGAAGTAGAGGAGGTTTTGAAGGTTTATGAGACATGGAAAAGGTGTAGGACCGGATGCCATCCCTATAGAAGTATGGAGAGTTTTAGGTGAGCGTGCTTTGACGTGGCTTATGAATCTATTCAATGTTATTGGCAAAGCAAGAAAATGCCTGAAGATTGGAGGAGTATCGTGGTGCCTCTTTATAAGAACAAAGGAGTCATTCACATTTGTTCAAATTACATAGGTATCAGCTGATGTGTCACACTATGAAAATTTGGGAACGTGTGGTCGAAAGAAGGTTGAGGCAAGTTTTCGAAGTAAAAAAACCAATTCGGATTCATGCCAGGTCACTCAACTATTGAAGCCATCCATTCACTGAGGAGAAAATGGAGATTTATAGAGCTAAAAGGAAGAACCTCCATATGATTTTATTGATTTGGAGAAGGCTTATGATTCTGTCTCATGAGAGATATTGTGGAGAGTTTTGGAGAAGAGACAGGTACATGTCCTATACATTAACCTCATAAAGGATATGTATGATATGGCCTTTTCATGTGCAAGGATGCAGTCCGGGAAGACTGGCTATTTTGACATCAATATTGCTTTACATCAAGGTTTAGCTTTGAGTCCATTTCTTTTTACTTTGATTACGGATGAATTGACAAGTCACACGCATTATGAGATACCTTGGTGTATGTTATTTGCTAATGATATTATGTTGATTGATGATATTAGTGATGGTGTAAACGAGAATCTTGAGGTATGGAGGTATGCATTGAAGACTAAAGGATTTCGTATAAGTAGGTCTAAGACTGAATATATGGAGTGCACCTTTGATGGAAGCAATGGTGAAGGAATCGATGTGATAATTGGTGATGATAACATTCAGAAGAGAGATTCTTTTAGATACCTGGGGTCTATTTTGTAACCGATGGGGAAATTGATGGAGATGTTACTAATAGAATAAATGTAGGCCGACTAAAGTGGAGAGGAGCCTATGTTGTTCTCTGTGATAAGAAAACTCCTTTAAAAATCAGAGGAAAGTTTTACAAAGCAACTACGAGACCTGCTATGTTGTATGGATCTGTATTGGCCTGTAAACCAAGATATGTACAGAGAATGGATGTAGCAAAAATGAAAATGCTAATGTAGATGTGTGAACCCACACGTAAAGATCGGATTCGGAATGATGCAATCAGAAAGAAAGTTGGTGTAGCTCTGATTGAGGATAAGATGCAAGAAAACCTCTTAAGATGGTTTGGTCATTTACAAAGAAGGTCAGCTGATGCACTAGTTAGGAGATGCAACTTTTAGTTTGTTGAGCCAGCTAAGAGAGGGCGAGGATGACCCAAGAAGTGTTGGAAGGAGACTATATGAAGAGATCTTAGTTTTTTAGATATAAGCCCAAGATTGACCCAATATAGATCTGAATGGAGGCAAAGAATCCATGTAGCCGGCCCTACTTAATTGTGGGAAAAGGCTTTGTTGTTGTATATACAATACTATATACAATATTTATTAATATGTATAGGTACAATATACGTATATATTATATACATATATTTTTATTTTATTATTTTTACATAAATACATTAAATTTTATATTTTATCTATTTACAAAAATAATTTAAAGTGTACAAAAACATTTTTATTTGATTTTTAGAGATTAATTACAGGTGTTAATGAAACAGGTCATTGTACAATATATATACAATAATACTATCACACAGTGAAGTATTGCATTTATTTTATTTTATTTTGTATTTTATGAAATTTATTTTTATTTTATATAATTATCATGAATATTTACAAGAGTTTAAAATGAAATATATATACAATTTATACACAAAATAAATAAATACCTAAATATGGGTGTAGGTACTGTACAACTGTGCACAATTTACTTTTGCAAATATTTTTATTATTTTGAATATTTTTATTTACAAGTTTTATTAAGGGAATAAATTATTTTGAGATTTTTTATTGAAGAATAAAATAGGTCAATGATATATATATATGATAAATAGGGGATGATATATATAATGAATAAATACAGAAAGAATAGTTATTGCCATATACACATAATAAATATTAAATACTATTTACAAGATTTTCTGGATTTTATCAATATCAATAATAAAGACCCCATCTCCCGATACTTTATTCCTTGTCGATCATGTCAATACTTGACCTTCTCTCAGGGTTCGTCTCAGTCTGCATTTATTGCATAAATACATCCTCCTTTTTTTCCATTTTCTTTTCTTCTTTATTCTTTTATTTTGGATGAATTAGTGTTAATTACACAATATTAACAAAAGCATGTACAATGCTAATTTATTGGATTTAATATATATATATATGCATTTATTTTTCATAAGGATTTCTGCTAAAATAAAAGAATAAAAGATGTGAATCATGGATTCATCATTCCCCTATACTTTATCTTTGCTAGTCTCTTAGCAATCACATATTTGAAAAAGAAGTGAAAACAAAAATGAAAGAAAAAGGAAGAAAGGAAGATTAATGTTTATTATTAAACTTATCTTCATAAAATTGTAGTATGGACCTTGGTCAGACCTTTGGATTATTAGTTTGGCAGAACCTTATTGGGAGATAGATTTAAGACTCAACAACCCTTAAGTTCCACAAATCTATGGTCAGGTCGCCTCAACAGTCAGGTCAGAACAAGTCTACATACACAAACTCTTATAACTATGAATCTTTACTTAACTGCGTAAGTGATATATAGATCCCCACCTCAAAAGTGGAAAAGAAACAACATCCCTCAACAAGGTAACTCTAGTCCCCCAGTCTAGCAACTCTTTCCTCAAGGAGCAGGATATTCCCTTCTAAGTTCAAGTACAACCAGCTCAAGAAGAGAGGGAAAGAAGAAAATGGAATGTGACTAGTGTAGACACATATCCCTTGGATCTTGACCAGTGTAGCCAAGTCTCCAGCTGCAAGCTTCCATGAGATGAGACAATGTATCACATAAGCTTTGCTTATTCAACAATATACACTCTGATATGCATTTTATTTTCAACCAGACTTGTCCCTTTTTTGGAGTCTTTGCATTTTTAACATATATAAATATGCGCATCATGTACATAAGGAGTTTTTCTTCCTGAGCCAATATATTATCCCTCTTTTGAAGCATTATTGCTACCCACATCTTCCTGTCGTTAGACCTCAATGATACTAGACCAGGTTGAGATGCACTACCCTCCCTATACGAGGACGAGTGTTTCCACTAGTTGTGGCACACTCGTGTGCTACCCAAGCCAAAGGATTCTACCCACTCATCACCTCATCCATGAAGAGCTACGTGTAGAGTGCTTGTAAAAGTTAAGCCACTATCTGTAAGGGTCATGTGTGCCTAAAAATATTCTACTTAGACCAATTAAGATGACATGTGAACATAGCCTTGTGGACTCAAAGAATTAAGTCTCTATACCCGAAATTTCTCAACTCCAAATCCTATAAGGTTCCTTTGAAGTTAAGTGGATTAAGGTTTAAACAAAGCTCCATTCTTCAATTTTATTCCAGACTAGTTTAAATCTCAACAATGATGCTGAAAAATGCTTATGCCACAAGCAAACAAAGGTATTTACAAAAACTTTTGAAAAGAAAAGAAAAGACAAAAATCTTTTAGAAAAGTTTTTCAAAGAATTTTGCAAGTTTTTTTGGAATTTTTAATTTATTAACTTTTTAGGTATTTTGGAAAAGAAGGAAATGAAAAAAGCATTTAGAAACATTTGCAAAACTTTGTACATATTTACAAAAACTGTATACAAAAACTTTATACAAGATCTATACACATTTGTAAGATTTTACCGAAAAGAATATGTACAAGTTTTACAAGTGGATTTTTTCTACAGCTTTTATTAAAGGATTTTATACAAGAATTTTATACACTGATTTTAATTTACAAACAAATATGGCTTTTATACACACGTGGATTCTAGTTACAAAAAAATAATTTTTATACCCATAATTTATAACCCACGTAACAAAATATTTTAGAAAAAAATTACAAACCATTTTTCAAAATTTTCAAACTAGTTTACAAAAGATTTTTCCAAACTAGTTTTACAAACAATTTTATAAATCATTTTACAAAAAAAAACTTTTCAAAAAGGTTTTTGCAAACATTTTATTTTCATACATTTTACAAACATTTGTATAATATACATAATTTTGATAAAAAGATTATTTACAAATATTTTACAATCTAAACATTTTTACAAATATTTTACAAAAATTGTACAAAAATAATTTTACAAAGGTTTTTACAAACATTTTTATAATGCATTTACAAATCATTTTACAAAAAATTTTACAAACATTTTTGCAAACATTTTCAAAATATATTTATTATAAATAATAACCATATTATTTGCACCAATGTACGAGTTATGACCAAAGTATATATACAATATATACGACACCCCCTTTACTTATATTGAACTATGTCCTCATAGTGATCCAAGAGTGATGAAGGAAGACATAACTTGTGCTAAGTATAGAAAAGTGAAAAGAATCCTATACTACAACGACTCAAAGAATAAAAGAATAAAATGAATAGAAGTCGGTGATCCCCCCTATACTTAGGTCAATTAATCCTAAGTATAGAAGACTGTACAAAAGGGGAAAACCAAGGAAGAGAATGTACACAATCAATGACTCGACTTGTCCCCCCTATACTTAGGGTAAAATACCCCTAAGTATAGAAAAGAATATCAACAGTTGATGGAAAAGTGAGACAATAATCAACTAATTGAAAAACAGATATTACCTCCCCTATACTTAGGGTCGGATGTCCCTAAGTATAAGCGGCAAAACAGAGGTAACATAAAAAAAGAAATATGAACAACACATGTTCAACACCCCCTATACATAGGATAAAGCACATCCTAAGTACATCAAGAATCCTAAGCGACATAAAAGAATAAAATAGAAAACACATATATACAAAGAGGCAGACAAAAGTGTAAATAATCTATGAGATGCAAAATATGAGAATCAAAGAGCACATATCATATAAAATTGATTGGGAAAACATCAACGGTCAACGGGTCATGATCAAGAAAAGGCTTCAAGCATTGATCGTTGACCCGAACAGTGGACTCAGAAGACAACTCGGATATGTCAATACTTATGTTGTCATGCACCTTTCTAACTAAATAAGGTCCCTTCCATTTTCTCTATAATTTCTCTAGAAATAATCTCAGTCGTGCATCAAATAGCGATACTCTCTTATTTGACTAAAACTGCTTACGGCTGATGTGTGAATCATACCATATCTTCACGCTGTCAATTGTAGGCTATTCGAAAAGGTTGTATCTCTAAGATCCTCCAGGGATGCCAACTCTACTCTCCTCAGATCTCCTACACTCTCTGGATCCAATAATATCTCTGTGACTGCCCATATTGACTTATGCTTAATCTCTACATGTAAGTGGCATAGCTTGCCATAAACGAGTAGAAATGGAAATGTACCTAAAGGAGCCTTGAAGGATGTCCTATAGGCCCACAAGACCGAGTCCAAAAGTGTGACCAATCCTTTCAGTCTGGACGGACAACCTTCTACAATATCGTCTTGATCTCCCTGTTCGAAACCTCAGCAAGACCATTTGTCTTTGGATGATATGGAGTAACAACTCTATGACTTACCTTATCGTTGATAAAATGAGTACCCCAATCAGAAATCAGAACTCTAGGAACCCCGAACCGTGATATGATATTCTTCCTAAAAAATCTGGAAACGATCCTCGCATCAGCGGTTCGAGCGGGGATGGCCTTAAACCAACAACTCACATAATCTAGAACCAACAAAATGTACTAAAATCCCCGAATAGACCCATAAAATCGATGCCCCATGTGTTATAAACCTTACAGAAGTGAATGGGCTGCATCAGCATCATGTCTCTATGACCATAACTACCCATCCTCTGACTGTCAGTACACCTCTTCACGAATTCATCTGAATCCTTGAAGAGTGTTAGCCACCAAAGGCCAGATTGGAGAACCTTTTGTGTTGTCCTTCTCCCTGAGTGATGTCCTCCTACCTCAAGCTTGTGGCAATAGGTGAGGATGATGTGGTAGTCCTCTTGAGGAATACACCGATGCCAGACACTATCCCCTCCTTCGTGGTAAAGGATGGGATCCTCCCAATGGTATGACTTGCCTTTCCCTAGGAAAATCTGAAGTCATTGCATGGTCCAATCTTGTGGAACTTTCTTTGCAACAAGATAGTTCACAATGTCAGCATATCAAAGGAGAGAGGTGAGAGTAAGAATTGCATCGTCTGGGAAAGTCTCAGTAATAGGTGTGGTTGTTTCTGAATCCTCAAGATGCTCTAATCCGGAGAGGTGATCCACCACCACATTCTTGACTCGAGGGTTATCCTTAATCTCAATATCAAACTCATGGAGTAGAAAGATCCATCTAGTCAATCATTCCTTGGCATCCTTCTTAGCCATTAAGTACCGGATGGTGATGTGATCAATGTATATGGTCGCTCTAGATCCAAGAATGTAAGATCTGAACTTATCCAAAGAAAAGACTACCGCTAGCATCTCCTTCTCTGTAACAGTATAATTCCGTTGGATGGCATCCAAAGTCATACTAGCGTAGTGAATGGAAAAGGTAAAACCATCCCTCCTATATCCTATAACAACCCCTACAATAAAATTTGAGGCATCCGTCATGATCTCAAATGGGAGAGACCAGTCGGGTGGTTGAAGGACAGGAGCCTGCAAAACTAGATTCTTGTAGTTTCAAAAGATGAAAGACACTTATCATATACAAGGAACCCGATGTCTTTCGTGAGAAGGTGAGTAAGTGGTTGAGAAATGCGAATGAAGTCCTGAATGAACCGTCAGTAGAAATCAAGATGCCCCAGAAAACACCGTAGCTGCCTCAGAATGGACGATGGAGTGAGCTTCTTTATGATATCAACCTTGGAAGGATCGACCTCCATGCCCCTGTTAGAGATGATGTGAACAAGGATCATCCGTTGAGTCATCATAGAATAACTCTTCTCCCAAGAAAGAATAAGGTTGACCTCAATGCACCATTGAAGCACACTGTCTAGGCAAGAAAGACAAGCATCAAACCCATCGTCATAGACCGAAAAATCACCCATGAAGACCTCTAAACATTCACTCACCATATCTGCAAAGACGGAAAGCATGCACCTTTGGAATGTAGCAGGGGAATTACGTTTTCCAAAGGGCATCCGTCTAAAAGCATACATCCCAAACGAACATGTGAATGTTGTCTTATCCTGATCTTCGGGCGCAATGTCCACCTGATTATACCCCGAGTATCCGTCAAGAAAGCAGTAGTGACTCTTCTCAGCTAATCTCTCAATAATCTGATCAATGAATGGTAGCAGGAAGTGATCCTTCTTGGTGGATTGATTCAATTGTCTGTAGTCCACATAGACCCTCCAAGAAGTGGGTACACGGGTAGAAATCTCCTCTCCGTCCTCATTCATAACTGTAGTGATACCCATCTTCTTAGGTACCACATGTAACAGACTAACCCACTTGGAGTAGAAGATGGGGTAGATAAAATCGGTGCTCCAACACTTGGATGTTTCCTTCATAACCATCTCTTGAAGATTCGGGTTTAGCCTGCGCTGAAACTCACGAGATGTCTTGGCATCATCCTTGAGATAGATGTGGTGGGAGCACAGAGCCAGACTTATACTCTGGAGATCTACTACAGACCAACCAATTTCCTTTCGGTTTCTCTCGAGAACCTCTATCAAATGAGATTCTTGGTCATCAGTTAAATCCGTTGAGGTAATGATTGGAAACATATCTGGCTCTCCCATAAGGAATCTGTACTTCATGCTCTGGTAAGGTCTTCAATTCTGGGCATGTGGGAGCTGGTAAATCTGGTCTCTGAAATGTCTGCATGAAAGCTACCAGATCTGAATGTGAAAACTCTTGTTGTGTCTATAAACTCGACGAAGATGGCTCTATTGGTGTCTCTATCAACTGTACTGGCACAATCTCTGTCTTGGTTGTAGGCTCTGCGGAAATCAAGCATGAAAGGTACTCATCAATCTCCTGCCAGTCAAAGACCATGTCTGAATCGGAGGGATTAGAATGACAAGAAATGAAATCAGCTTTGCTACCTGAATCGGTATCACTAGCCTTTGTGGTATCTTGCCCCAAAAGTGCCATCTCTGAACTCTCGTCGACTGTCAACTGTAATCCTGCTACCTCTGAAGATGTGAAAAGAGCTCTTGAATCATCATCTGCCCAGACTACCTCATCATCTATAATTACAAAGTCGTACTCATGGTGGATGTCGTGCTCCAAATTTGTCATTTGCTCGGAGCTGGCTGAATCTATGGTTCACAGCTCCTCAATCGTCTCTATTTGTATACTCTCGCACTTGACACAAAAGTATACCTTCTTGCTATCATGATCAGACATGACCTTGCTGTCGCTAAGAAAGGTCGACCTAATATGATCAGGGTATCTGTCACGCATTCAAGGATCTCCATGTCCAACACGATGAAGTCCACGAGGAATTTCAGTCCTTGGATGGTGAAGACAATGTTCTTCATTAACCCCTTCGGTCTCTTGACAGATATGTCTGCAAACTGAAGTATTGTCCTACTCTGTTTAAAAGGGCCAAACTCGAAGCGGTCAAGTAAGGCTGCCGGAAGAAGGTTAATAGAAGACCCGCTATCTAATATAGTATGATCAAACTGCTGCTCGTGAATGTGGCATCTGACATACGGAGCCCCTACATCTGACCTCTTAGCTGGCAAATAGTTTCGGATGGAAGCATGTGGAACGGGTGAGCACATAGATCTCTGAACTTTGGCTGTGCCTCTTCTTCCTACGTACTATGGTCTTCTCTCTAAGATTCTTCTAGAAGAGAGGGATGTGCTCTAATGCCTTTTGTAGAGTCAGTTAAATCATCTGCTCGTTGAACTCTAACTGTTGTCTCTTTTTGGAATTTTCAATTTTTTGTCCCTTCCCTAAGAGGAATGCTTGCAGGAAGGGGATGGATGCACGTTCATCAGGAACTGGAGGGTCTGGAGTAGGAATAGGTCTCTGAGCATACAAATGGTCGAAATCCATACAAGCATCATCAAGTATCACATCAGATGGACTCGTAGAAGAAACATAAACCTTTCCTTTATTCATCCTTTTGTTTTCCAAAATTTTGACATTTTTGTATTTTTCTAAAACATCATCCTCTGGTACAGGAAAAGAAGTCAAAACAACTGGAGTGTCTATACATGGACTCTTGATGGCATCAGTACCATCAACAACATATGAATAAGTAGCATCATGTGGAAACTTGGTGGCATCAGAAGGGACGACATGAGCACCATCGCCTGGATCATCATCAAGGTGGGTGGCATCAACACAACATCAACATCAAAATCAGCAGCATTAGCACCGCTCTCTAGCTCATATGGCGCTCATGAATGGACATCCTGTTGTTGCTTAGATGACGCATCTCCTGCTGGCTCCCCACCACTCCTAAGTGTCACAAAATCAATGTTAAATAATCAATGAATATCGTCAAGTATTTCACTAGAAGTGGCATACTCTGTCGACTGTACCTGCTCATATTTCCTCTTATGGTTGTTCAGATTTGACTCAATCTGTGCGGGTATGGCGGCCTTGCCCTTGATGATCTCTCTTATCTCGTAGCAGAACTCATCCATCTCTCACCTAAAAGTGGTATGCTGCTCTGTAAGCATGCAGATGAGATCCTCTAAAGTGGGGTTCTCATATGAAGATGCATGAGACCCATATGGGTTGCCTCTTTGAAAGTGTTGAGGCTGGCCATCTACTGCTGCTGTGAATATGAGTGAGGGGGAGGCTGCTGGAACTAGGAGTGAGGTTGTTGCTACCTCCACTACTAACCCTGGTACTGGGGTCGAGGAACTGTATGCTAGGAATACTGGGGTTGTGTCTGCTACGTACCCTATCCTGCTGGAGTCTGCTGCTGGGATTGAGCACATCCAATAGACCATATGAAGCCTATGCGATCACGGCGGATACCAGGCTGCTGCTGGTACTGGGAATACCAAATCCTGTGGACTTCCATCAATATCTCTAACTTCTCGTGTAACGGTGGGGGAAGGGGCGCCAACGACTGACCATTGTAGTACACCACCATTTGTGTATCTGGTGAAGGTGGTGGTGGCAACTGGTACTGTGGGGCTGGCTGAATATGCTCCACCTGAATGTGGTGAACCTATTAGTATGAGGTAGATGGCTATGGAGATCTGCTCCCCTCATCAGCATGTGACCCAGACAAAGGCAAAGAAGCCGTTTGTGCCTCTTGGAGGCACATGATCTGCGTCTTCAGGTCACTCAAATTATGGGACATCTCATCAATCTCGTTAAGCTTGTCTAGGCCCTGACATGTCTTCTTCTCGATGATCTCCATGCAATCCAACTTCTGGCTGATAATGCCCATGTCTACAGCTGATGACTCTGTTAGTGTTGCTGCTATAGAAGATGAAGATGAACTGGACTCTATACGTGCAACTCTATCGTGAGACAACACATGGTGGGGAGGCTTCCCCTCACTGTAGAAACGGGTATGGGTCATGACAATATAGTTCTCAGCCATCTCCTCATAGATGGACCAGACCTGATCCTTATCCTTGGAGAAATATGATCCTCCACAAGAGGAATTGACAAGCCCCTACAGCTCGGGTGTCAGCCCACAAAAGAAACTCTATACCAAGTTGAGCTTGCTAATATCATGGTGGGGACACCTGTCAATGATCTCTCTAAATCGATCCCAAGCCTTGTGGAACTGCTCGTTTGGGATCATGGTGAAGTTACTGATCATGGCTCTCGCATCGTTGGTCCGATCGAGTGGATAATACTTGTTGAGGAACTCGGTCCTCAACTGCTCCTAAGTAGTGACAACCTTCCCTAAGTGCTTTGGCCAGTAGGCTGCTCTTTCAACCAAGGAGAATGGGAAGGCTATTAGCTTGATGGTATCCTCGTTCACCAGCTTGTCGTGGATGGTACTGCATATCATCTCGAACTCTTGCAAGTGGATGTGAGGCTCCTCAGTGGAAAGCCCATGGAACTTGGGCAACAGCTGGATCGTCTGTGGAGTGTGCTCAATTTCTCCCAGAATGGCATGCAACTGAATCCACCAATGAGTGAGATTTATACCAGGGTTGTGCAACTCCCTCATGGTGTGTAATGGTTTCGCATCTGCTTTGGCAACTGCTCGGTCCTCAGGTCTAGGAATATCTGCTCACCACCGAGTCTCTCAACTCTAGCATCTCTAATATGCTTCAACTCCTTCCTAACCTCTGTCATCAGTAACCCCTGGTCCCGGATCTGTCTATGCATCGCCTCTAGGGATGCCAGGAGGCTGTTGTTGATCACATCCTGATCAAATACATCGTGATTATATGGATGCTCATTCTCTCTCTGCTTGTGGGCCATCTCGTCAGACTTTGAAAAGGAAAAAGAGTGGACCTCATATGTTGCCAAGTCAACGAAAATCTACTCTGACTGCTACTATATCTCAAGTGATGTATTGGGGAGGTCAAAGTAGAAGGAGGTGGAATACTCAGGTTTCGAGAGAGGGTCAGAGCTCTCTGGAACTGCCCTAGATGAACGAACATGTGTTCTATGAAGCAGTGCCACCATAGGTAGCCTAAGAGACCGACTGCCCATCATCATGATGTAGAGGGAAAGTGAAAAGTAGATCTGGACTGAAAATAATAAATCTGCAAACAAAACCCAAGTTCACCAACTCAACACAATGATGACCATGAAAGTTCATTCTTAATCTTTTCAGTTTTAGAGTCTAGTGATAAAACCGTTATATTAATAAGCTCATAGGTGTAGTCTCCTTGAGTAGACTATGAATAAGTCGATGAATCCCCCACACAAAGAGCTATCCTCGTGAGAGCTCGGGAATCATTCTAAGAAAATTCACATCCTTATCCACACGACTACTTCTACCAATGTCTGAGGCAAGTGCTTGTAGCAATAACATGACTCGAGAGTCAAAGTCGAAGCTCTTAGGGCACAAGTCCAGGGCTTTGGGCTCTATTCCTTAAGTGTACGTGCTTCACTCTATCTGGAGAGTACCTGAAAACAAGGATGGGGTTACTCTCCCCAAAATAATGAATGTGATCGTTATGTTTATTTTAGGTCCACGTTCAATTAGCAGTCCTAATTTTTATTAGGTTATTACTTTTTTAGTAACTTTTTCAAAAAGAAATTCGTTTAACAAAATTTCTAATTTCCTTTATTTCCTAGGTGAAAGGAGTCAATGGAGGAAGTCGGAAAAGATGATGCACGATGAAATATATGAATGCGTGCATGAGATAGAAGGTGTACATTGCTCCAACAGTCTACATGCAACATGATCTGCACATAAAAGTAAACTTATCTATATGAATGCAAAGAAGAGAACCGTCCTAAACAGAAACTTCTATTATCGTGAAGCATCTGTTATTTTGACTAAGTCCGAATGTGTCTATAGGAATATATATTCTATTAGGGTTGTGGGACTAATCATTACCCGTCTTAACCAAATAGAAACCTAAGTCTAGGGGCTTAAGCACATGAAAATCGTGAGAAGCAAATGAAAATAAAGGTGAAAAAATCTAAAATCCAGTGAGGTACCCAAGTGCACCGGCACTTGGAGAAACATACCCAGCAATACAAGGTATATAATGGCATAGAAAACAGAAAAAAATCAAGTGCCAAAAATAATTACAAATTAATTACAAAAATGAAATAAATCGACTGAAAAATACCCATCCTCCATCGACATCACAAGTAAGTATCTCTCTACTCTTCTTCAAAATTTTTTTATCTAACATTTTCCCTTATTAATTCATATCACAACCATCACATCATCAAAACGTTTTTATAATCATTGACCACCATCATTCATCGTATTTTATTTCATCATCACAATCAACACCATCACCACCATTTTATTTCCACATTTGATTTCCTGTTTACAAAAAAAATACAAAAAAATCAAGGGAAAAAAGCTGGTCAGTTGAACCTTGAAATGTTCAACCTGTGATATTTGCTAGGATCTGGGTACACGATACGGAAGGCGGGGATTTTGGTTCTATCTTATAATGTGCACACACACTCTGTACCCTCATTCAGTCTGAAATCAATATCGGGGTTACTCTCCCGCAAACAAGGGTTAGTTTTAATCAATTTTTAAACTAAACGATCTTCAACTCCTCTTTCTCCCCCTAGGTTGTTCTCTCCTACCGGTCGGTGTAGGATGCCTGACCTCCGCCTCGCTTGGGTGCATCGGCTCTCCTTAGATAGCCTCCCTCGCTTCGCAGGCCCTCGCAACAAAGGTGAAACCAGGAAATGCGTCAAATAACCGAATGAAAAATAAAATAAAAAGAAAGAAAATAAAGAGCAATAATTTATACAAAAACTAGAGACAAGTGTAAACAAAAATAAAAGAAACAAGTGATACACATATAAAAAAATCAAAAGAAAAAAACAAGTATATGCACATACCAAGAGTAGAAGGCAAATTAAGTCCTGACTACCCTCACCTTGCCTCCCCGACAACGACACCATTCTTATAATGGGAACTTGGCTAATTCAGGTGAAGTTAACTAATGCATCGTTAGGCCTAAATCAACCAAGCCAAAATCATAAAAATTTTATTCAACCACAAAATGAATAAAGCAAGTAAAGCAAGTGGTCTAAGCTACTTTTATTAACCTAGTATAGCGACAAGGGTCGAACACAAGGAGGAAACTGCTATTAATGAGGGTCAATCAATTCAATGAAAAAGTAGAGAAAAGAAATAAGGAAATACAAAGCTAACTACCCTTGGCTTTTTATGGAATTTTATCTTTTCAAATTTTTTATTAGATTCTAATTTATATATATTTTTGTATGTTTTTTGAGTTTTAGTTTTTTTAATGATTTTTAATTTTGCAACTTTTTATATATTTTTATATTTTCAAATAAAATAAATAAAAACAATGAATAAAGGAAACCCAATCATTCTTTTTGTATTGTTCAAATATAGTAAAAATAGCCAAAAAATCAAGTAAAATATTTTTATATTCTGATAATTTTATAATATTTTTGTAATTTTCCAGGGATTTTTAGATTTTTTTAGGATTTTCAAAATGCTTAAAAACATGGAATAAAGAAAACAGGGCACAACTAGGAGTATTTTTCAAATTAAAAATACAAAATCATCTCAAAACTCCTGAATTTTTTCCAAAGGTATATCTAGATATCTACGAAAGAAATAAAGAACACAATTTTTGGGGTTTTAAATGATTTTCTATGATTTTTATGGTGCTTTTATGGTTTTGCAAACTTTTAGAGTTTTATAAAAGAAAATTATGAAATTTGGAAAGAAAATCAAAAAATATATAAGAAAGCTAATATATTTTTTAAGGCTCTTAGAGGAATTTTCGAATTTTCTAAAGCAAATAGGGAGTTTTGTATTGTTTTTGAATTTTTAATAATAACAAATAAAATTCAAATAACAAACAAAAAATACCACAAATAAAGGATACTAGTATGCACTTATCCTATTTTAGGGGATTTTTGGATCAATTTCAATATTTATTGTAGCTAATAAAAGAGCTAAAAAATAAATCAGGAAACAAAGGACCTAAATGCAATTATTATGAATTTTAGGGCCAAATAATAAGTAGAAAGATGTAAAAATCCAACAAAGAACGCGTGGTTCACGTGATCTCAGACGCACATGGGTATATGTGCGAATATCCAAAAACTTCAACTATTTCATTAAAACATAAAAGCGTAAGGGAAAATGCACAAATAACCTAAAAAATGCATGAAGACGCACTCGGGTTCAATTCGACTGGACTAAAGTGCAAGTATAAAAACTATGAGGTCCTTACTGTAAAAAGTTTTGAACTACTTTTACACTTATTGTACTAAAACAAAATGGCAGAAAAGGCAGGTGAAACGATGTAATATACCCTATAGGCACGTGCGGTGCGTGTGGTCTGATGTACGACTTAGATGGCGCTCTATAAAGGATCTAACGATCAGGACAAAAGGTGGTGACACACAGCTTAGATCTGATGGTCTGGTATGGATCTAACGGTTCTTAACGTTGGCGTTGTCGTGCATGTCAGATTTGATGTGGATATGATCTGACAGCCGGCTTTTGGGCGTGAGTAGGGGTGTCTATCCAGTTCAACAAACCGAGTTGGCCCCAACTTGGACTCGAACTCGATAAGAAACCTAAGGCTCGAACTCGGGCTCGATAAGGGTCAAGCCCTGGATCACCAACTCGAACTCGAACTCGTCGAGTTCGAGTTGACTCGCGAGCCTCTTATCGAGCCATGAGTTTCTGAGCTAGCTAATGAGCTTCAAAATGAGCTGGCTTACGAGCCTCTTATCAAGTCAAGAGTTTCTGAGTTGGATCACAAGCCTCAAAATGAGTTGGCTCATGAACCTCTTAACAAGTCATTGCTCCATTTTATACATTAAATTATGCAAATGAACCTCTTAAAGAGTCATTAGGGTTAGGAAATAGGAACCATCGGTCTATAGTCTGGGGAAGTTTCTGTATATAGGTTTTCAACTTTTTACTAAGAGGGGAAACGAGTTATCGAGTCGAGTTTTCGAGTTGAACAACGGCCAACTCGGACTCGACTCGATAAGATAACGATCCATAAAACCTATCTCGAGCTCGGGCTCGTTAAGGTTTTGAGTCAAGCTCATGAGCCCTAGACGAGTCGAGCCTGAGTTCAGCTCTTCGAGCTCGAGCTTTTATGACAGCCCTAGGCGTGAGTGGGAGGTCACCATCAGATATGAAAGGTGACTCTAGATTCGACGACTATGAAGAGTTCTGGACAAACAATGAAGAAGGCTCCATCGGCTGATCTTTGATCAGGAATATGTGGTGCTACACAGCCTTGCTCGGCTGGTTGATGGGTCCAGCATCCCGCTGAAGTAACTCCACGTTGGAGGGGATCGGGTGGGTCGGAGATCAAATTGCTGATGATCTAGAAAGGGGTCCCTCTGGGGATGCTCCATCTATCCTACTGGGACTCTATTTGTGCCCCTCTCACGCACCTGTACCTGCAAAGACACTCGCAACTCGGAGACGAAGCTCTCCTCAAGTTATTAAGCAAAGGAAATGAGAGAAGTGTCAGGGAGATGGATTCGACTTCTGACGTGCATGAAGGAGGAAAATCCAGGCCTATTCTCACTCTGATATATGATATTTAGGGTGATTAGGATGCGTAGGAGGATGAACGATGAGCAGGTGAAGTTATCGATGCGGTTGGTTGTGAAAGATGGGTTCCGACATGGTGACTGGAGCAACGATGGTGAACGACAACGGTGATGGACAAAATCGAAAGAACGATAAAAAAATAAAAGGCAGAAAGCTACCTGATGATCGGAGATGTGAAGCGAAGAACGACGAAGTGGTCAGCGAGGTAATGGACTCACCGGGCTGCGGAAGGCCAAGGAGGCTAGTCGCGACGGAGGTCTTCGACCATGAAGCGGATCGATTTGATTCGACACCTCCAAGAAGGTTGGATAGGGTACTGTCACTATCCTACATGCTCTAGTGGAGGAAAGGAGGCACGAAGAGCGAGCTTGTGCACGATGATGGCCAAGGAGATGATTTATAGGGTGCTCCCAGGTCCCTATAAGAATCGAGAAGATTCATGTGAACCGAGGAGTATTCGATGCAGCCTAGGTATCCCCGAAGGTCACGGACAAGGTGAACAATTGGGCGCATGATTTGATGCAAAAGGTGGTGAGACCTGAGCTGGAGAATATGGAGAAATTAGATCCGGCGATGCTCCAATCGGGTCGGACTTGGAAGGCGGAAAGGTTGACCCGGTTCAACAGACCCGAGTTAACCAATAGGAAAATTCTACTTAAAAAAGAAAGAAAATTATATAAAAATAATAAATGATTTTAAAATAAAAAGTGGTAAAAATGAAAATGTTAGTTATTTTACAAACTAGTTATATATACAATACTATATATAGTATATATTAATATGTATAGGTACAATATATCTATATATTATATACATATGTTTTTATTTTATTACTTTACATAAATACATTAAATTTTACATTTTATCTATTTACAAAATAATATAAAGTGTATAAAAATATTTTTATATGATTTTATAGATTAATTATAGGTGTCAATGAATTAGGTATTTGTACAATATATATAGACAATGATGCTATTACACAATGAAGTATTGATTTTATTTTTTATTTGTCTTTTATAAATTTTATTTTAATTTTATATAATTATTCTAAATATTTAAAAGAGTTTAAAATACAATATATATACAATTTTCACACAAAATAAATAAATAAACAAATACCTAAATATGGGTGTAGGTACTGTACAATTGTGCATAATTTACTTTTGCAAATACTTTTATTACCTTGAATATTTTTATTTACAAGTTTTATTAAGGGAATAAATTATCTTGAGATCTTTTTATTGAAGAATAAAACAGGTCAATGATATATACATGATAAATAGGGGATGATATATATAATGAATAAATACATAATGAACAATGATAGCCATATGCATAGAATAAATATTAAATAATATTTACAAGATGTTTTGGATTTTATGAATATTAATAAATAAAGACCTTATCTCCCCCTACTTTATTCCTTATCGATCAGGTCAATACTTGACCTTCTCTCAGGGTTCGGGTCCATCTACATTTATTGCATAAATACATCCTTCTTTTTATTTTCTTTCCTTTTGTTTTCTTCTTTATTCTTTTATTTTGGATAAATAAGTGTTAATTACACAATATTAACAAATGCATGTGTGATGCTAATTTATTAGATTTAATATATATTTCCAGTTATTTTGCATAGGGATTTCAGCTAAAATAAAAGAATAAAGGATGTATACCATGGAAACTACAAACAAGCAGGACCTTAACCCTATTTATAAGATTTTTTGGAGCGCAGATGCTATTTTTAAAAACTAGAGAAATATACACAAAAGTTCTTAAATTAGCAGGGGTATATTTGCAATTAGAAATAAATACAGGGGGCTCCATGTAATAATGCAAAATCTTACAATTAATATTTGCAATTTATATAATAAACAATAATTAAAATAACTCGTATGGGTTTACATGCAATTTTTACAACAATACGTGCTAGTGCACGTGAACCAGTCAGGGCCTATTTTGCAATAATTAAAACATGCGAGGGGGAATGTGAAATTGTCCACTACCTTTAAAACATCTTAAAATATGTACATGGGTATTTAACAATTGAAAAAAGGCGAACGATGCCTAAGAAATTTACCCACTATACGTGGAGATGAGCGGTCCGGGGCTCTTCACGTCACGCTACTTGTCTCGATCCAACGACGTACGACGCGTACCGCTTCGCGTAATATGCAACAGCCTAGATTAGATTTGGGTCGGTCTTCTTGATCCTATGGTGGTTGGGCCCTCTAGAAGAACACCAAGAATTTCTAGGTATCCTTTCTTTGATCGACAAATCTGAGCAATTCAGAGCTCTGTTCCTTACACTGATGGATGCTTCGTCTTCCTGGCTTCCTTCCGCATCTGCAGATACCCACCACTAGGTTCCATATCTCCTTGATAGAGACCTGGGAGCGTTTCCATTCCAGGCTGCATGGAGGGTCTTTTGATCCTTGATTCGTTCCTCCAGGTGCTCCGTGGACCAGGGTTTTGTAGCAAAAGATCAGGTGGCTCGAGAGCCACCTCTCAGCCCAAAAATTGAAGCGTGACACCTCGTGGATGGTGGAGGTGGTTAAGCTCCGGCGAAGCGGAGGAGAAGGATCTCTAAGTGTCACTATTCGTGCATGGTCAAGAGGGGTTTTACGGGGGAAATGTGTGGAAGGTGCATGTGTTTGATAAGGAGGTGAAAGTGTGTCAGAACAGTGGTCGAATCATGATGAATCAGACCTGGAGCTCAAGCTCCACGTCAACAAAGATCTGGTGATTTACACTAATCCTACAAGATTAAACTACTAACTTATGTGAAGCAGAAATCTACGCTAGCTACTTACCTAATGACGCGAAGAAATGGGCTCAATCGGCCAGAATGGCCTAAAGCTAAATCTCGAAGCGACTCGTAGGAGGTAGGTGGATGCACCTCCTTCGTTTGCTCCACCACGCTGCAACCCACTAGCTGCACCTAGCTGTCACCCAGACAAAGCTTCATGGGCGATTTGAGGGGCTAGGAATGAATCAAGAGGGATCAAAAACTCAAAAGAAAGATATGGGGGTATTTTATAGACACACGTGATGGTAGGTGGAGATCATAGATTTGCGGTCGATTGAGTGCTCTTCTAGGTGATCTAGAGTGTTAGCGAGATGGAGGGAGATATGGAGCACGGTATTGAAGAAGGAATTGAGGAGATCCAAGGCATGGACTGCACTCCAAAATTCGGAGAAGATGATAGGGCCAGTGGCTCTGACAAGAGTCATAGGGGGTTAGGGTACAATTGACCTAGGTCAACAAATACTCACACCTGGTTGGTCCACGTGGACCAACCAGGAAATTCCAAGGAAAAAATATCTTGGAAAATGAATATAAAAAAGTATAGAGTTTAATTTAATTTTTATTAAAATATAAAAATATTTCTAATTTTATATAGTATTTATTCCCTATTTTTATTTATTTTTTGAGGTATTTTTTATATGCTACTTTTTACATGTATAAATATAGATATATTCATCTATATTTTATGTATTTTATTTTTATTTTTTTTTGGATTTTATTATTTTATACACATATTTTATATATCTATAACTTATTTAAATAAACATAAATATATATTTTTCATTGTATTTTTCTGATGTTATTTACACACTTAAATACATATAGGTATATAATATATATGTATGAGTATAGGTATTTAATCTATGTATTTTGTATACTTATTTTATTTTTGAGTTTTCTTTGTGGTTTATTCTATTTTAAATATGTACACATATGATAAATAATTACAAATTATAAAAACATAAAATTTTAAAAATAATAAATAATAAATAAAATGAATATTTTATTCAAATAAACTATATAATAGGGTCTAAACCCAACTTTCACACCTTAGCTCCAAAAATTATGTGAAACCACCTTCATTAAATAGCTTATTAAAAGTTATATACAATTGAAATGGTTTTAATAATTTGTGTTTTTATACATGAGATGTGGGTATGGGAAGTTTGGGTTTTGGCTTTTTATTTAGAGTATAAAAAGTACGCTGTATATTATTTTTGTGTAAACTCAATTCTATATTTTTCTCTATATTATTATCTACAAGTTTAATGTACAAAGTTTATTGATTTTATGAATAAATATTAAAGAATAAAAGAGGTCCCAAAAGGTAATTACTGACCTACTTTTGTAGGGTTTTCCGATTGTATTTACTATATAATTAGCTGCCTTATCTCCTCCTACTTTATTCCTTATCGACTAAGTCATCATGATGACCGAGTCTTGGGGGCTAGGGTCACTCAACACCTAAGGTGTCTCATTTCTTTTTCTTTTCTTTTCTTTATTCTTTTAATGTGGCGATAAATGTAGTATTTATACAACATTTTATACAGTATTTTTTTACAAATTATAGAGTATTTATTTTGCAAATTAATGTTATATACATGCATTTAGTTAGGGTTTGAAGGCCAAAATCAAAGAATAAAGGTGATGAAATGACGACTCATCACCCCTCATACTTGCCTTTGCTAGTCTTTAGCAAACACTTATGCCTATAAGTGCAGAAAAAAATAAAGAAAAGAAAAGGAAATAACTTGAAATAATTTTTGACTTATAAACTTATCTTAATAAAGTCAAAGTTTGGAGCTCATGGATTGACTTTGGATTAATAATGTGTTCGGAACCTCATAGAAGTCCAGAAGTGTGCCATAACAACCCCTCGATTCCATAATCCTATTGTCCAGTCTAGTTCACAGCCAGGTCAGAACCATCCTCTTAGTCGCATACTCTTGCTACCTTAAAGTGATTCAACCATGTGTGTGAAATTATTCAGCTCTCCCCCGACAAAATTGTTGAACTACCAAGGCGTTTGCTCTTCTAGTAACTCCTCCTCGTGGAGACATATATTCCCTTCTAAGGTCAGGTGCTCCCGGTCTTTACAACCGAATGGGGGAAGAAGTTAGAAGAATGTGAAGAGAAGTGGGAATTGACCTGTGTAGTCTTCATTCTCTTGTGAAGTCGGTTAGTGTAACCGATTTTTCACCAAGAAGCAAGCTTTTTCTTAAGCTCAAAATTTTGTGGAATTTTTGGTTGCAGGCTTCTTTGGATATTTTCTTTGACTTTGTATAGCTTCTGCATTCTTGTTTATGCCCTGATGGATATAACATCTTTTGTTCCACCCATTTTTTTGGGATCTTAGAGAAGGTTGCGCCAGTAGACCATTCCTTATCCAAAGCATTGTTTCAATCCATCATCAATCTTTAGATATCATTGTTAACAAAAGAAGTGGGTTAGAGTACCGGTGTCAGCAATCCCCAAGAGTTCCTGAGCCACCCTTGATGAAGCGGTCTTGCATCGTCCTGACTTTGACTCCAAGATTTTTCAACTGTCCATCTGAGTTGAGCTAAGTGCTGGGTGTGAGGTTTCCAGTCAGGTCACATTCTAAAGAGTCTTATGGATGATATGAAGGGCTCTATTTAGGTACATTGAATTGACACATGAAGATAATCTTATGGAATCTAAAGAATTAAGTAAAGGTGACCTGAAATGTCTCCTCTTCCAATACTCAACGAGTTCCTCTGAAATTAAGAGTATTAAGGTCTATTCCAAGCTCTAATTTTTAGACTTTATTCGTACTTGTTCAATTGTCTAAGTTATTCCGAAGAATGTGAATTCTTTATATAATGCAAGTAAATATTTCCAGTAGTAATTTTTTATTTTGAACTTTTTATGGATTTTTTGATTTTTTTTTCAAATTTTTATTTAGTTTTTAAAAAAGGTTTTACAAATGTTTTTGAGATTTTTTAATTTTGTGAATTTTCAGGGATTTTCAAACAATTTTTTGGGAAAACAATAGGTACATATATTTACACGGGAGTGCATCTTCTTATTTACGAGGATTGGGATTTAAGAATTCACATGATGTATTTACAAGTTAGTATGTCAGGTTTGTAGAAGATTTTTATTTGCTTGAATTGTGTACACAGTTCTCAAAATAATTTAAAAAGATTTTTGTAAATATTTTGAAAACTTTATTTGCAAACTAGTTTTAACAAATAATTTTTGCAAACTTTTTACATAATTTGAAAATCATTTTGTAAAAAGTTTTCAAATAGTATATATATATAGATTTTCAACTATTTTTGCAACCATTTTTCAAACCATTTGAAAATAGATTTTCAAAACATTTTATTTCACACAAAGAAAAGAAATTTTTATAAACAAACATTTTTTACAAAGGTTGAAAACCTTTTAAAAATTATTTTTCAAAAAGTTTTCAAAAATTTTTTCAAAAAGATTTTCAAAGCATTTTTCAAACATTTTGCAAAACATTTTTGCATGATTTATTAATCGATATATACAAAGAATTTTAATGAGTTTTATACAAGTATTTTCTTTATACTTATTTAAATGATTTTTAGCCATACTTATTGAAAATACGAATGTACAACTTATGGCTAAAATATATACGGAGTATATATTGACCCCCCATATACTTAGCTTGAGCTATGTCCTCATAGATCGAAGAGAAAAGGAAGACATAACTCGTACTAGATATAGAAAAGTCTATACCACAATGACTCAATAAAGAAGTCAACCATCCCCCTATACTTAGGATCAATTAATCTTAAGTATAACAGACTGTATTCTACATGCTGGGAGGGTCGAGGGTGGGATCAAATAAATGAATCATCGGCTCAGCCTGTCTCCCCCTATACTTAGGGTAAAATATCACTATGTATAGACAAATTATCAAGAGTTGAGTTGACAGGCAAGGGATCGAAGAATGAATAACCCGAGGGCTCTCACACCCCCCATACTTAGGATGAAGCATGTCCTAAGTATAACACAGATGAATGGGGTGAGGTAAACACAGAAGAAAAAATTTTAAGAATGCAAACAAAAGGAAGAAAAGAATAAAAAGATTAACTAATAAAAATGTTTTTGATGGCCTTGTCAGATTATGTTGATGATGCAACATGAATTTCTTCATTGCAGACCACCTACACTGAATCAACTATAGGCAGAAATGTATCAAGCTCAAGATAGGGTTTCAATAACAGCCTGTTGATCACAAATGGTTGTGCGTCAGCTGACAGTCCAGATATCATGATGCTTCCATTTTCAAGCACATGTCTCACTATGAAAGGCCTTATCCATTTGCTTTTCAACTTCCCTAGGAATAGCTTGAAATTTGTATCAAACAACCAAACCTTTTGACCTGGTTCGAAAGTCTTGCAGCGGATGTGCTAGGCGTGCCACTTCTTGACCTTCTCCTTGTACATTAGGTTGTTGTGCATACTCACGGAATTCTAGAAGTCGATTCAGATCCAGCTTTCTATTATTTTTGACCTTCTTGGAATCCAAATTTTAGACATTAATTGCCCAAAAATATTTGTGAATGAGTTCTATGGGCAGATGGCATGGCTTGCTGTACACTAGGCTGTAGGGAGACATTCCTAGAGGTGACTTGTAGGCAGTCGGATAGGCCCAAAGAAAGAAATCAAGATATTGTGATCAATTCTTCATGTCGAGACGTACAAGCTTCTGGAAAAATGTCTTTATCTCCCTGTTCAAACATTCATCATGGCCATTGGATTGTGGGTGGTAGGGAGAGGCGACACGATGCTCGACGCAGAATTCCCGTGTACCTCTCTATTGATGAAATGGCTTCTCCCATCTGACATAAGAATTTTGGGAATCCAGAACTATGCAATGATGTTTTCCTTTAGGAACTGATAGATGGTGCGACTGTTGGTATCTTAGGTTGGAATAGCCTCCACCCAACGGCTCACATAATCGACAACAATCAGAATATACTCAAAACCTGACTGTTGGGGAACAAGCCCATGAAGTCAATGCTCTACGCGTCAAACACATCTGAAATATTAATGTACTTTTGGGGTATTGTGTCTCTCATTCCAACAATACCACCCAGTCTCTGACAGTTAGTGCAATGCTTAAAAAAGTCTTCCACGTCTTTGAATATAGTCAGCCACCAAAGGTCGCATTATAGAACTTTTGCTGCCATTCTTCTCCAAGAGTGATGTAATCCCGATTATTTGGAATGACAATGCTCGAGGACACTCTGGACTTCCTCACGAGGAATGCACCTCCTCCATATGAAATATGCCCCCTCACAAAAGAGATAAGGATCCTCCCACTGATAGAAATGAATATGCGACATGAATTGTCGACTTTCAACCTCGATCAATCTTGTGGAGTTTTATTGGATACAAGATAATTCACAATATCGACGAACCATGGAAGCGAGGTAACTGACAAGATTGCTTCATCTGGGAAAGTATCCATGCTTGGCAATAAGCTCTGCCCAAGAGTATCCGGCTTTGGTAATCTTGACAAATGATCTACCACTGTATTTTTAACTCCAGGTTTATCACAGATTTCAAGATCAAATTCCTGGAGCAGAAGGATCCATCTGATAAGTCTGGGTTTGGCATCATTCTTGGCATGCAAGTACTTGATGGAAGAGCGATCTATATACACTATTACATTGGATCCAAGCAGGTGGGATCTGAATTTCTCTAGGGCGAAGACAACTGCTAGCAGCTCTTTTTCAGTGACGGTGTAGTTTCTTTAAGCTTCATCTAGAGTCCTGACATCATAGTGAATTGCAAATGGTAGATTGTCTCTTGGTAGTCCTAGAACCACTCCAATAGCGTTGTATGATGCATTAGTCATGATCTCAAAAGGGAGAGACCAATCTAGCAGTTGAAGGACATGGGCCTATGTGATTAGTTCTTTCAGCCGATTGAATGCTTGGAGGAATCTGTTATCAACAATAAATCTGCCTCCTTGCCCGGAAGCTCAATCAGTGGTCGAGCAATTTTACAGAAGTCTTTGATGAATTGTCTGTAGAAACTGACGTGCCCTAGGAATGATCTGACTTGCTTCAGATTTGTAAGTGGCTCAAGTTTGGAAATTATGTCCACCTTCGCAAGATCTACCTCCATGCCACGTTTTGAGATGACATGACCTAGCATAATACCCTTTGTCACCATAAAATGGCTCTTCTCCATGAGAGCACAAGGTTCACTTCACAACATCTATTCAAGACTCGGTCTAGATAAGATAGGCACAGATCGAAACAGTCTCCGTAGATCAAGAAGTCATCCATGAAAACCTCAAGAAAACTTCCAACCATATCTGCGAATATGACCAACATGCATCGTTGAAATGCCACAAGAGCATTACATAGATTGAACAACTTTCTGCGGAAGCGTAGGTCCCAAATGAATAGGTGAAGGTTGTTTTCTCTTGATCCTCAAGAGCTATAACAACTTGATTGTAACCAGAGTATCTGTCCAAGAAACAGAAATACTCCTTTGCAGCCAATCGCTCAATGATCTAGTTGATGAAGGGGAGCGGGAAATGGTCCTTCTTGTTGCTAGATTCAGGCATCTATAGTCCACAAAGATGCGCCAAGATGTTGGTATTCTGGTTGCGATCTCCTCTCCTTTGCCATTCTTGATCATGGTGATCCCTGACTTATTTGGTACAACATGCAAGGGGTTCACCCATTTTGAGTCGGAGATGGGATATATGAATCTCGTATCACACCATTTCGTGATCTCGTTCATTACAACCTCCTAGAGGTTTGGATTTAATCTTCGTTGGAACTCTCGGATGGATTGTTGTCTTCTTTATGATATATATGTGATGCGAGCATAGTAAGGGGTCAATCCCATGGAGATCTGAAAGTTTTCATCCTAATGCCTTGCGATTTCTTTCTAGAATCTCAAGCAGATGAGATTCTTGCTCCTCTGTCAGTTGTGAATTAATAATCACAGGAAAAATGTTTTGTGCACCTGCAAGGAGGGCACATTTCATATTTGTTGAAAGTGGCTTGAGCTCAGGCGGGGTCTGATTCTGCTCGATGGTAACTTCAGCTACTGTGCAGGGCGAAGGTGTCGGATCTTCCAACTGTAGTGTGTTCAATATTGGCATTGTGTGCTCTGCATTCAGTGCTGCACAGAATTCTTCTATCACATAATCTTGTTCACAAAAGTCTTCAATAATTTCTTCTTGCTCAGCCAAGGACAGGTGGCCATAGATACATTTGTCAGGCAACTCAGCAATAATCTCATAATCGAGGATATCTGGGAACTCGACTGTGCTATCCACTAGTTCTCCTATGGAGAGGAACTCATGGGTTTCAGTATCATCCATAAACAGATTATCACATATTTCAGAAAGAAAGTCACAGTCTTCTGTTCGCTGCTCGATCGGCTTACTTTCGTCTGATGCATGCTTTGATGGTTTCTGTACTTGGATCGTCTCAATGGGTACCTTGCCATTGTTCAAGTGAAAGGTAATCTTCCTGTTGCCATAGTTCACCACTACTTTGGCTGTTCAAAGGAACGACCGTGCAAGGATTATCGGAGTATGCATAAGAGGAGTTGAGATGTCCATGTCTAATATGATGAAGTCTGCAGGGAACTGCATTCCATGAATGGTGACGATGACATCCTCTAGAATTACTTTGGGTCGCTTGAAGGATGTGTCTACGAATTGTAGAGTCATTCTTGTAGACTTGAGCGGTCCCAAACCAAATTCTTTGATTAATGAAGTGGGTATTAGGTTGATTGAGGATCTACTATCAAGCAGAGTTCGGTCAAACTCCTGATCGAACATCCGTCATCTAACTAGAGGAGCTCCCATATCCTTATTCTTGGTTGGGAGATTACTAATTGCGTTCACTTTAGCTGCAATCAGAATATGCTTCACGTTTCTTTCTCTGGATAGGTATGTCTATAAATAATTATTAATCAAAGATTATAGGTTTTAAAATATAATATTATTTATTATTATTTTTAATTAATATTTAAGTAATAATATTTTTTAATTTTAAATAATTATTAAAATATTTATAAAAATGAATAATATAATAACTTGTATATATTAATATATAGAGATATATAATACACCATGGGATAATATACTTACAAATATAAGTAAAAATAGTCAAAAATATCAAAATAAAATGTTTTTGTGTTTTTTCTAGTTTTCACTATTTTTATGAATTTTGGGGAATTTTCTAATTTTTATATATTTTTAAAGTAAAAAATATCCCAAAACATGGATTGAATAAATAAACCGAATTGTTTTGAATATAAAAATAATAAAATATAACAAAAATTCTTCAAATCAATTTTAACGGATAGACAAGAATATAAAGAAAATTAAGAAATAAAATAAATAATTTTGGGATTTGGGGATTTTTTACTTTTTTACTAGATTTTGGATATTTTTAGTATTTTTTATCTTTTCTCTTTCTATTTTTAGGGATTTCAGTCTGGAGTTAGAAATAAATACAATAATATATATTGGGATTTTTTCAAATATATTTGCAATTAAAAATAACACAGAGGCTATTTGCAAATAACCCAAAAGTTTACAACTAATATCCACAGTTTATATACTAAACAAATAACCCACAAGGTTTTACGTGAAATTTTTACAACAACACGTACTAGTGCACGTGAGCCAGTCAGGGACTATTTTGTAATAGTTAAAACATGCGAGGGGGAACATGCAAATAGTCCACTACTTTTAAAGCAAATAAAATATTTATAGGGGTATTTAGCTATTACAAAAGGCAGAGGATGCCTAAAAAATTTACCCACTATGTGCAAAGATGAGCAATCCAGGACGCGCCACATCATGGCACTTATCTCGATCCAATGACGGATGGCGCGTACTGCTTCGCGTAATATGCAGCGCCCTAGATTAGATCTAAGCCGATCTTCTTGATCTTACGATGGTTGGGCCCTCTGGAAGAACACCACGAACAACAAGGTGTCCTTGCTTCGTTCGACAAATCTGGGCGATTCAGAGTGCCGTTCCTCACGCTAATGGATGCTTCATCTTCCTGGTGTCCTTCGGCATCTACAAATACCCACCACTAGGTTCCATATCTCTTCGATCGGGACCTGGGAGCATTTCTGTTCCAGGCTGCCTGGAGGGTCTTTTAATCCTCGATTCATGCCTCCAGGTGCTCCGTGGCCCAGGGTTCTTGCAGTAAAAGATCCAGTGGCTCGAGAGCCACCTCTCGACCGAAAAATTTAAGGCATGATACTTCGTGGATGGTGGAGGCGGTTGAGCTCCAGTAAAGTGGAGGAGAAGGAGCTCGAAGTGTCTCGATTCGTGTAGGATCGACGGGGATTTTGCGTGTGAAATGCATAGAAGGCGTAGGGGTATGATAAGGAGGTGAAAGTGTGTCAGAATAGTGGTCGAATCACGATGAATCAGACATGGAGCTCAAGATCCAGGTCAACAAAGATATGGGGATTTACGCTAATCCTACGGGATTAAACTACTAACTAAAGGCGAAATGGAAATCTATACTAGCTACTTACCTAATGACAGGAAGAAACGGGCTCAATCGACTTGAATGGTCGAGGGCTGAACCTCGATGATGAATTGCCAAAGATGGGTGGATGCACCTCCTCCTTCACTCCTCCACTCTGCAACCCACCAACTGCACCTAGTTGTCACCCAAGCGAAGATTTAGGGGCGATTTTAGGGGCTAAGAACGAATCAAGAGGGATCAAAAACTCAACAGACGATCTGGGGGGTATTTTATAGATAGGCATGGTGGTAGGTGGAGATCACGGGTTTGCGGTCAATTGAGTGCTCGTGCAGGTGATCTATAGTGTTAACGGGATTGAGGGAGATATGGAGCGTAATTTGATGAAGGAATTGAGGCGATCCAAGGCATGGATTGCACTCCAAAATTCTGTGAAGATGGCAGGGTAGGTGGCTCTAACAAGAGTCAACGAAGGTTAGGGTACAATTGACCTAATTCAACAAATACTCGCACCTGGTTGGTCCACGTGGACCAACCAGGAAATTCCAAGACAAAAATATCTTGAAAAATAAATATAAAATAATATATGATTTAATTAAATTTTTTTAGTTAAAACACAAAAATATTCATTATTTTATTTAGTATTTATTAAATATTTTTATTTATTTTTTGAGGTATTTTATTATATGTTACTTTTTACAAGTACAAATATATGTATATTCATCTATATTTTATGTATTTTATTTTTATTTAGTGTTTTATATTTTATTATTTTATACAAATTTTTTATATTTATAACTTATTTAAATATACATAAATATATTTTTGATTATATTTTTCTGATGTTATTTGCACACTTAAATAAATATACCTATATAATATATATGTATAAGTATAGGTAATTCATCTATGTATTTTGTATGCTTATTTTTTTATATATTTTCCTTGTAGTTTTATTCTATTTTAAATATTTAAATATATTATAAATAATATTTGCAAAATTATAAAAATATAAAATTATGAAAATAATAAAGAATAAATAAAATGAATATTTTATTCGGGTAAACTATACAATAGGGGTCCAAATCTTAACTTTCATATCTTAATTCCAAATTAAGTGAAACCACCTTTATTAAATATCTTATTAAAAGTTATATACAATTAAGTGTGACTTTAATACATTTTGAGTTTTTATCGAGGAGATATGGAACTGGGAAGTTTGGGTCCTTGATTTTTATTTAGAGTATTAAAAGTACACTGTATATTATTTTTGTGTAAATTCAATTTTGTATTTTTCTATATATTATTATCTACAAATTTCATGGACAAAGTTTATTGATTTGATGAATATATAATAAACAATAAAATAGGTCCTAAAAGGTAATTATTTGCCTGTTTTTGTAGGGTTTTCCGACTGTATTTACTGTACAATTCACTGCCCTATCTCCCCCTACTTTATTCCTTGTCGACTAAGTCACATTGTATATTATTTTTGTGTAAATTAAATTTTGTATTTTTCTATATATTATTATCTACAACTTTCATGTACAAAGTTTATTGATTTGATGAGTATATAATAAATAATAAAATAGGTCCCAAAAGGTAATTATTTGTCTATTTTTGTAGGGTTTTCCGACTGTATTTACTGTACAATTCGCGGCCCTATCTTCCCCCTACTTTATTCCTTGTCGACTAAGTCATCATGATGACTGAGTCATGAGGGCTAGGGTCACTCAACACCTATTGTTTCTCATTTCTTTCTTTTCTTTTCTTTATTCTTTTATTGTGGCAATAAATGTAGTATTTATACAATATTTTCTAGAATATTTTGTACAACTTATAGAGTATTTATTTTGGCAAATTAATGCTATATAAGTGCATTTAGTTGGGTTTGAAGGCCAAAATTAAAGAATAAAGGTGATGAAATGAGGATTCATCACCCCCTCATACTTGCCTTTGCTAGTCCCTAACAAACTCTTTTTCCTATATGTAAAAAGAAAATAAAGAAAAGAAAAAGAAATAACTTGGAATAATTTTCGATTTATAAACTTGTCTTAATAAAGTCAAAGTTTGGAGCTCAGAGAAGGCCTTTGGATTGATGGTGTGTTCGGAACCTCACATAAGTCCGGAAGTGTGATATAACAACCCCTAGGTTCCTTACTCCTATTATCCAGTCCAATTCATTGCTAGGTCAGAACATCCTCTCAGTCGCATACTCTTGCTACCTTGAAGTGATAGAACCATGTGTGTGAAATTGTTCAGCTCTTCCCAGACAAAATCATTGAACTATTAAGGTGTTTGCTCTTCTTGTAACTCATCCTCATGGAGACATATATTCCCTTTTAAGGTCATGTGCTCTCGATATTAGCAGCTGAATGGGGGAAGAAGTTAGAAGAATGTGAAGAGAAGTGTGAATGGACCAGTGTAGTCTTCATTCCCTTGTGAAGTTGGTCAGTGTAACCGATTCTTCACCAAGAAGCAGGATTTTTGAAGCTCAAAATTTTGTGGATTTTGAGGGGCAGGCTTCTTTGGATATTTTCTTTGACTTTGCATACCTTCTGCATTTTTGTTTATGCCTCAGTGGATATAACATCTTTCGTTCCACCTATTTTTTTTGGGGTCTTAGAGAAGGTTGCGTCGGTAGACCATTCCTTATCCAAAGCCTTGTTTCAATCCATCTTCAGTCTTTAGATATCATTGTTACCAAAAGAAGTGGTTAGAGTACCTGTGTTGGCAATCCCCAAGAATGGTTCCTGAGCCACCCTTGACGAAGCGGCCTTGTATCGTCCCAACTTAGACTCCAAGATTTTTCAACAGTCATCAGAGTTGAGCTAAGTGATGGATGCGAGGTTTCCAGTCAAGTCATTGTTTTAAGAGTTTTATGGATGATATGAAGGGTTCTATTTAGGCACATTGAAATGACTCGTGAACATAATCTTATGGAATCTAAAGAATTAGGTAAGGGTGACCTGAAATGTCTCCACTTCTAGTCCTTAATGGGTTCCTTTGAAATTAAGTGTATTAAGGTCTGTTACAAGCTCCAAATCTTAACACTTTATTTGGACTTGTTCAATTATCTAAGTTATTCTGAAGAATGCGAATGCTATGTATAATGCAAGTAAATATTTTTCTACAGCTATTTTCTGATTTTGAAATTTTCATTCATTTTTTGAAAAAGTTTTGAAATTTTTTATGCAATTTTGAAAAAGGTTTTACAATTTTTTTGAGTTTTCTAAATTTTATGAATTTTTAAGGATTTTTTAAAACAAAATTTTTTATGAAAAGCAATAGGTCAGATATTTACACGGGAGTGCATCTTCTTATTTACAAGGATTAGGATTTTAGAATTTACAGGATGCATTTACAAGTTAGTGTGTTAGGTTTGTAAAAGATTTTTATTTTCTTGATTTGTGTAATTAGTTATCAAAAGAATTTGAAAGTTTTTTGCAAACATTTTGAAAACTTTATTTGGCAAACTAGTTCTGACAAATAATTTTTGCAAACTTTTTACAAAATTTTTAAATTATTTGGAAATGATTTCTCAAACAATATATATATATATATATATAGATTTTCAACTATTTTTAAAATCACTTTTCAAAACATTTGCAAATAAATTTTAAAAATATGTAGATATTTTGCATCTAAAACCCTACAGTTTCTATTATTTGCTTATTAGTCCATGCTACGTCACCTCACGTGCAGTCCCACGTGAGGGTTTTTGTTGGTAATTTTCATATATCTTGTGATTTCTTTAGACTTGTTTGGAAATATTGAAACTATTTTTGGAAGTTGAAATTTAGTCCCTACCAGTTTATATCAAAGTTTTATTTTATTGGGAAAATTGCTTGGATGCCCCTAGATCTTTGGTTATTTGTATATATGCCCCTATCGGGCATTTATTTATTGTGAAATTAATTGGAAAAATTTGTGATTGAGTCCTTTACTTTTCTTATTTGTTGAAAATGCATGCTTAAGGTTTCAAAAAATGTAAAATAATCCCTGTGCGTTGTACTTAATTGTCTCCTTTCATTTTTATTGTATTAATTTCCTAATTAATTCCAAAAATCTTAAGAAAATTAGTTTAAATACCTTATATGTTATTATATCACATATATTTTTGCTAAGGTGTTTATTATTATATTCCGAATTAAAAAGTGCAAAACTAGCTATCTTTTACTGTTTTAACTTTGAAAAATAATAAAAATTAAAATATTCCTTTCAAAATTATAAAAAATTGGTTATATGTATTTTACTAGCTTTGTCACATATCTAAAATTCAGAAAAAATACAAAACAAAAAACTTAAAATTTGCAAAATATAGAAAACCTTAGAAAATCATAAAAAATTGTAGAAAAATCAGGAAAATATGTTATAAAGCTTTAATTTTTCTTGTTTTACTCTCTTTATAGGAAAAATCATTTCAGACCCTTTTTGGTTTGATATGCATTCTTTAGGCCTATTTGAAGTTCCTATATTTTTTGTTTATCTCATTTTATGCATTTTGATTTTGAAAAATCCATAAAAAGCTTTAAAATATCATAAAAATATTGTTAATAGAGAAAATATAAAAAATTCAAAAATACTTTATTTGGTTAATTTTGACTTTATTTGGTATATTTGAAAAATCCAAAAATATTCTCCTTTATATCTCTTTACATATCTCTCACATATTTCTATATTATTATTATATATTTGTTATTATATATTATTAATTAAATACTTATATGCAAAATTAAAATCTATAAAAATAAAAATACATAAAAAAAAGAAAATTAACTTAAACCCACAAAACACATAAGAACCTAATTTTTCTGCGAAACCAACATTTTTGTTCTTGATTCCTTGAATTGGGTTTCATTTATGTAGTTTATCCCTATTTGCTCTCGTAGAAGACACTCTACCTGCTTTCCCATACACATTTCATGTAGAGTAAAATAAATTTCATAACTCACACACTTGCATGATCTTCTTATACATACACATCCGTGGGTTTTGATCATAGATTGAACTGAGATGAGTGGTTTGGAATCCGAGTACTGCGAGAGGCACCGATACAACGATTGCTAGAATTGACTTGTCGGAAACCACATGCCCTACAAGACCAGGAATTAGGATCTCCATCATTCAATTAATCTTGACGTTTCAATTAATCATGCTTACACATATATTATCCCTCTATCTCACATCTACATGGTATATGAGGATGTATATGTACATGGAGATACACATATACACAATAAATAGTTTTAAAATAAACTAATCCTAATTGACAAGTAGCTAATGTAATCCAAGTCATGTATAACATTATTCATATTCTATACTATCGTTGTCCAAGTCATGTCATCATTGTTGGACATGCGAACCCACGACGAGCCATTATGCAATGAATGTTATTGCAAATATCATTCCTTGATATGAAATGAAGAATATTTAATTTGCATAATAGGTCCCATAGTACAATAGGGTTATGTACCATGGCCATCTTAATGATCAAACTGATGTTGATTCAATAATTGAATCATAGAGGCTGGTGCTTGGATGAATATCTAGAGAGTTAGATTGAAGACTCATCAAGCACCGCCAAATGATTATTAAGAGATGATCTCCGGCCTCAAAAGGAGATGCCAATCCTCTCTGAAGGCTGATATCTAACTGACCTCTTGATGCAGGTCCTCTGCATAAGAATAGATATTACGAGGTGTTAGATAAGTTAGGTCAAAGAGTCGACTTAACGAGATCGAGATAACCAAAGTCCTATGTCGTATTCTGTCACGATATAGGCATGCATCCTCTGACCGGAGACAGATGTGTTACTATATGCCTGAGTATGTACATTTGGTAGATCAATAGGATGATGACCTGACCAAGGTCTATACACTGATGCGCTGGTGTGCATGCAAGGGCATATGAGTAATACGATCTCTTAAAGGGATCATACACGTTCATTTACTGAATTGGAAGACACGAGCTCACTCATGAGATATTGGGAAGAATCAAATTCCGTGCACGGTCGTCTCGCTTTAGAAGCTTGACTGAATTTGTAGGTTTGATATATACTTTTCAAAAGTATATGATTAACACCTGGGTATGATATATGCTTTTGGAAAGTATATGGTCGATACCAACTCCCAATAGTCAAATGAGAAACCTAATTATAAATCCCTAAAGTAGATAGTGTAAAATTGAGTTAATACTTTGGGTTTTACTATGGGTCTTCTAGTATGCAAGATGTATTGGTATTAGGAATACCTGAGGGTGATGTGATCATAAATGACTGTATAACCATGATGCTTCCATTTCGAGGGAGTGATGAAACATATCTGGATTTTAGTGACTCCTCTAATAGAGAAGTAATCGGGTCTTAGTCTAAATATTGGACGTTGATCTAAATGTGATTTAGATGTAATGAGAATATTAGTTTTGCAGTCTTGATTTAATCGAGCATCTATGAGAGGTCTGTAAGATCTGGATTTGAGATGTGATCTCAATATCCAAGTCACTATACGTGGAACAATACAATCACCCTGTCCTTATCTCCAAGTATCCACGGAGAAAGCACATTAGTCTTTAAAGAGTTCAAGAATAATTTCATTGTTGATATATGTATCCGAGTATTGAGAAAATTGATAATTAAATGTGATTTAAGTATCATTAATAATATGAATTTGATTAATAATATAAGGAGAGTTATCTAAGATAATTAAATGTGATTTAATAATCATTGATATGAATAATATGGATAGCACTATCCATATTAATCATATATATTATGAATGTGATTTATAATATATTAGAGAGAGAGAGAGCCTATTCTGACTTATATTTGTTGATTAATTATTGACGTGAATTTAATTCACACTAAATAATTAATGGAAAATATAATTTACATTTTATTTTGGGATGTGAATGCGATTCACATTTTTCCAATGACATGATTACAATATTCATAAGATAATTATGAATCATTTTGTGAAAAAATTTGCATCAAGTGTTGTTGTAAATCTTGGAGATATCATGAGATAATGAGATCTCATGAGATATTGAGGAGATAGACCCATTCCATCTCAAAAGGATGCCCGACCCCATCTTTTTAGGGGGCGTGGTCAATCTTCTCATTATCTCCAAGATTATTTAATTGATTTGATATTAATTTAAATTGATTTAACAATATATATTAATTTGAATTAAATTAATTGTTATTGTATTTTTACAACAATATCATGGCATTTGAAAGAAATACAAATCAATCTCAACCATTGATTTTGTGTTGTCCATGGATTGAGATCCACGGATTCCAAAACACTATGTAGGAAAAGGCACCCCTTGCTCTTCCATATACATCAAATAATGCTCTCTCCCTCTCTCTCTACACACCAAGACACACACACACACACACACACACACACACACACACACTCATTGTGGTTGTCCACCATGGAGCCATTAAGAGAGTCGCCATCGCTGCAGCATCGTTGTTATGCTACCGAAGTATTTGCTAGTGGATCTCCGTCTCCTTAAATGCACCTCGCTCGTGAAGAATACATTGGATCTCATGTGACGAGATCAGGAGATTCACTTCTTGGATCATCAACATGGATTGCGAGGAGCATGCGTCTCATCAATGCACTTGCAAGCGTCTCCTCCGTTGGATCGGACTTGAGACAGGAGGTCTCTACGTTTAGAGACTCGATCGCAACCATGCTTCAAGAGTTAAACCTAATACTTGTTTGTGGTTTAGATGAAATAATCCGAGAAGTGTTCTTAGATCATGTGGTTTCATTGTTGAAATTTTTTAAACTCCGCTACCTCGAGCAACTAGTGCGACTAGTCGCTCCCGATTGCATACGATACGATCCTCACACTTCTACAACATGCTTAAGGATCTTCCCAATCCAGTGGTATCACAACCTTAGATCGAAGGTTTTGGATGCGATCCATAAACTTAGGAAGACTTGTGCTCATTAGGGTTTGTGAAAATATTATCGTATTTCATTTCGCAGTCCTATTTTATGAATAGTTTCAGCCCTGTTTAAAGTGTTTAAATATGAAATTATCATTGAATAATGTTCCTCATTAATTAAACAAATCGTGGGATTTGAGTTTGCGTGATTTGGAATCTGATTGCTCAAGATATAATCTTTTTAATGAACATATATCCACTGTTTCGGGGATGACAAATCATGACGTAATTAAAGAGTTAGTTACTGTTTCGAAACATCTATAAATGCATTCTAATCACTTATGTTCTTCTATAAATCAAATCAGCAAAATTTAAAAACTTCTTTTGCTTGATTTGTATTTAAATTGATCGAGATATGCTAATTTTAGTAAGTAGGGGTCACTGTTGGAAATTACATACTTGATCATGAACCTTGTGATTATCATTCAATTAAAATTAATGGAAATTAATGGTTAATTTAATGAGATAATTATTGATACATATTTGTGAAATATTTAAAGACGATAATTATTTCCTTGAATTACATTGACCGTAACCAAATTTGATTAGATATGATCGAGATCACAATTGATTACATGAACCTTCCAACAAACATTAAAGCTTGAATCTGATTGGGAAATTGTTTATCAAATTTCCTTATAATGAAAATTGAAATGGTTTTGATTATTATATGGTATAATTTCGGTTGAAAAACGATTATCATCTCAAGTACAAAGTGATCAATTTGGCATTATCCTTTCTCGAGATGGATATGGTGTCTAGTCGGGGAGCATTGGGGTAGCATGTTGCTCCGTGAGCAGTCTGTCCCACTCCCGTCAGTACTGGCCATGACAACGGGTAGGGAAGGGATGATGCTTGAGAGATCATGATGTATTTTTCTAATTATTAAAATTCGAAATAATACGTATTTTGAGATTATACCATCCTTCAAGTAATAATTAAAAATTGTTTGTTGGATATTAATTGGATCGATTTAATGTGATTATATTAATTGGAATCCAATTAAAATTAAAAGACTCTGTTATGAATAGAGTTGTTATTTCCCTTGGAAGAATTAATTATGTGAATATGATTCATAATATTAATTAGAATCTGAACATGATATGGAGTATCACATAAGTGACATCCATGGTCTCCCGTCAAAGCAAAGGGTTCCGTCGCTAGAGATTGTATGTAGGAGACGCATGTCTGAAGTGACAGCTCCTGCATACAAGCACATATGGATCGGGTTCTTTGCTTCTCAAAAGAGTAAGACCATATACGTAGTGACCCCAATATCGGGTTCTCATATTATTGGGGTGATATTGGATTGCGTATAGTGAGTTTTAAGCATGTTGACGGTTGGTTCAATTAATGACGGGTCAACATCACCATAGGGGTGGTGGGCCCGGGTGTTAAAGACCGAATTGGGAATGCAAGACCTGCAAGGCGGAATGTGTCCCCACTTCTTTTTATCCAAGTTACATGTTCTCATATTATTGGGATGTGACAAAGATAAGAAAGGAGATCCCAGATCTTGCTTGAAATATAATGGTAAGTATATCTCTTACATTGAAAGTGATTAAGGGAATGAATTTTCAGTGTTGACAAGGCAAAATAACTTTGATATAAAAATTCCTAAATCAAAGTAAAAATTATGATTATATATATTTATGCAAATTTCTTATTTCAGATAATCTTTCATTAAATCCACTCAATATTATACTCAATAATGACCAGTAAAATATCATGGACTGGATCCATGGTCAAGATATTATACTTGCAGTTGGACTCATAATGTATATGGTTACAATGTGCAAGTTCTTCTTATAATAATGAGGAATGACAATTAAATAGACAATAAGACTACAACCCTAGGGTTTGTATGTCTCTATAGTCATGATCTCTCATCGATTGTACTTTGGAAGTGACATGTCGATGATGATCGAAATTGTCAAATAATCCTTATAAAAATCTAAGAAGATGTTTCGGCATATATATGTGCTCTTAACATTTTATCATGAATGACATGGCTCACTGCATCATGCAGAGTGGTGGCTCTATAAGAGATGATGTATTCAAAATGTTTGAGTACCTACCTGAACCTAAGTCCTTAAGAGTTAAGATGTGTGTAGATATGATAAGTGTCATCATTCTACTATCTATACTCTAGTCATTCATGAAACTTCATAATACTCATATTGTATGAATTAAATGAAGCATGTATAAATGTTGACGTACTCTTATATTGATTTTTTTAATTCAATATAAGAGATCCTTTGTCTATGCAATGGTTGTTTATAGATGAAGGGAGCACAGTGGAAGCATGGGTTGGACCCAAGTTAGATGGAAAGTCAAAGAGTTGACTGTACTTCTGTAACTTCCATATGACATCCAAATAGTTGGATGAATGCCAATACTACAACAAGCTGATGTGTTGATAGTATGACTATCAAATCTATCTTGGATCCTTAGAGAAGGACCTAGATAGTGCATCAGAATAATCTGCATTTAGTCATTGAAATTGATTTTCTTATTGAATAAGATTAAAAGTCTAATCATTGTATCTCATTCTTCTAATAACACCTGCAATTGGTTGCATATGTTTTAGAAGACCATAAATTTGATCTTAAGGTTTAATAGTCATCCATGGATATTGATGCAATGGTTGCAACAATCTCTACTGGATAGATATACTTCATATTTTCACTGGGAGAGCTCTTAGTCTCTACTATGTAGATATTAGAAAACACTCATAGTCTATTTCTAAATGTTAGAAATAAACATGAATTCTAAAATAAACCTATCATAAAGAGTTATGATGGATATATTTTAGATAATAATCTAATATCTGGAGGACTCTACTAAATTAGAAAATTAATGAATGATTCACTAAAATTTATAATACTAAAATTGAGCCTTAAAAGATCAATAGGGAGATGAATATCATTTGATAATGATATGGCATCAAGCCTTGGACATATGTCTATTGATGAGATCAATAGACTAGTAAGAGATGAAGCTTTAGAATGTCCGAAATTTCAAATCTTACATACTTATGAATATTGTATTTAAAGTAAAATGTCCGATACACCATTCTTTGGGAATGGTGTAAGATGTCAAGGTATTCAAGATCTCATAATATTGAGGTATGTAGATCATCTGTATCATAATAAACATTGATGATATATGATATCATTAGATGATTATTTGTCATATGAGTTTTCTTCCCTTCACCTTAGAAGCTTTGCAATGGTCAAAGATGTCACAATTTTGGTTTAGAACCAAAGTTTGAAGGAAGATGAAATGAATTTTTATCTAACCTAGGTAGCAAGTACCTATTAGACGAATTCAAGGAATACGTTATGGAGATAGGAACAACATTCCTATCTCACTCCTCCCGATACACCTAAACTCAAGAGAGATACATGGAGATACAATTGAATCATGCGTGGCATGATTTGATCAGTGATGAATCTTAGCATAATTACCTCTTAGTTTCCAGGTGTATATTGTAGTAATGACTACAATATATATCCTTAATAAGATTTCATGCATATCTAAACCCAAACATCCTCATAAGCTAAGGTTTGGAATCTAGCCTTGTGTTAGACACTTGAGGATTTAGGGTTGCTTGGGCCATGACCATGTCATGGATGCAACTAGGCTGGAGTCTAGCACCATAGAGTGCTATATCATTAGGAAAATAAAGGACAGTATTGGGTACCTACTTTATGACCTTGAGATTCTTAAAAGATCTCATCTCTAAGGATATGATTCTTAGAGAATGACTCTCTTGAGAATCAAGATGAAAATGAAGTGAAGTAACTCATTTAATATTGAGAAAATAACGTGGCTCCTGAAATTGGAAACTATAGGACAATTAAAGGTGAAACACTAATGCCTCTTTAAATGAGTTTGAGGATGGATTCCATGTATCAGTTAAGTCTAACAATGATCGAACTTCATGTGATGAAGCTTCTGAAGATCATGTCGTGGAAAGATGGATGTTAGCATTAAAGTCTAAAGTAGACTTCATATACAAGTGTTGTATATGGACCCTCGAGGATCCACCTATAAGGGTAAAACCTGTTAGGTGTAAATGGATCTTCAAGAGAAAGATGGAACCTGATGAGAAGGTAGGGACCTTCAAAGCACGGCTCGTAGCATGAGCTACACATCAAAGAGAAGACATTGCTTGCAATGAGACTTGCTCTTCAATGACCTTGCTTAAACCCATCGGAATATTGCTAGCTATAGCTACCCAACTTGACTTTGACATCTTCGAAATGGAAGTAATATTGAATTCCTCCATGAATATCTCTCCGAGAATATTCATATGAAGTAGCCCTATGGCTTCATGGATGAGAAATACAAGGTGTGCAAGCTAAGGAATTCCATTTATGGACTCAAATAAGCTTCTTGGTAGTTGGAACATCAGATTTGATGAAATTATAAAGGTTATGATAGAGTCTTGATGAACCGTGTGAAGCTTAGTGGGAGTGCCATTGTGTTCATCGTGCTAAATGTAGATGATGTCCTAATCCTTTGTAATGATATAAGGATAATAATAAGTGTTTTATAATATGGCTATTCCATACTGTGAGATATGATCTCAAGAATACCTCTTAGATCTTAGTTCTGAAGTTGTTCAGAAGCAAAGAGAAGAGGGCATTGGACCGTCACATTAGTGGTACACCTTGGACATGTTTCATTTTCTATAAAATTCCAAGAAAGGATTCCTTCCCTTAAGATATAGTACTGACCTGTCTGAAGGGATAACACCTCAAAGAGTTGAGGAAGTGAATGCTAGAACTGCTTGCCCTTGTGCATCGGTCACGAGAAGTCAAGTATATGCTAAATGTGTACAAAAGCCATATGTCTTCCATGCAATGGGAGTAGTAAACTGTTACTAATCCTACAATGGAGATAAAACACTTGATTACAATAATAACAATATCTTCAAAGATGACAAGATTTTTTGAGATAGTGATCTCAAAGTCTTATCTTCAAGAGCTTAACACTTTATAAATAGAAATCTAAAAGGTCTTAATTGCGGATACCTTAGGAGATAGAGATCTCCAGGAATAAGGGTATTCTTATAAGGATTATGGAAATACTGGTTATAATTATTATTGAGATGTAGTGTCAAGGACATTATGACTGACATGATTGAGTATTGGTTACATAAGATGCAACATTCACATTGGATGCAAGCACTGTTACTGGAAGATATGCAAGTACCGTAAAAGGACTTGGCGTAGTCTCTTGAGAACAAAGTGAATGATCAACTTACCTAGTTATTTTTCTAAATATCCTATGACAGTCACATGAGTATGGGTTTAAAGATTAGCCCATTAATGACTCTTTGGGCTAGTGGGAGATTGTTGGACATGCGAGCCCATAGTGAGCCATTATGCAGTAAATGTTATTGCAAATATCATTCCCTGATCTGAAGTGAAAATGATTAATTTGTATAATAAGTCCCTTAGTACAATTAGGGTTATGTACCATGGTCATCTTAATGGTCATACAACTGTTGATTCATAATTGAATCATAGAGGCTGGTGCTTGGATGAATATATAAAGAGTTAGATTGAGGACTCATCAAGCACCGTCAAATGATTATTAAGAGATGATCTCAAGCCTGAGAAGGAGATGTCAATCCTTTCTCTAAAGGCTAATATCTAACTGACCTCTTGGTGCAGGTCCTCTGCATAGGAATAGAGATTCAGAGGTGTATGATAAGTTAGGTCAAAGAGTTGATTAACAAGAATGAGATAACCAAATTCTAATGTCATATGTTGTCACGATATAGGCACGCACCCTTTGACCGGAGACAAATGTTTTAATATATGTCTGAGTATGCACATTTGGCAGACCCATAGGTTGATGACCTAACCAAGGTCTATACACTGGCGCGTTGGTGTGCATGCAAGGGCATACGAGTAATACGATCTCTCAAAGGGATCATACATGTTCATTTACTGAACCGAAAAACATGAGCTCACTCATGAGATATTGGGAAGAATTAAATTCCATGCACGGTCATATCGCTTTGGAAGCTTGACTGAATTTGTAGGTTTGATATGTGCTTTTGGAAAGTATATGATAAACACCTGGGTATGATATACGCTTTTAGAAAATATATGATCAATACCAACTCCCAATAGTCAAATGAGAAACCTAATGATAAATTCATGAAGTAGACAATGTAAAATTGATTTAATACTCCGGGTTTACTATGGGTCTTCTAGTATGCAAGATGTACTGGTATTAAGAATACCTGAGGGTGATGTGATCATAAACGATTGTATAACCATGATGCTTCCATTCCGAGGGAGTGATGAAACATGTCTTGATTTTGGTGACTCCTCTAATAGAGAAGTAATCGGATCTTAGTTCAAATGTTGAACATTGATCTGAATGCGATTCATATGTAATGAGAAGATTAGATTTGTGATCTTGATTTATTCGAGCATCTATGAGAGGTTCGCAAGATCTGGATTTGAAATGTGACCTCAATATCCAAGTCATTATACGTGGAACAATACAATCCCCCTGTCCTTATCTCCAAGTATCCGCGGAGAAAGCGCATTGTTCTTTAAAGAGTTCAAGAATAATTTCATTATTGATAATGTATCCGAGTATTGAGAAAATTGATAATTAAATATGATTTAATTATCATGAATAATATGAATTTGATTCATAATATAAGGAGAGTTATCTAAGATAATTAAATGTGATTTAATTATCAAACATGTGAATAATATTAATGTGATTCATATTATTTGGACACAAGAGAATAAAGATCCAAGATGATTAAATATGATCTAATTATCATGGATATGAATAATATGGATAACACTATCCATAGTAACCATATATATTATGAATGTAATTTATAATATATTAGGAAAAGCCTATTGTGATTTATATTTGTTGATTAAATATCGATGTGAATTTGATTCACATTGAATAATTAATTAAAAATATAATTTACATTTTATTTTGGGATGTGAATGTGATTCACATTTTTCCAATGACATGATTGCAATATTCACAAGATAATTATGAATTATTTTTGTGAAATAATTTACAATAAATGTTGTTATAAATCTTGAAGATATCATGAGATAATGAGATCTCACGAGATATTGAGGAGATAGACCCATTCCATCTCAAAAGGGTGGCCATCTCCCCCTTTTTAGGGGATGTGATCAATCTTCTCATTATCTCCAAGACTAGTCAATTGATTTGAAATTAATTTATATTGATTTATCAATATATATTAATTTGAATTAAATTAATTGTTGTTGTGTTTTCACAACAAGATCATGGCCATTGAAAGAAACATAAATCAATCTCAATCATTGATTTTGTGTTGTCCATGGATTGAGATCCATTGATCATAAAACACTATATAAGAAGAGACACTCCTTGCTCTTCCATATACATCAACTAATGCTCTCTCCCTCTCTATACACGCCAAGACTCTCTCTCTCTCATTGTGGCCGTCCATCATGGAGCCATTGAGAGAATCACCATCGCCGCAACATCGTCGTTATACTGCTGGAGTATTTGCTCGTGAATCTCCGTCTCCTTCGGTGCACCTCGCTCGTGAAAAATACATTGGATCTCGTGTGACGAGATCAGGAGACTCACTGCTTGGATCATCAACATGGATTGCGAGAAGCGTACGTCTCATCAACATGCTCGCAAGCGTCTCCTCCGTTGGATAGGACTTGAGATAGGAGGTCTCTTCGTTTAGAGACTCGATCACAACCACGCTTAAAGAGGTAAACCTAATACTTGTTTATGGTTTAGATGAAATGATCTGATAAATGTTCTTGGATAATGCGGTTTCATCATTGAATTTTTTTAAATTCCGCTGCCTCGAGCTACTAGTGCGACTAATCGCTCCCGGTCGCATACGATGTGATCCTCACGCTTCGGTGATGCGCTTAAGGATATTCCCATATCCTTCAATCATAGTAACAAGTTATATCCCAAGTTATTTAAGCATACTAATGTACAATCATGACATGATATTCCTATGTTCTAGGTTTAGTCATTTTAAATCATCAACAAGGTATTTAACAAGCATGAAATTGACACTAGTATTTAGTATTCAAACTTAAACAGATTTGAACATGTTACTGGTTGTGGAATTTTATCATACACCTTGGATGCATATAGATTTCCATCTAGTATATTTCCATCATCAAATATACTAGCAAATAGATATCAAACTAGTCAAATGATACATAAATAACATGTTGAAGCATTCAAAACATGGAGAATAATGATTAATCTATCAAAAATTGGGAAAATCTAAAACATCATAACATCTACGATATGGAACAAAATGCTAAAAAAATGAGAGAGAATGTATCGATCTACCTAAGGGAAGGTACATGTGTTGTTGGATGAACCAAACAAGGTTCACTGAAGGCAAGGCACGCGAAGCAAAGTTTGTCAGAGCAAGGGTTTTGGGGTTTGTTTGCAGGTAGAATGAGACAGAAACACCATGGATCATTTTATTTACAGACGTGGGCGAGCACATGATATGCATGCTAGGTGCTAGCCAACATGTTCGCCCGCAAATTATGAGTTTCACTCGCCATGCCCAATGAGTTTCAAATGGGCGAGCAGGTGTGTTGGTCGCGTGCTCACCTGCTAATTTGAAGAGGTGCGACACACTAAACAATGCGAAATTCTAGTGTGCGAGGGCGCCTGGGATTAGATATGTTGTAAAGAATTCATATATAATGGATATGTTGTAGTTTTTACCCATATAAACAATATAAGTAAATTGAATTTATGAAACTCCTTGTCTTCTTCAACTTCAAATATAACTTCTTTTCCTTTTATTTGTTTCATGAATATCATCGGAAGGTTACTCTTTTATTTAATATACTATTGTAGCTGGAAGTGGGAGTCAGCTTTGTTTCTTCTGTACTTAAACAAAGTAAAATCAAACATCATAGCTATCTTTTTGAAATTTATTCGATGATAGTTATGTTAGTTATTTATGTAAAAGGGATTGGCGGCGCAGGTTGTTGCCCGTCTCCCATCAATTTCTATGTAACTTTGTCTAACATGATAAACATTGGAATATAGTGCTATGAAAGAATATTATGTAAACACTGAGTGGTACATGCAGACGGAGAAGTTTCATTGATTATTTCTAAAAGAAATTTAACAACTTTGAGGTGCGATTTTCTTTTAAAATAGCAAAATAAAAGTATCACCATGAAAATATACGTTTTGCCAACCAATTGTTGAAGAGCTGGAGGCAGAACTAATCTATCACGATAATGTGGGCTGGCAGCAAGAATAGTTGAGGATATTCCAATTATACCTGCAATTAGTTTTCGAATGACAGTGAAGCTTGTACTTCCCGAGCTATCTTCAACAAACAAACTAAGCTTGTGCCTAGATCAATACGTATTAGACAATATAGAAAGATTACCAACAAATACAAAAAGCATATTTTCACATTAACACATTTTAAATTACCAAGGCAATGGAGTGTATTCCATAGAACAACAACAATCATACCAAAATATATAAAACAATTAATAAAAATCAGAAAAAAATGTTAAAAATTAAAAATAACTTCTTTTGTAGACAAATAGGTTCACTATCTCCGAAAATTACGCTCACTACTCCACCAGAAGATAGACTCAACGCCCACAAAACTAAAAAGTATTGATGTTAGAATCGATCTATTGATCCATATTGCTCGCCCAAAAGCTAAAAAAAATGGCCTTATTTACCTTGGATAATATAATATCAAAATGGTATGACAATTGACGAGTTAGAGTGAGATACATTGATGTTCACATATGCATGACTGGCCACTAACAACTTTCTAACGATAATTTGAGTATAAAACATGCATGTTAATTCCTATTTAGTGCTTAATATGCACACTAAGTTGGTCACACAAATGGCATATTAAAGTGTGATGATTTACATGTAGTGGCCGATGACAGTGAAGAAATACTTCGAGAAGAGTAATGATCTCAAGTATCTTGGAAAGATGCGTCGGATCGCTTAATTGGATGGGAAATAAATGCGCTCTCTTTGCATGATATGGTTGTATACACAATACACGTGCGTGTAAATGTGCATATAGACGCGCATCACATGAACACATACATATATGTTTTCATGCGCGCGTGCATTGCGGTTCATCAGATCTTCGTTGGAATGAGAAGGGGAGGGGAACGGATCCTCTGTGCCGTAATTTTTGCCCCGCACCGCACAAACATCGTATGCCCATGCACAATTTGGATTGTCTGTTGTAGCCCCTTCTGCAACAGATTCTGCTTTAGCGGCTACAACCGTCCGATCATCTCTCCCCGGCCTTGAGATGTGCATCCCTAGCCTCGACATGTGCACCCACTATCCCCATCGCCCTCTGAGCGTCCTCGATCCGCATCCGACGTTTCTCATTCATTGCAACATGTGCTGTAAAAGCCGTTTACAGCAGACGATCGGAACCCTGCCCATGCATGCTCCCTGATCCGCACCAACAGCGGAGGACTCTTCCCGCGGGATTAGGAGCTCAGGCATCCTACCAAATCCAAAGATTTGAATCTTGTTCCTACATGATCTGATCAATTCGATCATGTACTCACCATTTATTTTCATTGTTCAATTGCTTGACAACACAAAAAATAAATAAAAAAAGTTCTGCCCTTACATCCCTTTAATGACAAGGAGGACATAGGCCTTTGGTGCTCGAGCAAGGATCCTCTGTTGTAGTGGGGATTACAATAAAGGTATTGCAATCCCCATTTATTTATTTTTTTGCGATTTGGATTTTCAAAATCCAACCTTATAGATTATATCTTCTACTAATGTTTCACATATCCTCCATATTTTGTTCAAATCTGATACCATTTGCTATTTTATCTTAATGGTCAAATGTCCAATCGGCATTTAAGCAACTTAAATCCCAATTAAAAAATAACTGATTTTTTTATCATTAAGATAAAATAGCAAATGACCTCGGATTTTAGCAAAATTTGAAGGATATGTGGAACATTTGTACAAGATAAAATCCATAAGGTTAGATTTTAGAAATCCAAATTGCAAAAAAGAAGATTACAACACGTCTGTTGTAATACCCATTACAATAGATGATAGTGGATCGCCTGTTGCACAGTAGAGATGCAGTAACAGCGGAGGACCGTAGAAGCCCACCAAAACCGCAAACCCACCGGCTCGTTGTTGTTACAGCATTATGCTGTACAGCAGGGGATGGAGCCCAAATAGTACAAAGCACCATTTTTCTAGGTAGAGCTACCACTTTTCAGCAGAGGATCCGAGCCCAAATAGTGCAACTTTTAACAAGCAGTTTCGGGAAGGTGATTTTTAATATAAATCAGCCGCAAATTGTGAAGTTAGTATTGTTAGACTAGACCGTTACGAATCCAACTCTATGCCTAACTGAAACGACGGAACCTCAACGCCTATATATCAATTCCAACGTACCGAGACTCGAAATCCTCCCGATCCCCATCTCTCCGCATTCGTCATAGACAATACTTTGGCAGAAACCGAGAGCTCCATCGACCGGCGATCAATAGAGATCGATCGATGGGAGGGTTCACGGAAGCGTGCCCATGCTGCGGCGGTCGGAAGAAGCGAGACGACGGGAGGCACCTGGCAAGGTGGTCGTCCTGCCCCAGACCCCGAACTGCCACGCCTCCGCCTCCGCCTCAGTTCTTGCGTTCCATCTCCGCGCCAATCCGCTCGCCCGGTACTATTCCAAACACGAACGGCAACTCCACCCCATGCAGCTGCGTCCTTCCTCCTCCCGTGATCTCTCCGTCTCCTGCCGTTGCTTCCGAACCACGCAGCCCCTCTACCACCCCGGGTTCTTCGACGAGCGCGATATCCACCGTGGAGCTTCCGCCGGTGGTAGAACCGGAGAAACGGGTGACGGTTGCGGAAGGTCTGGAAAAGATCAAACAGAAGATAGTGAGTCCTGCAGTCTCTTTCCGTTTACTGGTTGGTTCTTTGACGTTATATTAACACATGCACATACACGTTCTTGCAGGTGGTGGACGTTGAGAAGAAGACCCATGCGCTGGTTGTGAAAGAGGGGGGCGATGGAAAGGGCATAACAATAAAGAAGGATGTCAAGGGAAGGAATGAAGAGGTGGAGGTTACAGTCATATGCGAATGCGGGAGTGAGCTTTCGTTCGTTTACCGACGTAGATAGCCGCGAAGGAGAAGAAGAAGCTCCTGCATGTCACTGTTTGACATTGTTGAAAGGGTTGTGAATTCCGTCTACGTTTGACTGCAGAAGTCTAGAGATTTATTCTGCATATTTCACAATGGTCAGGGGTGAAATTTGTTCAGGTTGGTAGAATAAGCAGGGTTCTTTGAGGCATGTTTTTATCCGCAAACCCTATATAAACTGAACAGAACTTTTGAAAAATATGGAGTGTCTTTTAATTAGTAACTGGGAAGCACAGTGGTTTTTATCAATATCAGGAGTCGATTTCAATTAGTCTAGAAATATTGTATTTGTCACCCAAAAAGATAACGACGGGTGACGTAGAGGGCTGGTCCTATGAGAGTCAAAATCTGTGAGAGTATGAGAGCAGTGATTCTTGACCACTAGATTCTGTCTTCTCTCTCATGATCTTCTCGCTCGTGGTTGAATCTAGTGGTCCAGAATCACTGCTCTCATGCTCTCACAGGATCACTCCTCAGGTGAGGTATTGCTAACCTACAACATTTCTGTAGCTCCATATGAATAAAACCTTCGATAAGAATACAATAATAGCCCCCCCCCTTCATTTCAGATATATAAAAGTTCTTGTTAGAATAAAAAATCATTTGACTACTGTTATGCTATCGAAACATGCCCTCAAAAAATTTGGAAGGCACTCTATAAGCTAGTCAATCGATCGAGCGAACCGCTTTGCTTGGTTAGATAGAACAAGTGGTGAAATGACCCTGAAAGAAACATTTCTAAACCTTTAGGACCTGGCATCAAATAAAAATTGGACTCTAGAAAAAGATGCAAAACATTAAGTGCCCATTTTTATTGGGTAGAAGTCCTTAGGCCCTGTTTGTTGGTTGGAAAGGAATCACAATGGAATGGAATCAAGACAAGAATGGAATTAACAATGGAAAGGAAATGAATAAATTTCTCCATTCGATTGTTTGGTTCATATTAGTAATTGAAAGATTTATTATAAGACATATTCCTTTCTTATGTTTGGAAAGGGAAAAGAATAGAAAGAAAATAACCTTCTTTTTGATATATTTTGTTAAGTAGAAAAATAATCGATATCCTCCAAGTTATTTTTTTCATATAATTGATATATTTCATATAAGAAATCAATAGTCAATGGAGACTACTTTGATTTTTCTATACAATTAATATATTTGATATATCCTTATTCGCTAGAATATATTAATACCATATCTGTATCCATATCATAAAAAAGTTGAAAATATTATGGTATTGATGGCAAAAGTTTTGTGAGGGTTTAAAATAATGTCCTCACAGAATGCAAAGATAAAATATCGCTGAAGAAAACGCTCACAAGACCATGTGGTTAATCAATAATTAACCCACACAATGTATAAATCAAACAAAGTAATAAGTGTGAATCAAAATTTATTATACCCTACAAATAAATGTACAGTGGACAAGCAAGTAGGGGTCGAACACGTGAAACAATGGAGGATAGACAATCAAAAAATTGATAAAGAAAGGCAATAAATGATTTTGGTATTTCGAATTTTTGTGGGTTTTTAATTTTAACCTTTTATTGGATTTTTATTTTTTATATTTTTTAATTGTTAGTCTTTAATTTATTATTTTCTTTTTATATTTTCTGATTTATAGTTTTTTTCTTTTTAATATCTTATATAAAAATATATAAAACTCTTTATACAATATAGAGTAATATAAATATAAGTAGTACTAAAGATAAACAAAAATGACTAAATATAATATTTTTGTATTTTAAATATTTTTATACTATTTGAGTTTTTAGAGATTTTTGCTAATTTTTATATATTTTAAAGTCAAAATTATCCCTAAATAGGGATTAAAAAACTAGGTTGAATTGAACTGAGATTTAGAAATAGTAAAAGCATAAAAAACTCTTCAAATCAATTGTAATAAATAGATAATAGTATAAAGAAAATTGAGAGACAAAAATATTTTTTTTCTGGATTTTTCGATGATTTTTTATATTTTTATAAATGATTTTGGAGCTTTTTAATTTTTAATATTTTTAATTTTTAGGGATTTTGGCTCAAAGTTGTAATATACTAAAATAAATAAAATATAATTTTTTAGAATTTTTCAAAAAGGTTTTATATTTTTTGGTAATTTTTAATTCAAATAGGAAGAAAAGCGTGCTCTTTTGATTTTTAATAAATTTGTAAAATACTAAAATGCAAAAATAAATCTATAACGTGAGTGTGTATGCTACCAGGCACTTAATCATATTTTTTCATAATTTTTGGAGCAAATATGATATTTTCAATAAATACAAAACAATCACAAAAATTATTGAATTAGGATCGGCATATTTGTAATTAAAATAAAAGGTAGGGTAGTTTCTAAAAAATACCCAAAATATTACAACTAATATTAAAAGTTTTGGGACTACAATGGAATTACAAAACACACAAGGAGTTCTTTGCAAAATGGCCACCTCATGTGGGACTGCACGTGAGGTGACCTGGTACGAACCTAAATATAATATTAAATAAACGTAGGGGTTTACATGCAAATGTCACAAAAGTTTTAAACTAATTAAATAATTTACAAGACTAAAATAAAAGTATAAAAAGGCATGGGCTAAATATGCAATTACCCCCCAAACGTGCGTGCGATCCAACGACGGGAAGATATTCACTTGATGCGTGGCAAGTTGGGAATGCACGATGCCCCTTCACAGATGAAGGGATACGATTATATCGTCGGCCTAATCTGATGATGGGACTGACTCATCATCGAATAGTGGTTGCTTGATCTCTGGTAGCATCACTTAATCGAATGGCTGAAAAGACATCTGGAATAATAGGGAAGAAGGTGCGTGCTGGGCTACTTCAATCATTCGATTCTCCTCACATCTTGAGACTCTATTGCTGCCAAGATGCTCAATCGATTCCCAAAAGGAGTCTGTGGCTTTAGATGGTCACCAACAGGTCTAGGCCTCTTCGGAGGAGGCTTGGTAGATCGGAGAAGAAGAACGACCTAGAGACCCTTGAGGTCACTTCGATTCGAGCCCAGATGGGCTCCAGCTCAGGAACAACGCAGATGAAACATCGGATCGAGCGCAAAGTGCCTCGACCAATCAGCGAGGGGATGGTGGCGTAGTGCGTCACAACAACTAGGTTTGGTAGGCAGCGGTGGAAGAAGACCTCAAAAGCTCGATTCAAGCAAAATCAAGGTGAGTGAAGGGGTGCTAGATGATCAGAATATGAAGGGAAGTGATGTGGAGGTGAACGACGAGTCGGGGGAGGTCAGGCGTGACCGTCGTTCGAAAGATTTGGAAAATTAGAAATGAAAGATGTGATTAATTGAAATAAAAACTTAATCTATGCTATGCTAACACTACAAATCAAAAGACAGAAAAAGGGAAAGAAGCTCACCAGGTACACGCTTGAAGCAAGATTTTGGTGGAGGATCTCCAACGGATTGGATCGCCTCGATTCTACGCGCAATCGGACCCCTGAAGGGCTGAGCCGACTCTTGCTGTCACCAGGAAGAAGTTTCGAAGCCTGGATTTAGGGTTCAACAATGGAAGAGGGATCAAAAAGTCAAGGAAGGCAGAGGGTGATGTTATATACAGGAGGTTTTCATCGGGTGGTGGTTCTCGACACAGAGGCCCATCGACCAAGGAATGTCATGCGCGTGAAAGTGCATGGGTCGAGGTGCAAAAGTCAAAGAGGCATCGAGCTAGAAGGATGTAAGGATCTGGCTTCAAAAATTAGGGAACTTGAGGTGGCCAATGACCCGATGCAGAGGACCTTAGGGTGTGTGGAGTTGACCGAGGTCACCTCTGATTCCCACCCCATTGGTCCATGTGTGTGCACTAGCGATCAAAACAGGCTGGAAAATATAAATAATTTAAAATAAAAGATAATTATTTTCTTAATTTTGGTTAAAATATAAAAAATATTTATTATTTTATGTAGTATTTTAATATTATTTTTATTTATTTTTATGAGTTTATTTATTATAAGTTACTTTTTACTTGTGTATTTATAGGTATATTGACCTATGTTTTGTATATTTTATTTTTATTTTGTACTTTAGATTTTATTATTTTATACACATAATTTATGTATTTATAACTTATTTAAAGATACATAAATATATTTTTATTGTATTTTTCTGATATGTTTTGTACACTTAAATAAATATGCATATATATTTCATAGGTATAAGTATTTTATATTCATTTATGTACTTTTATATACTATTTTATATTAGTATTTTCTTTATAATTTTATTATATTATAAATATATATATATATATTATAAATAATATTTACAAAATTATAAAAATATAAAAATATAATATTATAAAAATAAATAAAATGAATATTTTATTCAAGTATATTGTACAATAAGGTTCTCAAACCTAACTTTTGCATCTTAACTCCAAATTTAATGAAACCAACTTCGTTAAATACCTTATTATATATAATTAAAGTAATTTTGGTGCATTTTGAGTTCATATGAAGAAGATACATGTATGAGAAGTTTGGGTTTTGGCTTTTTATTCTGAGTATAAAATGTACATAGTATATTATTTTTGTGTAAACGTATTTTTTATATATTTTTATCTACATCTTTCATGTACAAAGTTTCTTTATTTGAGGGATAAATAATAAAGAATAAAATGGGTCCCAAAAATGTAATATTGAATGCTAAAAAATTAGGATTTTATTGTCTAACTGACCCTTATCTCTCCCTACTTTATTCCTTGTCGACCCAGTCATCAAGATGCCCAGGTCTCGGAGTTTAGGCTCATAAAATACCTTTGGAATTTATTTATTTTTCTTTTATTTATTATTTTATTTTAGCTTTAAACAATATATTTTATACAATATTTATACAATAAATAATGAATATTAATTTGTATAAAATAATGATATTTACATGCATTTAGCCAGGGTTTAAAGTCCAAAATAAAAGAATAAAGGTGATGAAATTAAGATTCATCACCCCCGCATACTTGCCTTTACCAATCCCTAACAAACACTTATACAATAAGTGCAGAAAATAAAAATAAAGAAAAGAAAAAGAAGGAAATTGGATTGATTTTAATTCTTAAACTTGCCTTCATAAAATCGAAGTTTGGAACTTAAGTTAGATCTTTAGATTTTAGGTGCGGTCGAAACCTTATTGGGATTTTGATTTGAAACACAACAACCTATGAGATCCACAACATTATGCTCGAGTCTCCTCAGTAGCCAGGTCAGAATAAGTCAACTCATACAAAAACCCTTATGACTACGAATCTATCTTGGACAGTGTAAGTGATATGTAGCTCTCCTCAGCTGAAGCAGTAAAAGTAAGTCTTCTCTAACATAGTGACCCTAATTCGCCAATCCAACAACTCTTTCCTTGAGAAGCAGGGTATTCCCTTCTAAGTTCGAGTATAACCAGCTCAAGAAGAGGAGGGGTAGAGAAGAATGGATGGTAGCCAGTGCAACTACCTATCCTAGGATGCTTGACCAGTGTAGCCAAGTCATCCGGCTGCAGGCTCACAAACATATGACTTTAAAGCTCAAGCTTGCTTATTGACTATACAAATATATACACTTCAGCATGCATTTTATTTTCAATCAAACCTGTCTACTTTTTTGGAGTTCTTGATTTTTCCATTTTTTAATACTATATACAATATTTACATATGGACTTTTTCCTCTTGAGTAGACTATCCCTCTTTTGAAGCATTATTGCAACCCACAACTTCTGTCTTTAGACCTCATGGCTACTGTATCGGGTTGGGGTACAATGGCTGCAAAAGTGTGACTTCTGATGTTTCCATTGGCTTGTGTCTCATGTCGGCGAATCCACCCCTCTTCCACTTCAACTGAGGTGAGCAAAGTGTAGGTTGCAAGTGTATAGGCTAGGTCATTATTAACAAGAGTCGTGCATGTTCTCCTAGATATTCTACTTGGTTAGTCAAGACGACAATGAACTAAGTCTCGTGATCCCAAAGAATTAAGTCTAGCAGATCTGAAGTACCTCAATTCCAATTCCTATAAGGTTCCTGTGATTAAGTAAATTTAAGGTCCAACCAAGCTCCAATCTTCAGATTTTACTTAGACTTGTTCAATTATCAAACTCAATTTGAAAAATGCAAATGCTATGTTCAATGCAGAAAATCTTTTTGTGATGCATTTTTCTAATTTTGAACTTTTTATGTATTTTTGAAAAGGTTTTGCAAATTTTTATGCAATTTTTGAAAAGATTTTTCAAATATTTTTGGGATTTTTAGTTTTGCAAATTTTTAGACATTTTTCAAAGCAATTTTTTTTGGAAAAGAAATAGGTACAGATATTTGCATGGGAGTGCTTCTTATTATTTACAAACATTGGGTTTTTAGGAATTTACAGGTTTGTATTGGTTTGTAAAGGATGCACATAGTTTTCAAAATAATTTGAAAAGACTTTTGCAAACATTTTCAAAACTTTATTTCTTAAACTAATTTGATAAATAATGTTTATAAATATTTTACAAAAATTTGAAAACCATTCTGTAAAGATTTTTTTGAAACAATATATATAGATTTTTCTAAATATTTTTGCAATCATTTTTCAAACGTTTTGCAAATGGATTTTCAAAACATTTTATTTCACACAAAGAAAAGAAGTTTTTGGAAGCAAACCATTTTTACAAAGGTTGAAAACACTTTACAAAATATTTTCCAAACAGTTTGCAAAAGATTTTTTTTAAAAGATTTTCAAACCATTTTGCAACATTTTTACCCGATTTATTATTCGATATATACAAATATTTTTAATGAGTTTTATATCAGTATGTTCTTTACAGTTAATTAATTGTATTTTAACCATACTTATTGAAAATACGAGAGTATGAGTTATGGCTAAAGTATATAGGAAGTATATACAACCCCCTATACTTAGCTTGAGCTATGTTTTCATAGACCAGAGAGAAAAAGAGAAGACATAACTCGTACTGAGTATAGAAAAGCCTATACTAGAATGACTAACGAATGAACGAATGAGAAGTTGGCCATCCCCCCTATACTTATGATGAAAGAATACTAAGTATAGCGAACTGTACATAAGTCAAGGAGGGTCAAGGGTGGGAATGTAAAAAATCATCGGCTCAACCTGTCCCCCCCATACTTTGGGTACAATATCCCTAAGTATAGACAAAGTGTCAAGAGTTGAGGGGACATGTGGGCACCCCTATATATAGGACAAAGTACGTCATAAGTATAGCAAAGATGAAAGGGGTGGAGCCTTTTCGAAAGGAAAAGAAAATAAAAATGAAAAGAAGAAAAGAAGAAAAAGAAAGATCATTCAAAAATGTTTTTGTTGGCTTTATCTGGTTCTGGGGATATTGAAGCTATCAGCTCTGTTTCATAAACAACTTGAATCGAATTACAACGGACAAGAAGGTGCCATATTCTAGGCATGGTTTTAGTAGTTGTCTGTTGACCACGAAAGACTGTGCGTCAGCTGACAATTCTGATATCATTACGCAACCGTTGTCACGTACATGCTTCACTATAAATGGCCCAGTCCATTTGCTTTTCAATTTTCATGGAAAAATCTTCAACTTCGCATTTAACAACCAAACCTTCCGACCCGACTCAAAAGTCTTTCGATGGGTGTGCTTGTCATGCCACTTCTTGACCTTTTCCTTGTACATCAGGATGTTGTCATATACGTAGTCTCAGAATTCAAGCAATCTGTTCATATCCAATTTTCTATTCTTCTAGGCCTTCTTGGAATCCAAATTGCAAACAGTGATCTCCCACAAGGATTTATGAATTAGTTCCGCAAGTAGATGGCATGGCTTGCCTTATACCAGATGGTAGGGAGACATACCCAAAGGTGACTTGTACGTTGTTCTGTAATCTCAAAGAACGGAGTCAAGCAACTGAGACCAGTTCTTACAATTCGGACGCACAAGCTTTTGAAGAATTATCTTTTTCTCCCTGTTGAAGCATTCAACCAAGCCATCATACTATGGGTGGTAGGGATAAGTTACACGATGTTCAAAGTAGAATTCTTGAGTTAGCTTATTAACCTCTTTATTGATGAAGGGGCTACCATCAGATATGAGAATCTTAGGTATCTCGAACCTAGAGATGATATGATCTTTTAGAAAACGACAGACTGTGCGACTGTCGATGGCTTAGGTTTGGATAGCCTCCACCCAACGACTTACATAATCGATAGTGAGCAGAATGTATTCAAACCTAGATGTTCAGAAATGGACCCAGGAAGTCAATGCCCATGTATCACATACATATGAAATCCGAATAAATTTCAGGGCATTGTGTCTCTCATTCCGATTGTTCCGCCCATTTTTTGGTAGTCAGTTCAATGTTTCACATAGTTTTCTGCATCTTTGAACACGGTCGGCCACCAAAGGCTACATTGGAGTACTTTCACTGCTGTTCTTCTGCCTAAATGGTGTCCTCTAGATTCTCGTTCATGGCAATGTGCGAGAACACTCGCAATATCCTCCCGAAGAATACACCTTCTTCAGATAAAGTTTGCCCCCTCAAGAAAGAGATAGGGATCCTCCCACTGGTATAAATCGATATCAGACAAGAATTTGTCTACTCTCATCTTCGACAAATCTTATGGAGTTCTCCCGGATATAAGATAATTCACAACATCAACATACCAGAGAGTGAGGTGACTGATAGTATGGCTTCGTCTGGAAAAGTCTCAGTGATGGGCCTCATATTCGCCTCAGGAGATTCAGGATCATGTAGTCTTGAGAGATGATCTGCCACCATATTTTTGATTCCAGGATTGTCTCGGATCTCAAGATTAAACTCCTAGAGTAGAAGGATCCATCTGATAAGGCGTGGTTTTGCATCCTTCTTCTGTTACATGTATCAGATGGTAGAATGATCCGTGTAAACTATAACCTTGGATCCAAGTAGATGGGATCTGAACTTTTCTAGGGCAAAGAATACCACTAGCAACACTTTCTCGATCACAATGTAATTCTTTTGAGCTTCATTTAGTGTTCTGCTAGTTCACTGAATAACAAATGGTACATTATCCTTTATCTATCCTAATACAACATCGATGGAATAATCTGACACACCAGTTATGATTTCAAAGGGTAGTGTCTAGTCCGGTGTCTGTAGGACATGGGCCTGAGTGATCTATTCTTTCAATTGAGTAAAGGCTTGGAGCACACTGTCATAAAAAATAAAGTCTGTCTCCCTGCCTAATAACTCGGTCTGCGGTCGGATGAGCTTGCTGAAATCTTTGATTAATCGTGGGTAGAAACCGGCATACCCCAAGAATGACCAGACCTGTTTGAGGTTAGTAGGTGGCTCGAGCTTTGAAATCACCTCCACCTTTGTTGGATTGACTTCCATGCTACATTTTGATACAACGTGACCCAACACAATCCCTTCTGTCAACATGAAGTTGCTCTTCTTCCAAAAGAGCACCATATTTACTTTGTAGCACCTCTATGATACTGGGTCTTATATAGTCCAGGCGTTGATCAAAAGAATTCTCGTAGACTGAGAAATCGTTCATGAATACCTTCAGAAAACTACCCACCATGTCAGTGAACGGCTAGCATACATCGCTGGAATGTAGCAGGGACATTGCAAAACCCGAATGACATCTGTCGGAAAGCATATGTCCCAAATGGACAGGTGAATGTCATCTTCTCTTTGTCTTTAGGAGCGATGGTGACTTGATTATACCCAGAATAGTCATCCAAGAAGAAGAAATATTCCTTCACGGCCAATCTCTTTAGAATCTGGTTGATGAAGGGCAATGGGAAGTAATCCTTTTTTATGACGAGGTTCATATGTCTGTAATCCACACAAACTCTCCATGAGGTCGACACTCTGGTTGAAATCTCCTCTCCTTTGTCATTAGTAATGATGGTGATCCTAGACTTCTTCAGCATGATGTGCAGGGGACTCACCCATTTATTGTTAGAGATGGGATATATGAAACTCGCATCACACCTTTTCTGAATTTCTTTCATAATGACCTCCTGGAGGTTTGTCTTCATTCTTCTATGGAATTCGAGAGTTTGATGTTGCCTTCAGGTAAATGTAATGCAAACACATGGATGGATTGATCACGTGGAGATCTGATATCTTCCAACATATTGCCTTGTGATTTTGTTCAAGAACCGCCATCATGCGAGATTCTTGGTCTTCGGTCAGATAAGCATTAATTATGACCATATACATATTTGGCTCTCCTGCAAGGAAGGCGTACTTCATTTTGGAGGGTAGAGGTTTAAGCTCTGGCAGAGTGGGATCTACTTCAGTGGTGACTTTGGTGATCACTGCAGATGTTGGTTCTTTCATCGGTTCAGTGTCCACCTGTGTTTGTTCAGATTCTTCACTCAATGATTCACAGAATTTTTCAATAATGTCCACGTGGTTGCAGAAATCCTCAATGATATGTTCTTTGTATTTGAGTTTCAGAGGGCCCACACATAATTCATCCATCGCATCAACAAAGATCTCATCATCATTGATAGAGGGAAATTCTACTACTGTCTCCACTTCTTCCTCGGGAAATAGGAATTCATGGATCTCGATGTCATCAATGAATAAGTTTGTATCTTGAATTTCAACAAGAAAGTCACAGTCCTCTTGGCAGTTAGGTGCATGCATACTCAACTGAGATGCAACCCTTACTGGTTTCGGCTCAGTTATGGTCTCTATATGTACTTTGTGGTTGCTGGAGCCAAATGCGATCTCTCTAGTGATGTAGTTCACTACTGCCTTGATTGTTCGGAGGAACGACCATCCAAGGATGATGGGGGTATGGAGCAGAGGTGAGAAGACGTCCATGTCTAATACAATAAAATAAACATGGAACTGGCCTCCCTGAATCGTGACAACCACATCCTCCAACATGCCCCTAGACTGCCTGATCAACTTGTCTACGAATTGCAGAATCACCTGGGTAGGTTTAAGCGGTTGACGGGTCGTGAATATGCCCTACTTAATTATACGTGAATTATGGAGCGTTTAAATTGCTAATGTCGTTTCGTTGTAGGCAGGCAATCGGAATCGGTCAAGAAATAACCACAATTAATTAATTTAATTTTCAATTGTGTGGTTTTTGTTTATTTTACTTGGGCAAGTCCTAAGATCGAACTCAACGAGGCAAATGAACAACCTAGAAATTTTTCTATCAAAGTTCGTGCATGATTTTCAAGACAGTAATTTTTTTGTTATTTTTAATGCAGTTTTGTGATGCAAAATGCAAATTTGGCCAATTTTAGGGACTAAAATGTAAAGATCAATCAAACGATGCCCGAAAAACATGAAACTTGGCCAAGATGTTAATTATGATGAAATGAATGCACTGTATTTTTTTTTTAAATTTTCGGATGCAAAGTAAATATTTTATGTATTTTTGAATGCAAACAAAGTGAATTCAATAATTAATTATAATAAATATTAAACCTATATATTTTCAAGGGATAAAATTATCCAAGATCTATCACTAGGTGATCGATCTCAGAAAATCCTAAATGTCGAAAATATGAGATTTAATACCTATTAGAAATTAAAGATCGAAATAGGCAAAATGATTTTTACAGGGCAAATTATACATGCAAATGTAAATCTTTTGGGGCATGATGTAACATACAACTAAATCTACAATCCGCGATTTTTTTTGCAATTTTCAAAGCTATGTTTAATTAATTATGAATTTTCAAGCAGAGAATGGGTAAAATATGTAATTTTCTACAAAACAATTTATTATTAATTAACCACAGATCACAAAAATGTCAAACATATGCCAAGATGTAGAGAATTAATTGTAGCACAAAATGCATATTTTTGATAAATAAAATAAAGCAACATAAAGGTTTAAAAAGAAAGGGGAAAACATGGGTATTAATGCAAAACTACATAAGTAAATAATTTAGAGACTTGCATAGAAAGGGCCAAACTGTAATTACCTAAACCCCTAGGGAGTTCTGCAAAATTCCCAAAAGTCACGTGACGAGTACGTGACTTCTGGAGAGGCGAGGATAAATCTGTAATACTATGAACTGCGAGGTGCTTTGGCGCAAAACTTTCCCTGGCTCACGTGATGACCACGTGAGTAGATAGCTCTGAAATAATGGTAAAATCTGGGGGCTCTCTGCAAATAGTCCCTGCTCACGTAACGATCACGTGGGGGGTGTGGACCTTTCTGTTGTTTCCTCCTCACGTGCCGTGCATGTGGGAGGACCTCATTTCACCCGCTTGGTGTTGTGCGGCTGGTCGAAGGGGATGAGCTCCTGGCGTCGGGAGGAGTGGCGAGGCTTTGCTGCGATCGGTCTTCGGTAGAGGAGCGATGCCGCACGGAGGATGCAGAGCTCCTGAAGGAGCGGTAGAGCCGGCCTGGGGGAGAAGGTCGCTTGCCGATACGCAGAAGAACGTCGGCTCCTGCAGCGGTCCGGAGGTGGTGATTGGAGAAGCGTTGACCCGACAGATGAACCGTGTTGACGACAATGGCTCCTGGCTCTGGCCAGGAGGCGGTGGCGAGGATGTCGGAGCTACGAAGACAGAGGTGTCGGTCTAGCGAAGGTGGTAGCATCGTTGGCGTTGGCGTCGATGAAGTGCGGCGTGGCGTGGATGAATCTGGAGTTGAAGTGGTTGACGATGAAAGGTAGTTGGATTGTCGATGATGAAGACAGAGTAGATGTCTGTGGCGTTGGCTCGATGGGATGATTGGAGCTTGGGCAGATGAGCAGAGGAGCGCGACTACAATGGTGTCGAGGATGACACCGGACCTCGTCAGATTGAAGGTGAAGGGGCAGCGCCGTCACCGCCGTCCCTCCTACGTAGATGGCTATCAGTGGATGGAGGAACGAAGGGCTGCTGGCGGTGGTTTTATAGAAGAGGGGGTGGTCGGAGATGGAAGGGAATCATTGAGTGATTGTTCGTGATTCGAGGGATTCAACGAGGAGACGAGATACGCAGCGACGGCGCCGTGATTTGCGGAGGAAGACGGGGGTCGGAGAGGCGCGAGATTCACGGTGATGAAATGAAAGTTGCGGGAGGAGCGACGAGATTTGCGGGGAATATTGGGGCGAGGACACAAACGAGGGAGGAAGGAGAAGCACAAGCGCCGTCCGATTGGCCGAGATCGGACGACCCTTATCTCACCACATGGCAGTAAGAGGAGAGACATGCGAAGCACGTGCGTGGGAGGCACGTGCTCTGCACGTGCGAGTCTTTTTAATTTTTTTATAAAAAATGAAAATAAATGAGGTAGAAAATGGGTGACATGTGGCGGCTCTAGGAGCTACCACGTGTCAGCCCCAGAAAAATAAAAAATAAAAATACAAAGTTAATTCAAAAAGAAATAGCAAACGACCTCGGATCAAAAAATTTCTTCACGAAAGTTGCTCGTCTCTACGAGATCTACAATTTTCATGAAGAGATCAAAATCAAAATTGATCATTTGCACAAAGTGATATTTTTGGGGTACTCTATGTACAAAGAGCACCTTAATTTTTGGATTTTATAATTTTTTTGTCATTTCTAAACCATATAAAAATCTGAAAAAATATGATAAAATCAAAGAAAAATATATACACATAAATATTTTTTTTGGATTTTTATTAAGTAAGAAAAGAAGAAATAAAATAAAAGACAAAAAAGATAATTTTTGTACAGACAGTTAGTGAAGACTCGGACTTAGTTAGTTTTTTTGATTTCAAACTCATTTGTATTTGGATTTTTGTGCACTTTAATAAAACTTTTATCTAAGAAGATAATTGAAAAAGAAATAAAATAAAATGAGTGAATTATGTACGTAAAATAATAGGTCAAAAACCACTAAAATACAAAATGTACAAAAAGGCCCAAAACCAAACTTTCACATATGAGCTCCGATTCACTTGAACTTGATCTTGTTTTGAAGGTAATTGAATGTACATTAGTTCAAAAGTGAGTAGGATCAAAAATGACACTGTATGAGGAGATATCAAGGTTTTAATCTGGAAATCTTAGAACTAGGGTTTTGGATTTTTGGTCCACTTATTTAGGTTAGTGATTTTTTTGTACTTTTCTTTATTCTTATTAGTACATTGTACACAGTGGAGGTGGTTTCAAGTCATTTGGAATTAGCATGGATTAGTTAAAAATTAGGGAAATTAGGCTATTTACAAGTCAATTGGACTGTGATTTTTGGCTTCTTATTTTGTGCAAAAATAAGTGATAAAATGCAATTCTTATCAAAACATGCATGAATGCTAATTATGCAGAATAAATGAAGAAATGTCAATGAATTTTAGGGATTTGAGCTTAATTCATCATTTTTAGAGTGATGAATATGAGATTCATCAGTAGGCAAACGGATGATATCTGGTCTTATTGATCAGATCAGATGGCTGATGCGAAGGCGGAAGCGTACGATCAATATGCGATCAGAGTGATCTCATCCAATGATGGCTAGGATACTTGGGTAGCAAAGAAGGGCCGGGTCACGTGGCGGCTCTAGAGAGCACCACGTAGCCCAAATGAGAAAATTGGAATATGAAGAAAATAAAGGAAAAATAATATAAAATAATTAGAAGTCAAATTAATAAAAGTCAAAAAATAAAATTTGTAGATCTCAATGAGATCTACAAGTTTCATGCTGAACAAAAAGTCAAAAGAGGTCAACTATACAAAACATATTTTTGGAGATACTCTATAGATAATAAAATACCATATTTTTGCATTTTATGATTTTTTTGTATTTTTAATTTGATTTTAGTTAGCAGATTAATTTATATACAATATATATATAATTAATCTAATTCTTATGGATTTTTATGGGTTTAGAAAAAGGATAAACTAAAATTGACAAAGATAAAGTATGTACAAAGTAGAAAAGTTAGATTTTTGCGTTTTATCTTGATTTTACTCTTTTATGGATTTTAATTCTTTATGCCATGTTAGTTAATTAATTAAAGAATAATTTAAAGAAAGAATTACGTTAAAATAATGATTCTTTACACATAAAATAATAAGCTCAAATTAGGTCAAAAAGATGATTATTTATTTACAGAGTTTAACCCTGATTTTAGCACAATTAGTTAAGGTTAATTAATTGATTTTAAGGGGTCTAATTAGTGCATTATTTAGGGGATTTTGCTAAAATGACCATATAAAGTAGATGATTCATATATTCATCACACCCCTATACTTTGCTCTTTGCTTATCCCCAAGAAAATTTTAGTGAGTTAGAAGGTTAAATCCCTGACTATGTATGTGCGAATTTCAAGACTTGTTTCAGTAAGAATCTTTGTTTTAGTGGTCCTAAAATCCTAAGTTGAATCAGGCTCTAGTCAAAAGCAATCCAACTTTTACAGATTATCAGACTTTCTGTTTATACATATAGCATAAAGGATATGACAATTAAGTTGTACTGCATTTCATGAGAGTCGAGTCAAAATGTCACTCAAAGTCCTGGTCCAAGAGACTCTCCTCACGACCCAATCCACAATACTATGGAATAAATCAGTTCTTGTATCCAGCCTACCGTCTCAGTAGTTCGTCAGACTTGAAAGTGACAGGTCAGATGATGGAGGATTTAGGTTTGTGTATTTTCTTCTCTTCCTCTTATTGGAACAAGGGTCCTCTCAAGTGCCTTATTACTCAACACAAGTATTTTTGGATGTTGACCAATGCGTCCGTAAAAAGTTATTGAGTCGTATGTACTTGTTTTCCTGGGAGTACACCAGGGTGTGTCTTCTTTAAGTATCTAATATACTTATACCTAGACTTGTATCTCTTATGATGCAGAGCCCTTTTTGAGGTACTAGCCTGACACATTGATCCTAATTAGGTTTGGTCCAAGTGGATACATTGAAATGGTTGGGAGTACTTGCCTTTTATAGAAGCTCTTTGTAATTGAACTTTGTGTTTCGGAGCTCTCTCTCTCTTTTTCAATATTTCTTTCTTTTCTTTTTGGCTAGATATACTACTTTTACAAAAATTGGCGCACATTGATCAACAATTATTTAGTTTCATCACACCTCAGCACACAAGTCAGTATCAAGAGATAACATGCGAAATTGTTCACATACTGGCTAGGGTTTGCCGACACTCAGGTTTCTTAAAGCTTTCATCAACTTTATCCCATCCTCGAGTATTATAAAATTAGGTCTATACTCAAATCTCAAGTCCCAATCCTTCAAGTGAAATTTCAACTCATCTCTTCGATCATGCGGTTGTGCAAGTGATGTGTTGATCATAGTTTAAAGGTAGAGATTAAGTGCGCAATATAGCACTCACATCTTTTAAACTAGGGAAGTGTGGATTATTAAGTCTAAAATCCTAATGACTAAGGCCGATTAACTCTGAATAAAAGGACCTTAAAACCCCGAGTTTCTTTCATTCCTCAAGTCTTGAGTGATAGTGAAAATCTCATGGATAAAACCTTGAGTTAGTTTTGTGTTTTTTTGAAAACAAGTATTATTTACACAAATAAATTTAGTATAGTATACGTAATATACAGAACTTGTACCCATACCCGATTTTTGATGAAAACAAATAAAGTACGAGTTATGGATAAAGTATATATAATATATACAAACACAACCCCTATACTTAGCTTGTGATATGTCCTCATGGCACAGAGTGAAATGTAGACATAGCTCGTACCAAGCGTAGTTGAGTGAAAAATTGAAGTCGACTCATCCCCCTATACTTAACCTTTTGAGGGTCTGGGTATAGAAGAAGAGTAAGAAATGAGACGGTCGAGGGTGAGAAGAAAAGAACAGAAGTGAGATATACACAATGATATCAGTCCCCCCTATACTTAGGCTCCAGTCAACCTAAGTATGATCGAGCAATCACAGGTGGACGACCGAATAGATCTGGAGTGGATTTACAAGTGAATCTTCTAGCTGCATTGAAGATGATGGCATCATTTATCAGGGTTTTTATATGGTCCAAGGGAGTCTTTCCTATAATTATGTGCCCCAAGTGAAGGAGATCTTCTCCACCTGTATCGATTGCTCGTGTGATTCGACGAAGTGTTTAAGCAGCTATCCATTAACTAGAGAAGTTTGTGTACTGTCTGTTGTCTCAGAAATTGTGACACTGCCATTATTGTGTAATTCCCTAACGATGAAAAGTCTTGTCCATTTCGATTTCAGCTTGCCTTAAAAAATATTCAACCTTACATTAGACAACCATACTTTATGCTCTGGGACGAAGTTCTTTATTTTAATGTGTTTGTCATGCCATTTCTTTACTTTGTCCTTATATATTGTGTTGTTCTCATATGCATGATTTCTGAATTATGAAAACTCATTAAATCCATATCTCTATTCTTCTTTCTTTGGTAACAGATCCAGTTGATCTTTTTGATTGCACATTCTGATTTATGCACTAGTTCTGCGGGAAAATGGCATGGTTTTCCAAATATCATTCTGAACGGGAAGGTGCCGAATGGAGTCCTGTAAGCTGTCATGTAAGCCCATAGAACTTGGTCTAGGAGTTGGGACCAGTTCCTCCTGTCAGGGAGGACTGGCTTCTGTAAAATTCCTTTGACCTTCATGTTTGACATCTCTTCCATGCCATTAGATTGTAGGTGGTAAGGGCTAGCGACAGAGTGCTCAATGCGACAATCCTTGGTCAACTTCTTTACCTCCCTGTTGACAGAGTGTCTATCCCTGTCAAATATCAGAACCTTGGGGATCTTTTACCTTGAAATAATAAGATCTTTCAGGAATTTACAGACGATTCTGCTGTGTGCAGCTCGAGTAGGGATAGCCTCCATCCACCTTGAAAGATAATCTACCACAAGGAGAATATATTCAAATTCATGGCTATTAGGGAATGTGCCCATAAAGTCAATGCTCCATACATAGAATACATCACATATGTTCACTGGTCGTATGAGCATGACATCTTTGGGACTGATGGTCCCTCCCATTCTCTGACAGACCGGGTACAATCAAACAAAATTGTAGGCATCCTTAAACAAGGTCGGCCAGTAAAATCCACATTGTAATATCTACTCAGTGGGCCTCTTCCAGGAGTGGTGTCCTCCTGCCTCCAAGGTGTGGCACAGTGTGACGACACTTTGGTATTCCTCCTGAGGAATACATCTTCTCCATATAAATCCAATCCTTCGAAGAAAATGAATGGATCCTCCAATGGTAGTGTATGGATTCCCACTTAAGTCTGTCAATTCTACTTTTGGGCCAACCCTGGGAAACTTTCTCAAAGACAAGATAGTTAACCATGCTGGCATACCATGGGAGGGAGTCAATAATAGAAATTGACTCCTCTGGGAAGGATTCCCAGATCGACTCTGAATCAAGGATTTTATCTTGTCGATCCGAGATAGATGGTCAACCACCACGTTCTTTACTCCAGGTTTATCCTTAATCTCCAAATCAAATTCTTGAAGTAGGAGTATCCATATGAGAAGACACGCCTTTGCGTCTTTTTTTGTTATTAAGTATCAGATGGTTGAATAATATGTGTATATTGTGTCACCTTAGATCTTAGAAGTAGAGATCTGAATTTTTCTATGGTAAAGACTACATCAAGCATTTCCTTTTCTGTCTTAGTATATTTTTTTCTGAGCTAATCCTCGAATGGATCATTGTGGACAGAGAAGTCAACCATAAAAACTTCTAGGAAATCTCTAACTATTTTGGTGAAAACCACAATCATACACTACTGAAACATGCTGGGGGGTTACATATCCCGAAAGGCATGCGCTTGAAAGCGTAAGTACTGAAGGGACAAGTGAATGTTGCCTTTTCCTAGTCTTCGTGGGGTGATGGCTACTTGATTGTAACCCGAATACCCGTCTAAAAAGCAAATGTATTCTCTTCCTACTAGTCTTTCCAAAATCTGATCAATAAATGACAGTAGGAAGTGATCCTTCTTTGTCGCAGTGTTCAAGCACTTGTAATCCATGCAGACACGCCACAACGTGGGTACTCGTGTCATGATCTCCTCTCCCTCATTGGTGATGATTCGGAGTCCTGACTTCTTCAGAAGTATGTGTAGTGGTGCCACCCATTTGGAGTCCGAGATGGGATAAATAAACTCTGCTCCACACCATTTCTCTATCTAAGTCTTAACCACTTACCCTAAATTTGGATTCAGTCTATGCTAAAATTCGTGAGAGGGTTTAGCGTTATACTCAAGGTATATATCGTGTGAACAGAGAGCTGGGTTAATCCCTTGGAGATCCAAAAATCTCCAACCTAATGCCTTACAATTTTTCTTTAAAATTTATAGCAGGCAGATTTCCTATCCTTTGGTCAGTTGTCAACTAATGATGATCGGAAAATTTCCCTTAGGTCCTGCAAGGAAGGCATATTTGAGAGCAGGGGACAATGGTTTAAGCCCGGGTAAATCTGTATTGTCCAAAAACTCTAGCCCTATCATTGCTAAGTCTGGTTGGGGTTGTGGATGGATTCTGTGTAACATCATCGACCACCAACTATACTGTTTCGGGGATTGGATCACCAAAGATATGTTGTGTTTTGGAAAACACCACGTCCGACCCATCTACCTCACTCCGGGATTGTCCTAGAAGAGAATGGACTAACATAAAGAGGGACCTCTATGTCTCCGGGAGTGTAGGTTGATGCAAAAATGAGCTGGCAGACTAATTCATCAACAATTTCCTTCCCAAATGAATGTGAATCCATAATTGCGGTCAGATTCTATCTCCATGGCTCAATTGTCATAACTACGCTACATTCTGCCTTTACTCAGCAGAAACTGACTTTATGTTGGATTCTGTGTCAGGTCTCCAGAATCTAGTTTGGTTCATTTCCAGCTCAATTTCTCCAAAATGAATTCTCCCAAATGTGTAATCAAATAGGGCTCATGTGGTCCTAATGAAGGGCTGCCCTAATATCATCTGAAAATCTTTCCAATTTCTTGGGACATCCATGTCAAGTACTGTGAAATCTACTGGGATAATTCCACCCCTCTATGTTAATGATAATATTTCTAATCTCCTCCTCAGGTCTCTTAGTTGATGCTGTGAATTGAAGTATGACTCTAGACTTCTTAAGAGGACCTAGAATTATTTGTTCATATAGAGTGGTGGGCATGAGATTGATGGAGGATCCATTATCTAACAGTGTTATGGAAAACTTGATTTCATCGATCTGGCTTATCACAAAGTGTGCACCCATGTCTCTTTTCTTCCTCGGTAGCTCATTTTTTATCAGATGAGATGTTGCAATAGAGAGTATGTGTTTCCTCACTCGACTTGGGTTCTTTTTTTCTAGTCCTTGTTGTTGTGCATCTCACCTTAAGGTATTTTCAAAAGGCCAGGTCTCTTTCAATTATCTCATCTAATGGCAGTGTAACCCTGATGTTTTCTTTGCATATGCAGACCAACTCTTCATCGTTTCTTTGATTTTTTAGGTTTTTCTTCTTTCTAATCGTAAGAGCATGGGGGAAAGGAATTGAATGATTGTGATAAAAAACATAACTTTTATTGAATGAAGAATCAAAAGTTTGAACAGGACTAGGACTGATTGGACTCTGACTTGGACTCAAAACAGGAAAATGAACGGATGACTGTGGTTGTTGTTATTTTGGTGGTTCTTCTAGTTCAGTTTCTGACTCTCCTGAGTCCTCAATGTTATGGTGCTTTTCGGGTGGTGAGGGTGGTTTCTCCTCTTCCTCTTCTTCATGCCTCTCTTCCTCTTTTCCCCCATATTTATGTAAGTGTGTGGACACTAGGGCTATGTCACAGTATTCTTTAGCTCGATCAGGCATGGTTACAGTCTTTTCGCTGCTGAGAAAAGTATGATATGTGTCATCACGTGAAAAGATCTCATATTCAGGTAAAGAACATTCAGAGTTTAATACGTGATTCTGTCCGAGGCTATTTGGCTTAGCCTGAACTTGAGCTAGAATCAAGGTTTGGGGTGCAGTGCACTTATCTGTCCAACGGGAGAGTTGATTGATGCCAACAATCATGTCGTGCAGCTCATCCAATACTCACTGGAGTTCGGGAGAGAATGAAGAAGAGGAAGACCCTTGGCCTTGCTTGGCCTGAGGTTGCTGGTATCGTTTGTACTGGCCTTGTTGGCCCTAGCGTTGATACTATTGCTGCTGTGGAGGATGTGGGTTTTGATAACCCGAACAGTACTGTTGATGTTGTTATTGTTGTTGCTGAGGTTGATAAATGGTCTGAGACTATGGTGAATGAGGATTTGGAGTAGAGTTTGGATCCGATCGGTTGACGGGATCAAGGTAATACCAGACTCCATTTATCTCCATAATAGGTGGAGGTTACTCATAGACGGTTTGAGTGGAGGTTCCTTCAGTTTGTTGGGCAAAGACTTGATCTCCACCTCAATGGCTCTATTGCCCTACCCCTTGACCTTGAATGTAATGAATTTGGTGAATAGGGGTGGGGGTGCGGTCAGGGCAGGTATTTGTATTTTAGATACATGGTCAGCAGATTCCTCCATTTGCTTAGCCAATTTAGCCAGTTTCTCCACGTCAATTGATTTATGGAGTCTTTCCACCTTCTTATAAATCCATTCGACTATAGTTAGCTTGTCAGATATTATCGCCATGTCAGTGTTCTAGTTAGTTGACATATTGTTTACTATCTTCTTGGCTCCCTTCTTAGATAGGAATGAAAGGGAGCTAGTTGTGTAGGCTCCGCTGGTGATCTATGGCTGGCTAGATTCTTCCAACTTCTCAAACACTTTATAGACAGTGTCCTCGTGGCGTCCCATGTAGCTTCCTCCATAGGATGTACTCACTAACCTTGGGTTTCAGAGTTTAGTCCACTAGCAATACTTTGGACCAACATCATTTTGCTTATCCCATGCCCAGGGCATTTATGGATCATGTCTGTAAACCTCTCCCAGGTTTCATGGAATGGCTCATTCAATTGCTGGGTAAAGCTTGTGATCTTGATCCTCATCTGATCAATTCTACCCACCAGATAGAATTTCTTTAAGAACAGTGTCTTGAAGGTGGCCCATGTGGTGACCACTTCCCCTAGGCTTTTTAGCCAGTATGCTGATGAATCCGCATTTCATCATCTTTATTCTATCATTTTGGCATCAAAAAACCTAGCAAATGCCTGTAAATAACATTAAATATAGCAATCTTGGCATTCATGCATGTGCATCCCATTAGTGTATAAAATACTGTAATTAAAGCCAAAATTATATAATAATAAAAAGAAAATAAAAAGAATAAAATATTGTAAATATTTTATGACCCAAACCCCGAGACCTAGGCATCTTGATGAATAGGTCGACCAGGAATAAAGTAGGGGGAGATAAGGGTCAAATACCTATACCTTTTATGAAGGATATGGTTAGATCCTCAAGCGCATCACGGAAGCGTGAGCATCGTATCGAATACGACGAGGAGCGACTAGTCGCACTAGTTGCTCGATGCAGCGGAATTTAAAAAATTTTCTTATGACGAAACCACATGATCCAAGAACACTTCTCGGATCGTTTCATCTAAACCAAAAACAAGTAATTAGGATTACCTCTTGTAGTGTGGTTGCGATCAAGTCTCTAAACGAAGAGACCTCCTATCTCAAGTCCGATCCGACGGAGGAGACGCTTGCGAGCGCGGGGATGAACCGCGTGCTTCTCGCAATCCATGTTGATGATCCAAGCGGCGGATCTCCTGATCTCGACACACGAGATCCGTCATCTTCTTCACGAGCGAGGCACACCGAAGGAGACGGAGATCCACGAGCAGACGATCGGGCATCATAACGACGATGCTACGGTGATGGAGAACCTCTCCATGGCATCCATGGTGGACGACCATGAGAGGGAGAGAGAGGGATGACGTCTAGAGAGAAAGAGAGAGAGAGAGAGATGCTTCTCAAGCATTATGTGTAAAATAGAGAGCATGGTATGCCTCTCTATTTATAGGGTTTGGGGATCCATGGATCTCAATCCATGTGACATATAAAATCAATGGGTGAGATTGATTTATGTCAATCCAATGGTCAAGATTATTGTTGGTAAAAACCAACAACTTGTGATTTAATTTTGATAAAAATATATTTGATAAATCAAATAAATATTAATACCAAATTAAATCAATCAAATAAGGAGAGAAAATACAAAGGAGATCAACCTTCCCCTTTAGAGGGAGGTGACGGCCACCACTTTCCTAATGGGAGGGCAATCTCATGGATTCCCATGAGATTGCACATCTCCTTGATTTTCTCTCTACTTATTTTCCAACAACTATTTGTTGGGATTTTTTATTCACCAAAATAATTCTCAATTAATTTTGGGAATATTGCAATCTTGACATTGGAATATTGTGAATCATATTCACAACCCAAAACAAAATGTAATTTACATTTTCAATTACTTAGACAATGTGTATCCAATACACATTAATAATTAATCTACTAATATAAATTATATTTAACTCTCTCTCTCTCTCTAATACATTATAAATCACATTTATAATATATTATGAATAATTGGATATTACTATCCACATTATTCTTATCCATAATAATTAAGTCACATTTAATTATATTGGATAACTTATTCTCTTGTGCTCAAATAATATGAATCACATTCACATTATTTACATCTTTGATAATCAAATCACATTTAATTATCTAAGATAACTCTCCTTCTAATATGAATCAAATTCATATTATTCATGATAATTAAATCATATTTAATTATCCATTTTCTCATTGCTCGGATACATATATCAACAATAGAATTATCCATGAACTCTTTCAAGGATAATGCGCTTTATCCGCGAATACTTGGAGATAAGGACAGGGCAATTGTATTGTTCCACGTATAGTGACATGGATATTGAGATCATATCTCAAATCCAGATCGCGGGCCTCCCATAGATGCTTGATTAAATCAATTCCGCAATCTAATCTTCTCATTGCATCTGAATCACATTCAGATCAATGTCCAACATTTGGACTAAGATCAGATTACTTCTCTATTGAGAGGAGTCACTAAAATCCAGACCCGTTTCATCACTCCCTTGGAATGGAAGCGTCATGGTTATACAATCGTTTATGATCACATCACCCTCAGGTATTCCTAATACATGTACATCCTGCATACTGGAAGACTCAGAATAAACCCGAAGTATTTGATCAACTTTACACTATCTACTTCAGGGTTCTATCAGTAAGTTTCTCATTCGATCATTGGAAGTCGGTATCGACCATATACTTTCCAAAAGCATATATCATACCCAGGTCTCGATCATATACTTTCCAAAAGTATATATCAAACCTACAAATTCAGTCGAGCTTCCAAAGCGAGACAACCATGCGCATGGAATTTGATTCTTCCCAATATCTCATGAGTGAGCTCATGTCTTCTGGTTCAGTAACTAAACCTGTATGATCCCTTTGATAGATCATATTACTCATATGCCCTTATATGCACACCAGCGCGCCGGTGTATAGACCTTGATTAGGTCGTCAACCTATTGGTCTGCCAAATGTACATACTCAAACATATAGTAACACATCTGTCTCCGGTCAGAGGATGCGTGCCTGTATCGTGATAGCATACGATATAGGACTTTGGTTATCTCGATCTCGTTAAGTCAACTCTTTGACCTAACTAATCTGACAACTCCGAATCTCTATTCCTATGCAGAGGACCTGCATCAAGAGGTCGGTCAGATATCAGCCTAACTGAGATAGGATTGCCATCTCCTACTCTGGATGGAGATCATCTCTTAATAATCATTTGACGGTGCTTGACGAGTCCTCAATCTAACTCATTAGATATTCATCTAAGCACCAGCCTCTATGATTCAATAATTGAATCAACAACTGTATGATCATTAAGATGGCCATGGTACATAACCCAAATTGTACTAAGGGACCTATTATGCAAATTATTCATTCTTCATTTCAGATCAGGGAATGATATTCGCAATAACATTTATTGCATAATGGCTCGCCGTGGGCTCGCATGTCCAACATTTTATTCATTCTTTATTTTTTTGGGGACCTATTTTTGGTTCCACTTTTTATACATCAAATAAAGAAACTTTGTACATGAAAGTTGTAGATAATTTTATAAAGAAAAATACAAAATTTATTTCACTGAAAAATAATGTACAAATAAAAAGTTATGGTCTGGATAAAATTACAGAATCCCAACTTCCCAGACCCGTATCTCACAACTGAAAACTCCAAATGCAGCAAACTCACCTTTAATTGTATATAGAAGAAAATAATCTATTTAATGGTGGTGGTTTCTCATTTGGCGAAGCTACGGTTTGAAAGTTGAGTTTTGGACCCACATTGTACAACTGTATAGATTAAAATATTCATTTTATTATTTATTCATTATTTTTGTATTTTTATATTTTTATAATTATGTAAATATTACTTATAATGATTATGTACACTAAAATTGGAATAAAAACCTAAATAATACTTAAAATAAAATACTTACATATTTGATACATAGGTATACTACCTATACCCATACCTATACAATATCTATTTATATTTTATTAAATATACAAAACATATCAGAAAAATAAAATAAAAATATATTTATGTGTATAAAAGTATTTTATAATTTTATAAAATACTAAATAAAAATAATAAAATTAAAATACACAAAATAAAAATAAAGTAATAAAGTATATAGATAATATACCTATATATGGGTATAAAAGCAACTTGTAAAAATCTACCTAATAAAAATAAATAAAAATTACCATAAAATACTTCATAAAATTACAAACACTTTTTATTTAATAATTAAATATTAATTAAATTGTTAGCTATTTTTAAATGAATTTTTAAGGGGTTTTTCCTGGTTGGTCCACGTGGACCAACCAGGTTGGTATGACAGTTGACCCTGGTCAACTGTCTGACCTACTTCCCCTAGCTGTGTCAGAGACGCGGTTGACCCCTGTTTCACATAATTTTCTAGACCACGCCTTTCACCCATTCGTGTTGGTCCCTTCTGCAAACTTGCTCCTCGAAGAACCACCTATCACGCCCAGGGTTGTTTTCGGGCTTGGGAGCTCTGCTTCCCCCGTTGTTCTTCGATTTTGGAGCCATGGCGACCATCTTTCAAAAATGCCATCCATCCGTCCCGTCCACTTTTGAACCGCATTCTATCCAAGTTTCCACCCCCTTGACCTCGTTAGAGTCTCCTGGAGGTGACAGCTCCGCGAATCCCTCTTCAAGGCGGTGGATCAGCAAGACTTGGGCGTGTTCAAATCGACCTCCGGCCACCCCGTTGAGGTACATCCTTCCTCGCTCTTCCTGGGCTTGAGGCCGTTTATTCCCTATTGTTTTCATTCCCTTTCCACTCCTAGCGTCATAGCTTTGTAAATCTGTCGCCACCTCCGAATCGCGTCACTGAATTCGCATCATTCGCACCCTCGCCGGAGCGCTCCTCCGGCCGCAACTCCCATCTTCATCACCTTCACGTTCGCAACAACTTTAGTGCTTCCACGGGGTCGGGGCAGTTTACCCCCGACTCTTTCACTCTCTTTTACAGGTGCAGGACATTAAGTGACACCTGGGGTCGATTCTGGATCTCTGGCCGGAGATATCTGGAGCGCCCAGCTCCGCCACTGCCGTGGATGCTACCTCGGGCTCCGGCGAGAGTTTTGAGTACCTCAGGAGATTGACGACACCTGCAGGAGGTTGCTGGGATCTTTTGGAGGATCGCCGGACAGCGGAGGAGGGAGATCGGCACCGGTGAAGCTCGCACACCCGCGGGTTCTTCTCAGTTCGTCGAGAGGATCTCGCCACCGTCGGATTGGGTCGGATCTTCCATAGCTACAGCAGCCCTTGGATCGTGCATGATGACAACCGTCGGATCATTTGGCCTCATCTAATCCTGACCGCACTGGACGAAGGGCCATTGCGGGCCTACACGCTGACACGTGGCAACTGGGTGGCTTCCAGTCGTCCGATCGCCCCTTTGTTTGGGCATTTTGCATCGTGAGCCCAATAACTTTTTGTATTTATTGTTTGACTCTAAAACTTTCATCTACAGCTTTAAAATTATCGTGTGATTTGCATTACGCCCCCCGGTTTTTATTGTTTTGCACTTCAGCCCCTGCCAGGTCACGTGCGTCGCGCACGTGACTGGGCGATTTTGCAAAAGGGCCCACGGGGTTTTGTATTATTTAGGTTTAGTTCCTAAACATTCATGTGCAGTTATAATATTTCGAGGTGTTTTGCAATCTAGCCCCCCCACTTTTTGTATAATTGCTATCTAGTCCTCCCCAGGCGCGTGCATTGCACACATGAGGGTGGACATTTTGCAGACAAGCCCTTGCGGCTTTGGGTATTGGTTTTTGGTCCAGAATATATCTTATTCAGTGTAAATTTTGTTGGAGAAATTGCATTTTCACCTGGAGTTTTGTCTATTTGCAATATAGTCCCTGTCAGGCTTTCATTTTGTGTGTGCTAAACGTAATTATTTGGAGCATCATCTTAACTCGAAAAATTCCACAAAAATTACATTGAGCTCCTGTTAACTTGTACTTCCACGCCCTATTTTTAGTTTTTGATTTCCTTTCATTTTCATATTTATTAAAAATCAAAAACTCTCCATTTCAACACCGTCTAGCTTAGAAAATACCAAAAAAATATTAAAATACCTCGAAAAATTCCAAAAAAATTCCCTACTGTCTATTTTAACCTATTTTAGTGTCAATCCAAAAATCACTAAAAATCTCAAAAGAAAAACCCTAAAAATTCAAAAACACATAAAAACTTCAAAAAAATCTATAATCATAGAAAACTCCAAAAATTGTAAACTCAAGTTCTGTAGCCTCCTGTTTTTATTGAAAAATAGTTTGAAAAAATTTTGTGGTTGTTTGCTATTTTTAATTCCCATTTTACCCCCAGTCAGTAGCTTGTTCACTGTTTTGGTTTATTTCAGTGTTTAAAAATACCAAAAATATTTTGAAAAATACCCAAAAATCACAAAAATAGTAAAAAATCATAAAAATACCAATAAGATTTTATTTCTTAATTTTTGGCTATTTTTGCATATTTTTATAAATATTTTGTTATCCTTTTTATTACATTATCTTTATCTTCCATTATTGAAAAAGAAAAAAAATATAAAATATAAAATTATAAAAATTATAAAATTAAAAACCAAAATATCAAATTAAAAATAAAAAAATTAAAAATTAAAAACCCACAAAAAGCATTTGCTTTGCATAGTGTAGACATCACTCACATTCACACACACACACACACACACACACTTGTGCTTCTACCCTGTTTGCTCCCTGTGTTCGAACTCTCTGCATACTTGTCCTATACAATCTTTTATGCAAAGTTAAAAATAAATTTTAACTCCACATTTATTTCTAATTGTTGATCTATAGTGTGGGTTAATTGTTGATTTTAGTCCAGATTTCATTGCGGGTCACCGCAGCGACCTCGGTTGTCTCCGCCTTGTGTGAGACATCATTTTAGACTCCGTGAATCTTGGCTAAATCATATGCCACCTTGTCGGTCAAGGCGAATGAGACATCTCTCAATCGGATGTAGTCTTGACAAAGTCTAGGGTGGGACAAGTTGTAAGAGACTAGCTCAAAGTCTGGAAGGAAGGCATATGGTTCATCATGACTGTTCCCTCTGAAGTTAGGTAGCAATGCGAGGAAATGTGGTTTGTGTTCGAACGCATCCTCGGGGGGTACATGCCTCAACCTGTTTAGCATGTGAGCCCACAACAATCCATTATGCAATAAATATTATTGCAGATATCATTCCCTAATCTGAAATGAAGAATAATCAATTTGCATAATAGGTCCCTTAGTACAATTAGGGTTATGTACCATGGCCATATTAATGATCATACAACTGTTGATTCAATTGCTGAATCATAGAGGCTAGTGCTTGGATGAATATCCAAAGAGTTATATTGAGGACTCATCAAGCATCGTCAATTGATTATTAAGAGATGATCTCCAACCTGAGAAGGAGATGGCAATCCTTTATGTAAAGGCCGATATCTAACCGACCTCTTGATGCAGGTCCTCTACATAGGAATAGAGATTCGGAGGTGTTAGATAAGTTAGGTCAAAAGATTTGACTTAACAAGATCGAGATAACCAAAAACCAATGCCGTATATTGTCATGATATATGCACACATCCTTTGACCGGAGACAGATGTGTTACTATATGTCTGAGTATGTACATTTGACAGACCAATTGATTGATGACCTAACCAAGGTCTATACACCGACGCGTTGGTATGCATGCAAGGGTATATAAGTAATGCAATCTCTCAAAGGAATCATACATGCTCATTACTGAACCGGAAGACATGAGCTCACTCATGAGATATTGGGATGAATCAAAGTCCATGCACGGTCGTCTCGCTTTGGAAGCTTGACTAAATTCGTAGGTTTGATATATACTTTTACAAAGTACATGATCAATACCTTGGTATGATATATGCTTTTGGAAAGCATATGATTGATACCGACTCCCAATGATCAAATGAGAAACTTAATGATAAAACCCAGAAGTAGACAATCTAAAATTGATCCAATACTTCAGGTTTGATCTGGATCTTCTAGTATGCAGGATGTACATGTATTAGAATACCTGAGGATGATGTGATCATAAACAACTGTATAACCATGACGCTTCCATTCCTAGGGAGTGATGAAACGTGTCTAGATTTTAGTGACTCCTCTCAGTAGAAAAGTGATCTAATCTTGATCCAAATGTTAAACATTGATCTGAATGTGATTCAAATGCAACGAGAAGATTAGATTTGTGGTTTTAATTTAATCAAGCATCTATGAAAGGTCCGCATGATCTGGATTTGAGATGTGATCTCAATATCCAAGTCACTATACGTGGAACAATACAATCGCCATGTCCTTATCTCCAAGTATCTGCGGAGAAAGTGCATTATCCTTGAAAGAGTTCATGGATAATTTCATTATTGATATATGTATCCGAGCATTGAGAAAATGTATAATTAAATGTGATTTAATTATCATGAATAATATGAATTTGATTCATATTATAAGGAGAGTTATCTAATATTAAATGTGATTTAATTATCAAAGATGTAAATAATGTGAATGTGATTCCCATTGTTTGGGCACAGGAGAATAGAGATCTAAGATGATTAAACGAGATTTAATTATCACGGATATGAATAATGTTGGATAGCACTTTCCTAGTTATTCATTTATATTATAAATGTAATTTATAATGTATTAGAGAAGATTGATTAATTATTGATCTGAATTGAATTCAAATTAGATAATTAATTGAAAATGTAAATCACATTTATTTTGGGTTGTGAATGTGATTCACAATTTTTCAATGGCAAGATTGAAATATTCACAAAATAATTATGAATTATTTTTGTAGAATAATTTACAACAAGTGCTGTTGTAAATCTTGGAGATTTCCATGGAATAATGTAATCTCATGAGATTACATGAGATTGCACCCTTCCTTAATGGGAGGGTGGATGGCCACCCAATCCCATTAGGAAAGGATGGTCGTCCATTCTATTCCCATGGAAGGAGGCAATATCCATTCCATAATCTCCATGATTAATTGATTTAATTTGGCATTAATTATATTTATATATAATTAATCTAAATAAATTAATTGTTGTTGTGTTTTTACAACAAAATCTTGGCCATTAAAAGAAGCACAAATCAATCTCATCCATTGATTTTGTGTAGTCCATGGATTGTGATCCATGGACTCCCAAAATAGTATATAAGAAGAGACACCCCTTGATCTTAAAAGTTACAACAACTACAACAACAACATAAGCTTTCTCTCTCATTCTCTACACGTCCTCTCTCTCTCCCTCCCTCATTATGGTCGTCCCCCATGGAGCCCTAGAGAGAGTCGCCATCACCGCAACGTCGTCATTATGCTGCCGGATCATTTACTCGTGGATCTCTATCTCATCGGTGCACTTCGCTCGTGAAGAAGATTTCGAATCTCGTGTGACGAGATCAGGAAATTCACCGCTTGGATCATCAACATGGATTGCGAGTAGCACGCGTTTCATCAACACGCTCGCAAGCGTCTTCTCCGTCGGATCAGACATAAGACAAGAGGTCTCTTCATTTAGAGACTTGATCAAAACCACGCTTTAAGAGGTAACCCTAATACTTCTTTGTGGTTTAGATGAAATGATCCGAGAAGTGTTCTTGGATTATGTGGTTTCACCGCATGATTTTTTTAAATTCTGGTGCATCAAGCAACAAGTGTGACTAGTCACTCTCGATCGCATACGATACGATCCTCACGCTTCCATGTTGTGATTAAGGATCTATCCTTCAAGTGGTATCAGAGCCTTAGGTCGGAGTTTTTGGATGCGATCCATAAACTTAGGAAGACTTGGGCTCATTAGGGTTTGTGAGAATTTATCGCATTTGGTTCATGCAGCCCTATTTTGTATATATTTTTCGTACTTCTTAAATTGTTTAAACACGAAATTATTACCTAGATTATGTTTCTCATTAAATAAGGAAACCGTGGGATTTGAGTTTGTGTGATTTGGAATCTAATTGTTCAAGTTATGATCACTTTAGTGAACATGTATCCACTGTTTTGGGTATGACGAATCTTGACGTAATTAAGGATTTAATTACGGATTTGAAATGCCTAGAAATGCATGCAAATCACTTGAGTTCTGATGTAAATCAAATTATAAAACTTTGGAAACTTATTTTGAATGATTTAGATTTAAGTTGATTGAGATATGCTAATTTTAGTAAGTGAAGGTCACTGTTGGAAACTACTCTCCTAATCAAGAACCATGTGATTGTCATTTAATCAATTAGTGAAATTAATGGTTAATTTCTTGGAATAATTATTGATGAATATTTTGTGAAATATTTGATAATGATTATTTCCGTAAACGACATTACCTTTACCAATAATTGATTAGACATGATCTAGTTCACAAATTGGTTACATGAACTAGGATTGAGAATTTGTTTAGAAAATTTCCTTATAATATAAATCAAAATGGTTTTGATGATCATTATATGGTATAACTTCAGTTGAAAGACCGATTATCATATCAAGTACAAAGTGATCAATTGGCATTATCCTGACCTAAGGCAGATATGGTGTCTAGTTGGGGAGCGTTTGAGTAGCAAGTTGCTCCGTGAGCAGTCTGCCCCACTTTCTCCGGTACTGATCATGACAACGGGTAGGAAGGGATAATGCTTGAGAGATCATGATTTATTTTTCCAATTATTAAAATTCGAATAATACATATTTTTTTAGATAATACCATCCTTCAAGTAACAATTAAAATTGTTGGTAGGTCGATTGATTGGATTGATAATTGATTTAATATGATTAAATTAGTTAGATCCAATTAATATTAAAACACTCTATTTTGAATAGAGTTGTTCTTTCCCTTGGAAATATTAATCGTAATGAATATGATTCATAATGACTAATTAGAATTTGAACATGATATGGAGGATCACACAAGTGACATCCATGGTCTCCCGTCAAGGGGAAGGGTTCCGTTGCCAGTGATTGTATGTAGGAGGCACATGTCTGAAGTGATAGCTCTTGCATACAAGTACATCTGGATCAGGATCTTTTCTCCTCGAAAGAGTAATGTCGTATACGTTGTGACCCCAACATCAAATCCTTATATTATTGGGGTGATATTGGATTGCGTATAGCGAGTGCTATTCCTGTTGATGGTTGGTTCAATTAGCGACAGGTCAACACCACCTTAGGGGTGGTGGGACTGGGTGTTAAAGACTGAATTGGGAATGCAAGTTGGACTTGCAAAGAGGAATGTGTTCCTGCTTCTTTTTATCCAAGTTACATATTCTCATATTATTGGGATGTGACAAAGATAAGGAAGGAGATTCCAGATCTTGCTTGAGATATAATGATAAGTATATCTCTTATATTGAAAGTGATTAAGGGATCGACCTTTCAGTATTGACAAAGCAAGGCAAATTTGATATAAAAATTCCTAAATAAAAGTAACATATATTTATATATTTATGCAAATTTCTTATTTCAGATAATTCTTCATTAAACCCACTCAATGCTATACTCAATAATAACCAGTAAATCCTCATGAATTGGATTCATGATCAAGATAGGGTACTTGCAGTTGGACACATAATGTATGTGGTTGCAATGTGCAAGTTTTCTCATAATAATGAGGAATGATAATTAAATAGACAACATGACTACAACCATAGGGTTTGTATGTCTCTATAGTCTTGATCTCTCATCGAATGTTTTTTGTGAAATGACATGTTGATGATGATCATAATTGTCAAACAATCCTTATAAAACTCTAAGAACATGGTTCACTGCATCATGCAGAATGGTAACTCTATAAGAGATGATGTATTCAAAATATTTGAGTACCTACCTGAACCTAAGTCTTTTTAGAATTTAGATGGATATAGATACGATGAGTGTCATCATTCTACTATCTATACTCTAGTCATTCATGAAGCTTTATAATATTCATATTGTATGAATTAAATTAAGTATGTATAAATGTTGAAATACTCTTACATTGAAATCTTTTGAATTCAACACAATATATCATTTGTCTTAAGCAATGGTTGTTTATAGATGAAGGGAGCGTAGTGGAAGCATGGGTCTGACCCAAGCAAGAAGGAAAGTCAAGGAGTTGACTGTACTTCTGTAACTTCCATATGACGTCCAAATAGTTGGATGAATGCCAATGCTGTAATAAGCCAATGTACTGATAGTGTGACTATCTAGACCATCTTGGATACTTAGAGAAGGATCCATATAGTACATCAAAATAATCTATATCTATATATCATCATTGAATTGACTTACTTATTGGATAAGATTAAAAGTCTAATAATTGTATCTCATTCTTCTAATAACACTAGCATTTTGTTGCATATGTATTAGAAGACTAGAAAATTTGATCTTAAGATTTAATAGTCATCCACATGGACATTGATTCAATTGTTGCAACAATCTCTACTGGATAGATAGACTTCATATTTTCACTGGGAGAGCCCTTAGTCTTAGAGAATGTCTCTATGGCATGTATATTAGAATACACTCAGTTTATTTCCAAATGTTGGAAATAAACATGAATTCTGAAATAGACCTATCATAAAGAGTTACGATGGATATATTTATGATAGTAATCTAGCATCTAGTGGACTCTACTAAATTAGAATATTAATGAATGGTTCTTCTAATACTGAAAATTAAACCTTTAAAAATCAATAGGAGAATGAAAATCATTTGACAATGATCTGGCTTCAAGGCTTAGACATTTATCTATTGACGAGATCAAAATACTAGTAAGAGATGAAACTTTAGAATGTCTAAAAATTTCAAATCTTACATATTCATGAATATTGTATTCAAAGTAAAAATGTTCAATGTACCCTTCTTTGAGAATGGTGTTAGATGCTAAGGTATTCAAGATCTCATACATATTGATGTATGTGGATCATCTATATCATAATGAACATTAATGATATGTGATATCCGTTGATGATTATTTGTGATATGAGACTTATTCTCTTTACATTAGAAACCTGTGAAATGTTCAAAGATTTCACAATTTTTGTTTAGAACCAAAGTTTGAAGGAAGATGAAATGAATTTGATCTAACCTAGGTAGCAAGTACCTATTAGATAAATTCAAGGAATACCTTATGGAGATATGATTATCATTCCTATCTCACTCCTCCTGATATATCTAAACTCAATAGAGTTGTAGGGAGATACAATTGGATCATGTGTGACAGGATTTGATCAATGATGAATATTAGCATAATTACCTCTTAGTTTCCAAGTATATATGTAGTGGAGACTACAATATATAAGGTTCCATGCAAGTAAGCTGGAATCTAACACCAAAGAGTGCTACTTCATTAGGAAAATAAAAGATGGTATTGGATACCAACTTTAGGTACTTGAGATTCTTAAAAGATTTCATCTCTAAGGATATGATTCTTAGAGGATGACTCTCTTGAGAATCAAGATGAAATAAAGGAACTCATTGACTCTTGTGAAGACAATGATGCTCCCGAAATTGGAAACTAAAAGGACAATTAAAGATGAAACACTCATACATCTTCAAATGAGTTTGAGGATGGATTCCATGTGTTAGTTAAGTCTGACAATGATCTAACTTCATGTGATGAAGCTTCTGAGGATCATGACATGGGAAGATGGATGTTAGCAATAAAGTCAAAAGTAGAATTCATATACAAGTGTTGTATATAGACCCTTGAGTATCCATCAATAAGGGTAAGACTCGTTAGGAGTAAATGGATCTTCAAGAGAAAGAGAGAACTTGATGAGAAGGTAGGGACATTCAAAGCACGACTCGTAGCCATGAGCTACACACCGAAGAGAAGACATTGCTTGCAATGAGACTTTCTCTTCAGTGACCTTGCTTAAACCCATCGGAATATTGCTAACTATAGCTACACAACTTGACTTTGACATCTTCAAGATGGAAGTCAATATTTATATGAATGCCTCTCTGAGGTTATTCATATAAAGTAGCCCCATGGCTTCATAGTTGAGGAAAGAAAGGTATGCAAGCTGAAAAAAATCATTTGTGGACTCAAATAAGCTTCTTGTGGTTGGAACATTAAATTTGATGAAGTTATAAATGTTATTATTTCAGATAGAATCTTGATGAACCGCGTGAAGCTTAGTGGGAGTGCCATTGTGTTCATCATGCAAATGTAGATAATATCCTAATCATTTGGAATGATATAAGGATGATAATAAATATTTTATAATGTGGCTATTCCATACCTTGAGATATGTTCTCAAGGATACCTCTTAGATCTTAGTTCTGAAGTTGTTTAGAAGCAAAGAAAAGAGGATATTGGGACCGTCAGATTAGTGGCACACCTTGGATATTTTCATTTTCTGGAAAATTTCAAGAAAGTCTTCCTTCCCTTAAGATATGGTACTGACCTATCTGAAGGGATAACACCTCAAAGAGTTGAGGAAGTGAATTCTAAAACTGCATGCCCTTGTGCATCAGTTATGAGAAGCCAGATGTATGCTAGATGTATACAAAAGTCGGATGTCTACCACGTAGTGGGAGTAGTAGACTATTACTAATCCTACTATGGAGATAAAACACTTATTTGCAGTAATAACAATATCTTCAAAGATGACAAGACTTTTGAGATAGTGATCTCAAAGTCTTATCTTCAAGAACTTAAGACTTTATAGATAGTGATCTAAAAAGGTCTTAACTACAGATACCTTAGGAGATAGAGATCTCTAGGAATAAGGGCATTCTGATTAGGATAATTGAATTACAAACTAGTTGTAATGATTATTCAGTTATAGTGTCAAAGACACTATAATTGCTTGAGTATTGGTTGCATAAGATGCAACATTCACATTGGATGCGAGCACTGTTACTAGAAAATATGCAAGTGCAGTAAAAGGACTTGGCATAGTCTCTTGGAAACAGAGTGATTGATCAACTTACCTAGCTATTTTTCTAAATAACATGATTGTCACATGAGTGTGGGTTTAAATATTATCCCATTAATGGCTCTTTGGGCTAGTGGGAGATTGTTGGACATGCGAGCCCACGGTGAGCCATTATGCAATAAATGTTATTGTAAATATCATTCACTGATCTGAAATGAAGAATAATCAATTTACATAATAGGTCCCTTAGTACAATTAGGGTTATGTACCATGGCCATCTTAATGATCATACATCTGTTGATTCAATTGTTGAATCATAGAGGCTGGTGCTTGGATGGATATCTAAAGGGTTATATTGAGGACTCATTAAGCACCGTCAAATGATTATTAAGAGATGATCTCCAGCCTGAGAAGGAGATGGCAATCCTTTATGTAAAGGCCTATATCTAACCGACCTCTTAATGCAGGTCCTCCACATAGGAATAGAGATTCGGAGGTGTTCGATAAGTTAGGTCAAAAGAGTTGACTTAACGAGATTGAGATAACCAAAGACCTGTGTCGTATACTATCACGATAAAGGCATGTATCCTCTGATCGGAGATAGATGTGCTACTATATATCTGAGTATGTACATTTGGTAGACCAATAGGTTGATGACCTAACCAAGGTCAATACACTGACGTGCTGGTGTGCATGCAAGGGCATAAGGAATCATACAGGTTCATTACTGAACCGGAAGACATGAGCTCACTCATGAGATATTGGGATGAATCAAATTCCGTGCATGGTCATCTCACTTTGGAGGCTTGACTAAATTTGTAGGTTTGATATATACTTTTGGAAAGTATATGATCAATACCTGAGTATGATATTTGCTTTTGGAAAGCATATGATTGATACATACTCCCAATGATCAAATGAGAAACTTAATGATAAAACCCAGAAGTAGACAATGTAAAATTGATCCAATACTTTGGATTTGATCCAGGTCTTCCAGTATGCAGGATGTACAGGTACTAGGAATACCTGAAGGTGATGTGATCATAAATTATTGTATAACCATGATGCTTCCATTCCTAGGGAGTGATGAAACGAGTCTGGATTTTAGTGACTCCTCTCAGTAGAGAAGTGATCTAATCTTGATTCAAACGTTGGACATTGATCAAAATGTGATTCAGATGCAATGAGAAGATTAGATTTGCGATCTTGATTTAATCAAGCATCTATGAGAGGTCCGTAGGATCTGGATTTGAGACGTGATCTCAATATCCAAGTCACTATACGTGGAACAATACAATTACCCTATCCTTATCTCGAAGTATCTACAGAGAAAGCACATTATCCTTGAAAGAGTTCATGGATAACTTCATTATTGATATATGTATCCGAGCATTGAGAAAATAGATAATTAAATGTAATTTAATTATCATGAATAATATGAATTTGATTCATATTATAAGGAGAGTTTTCTAATATAATTAAATGTGATTTAGTTATCAAAGATGTAAATAATGTGAATGTGATTCACATTATTTGGACACATGAGAATAGAGATCCAAGATGATCAAATGAGATTTAATTATCATGGATATGAATAATGTGGATAGCACTATCCTAATTATTCATATGTATTACAAATGTGATTTATAATGTATTAGAGAGAGCCTATTATGATTTATATTTGTTGATTAATTATTGATCTGAATTAGATTCACATTGGATAATTAATTGAAAATGTAAATCACATTTTATTTTGGGTTGTGAATGTGATTCACAATTTTCAAATGGCAAGATTGTAATATTCACAAAATATTTATGAATTATATATATATATATATATATTAATTTACAACAAGTGTTGTTGTAAATCTTGGAGATTTCCATTGAATAATGTAATCTCATGAGGTTACATGAGATTGCACCCTTCCTTAATGGGAGGGTGGATGACCACCCATTCCCATTACGAAAGGGTGCCTGTCCACTCTTATCCCATGAAAGGTGGCAATCTACATTCCATAATCTCCATGATTGATTGATTTAATTTGAGATTAATTATATTGATATATATTTAATCTAAATTAAATTAGTTATTGTTGTATTTTTACCATAAATTCTTGGCCATTGAAAAGAGCACAAATCAATCTCATCCATTGATTTTGTGTAGTCAATGGATTGTGATCCATGGAATCCCAAAATACTATATAAGAAGAGGCACTCCTTGCTCTTGAAAGTTACAACAACTACAACAACAACATATGCTCTCCCTCTCTCTCATTATTTACACGTCCTCTCTCTCTCATTTTGGCCGTCCACCATGGAGCCATAGAGAGAGTCGCCATCACCGCATCGTCGTCGTTATGCTGCCGGATTATTTGCTCATGGATCTCCGTCTCCTTTGTTGTACCTCGCTCGTGAAGAAGATGTTGAATCTCGTGTGATGAGATCAGGATATTCTCCTCTTGGATCATCAACATGGATTGCAAGAAGCACGTGTTTCATCAACATGCTCACAAGCATCTCCTCTGTCGTATTGGACTTGAGACAGGAGGTCTCTTTGTTTAGAGACTCGATCGCAACCATATATCAAGAGGTAACCCTAATACTTATTTGTGGTTTAGATGAAATGATCTGAGAAGTGTTCTTGGATCATGTGGTTTCATCACATGAATTTTTTTTTTAAATTCTGCTGCCTTGAGCTACTAGTGCGACTAGTTGCTCCCGATCACATACGATGTGATCCTCACGCTTCTGTGATGCGCTTAAGGATCTCACCATATCCTTCACAACCAATTATAATCTTTGTCTAATTCAGGACGATATTTGTCTTCCATAGTTGCTTCTCCATGTAGTAGTTCTTCCTTCTGAGCTCTAAGCAATGCATTGTGTAACTCGGCTATGGTAACCCTATCCAAAAGTGTACACAGTGGATGATTGTCCTCGTCCTTATTAGGAGGCATCTTGGCTTCATCTTCAGATACAAATAGGTCTGAGTTAGATATATGGCTAGAAGGTTTAGGAGTTCTTCCAAAGATAAAAGTTTCTTTAGTAGGAGGAGAGTAGAAGAGAGGGTTAGTCTGGGATTTACTAAACCCTGAAGGGGACTTGGGAAGATGGTCATCCCAAGACCAAGTGGGTTCGAGAATAGGGTCATCTTGAATCTAAAGAGACGTAAAATCTAAGGGGTTCCGTGAAGTGTATGCAAGATACGGACAAAAATCCCCTGGAGAAATCCATCTCCCATGTCAAAGAGGATTGATAAGAGCACGAGGGTCGAGTCAGAGAATAAACACGCAAAGTAAACACAATTCAAACCCCAAGATTCACCATCAACACTTGTGACGGTGCATTATAGTTCAACCACTTAACTTTTCAATTTTAATTTAGTGACAAAATAATCTTTGAGCAGATTAAGCAGAGATGTAGGTTTAGGAGAGTGTTACAAAGACTGACCCAAATTCGTATGCTAGTTGCACCTACTTTAGCCAGTATGGGTGTAAGTATGGAACGTAGAGTGGCTACACGTATTACTTTAGGACGGTGCCTTACACATTGTCCTTTAACCACCCATTTTGCTAAGGGAGACCATATAGTCCCCTCACTGAGAAGTAGCTAGTCATTTTTAAATCCAGTAGTCTGAATGAAGCCTCCAAATTTTGGCTCTACCATAAGTGTGTGATTCTTGTCCTTACAAACAATGAGTGGGTTCTTCTCCACCAGACAAAAGGGTGAATTTTATGTCAACTTATTTACAATCACCTTGATTAGCAATATCGATTTTAAGTTAACATTATCACTGATGTTTTAGTTGAGCATAGACGTTATCAAGCCTAATGAGTAGTCCCAATTCTTTTAATTCCTAAGTTGTAAAAACCGAGTAGAAGATCAGAAAAAACCGATGCAAGTGAGAATTCAATGATGCATGCCTAGAAAGAAGACTTATAATGATTCCTTACATTCTTCATGCAGGATGCAATACAAGGAATTTAAATTTACATTAAATGATATGCAAAGAGGAAAATTGCCCTACGCAGACAGTTCTATTAGCGGGAAGAATTGATTTAAGGTTTTGGCTAAGTCGAACGATCTATAGTGCATATAATTAGTGAAGGTGTGGCCTAAGAATTACGAGCACAATCAAGAATAAAAATCTAAGCTAACACATGTGTGTCTAATTCCTACGTCACTCAAGTCCGGTCCCAACCACACAGAAGGGGTTGAAACAGACATGACACACCATAGCGAAATCCATTCCAAATTATTACAAGTATGAGGATTCAAAGAGAGGGGCCATGTAAATGATGTAGAAAATAAAATCTAATCTAATTCTCTCTCACAAAAATAAAACTCAGGTCTTCTTCGTGGATCCTTGATTTTATATCTAAAATTGCTTCGAGTTATTTGCGAAGAGAAAAAATACGGTTAGTATCTATTGAGAAAGAAAATGCATATATAAAATACAAATATAAAAAATGACACATAAATTAATTTTTCAAAATTCAATTACAGAAAATAATTTAAAATCCTAAAAATTCGTCGATCCCCAGCAATGGTGCCATTTGATGAACGTGTATTTTACCTCTTTAAAAATTGGTAGTTGTAGTATACAAGATGAAAGGCGATTGATCAAAAGCCACAATCTTTGAATGTTGTGGAGAGTTTTTACTTGGTAAGTTTATCAAGGCCAAACACAAGGAACATTTATTTTTAATTGCATGGTTTCAAATTAATTTAAGTAAATAATTAAATGCTATGTTAATATCCGTGTCAGAAATTACAGTGGAATTGAAATGTAATGAGATGCAATTCAAATAAATAGAGAGGATAAATGTGAAGCACATGATATGTGATTATAAGATTTAAATCCTCAAATAATAAGATCAATTAATCCTGAAGTTAAAACATAGAACAAGGATGATAAAGTTGAGATAGATATTTACTTAATTCCAAATGCAGGTACTAAGGTAATCAGATTAATTTACACTCCTAATAGATCAATCATAAATTTGACATAGAATTTCTATCCTCAAAATTCCTATGATTTAATTCCTCAAATAGTGGACAACAATATCGAAGGAATAAATCCTGATTAAGCACCAACAATCAGATCCAGTTTCCCCCAAATCATTTGTGAAAAATCATCGCAACATATGCCAGGGAAAATGATTAATTTTTTTCTCCATTACTGAGCCCCTACAGAGGTTCAATTCTCAAGAATTATCAATAATAAATAGATAATTAATCAAATTAAACTTCTTCTCAATTAATCCCCTGTAAAAACTAAAATCCTCAAATAAATTCCTGCAGATAAAATCAAATATTTCTCAAAATAAATATGGCCCAAATAAGTCGAAGATTAGCCTGCATAAATCATCATAGATCCTTAAATAATAATTATCAATGGTAAGCTTCTAATCTGTCACAATCTGTATAATATGAGAGAGCATTCAACAAGCTTTAAAACAACATATTGTGCGCTGAAACCTGAGTTCAAATGGGTAAGTAATGATAACTTGAAATGTAAGGGACTAAAATGCAATAAATAAAGTTTTCTTCATTTCAAAACAACCCCTGGAGGACTTATCTGGAATTTCTAAAAGTCAGAGGAGTGCGTCTATAGATTTCCCCCTTGTAAGGGTATATCTGCAAGTTCGGAAAGCGGGACGAGCCTCAATGCAAGTTGCTCTAAGTCACGTGGGTGATGCACAGGCGGTGCTGCCGGCGGGGACCTGAATATAATTAATCTGAATTGTAGGGGTGGAGCGTGCAAAGTTTACAAGCGTGCGGGTGGAACGTGAGATGCCTGGGCTTGAGTCAAGGATTGAGCCACGTGGGAGAAGCTGGCGCTTATGGAGGAGGCTTTATTTTACCCAAGCCTGAAGGTTCGATGTTGAGGCATGGGAAGCATTAGAGACGTCCGATTGCGGCATCGGATGGTGCCTATATGTTGTGGCTCTTCCTTCTTCTATCCTCACATGGTGATGTTTGTAGCACTCTGGCGAAGCTCTGTTCCCTCCGTCATGCTCCCTATGCATACCTGAAGGTCAGGGAAGATTGATGGAGGGTTGGCGAGGGAGCTAGATGCGAAGCGAAGGCTCGGCGATGGCTAGCAAGGCAAGGTATCGTCATCGGAGGCAGAGCGCAAGGAGCAATGTTTTCCTCTCCGACCAATGATGATTTTAATGACCTGCAAGCATTAGAAGAAACCCAAGCACAGAGGAGTCGATTAGGTGGATGTGGAGCATGGAGGAGGCTCAAATCGAGGTGGAGCAGTCGAGCCGGGTTAGGTTCCAAACTTTTTAAGGTAGGAGGCGGAGCTTGGTAGAGGGAGTGATGGAGAAGGGGAGAGAGTTCTTACAAGGACAGGCGATGATTGGAGCTGAGCAGCATAGTGATTGAGATCCTGAAGGGGGTCTCCGGCAAGCGGAGAAGCACGAATTAAATTGGAGAAATGGAGTGGACAAGGTACCTGGAATCGAAGGCGGAGCATGGGATGGTTGTGGGCAGAGAGGTTGCATGTGGTAGGAGATCTCAAAGACTTCTTCATTTGTTGCTCAACACGCGACAAATGGAGCTGGGCAACTGCAGATTGTAATAGCTACAAGAGGTAGTAAGCTCATGTACCTCGCCTAAATCAACTTGGCTGTCGTCGCTCGACACTGGCCTCTTAAGCTGTCACCTGGAGAGGCTTGGAGCTCGGCTTGATCCTTCATGAATGGCGGATGGGTATTGAAGGAAGCAGAGTTGGTGATTTTATAAAGGGGGAGGACAGTTACAACAGGTGGTGGGAGGCAATTTTGTAACTGATGTCTTGAAGGCCTGGAGTGAGGGATGGGCTCATTAAGAGCACAAGGGGGCGGCAGTGTCACGAGGCATAATGCCTCATGGCGTGAGAAGCAGGAGGATGACGATGAAGTTCCATCGTTGAATCAGGTGATCCAATGGCTGAGATCGAGGACGGGCGAATGGATAATATCTGATCTTGTTGATCAGATTGGATGGTCGAGGTGAAGGCAGAAGTGAGCAATCAAGATGCGATCATAGTCATCGCATCCAACGGTGGCTAGGATACATGGGTGGCAAAGAAGGGTCGGGCCATGTTGTGGCTCCAGAGAGCGCCACATGACCCAATGAAAAATTAGAAAATTAAGAATATAAAGGAAAATAAATATAAAATAACTAGAAGTCGAATTAACAAAAAGTCAAAATATAGCGTTTTAGATCTCGATGAGATCTACAAGTTTCATGTTGAATAAAAAGTCAAAAGAGGTCAACTGTACGAAACGTATTTTTGGAGGTACTCTATAGATAATAAAATACCACAATTTTGCATTTTATGATTTTTTTATATTTTAATTTGATTTTAATTAGTACATTAATTTATATAATATATATACATAATTAATCTATTTTTTATGGATTTTTATGGGTTTAGAAAAAAGGGTAAAATAAAATTGACAAAGATAAAGTATATACAAAGTAGAAAAGTCATATTTTTGGGTTTTCTCTTGGATTTTGCTCTTTTTATGGATTTTAATTCTTTATGCCATGTTAGTTTATTAATTAAAGAATAATTTAAAGAAAGAATTAGGTTAAAATAAATTAGGTCAAAATGATAGTTATTTATTTACATATTTTAATCCTAATTTTAACAAATTAGTGAAGGTTATAATCAATTTTAAGGGGTATAATTAGTGAATTATTAAGGATATTTTGCTAAAACGATCATATAGAGTAGATAAATCATAGATTCATCACCTCACAATAGGCATTTAACATTGTAGGATCTAGCACACCACCACGTGGGTAGTTGAATGCAGTGATGCAGGGGCAAGCTTATGCTTCTGGATTGGTCGTCAGAGGTATGATTTCATCCCATGATTTCTTTACATGCATTGTTTGATTTTGGGGCCACACTTTCCTTCCTTGCACATCGTAGCCCATACTACATCAAGGGCATAGGGGGTAGTTTTTTATCATCTGCTAGGAAGTGGAGGATGTAGTCGTATAGATAGGTGGGCACAAGATGTTCGCAACCCAATTGTTGATCCCACTAGAGGATTTTGACATAATTTTTGGCATGGATTAGCTAGAGAGGCACCACACATGTCTAGACTATTTCAAGAAGATGGTGATCTTCCATTTACCTGGAGTGCCCCCATTTCAGTTTGATGGATGTACATCTAATGGTATGACCGAGTGTATGTGTGTAGGATACCTTGCCTACATGGTAGACTCAAATGCGCAGGATCGTATGATCGAGGATGTTATAGACATGCATGAGTTTCCTGTTGTGTTTCTAGATGACTTACTTGGACAACCACCAGTAAGGGAGATAGAGTTCGAGATCATGGTTTTGTCAGACACACAATCGATCTCTATCCCTCCATACAGGTTGGCACCCGTTGAGCTCAAGGAGCTCAAGGTGCAGTTATAGGAGCTAATGGAGAAAGGATTCGTCCATCCCAGTACATCACCATGGGGAGCAGCGATCCTCTTCATGAAGATCCTTGAGGCTATTCATGACTACAAACAACTGAATAAGCGATCAATCAAGAACCATTATCCTCTCCCATGGATTGATGATCTGTTCGATTAGTTATAGGGAGCTGTGGTGTTCTCCAAGATCGATATGCAATTTGGATACTGCTAGTTGAGGATTAAGGATGCAGATGTGATGAAGTATGTGTTTCGTAATAGATATGGTCACTACGAGTTTGTGGTAATGCTTTTCGGACTTACAAATGCACCTATTACATTCAAAGACTTGATGAACTGAGTCTTTCATCTATACTTGGATGGGTTCCTGATCGTATTCATCGATGATGTTCTAGTCTACTCCCATGATGAGTATGGGCATGGGTCATATCTTCACAGTGTGCTAGAAACTCTCCGAGAGCATCAATTTTATGCTAAATACAACAAGTACGAGTTTTGGCTTTTTGAGGTAGCATTCGTAGGCCACATTATTTTAGGGGTGGGGGTGTCAGTAGATCTCTCCAAGATAGAGGCAATTGTGTCTTGGAAGCAGTCCAAGATAGTTACAGATATCCGTAGTTTCTTGGCCTAATCATGCTCTCTCAGTTATCCCTACCGCTCATCCGGTTGACAAAAAAGAATGGTCCATCTGTATAGAGTGAAAATTGTGAGTTGAGCTTCCATAGACTCGAGGAGCATTTGACTTTTGCACACATTCTTACCCTTCCTTCGGGTACCTTGGACTTCATGGTTTACACCAATGCTTCCAAGGAAGGGTTGGGCTTTGTACTGATGCTGCGAGGATAGGATGTGACTTACACCTTTTAACAATTGAGGTGCCACGAGCACAACTACTATACTTATAGCTGGAGTTGGCAGTTGTAGTCTTCACACTGAAGATATGGCGCTGCTACTTGTATGGGGTGACTTTTGAGATCTTCACCGACCATAAGAGCCTCATGTACAATTTTGACCAAAGGGGCTAAACATGAGGTAGAGACGGTGGATAGAGATGCTGAAGGACTATGACTGTACTATCTCATACCACCCTGGTATGGGGAATGTGGTGGCAGACACCTTGAGCAAGCAGTCACACATTAAGAGTTCAGCATCTTGGTTGCAGATGTGGGATGTGCTCACTACACTCAGTGAATGGCATACATTCGAGGGACCATCCGATGTAGTGACTGTAATGATGAAGTACAATATCTTGTGGAACAGGATTGTCCAGGGACAACAAACAGATCAAAGCATACATTACGTGTATCACATATGCCTAAAGGTTGCATTTGACGGATTCCGAGTTCGTGAATCCATCTTATGGAAGGGTGACTGTGTTTGTGTCCCAGATGTTGTAGAGCTGAGGAGAGATATCCTAGATGAGGCACACAGTTCGAGACTTTATATTCATATAGGTGGCACCAAGATGTAGTGAGACCTCCTTCTGCACTTTTTATGGAAGGGAATGAAAAGGAACATAGTCGAGCACGTCGATCGATGCCTCACATGCCAATGGTGAAGGCATAGCACCAGAGACCACCTAGTTTACTACAGCCTCTTCTCATTCCAGTGTGGAAGTGGGAGATCATTTCTATGGATTTTGTCACATCATTGTCATGCGCCCAGATGGGCAAGATGCCATATGGGTGATTGTTTATCATTTGATCAAGTTATCCCATTTCATCCTGGTTAAAATGACATGTACTCCAATTAAGTTGGCTAGACTATGCATCCATCATGTCATTCAGCTACATGGGATACTGTTGACATAGGATCTTCGAGGATCGATAATTTTTAATGGATATGAAAGTCGTCGTTATTATCCCCAAAAAATCCCCCGACAAACAAACAATTTTTCCTTCTCTCGTTGCAAAATAATTACAAAGAATAATGTGGTGCAAGAGAATATTTTGCTATTTATTTACCTGTATAGTGGATAGGATCGAACTTAGGGAGGATACGTCCCCGAGGGTTATTAAAATAATCGAAAGAAATGCAATTAAGAGAAAGTAGGAATCTCAAAGGCAAACTATCCTTGATTTTTGTGGTTTTTTATTTTTTAATTTTTAATTTTTATTTCTATTTTCTATTTTCTAATTTTCAATTTTTTTAGTGATTTTTAATTTTACAATTTTTTAATTTTTAAATAAAGAAAAATATGCACAAGATAAGAAAGATGCATACCAAACTCTTTTTGTATTTTTCAATTATATCAAAAATGATAAGAAAAATTCAGGGAAGATATTTTTGGATTTTAAAGGTTTTGAAATATTTTTGAGAATTTTTGTGGAATTTTCAGATGTTTTTGTATTCTTCTAAAAATCAAACAGTTTCAAAAATGAGAAACAATGCACAACCTGGAGTAATCTGCAACTTAAAAATATTTAAGTGCTCAAAAGCCCTGATAATTATTTTTTTGATGAAATATATGCAAATATCTACTAACAAGAACTATCATGATTTTTGGATTTTTGTAGAATTTTCTATATTTTTTATAAGATTTTTGATGTTTTTTTTATTTTTTTGGATTTTATAAATAGTTAATGCATGAAATTAGGGTAGAAATAAAAGGTAATAAAATACAATTACTCTAATTTATTTAGAATTTTTGGAGTAATATTCAGATTTTTATGAATTTTTGAATTTCAGAAAGAGAAAAAGACACTCTTTTTTATTTTTAAATAATATTAAATGATGATAAAACGCAATGAAAATTTTATTCTAGAAAGATAAGCATGTCAGGAGCATAGCATGATTTTTGGGAATTTTATTGAGAAAAGAAAATATTTATTTCAATAAGAAAATCTAGCAAAATAAAGGTTTGGAAACACATGGACTAAAAAGTAAATAGTTCTTATTTTTGCATTAAATAAATAGAAGAAATAAACCAGAAGGGGAAATATGCAATTTACCCAGGATTAGCGTGTGCGTGAGGAGTTGGCGAGGACCTTTTGGTAATTTCTGAAAACTTTGAGGCCCTTCACGTAATCTTTCCAAATTATGCCTGATGCTGGTGGGATTGATTTGCAATTTATGAAACTTTCAGGGGCATGCTTGATAATTCACCCAATAGAAAATATTTTCTATGGTTGAAGGGGGCTTCGATCTTTTCTTCCAATCCTAGAGAAAGGGGTGCGCCACCTCTTCTTTCTTCAAGACCATGATAGGGGGCGGCAGGTGCTGGCGATTGAGCGTGCTCCAGACGGTGGATTGGTTGTGGTGAAGGCGAAGGCAGAGATTGGGCATGGTCAGCAGATGGTTGTGCTCCACCAAGCGGCACAAAGATTGGTGGGTGGACGACGGTGCTGCGCACGACGGCAGAAAAACGCGCACTGGTGGAGGTGCTCTCCTCCGCGTGGGTTGGGTGCGATGGCGCGACGGAGGGGGCTGTGCTGCGCACGATGGTAGCGCGGCTCCCAGATGGTGGCTGGAGGGGGCCGCCCGCATGGAGGCATGTCAGGCATGTGCGGGGGCGCGATCTGGAGAACTGATGGAGGAGTAGGCGGAAGGAGCTTGACGGAGCCGTCGTGCTTGTTGGTGGCACTGACGGAGGAGCGACGGTGCGGTGACTCACAGTTGTCGGTGGCGCGTGGGCTGCCTGCGGTGGGGCAGTGGTGAAGATTGGATGGACGATAACTGGAGTCGGGGATGGTGCGCCTGGGCTGCCCGCAGTGGGGCGGCTGTCGTGCCACCCTTTGAAGTTTTTTTAATTTTTTATTCTTTTTCTTCTGTAAATCAGAAATAAATAAAAAACTCTTTTTTTAATTTTGTGGAACAAAATAGAAACGACAAAGTTTTTTATTTTTTATTATATATATATATATATATTTAGTTGTCCCTGCAAAACAAATGTTAGAGCAAAAAGGATAGATGATTTTTTTACTTTATTTTATTTATCAACAAAGTAGACACGAGTATGATGAGTCGATCCTAAAAATCAATACGGAAGATGTGGATCAGTATGATTCCAGGGAAAATGGCGGATGGAAACGGATCTCCGACCACTGTGCATGGTCGGAGGTGGAAGATTGTGCGAGGTAGAAAAGAACGTGTAGAGATCGAGAAAATGAGATGAAAACTCAAGATCAATGGTGAATCAATTCATGATGGATTTTAAGATCTATATAAAAAAATAACGACAAAGAATAAAATACGCGAAAATAAACTACGATTAACCTAGAGTAAAAATAAGAGAAGAAAATGTGGATCTCACCTTAGGAGCGACCTTGATCACCTCGACGAAGGCCAACGCGTTGTCACCAGACGGCTCGGAGGCTAGGCACCCTTCTGCGACAAGAAGACTCTCGGAAAGCAGGCTCCTCTCACCAAAGATTGGTCAAGTTGGAATGAGGTAGAAGGAGCCATATAAATAGAAAAGATAACGAAGTTTGAATTTTTAAATTTTTTAGATGAAGATAAGAGATAAGAGAGAAGGGAAATTGAAATGCGATAAATTAGCAAGATTAATATTTACAAAAATTAAATATTTTTTTGTATTTTCGTCACTTTATTATTTGAAAAGTAAATGTTATTTTTTTTATTTTTTTGTGGTAATTAGTTAAGAAAATTAACTATATACATATACTATATAAATATACATCATTATATACATGGGTTAATAAGCAAATTAGTTAATTTTTTTGTTTTGTTTTAAAATTTTTATTTTTTTATTTTTATTTTAAATAATTAGTAAAACTATTTACAAATATTTTCAAATATAATATGTACAAAATACATGGGAAAATTGCACAAACCACCCCAGAAAACTAACTTTTCACCTGTAACTCCAAAAATTATAAAATCACAACCATTTTAAATATAAATTAATTTAGAATACAATGGAAGTGAATGGTTCAATTTGAGTTCATATGGAGCCGGAATTGGTCATTCAATTATCGCTTAGTGGCTTTTTCCCAGTGTGATTGCTTTTATTCTGTACAAGATTTGATTGTGCAATTATTTTTATTATTTAAGAAACATTTTTGTTTACAATTTTTGTTTTGAAAATTATTTTGTTTGAGGTCGATTTATGTACAAATAAAATAGTGTTAGTTTACAAATATACACATCACATAATTTTTTGGATTTTCTGAATAAAGACCCTATCTCCCCCTACTTTATTCCTGATCGATCAGGTCAAGTCTTGACCTTCTCTCGGGGTTTGGGTTAGCCTGTATCTATTACATATATACAGTCTTCCTCTTTTTTATTCTCTTCTCTTTATTTTCCTTTCTTTCTTTCTTTATTTATTTTAGGTTAAAATGGTAAGAAGTGTACAATATTTACACACAGATGCAAGTTAGTAAGAATATGGAGTTAGTAATATATACATGTATTTTATAAGGGATTTTAAGCTAAAATAAATTAATAAAGATGACGAATCACAGATTCATCAGATACCCAAGGAGGTAGTGTCAGATAGAGATTCACGCTTTACCTCTCATAATTGGGGAGAGTTCACGAGAGCCTTGAGGATCGAGCTATGTCTTAGTTCGACTTACCATCCACAAACAGATGGGCAGTCTGAGAGGACCATTCAAACCTTGGAGGTTTGTAATGATCATGCTATTTTAAGTGGAAAGGATCCTATAAGGATGACCTTCCACTAGTCGAGTTCATATACAATAATAGCTATCAATCTAGAATTGGCATGGCACCTTTTGAGGCCTTGTACGGGAGGTGATGCATCACTCCCTTGTGTTGGCAGCAGGTGGGTGACAACATTTTTTCACCATGAAGATCATAGACGAGACCTCTAGAGTTGTGGAGACTACCAGGAAGAAAGTGATAACCATGCAGAGCTATCAGAAGAGCTATGCCGACTAGCGACGTCGAGACCTTGAGTTTCACGTACAACATCCAACATTCATAACTTAAAGTTATGATTCTTAACCAACCTTGTGCGTCTAATGCGTTCCTCATAATCACTTGTTAGGGGCTTCATGTTCCTATGAGTATCCTTAATGAGGGTGTTCAACAATTCTGTGTTAAAGGCAAACTAGCATCATGCTTTGTGGGACCATTCGAGATCTTGCCCTGAGTTGGGAAGATGTCTTACAAAATGATCCTTCCTCACATCTAAAGAGCATTCACGATGTGTTCCATGTGTCGAATCTTCAGAAGTACATCTGAGATCTTAGGCATGGGACCAACTATGAGTACTTGGAGGTGGATCAAAACCTTTCCTTCCCTGAGGAGACTATTTACCATGCGTTCAAGAGGATGAGGCAAAAGGAGTTTCTTTTAGTAAAGGTCATGTGCCAGAGTCAGGACGTCGAGTAGGCGACGTGGGAACCTGTGACTGATATAAGGGATAACTATCCTCATTTTGTCACGGGTACAAAATTAAAAATGTAGTCAAATTCCATTTGATATTTTTTATGGGTTTCACTCTCTTAGAGATTTTTATGGGTTAAGGTTAGATTTTGGATTAGTTTTAGGATCACACTAAGTATTGGGGACAAGACTTCCTTTGAGATTTTTATGATGTGAGATCCCTTGTATTAGGATCCGATTTTCCCCTAACTTATGTTTTGATCTACTAATAGAATTAGATAAATGATCACATCATCTTGTAGAGCTTGTAAAGTTCTTTCCAACAAGTCCAAAAACATCAAAATCAGAGTCCCTATGCGAGAGATACACACAAAATACGATCGGGTTGTGGTTAATAGATCTGAATCCACACCCAAATTCGAATTCAGGTTGAACCAATAAAAGAAGGGGTGAGCCATTGGGTTGGCTCATACCACCCAGCCCCTCGCTTGAGAGCCACCACCCCTCGCTGGAGCTCTACCGTCGGAGCAAATTTTCGACCACCGATCGGACGACGAAGTACATCGTTTTGAAGAGGATGCATCGGGGATCATCGTGGACACACTCGTGTTCCAAGAAAATGTCGCAGAACTCTCATTCCGAATGAAGGAAAGTCACAGGGGAACATTCCCGTAGGTATGTATTTTACCCCTCTCCGATTGTCGAATCTGCATGATTTTCATACCATGAGTCTTCTATAGTGTTTAGAACATGTATGCGTTGTCGGAACTACATTTTAAAGGGGTTTGTGTCGAAATTCATTTCGTATCGCTTTGTATTTTTGTTATTTCCCATTGAATGGATGAATACACGATATAGATAAATTATGGTTATGATGTGGGTAACAATAGGAACACGGGGGTGTGATTTGTTCCACAATAGGGATGACTTCATGGACTTTGCTAGAGACAAATCCAACTACTGTCCTAGCCGATGATCGATCATGTCATAGGGATGATCGATCATGCCATGTTGGTTGATCGATCATGCCACCCAGAATGATCGATCATGAATGTTTGGTTGATCGATCGTCTGGGACTGTGGACCCATATGGAACTAAAAATTGACGCAAATTGACTATAAACAGATGTAGAATTATCTATAATATTGTAACATATGATAAATAGATGTATGGAAATAAATTGATAAATAACTAATATGGGTCCTTTATAAGTTACAGTGAGTTCAAATTGATGCAGTGAGCCTCAATGAGTTGAGATCATCTTGAGCATCACTTGAATTTTAAAGTGGGATATCCAGATATGTGTTGTTACTCCATGTTACATGGATGACCTTCCCGATGTGTTGTGGTAAATTTAATCTTAAGTGGAAGGTAGATAGTCGAGTAGTTGTTGCTAAGGGAGGAGCATGCACTTTTGGGACTCTAGGTAGAAGTTTAGATGCCAAGATCCCAATAGGCATTGGTTGAGGGACATGTTGATTGACACACCGTGGTGCTAATATGACAGTATTTGGACTCAATACTCGCGTGCCTTTAGCCCAGTACTTAGAGAGAGGGACAAGTAGTCATGGTTGGTAGTCTATTGGTTCCTTTTTAACTTAGGGTTAAATGTGTACTAGCTGGTGCATGCCACATTGGTTGGTATTCTGGGTGGAAACACTAAGAGGGGAGTTCTGAGGTGTGGTTATGAAAGCTGGGAAACAGAACAAGTGAAGTGATCTCCTATGGATAAGGAGGTGTGGGATAGATGATGGGTTTTCTGACTATGGTATGAATTATCTTACTGATCGGTTCCCTATCTCGTGCCCTACACCACCACAAACACTTATCCGCGAGTAGTGGACTTGGATGATTCGTGAGGATTCACAGATTGTGGTGAATAAATTGGAAAGCTTGAGGATTTAACATGGGAATTACAGTTGTATATGAAGCTAGTTAACGTGTTGGGAACTTAGTTAGGATGCACTGTCCCCCAGTGCTTGCCATCCCAATCTTAAGGTTTTCATAGTGCCTTAGAATCATAGTGTGAGGTCCCACATGGAGACTATCCACGATGCTTGTGAACTTAATGATAAAGGAATTGATAATATATGAGTGAGATCTTCTTGGTGAGGACGGTTTACCCAGTCGATTTCTTTTGCATACTTTTAGTACCTTACTTTTTGTAGCTTGACATTGTACTAGGCAACTTTGCTCATAACATATCTTTGCTTTGGATCCGCAGGTTATCAAAAGCAGCCACAACAATGAGCGACTAGGGCTTGGAGCTACTCTTTTGTGCAGCTACATAGTTTCCTCATGGTACAATGCCTGTAGCTAAATTTTACTCATAGTTTTCCTACTTACTTTACTTATAGTATTTTGAGAAATATGAGAGGTACAATATATGTATATATACACTTTTGATGCATACATGTAATATTTTATGGACATGGATTGTAATGTATGAAGTACATAATATGAATGGAAAATAAATGGAAAGAAATTTTAAATTCCAGTCTTTTATGATATTTTCCCTGCTTATATGATATTGTGTGTTTCGAATATGGAATGTATGTGAGTGGAATCGGTTTGTTGAGTACTCAGATCTTAGGGGGGCAGATGTCACACCAATGGTGAAATAATTTTTGTAGTTTAGGTGAAGATATTAAATTGTCATGCATGTTTGTTCGGATTCTACATGCATGTTTATTGTGGTCAATATGTAATTGTCATCATAAAATCGATTTTACATGCATGTTTATCAGAATTGTACATGCATGTTTTAGATGATTTTACAATAAATACTATATTCTTATAACCTCTATAACTAATATAATATCTCTTTAAGGTCTTAAGCATGGACAAGTTATGGTTAACAAAGTGAATGATGGATTATTCTTTTTAAAACACTGGTGGTCTGGATTGGTTAGAATGCGCATATATCGATGATCATAAAAGTTTTTTTGAAAAGAAGTAAACTATGAGAGGATTCCTTTCCCATGTAAGAAATATTTGAATTGATACAAGAAATGAATTTCATAGTCGAGCATGTCATCCATGCTTGTAGAACTTTTATACCAGGTAGAAAGTTTTCAGTTTAAAAGCAGTGGGCAACAAATCAATTTGAGTTTGGAGAAGATCTACACGGTCTTGATCCTGATTCTGATATTGTTGAACTAATTGAGGATAATGGTCAATTTTTAAAATTTTTGAAAGATGTTGACGAATCAATTGAACAAGCGAACAATCAAGAACCATTATCCTCTCCCACAGATTGATGATTTGTTAGATTTATTATATGGAGCAGTGGTGTTCTCCAAGATCGATATGTGATCTGGGTACCACCAATTGAGGTTCAAGGATGCAGATATGCTGAAGTTTGCATTTTGTAAAAGATATGGTCACTATGAGTTCATGGTGATACCTTTCAGACTTACGAATGCACCTACTGCATTCGTGGACTTGATGAACCGAGTCTTCTGTCTGTACTTGGATGGGTTTGGTGATAGTATTCATCGATGATGTTCTAGTCTACTCCCATGATGAGTACGAGCACGGGTCCTATCTTTGCAGTGTGCTAGAAACATTTCGAGAGCATCAATTGTATGCCAAATACAACAAGTGTGTGTTCTGGCTTTCTGAGGTGGCATTCTTAGGCCACATGATTTTAGGGGTGGGAAAGCCAGTCAATCTTGCCAAGATAGAGGCAGTTGTGTCTTGGAAGCAGTCCAAGACAGTTACAGAGATCCGTAGTTTCCTTGGCCTAATATGGCTCTCTCTGTTAGCCCTACCTCTTACTCGGTTGACATAGAAGGATGTTCCATTTGTCTAGAGTGACAATTGTGAGTTGAGCTTCCGCATGCTCAAGGAGCATATGACTTCAATGCCCATTCTCACCCTTCCTTATGGTACCTTGTACATCACGGTTTACACCAATGCTTCCGAGAAAGGGTTGTACATTGCACTGATGCAACGAGGATAGGATGTGACTTACGCCTCATGACAACTGAAGTGCCACGAGTGTAACTACTACACTAACAACTCGGAGTTGGCATTTATAGTCTTCGCACTGAAAATATGGCGCCACTATTTGCATGGGGTGACTTTTGAGATCTTCACTGACTACAAGAGCCTCGGTTACATTTTTGACTAAAAGGAGCAAAACATGAGGCAGAGGCAGAGGATAGAGCTGATGAAGGACTACAATTTTACTATCTCCTACCACCCTGGTAAAGGTAATGTGGTTGCAAAAGCCTTGAGCAAGCAATCACACATTAAGAAATCAGCGACATGGTTGTAGATGTGGAATGTACTCACTACACTTAGTGAGTGACGTCCATTCGAGGGTACATCTTATGTAGTGACAGTTTGCAAAGTACAGTAGCTTGTGGGACAAGATTGTCCAGAGGCAACAAATAGATCAAAGGATGCATGAATTGTATCACAAATGTCTGAAGGATGAGTTTGACGAATTTCGAGTCTGCGAATGCATCTTATGGAAGGGGGACCGTGTTTGTGTTCCAGATGATACAGAGATGAGGAGATATATCCTACATGAGGTATATAGTTTGAGACTTTCTATTCCTCCAGATTGCACCAAGATGTATCTAGACATCCTCCTGCACATTTTGTGGAGGGGCACGAAAAAGAACATAGCCAAGCATGTCAGTCGATGCCTCACCTGTCAGATGGTGAAGGCAGAGCACCAGACCCCCTGGTTTACTAAAGACTCTTCTCATTCCATTGTGGATGTAGGAGAGGATTTCCATGGATTTTATCACATCATTGCCATGCTCCCCAGACAGGCAAGATGTGATATGGGTGATTGTTGATAGGTTGACCAAGTCAGCCCATTTCATCTCGATCAAAATGACATGTACTCCAATTGGGTTAGCCATATTATACATTCAACATGTCATTCAGGTGTATAGGACACCCAAGGAGGTAGTGTCAGACAGAGATTCATGCTTTACCTCACATTACTTGGGAGAGTTCATGAGAGCATTGAGGACCAAGTTATGTCTTAGTTCAACTTACCATCTACAAACAGATGGGCAGTCTGAGAGGATCATTCAGACCTTGGAGGATTTTCTACAAACATGCTCTTTTGAGTGGAAAGGATCTTGTAAGGATGACCTTCCACTAGTCGAGTTCACATACAACAATAGCTATCATGCTAGAATTGGCATGCCACCTTTCAAGGCCTTGTACGAGAGACGATGCACCACTCCCTCGTGTTGGCACCAGGTGGGTGACAACACCTTTTTCACCCTGCAGATCATAGAGGATACCTCTAGAGTTGGGGAAACTACCAGGAAGAGATTGCTGACTGCACAGAGCTGTCAGAAGAGCTATGCCGACTAGAGGCATCAAGACCATAAGTATCAGGTATAACATCTTACATTCATAACTTAAAGTTATAATTCTTAACCAACCTTGTGTGTTTAATGTATTCCTCATAATAACTTGTTGGGGACTTCATGTTCCTATGAATTTCCCCGACGAGGCAAACTAGCATCGTGCTTTTGTGGGACCATTCGAGATCTTGGCCTGAGTTGGGAAGGTGTCTTATAGAATGACCCTTCCCCACATCTTGAGGGCAATCCTGATGTCTTTCATGTGTCAAATCTTCGGAAGTGCATCCGAAATCCTAGGTACGTTATCAGCTACGAGGACTTGGCAATGGAGTCGAATCTCTCCTTCCTTGAGGAGATTGTTGACCATGCAGTCAAGAGGATGAGGCGGAAGGAGATTCCTTTAGTAAGGTCCTACGCTGGAGTCAAGATGTCGAGTAGGCGGTGTGGGAGCCTGAGACCGATATGATGGAGAACTATCCTCATTTATTCCTATGTATGGAATCGAAACGTTAGTCAAAATTCATTTGAGATTTTTATGGGTTTCACTTTCTTTGAGATTTTTATGGGTTAAGGCCAGGTTTTGGATTAGTTTTAGGATCACACTAAGAATCGGAGATGAGACTTCCTTTGAGATTTTTATGGTGTGAGATCCCTCATATAGGATCCTATATTTTTCCCAATTTCTGTTGTAATCAACTAATCAAATTATATAAATGACCAAATCATCTTGTAGAGCTCGTCGAGACCTTTTCAACAAGTTAAAGAACATTGAAATCGGAGTCCCTGTGCGAGAGATATGCACAAAATACAATCGGGTTGTGGTTAATAGATCTGAATCTGCACCCGAATTCGAATTCAGGCTGAACCAACAAAAGAGGGCTAAGCCAAGTGGGTTGGCTCATACCACCCAACCCCTCGCCTGAGTACCAACATCCCTCGTTGGAGCTCTACCACTGGAGCGAATTTCAACCACTGATCAAACAACGAAGTACGCCGTCTTGAAGAGGATGCATCAGAGATTGCCGTAGACACACTCGTATTCCACAAAACATCACAGAACTATCATTTCGAGCGAAGGAAAGTCATAGAGGAATGTCCCCATATGTATGGATTTCACCCCTCTCTGATTGTCTAATCCTCATGATTTTCGTACCACCTTATATAGTGTCTAGAACATGTAGGTAATATATGAACTACATTTTGAAGGTTTTTATGTCGAACCCCGTTTCGTATCACTTCGTATTTTTGTGATTTCCATTTGAACAGATGATCATGGAAGAGATAAAAATATGGTTATGATGTGGGTAACAACATGAACACAGGGGGTGTGATTTGTTTCACGATAGGGGGTGAATTCATGGACTTCATTGGAGATGAATTCGACTACTATCCCAGAAAACGATTGATCATGTCAAAGGGATGATCGATCATGCCTGATCGGTCATGCTCTGTTGGTTGATCGATCATACCAACCTAGAATGATCTATCATGCATGTTTGACTGATCGATCATCTGGGACTGTGGACCCATATGGAAGTAAAATTTGATGCAAATTGACTCTAAACAGATATAGAATCATCTAGGACATTGTAATATATGATAAATAGATGTATGAAAATAAATTGATAAATAGCTGATATCGGTCCTTTATGAGTTAAAGTGAGTTCAAATCGATGCAGTGAGCCTCAATGAGTTGAGAGCATCTTGAGCATCATTCGAATAATAAAGTGGAATATCCATATCCGTGTCATTACTCCATGTTAAGCGGAAGACCTTCCTATGTGTCTTTGTTTTCCATGTCGCAGTGATTTTAATCTTAAGTGGCATGTGGGTAGTGGAGTAGTTGCTTCCATGGGAGGAGCCTGCACTTTGGGCCCTCGGTAGAAGTTTAGCTACCACGATCCCAACATGCATTGGTTGAGGGACATGTTGATTGGCATACTATGGTGCTAATCTGATGGTGTTCGGCCTCAGTACTCGCGTGCGCCTCAGTACTCGCGTGCCTTTAGCCCAATACTTAGAGAGCTCCAAGTACTCGTGGTTGGTAGTATATTGCTTTGCTTTTTCACTTAGGGTTAACACTCATGTACTAGCTAATGCGAGTCACATTGGTTGCTTCTGAGTGGGAGCACTAAGAGGAGAATTCCGAGAATTGTGGTTATAAAAGCTGAGAAATAGAACAAATATAGTGATCTCCTGTGGATAAGGGGGTTTGGGATAGTCGATGGGTTTTCTAACTATGGTAATGAATGATCTCAATGATCGCTGCCCTATCTCGTTCCGTACACCATCACAGACGCTTACCCGTGAGTAGTGGATTTTGGTGATTCACGAGGATTAGCGGGTTGAAAGTTACTCAAGTGATCGGCATTGTGGCGAATCAAGTGGAACACTTGGGGATTTAATATGGGAATTACAGTTGTATGTAAGCTAGTGGATGTGTTGGGAACTTAGTTAGGATGCACTGTACCTCACCAAATGTCTAAGGAGGCACCCCGATCCTAAGATTTTCTTAGTGTCTTAGAGTCATAGTGTGAGGTTCCACATGAACCAAGAACACAAATTATCCATGATGCTTGTGAACTTAGTGATAAAGGAATTGATAATGATATGAGTGAGGTCTTCTTGGTGAAGACAGTTTACCAGCTGATTTATTTTGCACATTTTTTGTACCTTATTTGTAGTTTGGCACCGTACTGGTCAACTTTGCTCATAATGTATCCTTTTGTTGGATCTGTAGGTTCTTAGGGGCAGTCACAATAATGAGCAGCTAGGGTTTGGAGCTACTCTTTTGTGCAGCTGCACAATTTCCTTGCAGTACAGTGCTTGTAGATAGATTTTACTTGTATTTTTCTACTTACTTCACTTGTAGTATTTTGAGAGACATGAGAGGTGCAATGTATGTGTGGACACAATATTTGATGCATACATGTAATTTTTTGTGGACATGGATTGTAATGTATGATGGAAATATTATGAATGGAAAATGAATGGAAAGAAAATTTAAATTCCAATCTTTTATGCTATTTTCACCTGCTTATATGATATTGTATGTTTCGAATGTGGAATGTACGTGCGCGAATCGGTTTGTTGAGTACTCGGATCCTAGGGGGGCGGATGTCACGCCATTGGTGAAATAATTCATGTAGTTTGGGTGAAGATATCAAGTTGTCATGCATGTTTGTTGGGATTCTACATGCATTTTTATTGTGGTCAATATCTAATTGTCATCATAAAATCGCTTTTACATGCATGCTTATCAGAATTGTACATGCATGTTTTATATGATTTTACAATTAATACTAGATTCTTATAACCTCTATCACTAATATAATATCTTTTTAAGGTCTTAATCATGGGCAAATTGTGGTTAACAAAGTAAATGATGGATTATTCTTTTTAAAACATTGGTAGTCTCAATTGGTTAGAATGTGCATATCTCGATGATCATAAAAGTTTTTGGAAAGGAGTAAACTATGAGAGGATTCCCTTTTCATGTAAGAAATGTTTGAATTGATACAAAGACATGAATTTCATAGTCAAGCATGCCATCCATGCAAGATATGATTGAGGGAGGACAACCCTCCCTCAATCGATGGTGAAGCGGTGCATGTTTAGCTTTAGTATTATATATAACATGCAAGATATGTAATATTAGAATGATATTTTTGAAGCAAAAAAAAATGAAGTGTGCATTTAATCTATATTTATGTTGCTCTCCTTGCATGTCTTGATATATTAAAAAAAGTATTCTACATTTTGTTAATAATATTTTTTGTTATTACAACTTTTTTTGGTTATCTAGTGTTATTTTCTTAGGTGGTCATCTGTGTGTACGTAAAAGTAGGGTTGAAAATGGATACGGATATATTCGAATATCCGCTTACCATATTCGAAAAATTATATGATACAGATACAGATATGGTAATGGCTTGAATATCCAAAACCAGATCTCAATATCCGAACACAACATTTAATATTATTTTATATATCAGTAAATATAATATAAGCCACATACTTGTGTTATTATATTAGTAATATATGTTATATAATACAATATATTAATAAACTTTCGTTTGTTTGGGAATGGACACGAACAAAAGTTGCAAAACTCTATCCCCCATTTTGCTTCCGGTCAAGAACGCAGATCATCTCGATACTCCCTTTTGTCATGACGCAACTTATTTATATTTCATTGTCATTTTTTAAATTCATTACGAACTTTCATAGAAATTCAACTCAAATTCGTATGTGGTCTTTAGTCGATACGAATTTGGATTCTATGTTTAATGCATCCATATTTGGATTCACTCTTTATTCGATTCATATTTGGATTGAGTCTTAATTCGATCCAATTTGAGGTTCGCTCTTTATTCGATCCGTTGGATGCGATAAATATCCGGTTCGAATTCGTATCCTTATTTTTAAAGATATGATTTCCTTAATGCATATCGGAAACATATCCGTATATGTATTTGTATTCGATAGATATAAAGCGAATATAGATAAGGAAATAGACGTATGTTCTCATCCCTACGCAAAAGTCACCATCTCCTCATTTCTTCTCTCTTTCCATGTCTGTTTTAATAGAGTTGGTGGATGTCATCGTGCAGAAACTCAAGCCCATGTATTTCTTCTCTATTTTCAGGTTAACCTCGAATTATATGTTTTGAGTGACGCATATTGTATTGTGTTATAGTTATTTAACTCCTTCACAGCAACAAGTCAAGGAGCATTGATTGACAACTAGTAGCATCGACGAGCATCACTAAACAGAGAGCAGTAGTGCAAGAGATCATACTGAATAACAGATATTTTTTATAGCTTAAGACTTGCAATTCATTTATGTTCATTTTCAGTGGTCACAAAAAATATTTGAAACCATAAAAAAACATTTCCGACGACCAATGTATTTTTAGAAGCTCTATCGGTTGGCTTATGTACTTCGAATATCAATTGCATCACACATATTTGCATCAATCCGTTTGTGGAGGAAGGGATTAGAAGTGACGGATTCTGGCCATCGTGAACAGTCTGTATTACAATAATGTGTCATTCATCAAGCGTATTCTAAGATACATGGATTCTTGATTCTGGTAGTTTCTATAACATGTCACCCCAACAGAGAGTGGTTCTCTATCTAAGATATAACATCGATGATGAAAACATCATCAAGAGGAATGATGCATCGTGCAAAATTATTAGCATCCATTCTGTAAAAATCAAGATGCGTGAAGAAATTGTATTAACTATTTCCAAAGTTCATCATGTTCCAAACTATAAAAGATATTTTATATCCATTGGAGTCTTTGATTCTAGGTACCATGCAGAAGATCATTTATGGTTTGCATGGGTTTACAGTTAGCGATTATGCTGCTATTATAACCCAAGCCACAAAATTTGAATCTAAGTTGTGGCACATGCAACTAGGGCATATGAGTCAGAACAAGATTAACATTCTCAATCAAAAAGGACTTCTTCAAGATATTAAAGAATCCAAGTTGGAGTTCTATGAGTATCTTGTGCTTCGATAACAACACATGAAGCAGTTCTGCAAAGTAGTTCTCAAGATAAATAAACACTTAATCACATCCATGCTGACTGTCGAGGATCCTCATGTGTTTCATCTTTAGGATGTGCTAGATATTTCTTACTATCATTGATTATTACTCCAGGATAATATGGGTTTTTATGAAGCATAAGAGCGATGCATCCAATACTTTTAGATAGTGGAAGATCTCCATGAAAATTATGTTTTAGAGAAAATCAAAAGTCTACACATTGATAATGGTGTGGAGTTTTCCTCATCAAAGTACAATGAGTTCTACAAGGAGGAGGGGTGCTACAAGACAACACGATGATAGAGATGCACCACAATAGCATAAAGTTGCAGGACAAACGATTTAGAACTTCTGGAGGAAGCAAGGTGCATGGTCTTAAATGCTTGCCTTGATAGCGGATTCTAAGCAGAAGTTATGACTACAAATTTCTACTTAAAGAATTAGAGCCCTCCATCCTCTATTGGCTACATGATACTCTTAAGGTATTATTTGGTAATCATGTTGACTATTTTGTTCCGTGTGTCTTTGGTTGTGTTGTATATTATCATATTAGTGAAGAAAGTTAAAATAAGGGCAGAGAAAATGGTGTTTACAATATATAGTGTAAGAGTTAAGAGATATAGAATCAAGTTCTCTTCCGAGCATAAAACAATACTTAGTAGAAATGTAATCTCTGATGAGAATTCAATGATTTACTCGGGGGAGCATAAAATAATATTTAGTAGGAATGTAATCTTTGATGAGAATTCAATGATTCACTCGAGGGTTGAATCGGGTGATGCAAGGACATGTGAGGTGGAGTTTGCATTTGGATTGAGTAGTAGTTAAGTAGTTGATCACCCTACTCATGGTCAAGTTAATGTTAAGCAATCTCAAGGTGGGCAACTAGAATAGAGATCTCAAATCATTGTTATTGATTGGTGTTGTAGAGAGATACTCCCCCCACCCCCAAAAAAATGTATGGCATTTGCACTACATGTTACTGAGAAGGCAAATTCTCTGGAACAATTCACTTAGATGGAGTCTATTACATGAGCAAAATTCAGAGAATGGATTGTTGTTGTGGGTGTAAAGATGGAGTTTTTCACAAGAATTAGACATGGGATCTTATCAAATTGATTAAGGGGAGGTAAATTGTTGGCCGCAAATGGACCTTCAAGAAAAAGATCGTAATCTCATACAATGAAGGCATCAGATACAAGACATGGAGAAAGGGGGATGTGGCTTAGAACATGACATTCTCTTCAATTGTGATACACACGTCTATCAGGGTGCTAGTAGCTCTCGTAGTACACTGAGACGTGATGCTAGAGAAGAGAGATGTGACACTAGCTTTTCTACGTAGTAGACTCAAATAAAGACATTCTAATGAGTAACCGAAGGGATTTACTTTTTGAGGCGCATGAGACCACATGTATAGAACAAATAAGTCTTTATATGGACACACAAAATACCCAAGGAGTGGTACAAAAGGTCTGACAATTTCATGATTGGTCTTCAGTTTTATGAGATATGATATGATTGTTGTATTTACCACAACAAAGTGGAGGATGGATCCTTCACCCATTTGTGATTCAATATTGATGTATTATCGATCACTTCGAAGAGAAAAAGTACCATTGTTGTATAAAGAAGCTCGTTAGTTCAGAATTTGATATGGAGGACCCTAGTATGACAAAAAAATTTTAAGGATGAAAAATAATAGGGATTGTGCATAAGAAAAACTCTCTTTATATTAAAAAAACTAAAATGAGAAGATCCTAGTGAGATTTGAGCCCACACAAAAATCGTTGAGTACTTTATCTGCTACAAATATTCATCTTTCATTATTTTTTGCACCTCACTTTAATGCGAAAGATGACATGCCATAAACTTCATATGCTACTACAATTGAGATTTTTATTTATGTGGGTGTTATTTTCATATTCATAGAGAATCCAGAGGAGCATTGTCATACAGTCAAGTGAATATTTAGATATATTAGAGGGACAAATGGTCATTAGTCTCATCTATAGATATGAAAATTTAGATTACGATCACGAGATAAGAATGAAACGGTATGTCCGGTTGCTGCATACCACATTGTTTGTTGTTACCCCTAGTAAGCTCTTCATATTTTCATGCAACCGGTATGATCGATAATGATCGAAGATTTTCACGACTATCTATTTTCTTTTAAGTATACATATCTTTATAACAAGTTGACAAATAACATGTTGCAAATAACAATATGCGGTCGATAAACGTCCTCCTACAATGGAGAAATAATGGACTGATGTGCATAGACAGGAGAAGGATCGATCCAACACCTGAGTCCAAAGTGGTGCTAGTATGTAATTTGCTACTCCTTTATAATTAAAAGTGGTTTAGGTCACTGAATATAATTGGTAGGATCATATACCTGGAGCTCTGTAATGTGTGTTCTATGTTCGAATCATCACTTGAACCTCAATGCTAGCTTATGGAAAGAAGTCATCAATGAAAGTGAGGTGGGACCAAATATGAGGCATGCTTTAGGTGGGTTGCGTCCAAGTTCTTAAACTCTCATAGTTCAATGGGAGCTTCCAATTTTCGTGTGCCACAACCATTGACGTATACATCAGCATATCAGACCGGTGAATTTGAGTCCAGATTTAGAGAACTCTCACTGTTAGTGAGAGAGACGATAAATACCATCGAGACAATAGCTACTGGATTTCAATGTGGATTTCAATCTTTGAGGATGACATTAGTAGTTTGAGGTGAAAACTTACTTATCTTGTTGATAATGTCTAATGTTATATTTTAGCATAGTAACACATTTTTCTTCGTCCTATAACATTTACCATCTCTTCTTTTTATTCTTTGATGTACAAAATGTTAGGATTAGAGTTAAATTAGGATTAGGACTCCTAATCCTAATAGTAGTTGAGTTGTATTCTGTATATAGTCCTATTGGGAATATGACTATGGATATGTAATTGGGCTATATATAGAGTGGGTGGAGGCATTGCCTCAGCACCACCACAAGAACAATGTAACCCCTAGAGAGAGGGAGGGAGGGAGGGAGAGAGAGAGAGAGAGAGAAGAGAAGAGATGAGAGAGCGAGGGAATGGAGAGAGTTGTCCTCGTTCTAATTTATAGTGATCTTTCTTCTCCAGTGGTCGCGTGAGGTCATCGACCACCGTTATATCTGATTGTTCTTTTCTTCACGTGCTTCCGTTGTGGTGATTGATTGTGTATCTACATCCGTATATGGGTGGGGTTCATATCCCCAACAACCGGTATCCGAGAGGACTTGATACCGGGTCTTGTTTCCAACAACCAGTATCAGAGTCAGGTTCAGTGTTGTTGAACAGATATGATGCGACGGATCAGAGTGAGGATCGATGCTGAGGAGACGACATGTTACAGCAGATGTGCAATCCTCAGAAGCTGTGATATGGTGGTCTCTTGTAGAAATTGACCAGGGGCATCGAAGAATTTTGCTAGCAGCTGGCAAAAGATCATACAAGTGGCACATCGAGGGCACCCAGCAATGGGTGTGTCACCCAGAGGCGGTGAGTTCCTGCTAACGAGACTTGCAGATGATGAGGATTGTCTAGTGCGGACTCAAGATGATTACGAGATTGTGATGGAATTCAACTCAAGGGGGAGATTGTTAGGATTAGAGTTAAACTAGTATTAAGAATCCTAATGGGATTGAATTCCTGATCTTAATAGTAGTTTAGTTGTATTCTATATATAGTCCTATTAGGAATAGGACTATGGATTTGTAATTGGAATATTTATAGAGGGGGTGGAGGGATTGCCTCAGGACCACCATAAGAATAATGTAACTCCTAAGATGGGGAGAGAGAGAGAAGAAAGAGACGAGAGAGAGAGGGAACAGAGAAAGTTGTATTCGTTCTAATTTATAGTGTTCTTTCTTCTCCGGTGATCGCGAGAGGTGACTGATCACCATTATATCTGATTGTTCTTTCTTTCACGAGCTTCCGTGTTGGTGGGTGATTGTGCATCCTCATCTGTATCCGGTGGTCCATATCCTTAACAACTGATATCTAAAAGTAGACGATACTTGCGGGTCGTATCCCATCAATTGGTATCAGAGCCGGATTCAACGTTATTGAAGGGATACGATGCGACAGATCAGAGCGATGATCGATGTCAACGAGACGATGTGTTGCAGCAGATGCACAATCCTCAGAAGTTGTGATATGGTGCTCTATTGGAGAAATTGACCGGAGGTGTCGAAGAATTCTGCTAGCAGTGGCTGGCAAGAGATCGTACAAGGTAGCACGTCGAGGGCATCCAGCGATGGGTGCGTCACCCAGAGGCACTGAGTTCCTGCTAACGAGACTTGCAGATGATGATGATGGTCCAATGCAGACTCAAGACGATTATGAGATCGTGATGGAATTCAACTCAAGGGAGAGATTGTTAGGATTAGAGTTAAATTAGGATTAGGAATCCTAATGGGATTGAACTCCTAATCCTAATAGTAGTCGAGTTGTATTCTCTCTCTCTCTCTATATATATATAGTCCTATTGGGAGTAGGACTATGGATTTGTAATTTGGCTATATATAGAGGGAGGTGGAGGCATTGTCTAAGCAACACCACAATAACGATATAATCCCTAGAGAGGGGGAGAGAGAGAGAAGAAAGAGATAATAGAGCAAGGGAACAGAGAAAGTTGTACTCGTTCTAATTTATAGTGATCTTTCTTCTCCGATGATCGCGAGAGATGACTGATCACATTATATCTTATTGTTCTTTCTTTCACATACTTCCATGTTGGTGGGTGATTACGCATCCGCATCTGCATACGGTGGTCCATATCCTTAACAACATGTATCTAAAAGTAGACGATACCGGTAGGTCGTAACCCATCACAAACCCACAAAGAAATTACTGGAAAGTGAAGAGAAGGACGAAGAAGAGGACGATGACATTGAGGATCCTGTAAGATATGCCAAATCCAAAGTAACTTTAACCATATAAAATCCAAACATAGAAAAAATCAACCAAAAATGCATGAAGAATTTTAACATGGAAAACCCTCAATGTGAAAGAAAAATCATAGAGTGATCGCAACTCAAAATCAAGCCTAAGCAAATGTTAATACATTTGAGTGGCTTACACAGAACAGAACTGACCCTTTCTATAATAACATCAAAGATAGAGATATTACAAGGCAAACTTATCACTTGGATCATAAATGGATTGATACCTTCAAGCTATAAACGTCGATCTCTAATCACGTACTAATATGGGCCAACTGGAACAACATGCAATTGTTTCTCTCCGTGCTCTCTTTCTCTCTTTGGTTTCTCTTCTGAGTTGATATTTTGGATTAAGAGTCAATAATCCTTTATATAGGCTCCGACATGAGAGAATATAGAGATATGAAGTCTTTAATTCCATAAGATTAGTAAACTCCCATTCATACTTGCTCTCCTCATCACATTAGGTCCCGTTGAAATCAAGACTAAGCAATGTCCCAACAATGGGCTATCTTTGCAGGGCTTAGTGATCTAAGCCCTGAGGCAAAGGTGGCTACCTTCCCATGGGTGTCCTTAAATAGGAAAAGAGAAGTAAAAAAACATGCTTAGCCCCATCCTTATCCCAACCCACTGGGGAATTGTAACAAGCAATCCACTCTTCACTCTCTTGTGTCCTTTTCACTCCAAGTCCACGTAGGTCCAATCTCTTTTTTATCACATCAAGTGGTATGCATAGAACTATTTATGCTTCCAAAAAATAGTACATGTGATTATTTTTTACTTGGATACTGGTAACTCACAATTTGGTTCATTCAGTTTACAAAATACTTAACTAGTTTGAAGTGTGCTAATTTCAAGTAAACGGGGTGATTAAGACTGAACTTGGTCCAGATATATCGGACTATCCAAGATGATATATCCATAGTCTCCTTGGCACGGACTAAGGATGACGCCACCCAAGTTGGACTCCAAAGACAGTACTGAAAGATATAAGATTTAGAATCTGTCTTGAAATTCATACAGTGCTGATTTACCATCCACGAGCTTCTTCGTACTTAACAAGTACATATAAAAAATGAACAAGCAAGTAAAAAATAATCTGCACACAGAGAAGGGATAACCTATCAACTCATTTTACTTGCTGAATGTGAAATCATTCCCTGGCTGGATTTACAACAGAAAGAGATAGGAAGATATAGGTGATCACATCCATGTCCAAAGACATACAAAGATTTCCAAAACATCCAAATTCCCAACACTTAATTAAACCAACCATCGAATCCAGAATACAGATCGTCAGAGCCTATTTATAAAGCCACGAGTGATGAAAGGAAGGCAGACAGCAGCACTGAAATGGAGATAGAGAACGTTCCTGCCTTGAGAAAAGAGGAACCTCCACTCCCATCTGGAGATAAGGTGGCTCCTGAGGGACCAAGCCCAAGTCCAAACCCAGATCCAGTGGAATTCGAAGGCGTGAGCATAGGAGGTGTTGTTGATGTTGGTGTCCCAGAGGATGTTGTTGTCATCGGCGTCCCAGAACTGCGAAAACAAAAACTTACAGTCATCTATCGATAGTGCAGTTGCAAAAAAAAGCACAGAGCACTAGCATGGTGATTTAAAGCATGTAATACAAAAGGTTGCCATATGAATTTCCTTATTGTATTGTATATTCAGATGCCCATATTTCTTTCTTTAACTGGAAGTTAGATTACATTTTCAGGCATCTTCGCTTGAGGAGCCTGTTATTTTTTTTCACCAGGAAAAAATCGCTAGTTAGGCAAATACCAGTTTCAATTCATTATTCCCCCCCAAAAATTGCTTCCTGCACCAGATTGGCCTATCTATATTCATCAAGCTCAACCCAATTACAAGCATAGAGTTAAACTGTTTTTGTGAATTGCTATTTTATAATATAAACTTTGTATCCCCAAATTGCCAACAATTCCTGGTTAGAAGTACAATATCAACTGATATTAGGTTTTTGAGATGATGGAAATTTAATGGATTGCTTCATTTGTTTATAACAGTTAGGACAATAACCATACATGTAGAAGAAAAGAAGCAATCAATTTAGAACATAAATAAATACTTTAGAAGGAAGTTTTGCATTTAAACAGAATAATGAAAAATGCATTATGTCAACTGTTAGAATTTTAGATAAATTAATGTGTGAACATGATTTCCAAGCTATGAACGGGATGATGCAGAGTTAGTTTGATATATTTTCCAAATTTTGGGATCGGATATAGATTTCTCGAAAGCCATGTCTTCAGAAGGATCACCAGATATTGAAGAATATCACTCACTCAAAAATCCAAATGTAAACATGGACGGATCACACAATCAAAGAGGTGAGGGTTTGAGAGAAAATAATAGAAACACAAGTTTTTGACAGTTACAACCTTTAAAGGAAATGGATAGAAGTTAAAGAGGACCTTAACTATTTGCCACCATTAATTATGGGTCGTCCAATTCCAAAGTCAATGAAATGATTACTAAAAGAATTGACTCCTCAACTAATACCACATGCAATGTGACACTTGAGATGATGTCACATGGAATAATCTACCAACCACATGCAATCATATCCAAAACTAAATACATGGACAGAAGGATCACGAGGTTCTTCAAACCCCAGTAGATACAGAAATGTATTGAGACTGTGGACTGTACAGAGCTCATTCGAGCATGAATATATACATGCCATCGAATGAGCCTATCGCTTTTAGAAAAATGTTGAGTCATTACATTTTTCGATAATTTCGCAGGTTGTTTAATCATTATAACAGAATCACGTAAATTTTAGAGTTATATTCATTCCATAGATCTCAATGTTTGGTAAGAATAAGTAGTTACAAAAATAAATGGGAATCACATAAACAAATTGTGCAAATATAATGAAATTTTTACAAATCATTTGATCAAAATAAAGATCACAATCATGGTTTTAAAAAACGTGAGGCGGATCGAGGCGGTTTCCCGTAAACGAGGCGAGGCGTAAGCCTCGAGGCGTTCGAGGCGTAAGCCTCAGTTTTTAGGTTAAAAACGATACAAATCTAGAACTATGTAGAAAAATGCTAGAAATAAGAATGCTTTAAAGTCCCTAGCATGAAAGTTACAATATTTCCATGCAATATCCGACCTATCACGCCCATCATCATGTCCTTTTTCCATTTTTGGAGCCATTTCTGAAATAGGAAAGTGGCATACCAAAGACTTGTAAAGCAAAAAAATATTTATAAACAAAGCAAATAAATAAAGTAAAGTAAAAATCCTCTAGTAAGGCTTATATAAACATGTATAAAATTTAAAGTTTTGACTACAAGCTGATTTTGCTCTTCAATTCCATTTATGTGCTAATTTTGCTCCCTGTAGTAAGTTAATCCAGTTTTATTCACAGTTGGGTGATGACAATTGCATTATATCAACTTAGTTGGCTACAATACAAACAAAAATTAGCAGATTTTGAGACTTTAAGCTATTGTCTACTCTTATTTCATAGATAGGGAACATATTCTTGAGTTTCAAACCTCCGTCATCGAGATTTAGGGTTTTCAGATATGCCTCGAGGCTTTTGAATTAGGTTCTATTTATTCCAGATGAGGCGCACGCCTCACAAGCGCCTCACTGCCTCGAACGCCTCGACAACGCCTCAATGCCTCGAGGCGCAAGTTGCCAAATTAACATACGCCTCATGCGCCTCGAGGCGGTTTTTGCTGGAAAAAGCCTCGAGGCGTACGCCTCAGCGCCTCGAGGCGCGTTTTTTAAAACCTTGATCACAATAATTTTATTTTATTTTATTTTATTTACAAATTAAATTGATATCGGCACAAAATTTCAATCCAATCCATTGGTTTGGATGCGAGGCTCAAAACAGCTCTTTAAAACCATGCCTCATTAAATAATCCCCCTTGTGTGTCTTTGTGTGCGCATGCACACATGCGCATTAGATCCAAATTTCCATATGCTATTTGCTTATAGAAGGATTACAATCAGGTGCAATAGAAAACAAGCAAGAAAGAAACTCACAAGATACTAACAAAACAGAGCAAATTAGACGGAGGGTGTTACCTGGCAATTGAAGGATAAGAGCAGCCACTGTAGCCTGCAAAACCATTGTAAATTTAATCTTCATCACTGATTATTCTCAACCTAATACAATTAAAACTACTAGTTAACTCCCTCTAGAACCATACATAGAATACTCAGCTACTTCTTGGCCTTAAACATTGTGGACCTCTTATTTGACTGGTTTGAAAGGAGACCAATTAATATTTCCATCTGGTGTCATGACAAATGAGGAGCTTGGCACAGACTATGTTACGAAGGAAGAAGTTTAATAAAAGAATCTATACAGATTTCTGGAGAATTTTGAAAACTCGCATTAGATTAACAAGAGAAGAAAAGACAAGGTATATTAATTGTGATCACCAAGATTTTAAAACATCTGAAAATTTTATGTAACAACCTCAAACAGTACCGCTTGAGTATGGTTATGAGTGACTGATGTTTACTTGACAACAAGTTGCCAGGGTCAAGTTCCCCGTTAACGGCTTCAGTCTCGGCCCAATATGTTACACTTTAAAGTCAAGATTTCGGTTTTATCATTGGAACAGGTCGAGAAGCAAAGAGATCGGCTGCCACACCGGCTTCTCCATTTTCCTATAATAATTGAATATTTTGATTTTTTACATCTCTGCACCCCTGACTTTCTCCACTCCTTACAGTATGTATGCTACTTTTTCTAGCTTAGATGCCTTTACCACTACCATGTAGTTCGAGGGAATTTTCAGTAAGCAATCGGAAGTTTACCAAGCATTCAATAAAAAGAGGAGACTTACTGGGGTCTGTTGTGGAGATAGTGGCCGTGCCGGCAAAGTCACAGACACCAGCCGCCTGTCCTTTCTTCTGGAAGTAGCTGTTGACAGCATAAGAGCAATGGGCTCTCACAGTGTTGGGCTGAAAGCAGCCGCCGCTTTGCAATACCGCAGAGCAATCAGCTCCGGACCCACAGGCATAGTCTAAGGTCTTCTGAAGAGCTGAATCACTCACATCTGATCTGCAAACACACCAAGTCGCATCTTGCAAGACAAAACACACGAACATCAGGACTATCCTATTGGACGTTTAGACGATCAGAATGATGGGAGAAAACAGAATGTAAAGATTGGAAGTTGTCAAAAGTTTGAAGTTCAGAAAGATTATAGTTTTCAAGAATTATAATATATGGTTTACAGTAATGGTTCTGAGTTGTTTGGACAATCTCTGGTAGCAGGGAAAGAGCAGTGCTTGCTTGGCAAAAAAAACATCTTTGAGAACAAAGTTGCAACAGCAACAGGGACATAAATATTATCTTACTAGAAATTTTAAATAAAAAGGAGAAACTTGAATAAGGAAAATTATAGATAATTTCAATACATTTCATATCTCTAGAACGGAAATTTAGGTATGTGTTTGGCAGTGATTGAATATGATAATTTCTGGAAAATGGAAAAAAAATTCTTTAATGAATATGCATATATGGTTCCATGTATAGTTTTGGGCAATTGGATTAATATGCAGCAATTGGCAATATTTGCTGGACTTCCCATTGAGACCAATATTTCTAATTATTTTCTTCATGGAAAAGAGTAGTGTTTGCACAAAACAAATGCTTTTTTGAGTAACAATTTGCTAGAGGAACTTGAGGCTGCAATTTCTTTTTTTGGAAATTTGAAGGACAAAAGGAATCAACAACAAATGTTAATCTATAGATATTACCTCATTGCATCGACAAACCAAATCCTCTCTCAGAATTTGAAAATTCTTCTTTTAAGGTTAGTTTTAATTCAATATCGGAAAACCATATCTTGGAAATGCCAGAAAAATAAAGTTCCAGATGGGCTTTTAAGTATCACGGATGCTAATAGTTACCAGAAATTGGATTAAAAAAAGGGAACTCCAAAACCAATTTTGTTGAACAGTGGATTCCGGAAAGGAAAAAAAATCTATCTACGCACATACCAGAAAGTAATTATGTTTCACACGAAGTAACCATATCTTTGATTCCGTGAGAAAGTGATAGAGAAAGATCAAAGGCAATGCTTAACAAATCGCCCATAACTTGGGGCAATCTTTCGACTATCAGAGATAAAAAGGTCACCTTTAAGCCATACACAGATAATTAAAAGAGGAAAGACATTAAACTGAAATACCAATATGCAGAACTACATAAAAATACAACTTTCATTAGCTTATGATTAGAGAAACAAAAGCAGCACATGGAAAACGGGTTGCATATTCTCGTTCATGAAGCTCCTCAAACAGCAAAAGAACCTCAACAGCGCAGAGCAAGAACTTACCAGAGCCACCGATGGTGGCAAAGACCAGAGCAAGAAGAACTAGAACGGCCATGAAGAAGAAGATGGGTAGGGAGAATCTGACAGCTTTTGCTCCTTGAAAAGCTGCCGGTAGTGTGAGGGTTGATGGGGGGTTTATAGATCTAAAGGAGAGATGCTTCTACCAACTAATGAGTGAGGTATAGCAGAGAGAGTGGTTGTTGCTCTGGTGTGCCGTGGAATTTGTTAGGGTTCTAGTTGTTTGCCTCGATGGAATCAGATCTTTATTTTAATGAGAAAGTGTGTAGATGTGCATGGGGAGTTGCGATGTCGGTATCTCCTTTTCACTCTGTTCTTCATCTCGTTTGGTTTTAATAGTGGATAAATTATCCTTTCTGGTCTAGCGAGAGCATTATTAAAATTTCTATTTTTTTAACACGGATACGAATACATGAATATGTATATATGGGGTGGGCGAATCAATGTCCCCATAACAATAATAAATTAGTTGTCAAATATATTCACAATATAGATACAGATATTTGACATGATAAAATGATAATAATTATCCATAAGAGAGTTGATCAATGTGAGAGCCAAAAATTATGAGAACATGAGAGCAGTGAGTCTGAACCATTAGATTCTGCCATCTCTCATGATTGATTGGAGGATGAGAGAGATGACAAGAATGTAGTGGTCAAGACTCGTTGCTCTCATGCTCTCACAATCTGGGGCTCTCACATGATCATTCCTCTTATCCATAAATCTTAAACACTCACTACTTATGGAATACTTAAAATATTGATATTTTTACATCACGACCCCTACAAACTTTACCAATTACACAAAAGCCCATGTAAACTTCATATTTACTCCACGAACCATATAAACTTGCTAAATTTACACCATAAGCCATGTAGTTAATCTCCATCCATTTGTTCATTAAAAGTGGATGGAATCCATCAAAAGTAGGATACATATATATTTGTTGTTTAGAAATTTCCAATATAATACCCTTTTCCCTTCCTCCTCCTCTGTCCAACCCTCCTCCTAACCCTCCTCATGTGCCATCGCCACTTCTCCTCCCATCCCCTACATCGTTGCCACCACCCTCCTCCATGCGTCATCGTCAAAAGAAGCTGCTAGGAGCCAGTGTAGATTGAAGGTTGGAGCAGCCACAATTGATGAAGTTGACCAAGGCTTGAGGGCATTGAAGGCAAGGGTTTTCACCTCACGCATCGGGGAAGCATGGAGATCGCATCGTATGTGATCTAGGTCAACTTGTCATACTAGTCGTAAGGAGCAGTGTAAATTAAAAATTTTCAATGAAACCACATGACATGGGAATCATTTTCCATGTTTCATCAAGATCACACACAAGTATTAGGATTACCTCTTGAAGCGTGATCGTGATCCACGAGTTTCTAAGCGAAGAGACCTCATGTCTCATGTCCAATCCAATGAAATGAGCACTTGTGGGTGCATGGATAAGACATGCGCTTCCCACAATCCAAGTCGATGATCCGAGCAGCGAACCTTATGATTTCGTCTCACAAAATCAGATGTCTCCTTCACAAGTTTGAGACGTAAAAGAAGATGGAGATCCACGAGCAGTCAGTCCAACAGCATGATGGTAGGGCAACGACAATGGAGATCTCAACAACCCTAGGGTGGACAACCACCAAGAGCTGAGAGAGAGAGAGAGAAATGACATGTAGAGAGAGAAAGAGATGTTGCAACTTTTTTTATAAATTGAATGTGTAAAGAAAAGAGTTAGGGTTAGCATTTCTTTTATAGCAAACTGAATGGTGGAAATACACTCTTAATTGAAATCAATGGCCAAAAATTACCATATCCTTCTCCGTACCACCCACAATACAACGACCTCGCCAAATGTACAAACAGGTAGATCAAGACAATCCTGAAAAACTTGTGCATCCCAATAGTAAGAATTGGTCACAACTCCTTGATTTCGTTCTTTGGGCTTATGAGACAGTCTACAAGTCACCATTAGGAATGTCTCCCTACCGCCTGTTGTACGGAAAGCCATGTCATTTGTCCATGGAACTCATTCATAAATATTTATTGGCAATTAATGTCTGTAATTTGGATTCCAAGAAGGCCAGAAAGAACATAAAGCTTGATCTGGATTGACTTCTCCAATTTCGTGAGTATACGTATGACAATATCCTGATGTACAAGGAGAAGGTCAAGAAGTGGCACGACAAGCACATTCGTCGCAAGGCTTTTGAACCTAGTCAGAAGGTCTGGTTGTTTAATGCAATGCTCAAATTATTCTCAGGGAAGTTGAAGAGCAAATGGACTAGGCCTTTCATAGTGAAGCATGTGTATGACCATGGAAGGATTGTTATATCTTATTTGTCAGCTGACGCTCATCCATTTGTGATCAATGGACAGTTACTTAAACCTTATCTTGAACATGATATGTTTCCGTCCATGGTGGATTCTATACATGTGGTCTTTCATGAAGAGCTTAAAGTCGCAACATCAACACAAGCGGACAAAGCCATCAAAAATATTTTTGATTAGTTAATCTTTTTCTTCTTTTCATTTTCATTCTTCAAATTCTTTCTTCTGTGTTACCCTCACTTCATTCATATGTGTTATGCTTAGGATATGTTTCATCCTAGGTATAGGGGGTGAGCGCCCTCGGGTTATTGATGAATCTCCATTTCATCACCTTTATTCTATCATTTTGGCCTTAAAAACCCCAGCAAATGCATGTAAATAGCATCAATTTGTTCATAATAGCATTCACTATTTATTGTATTAAGTGTACATAAAATAAGGTTTTTAATGCCAAAATTATAGAATAAAGGGAAGAAGAGAAAAAGGAATAAAATATTGCAAATATTTTATGACCCGAACCCTGAGACCAAGACCAGTATGGAATTGGTCGACAAGGAATAAAGTAGGGGGGATAAGGGCCAATTATACAATAAATACCTCATTTATTTATTCATTTATTGATGCATTTTTGGCACCTATTTTGTACATAATTATTTATTCATCAAATAAAGAAACTTTGTACATGAAAGTTGTAGATAATAATGTAAATAAAAATACAAAATTGAGTTTGTATAAAAATAATACACAGTGTACATTTTATACCCAGAATAAAAAGCCAAAATCTCAACTGCACAGACCCATATCTTGCAAATAAAAACTCCAAATCAACCAAACTCACCTTTAATTGTATATAGCTTTCCAAAAACTATTTAATAAAATTAAGTCCATAATTATTGGAGTTCATCTATAGAAGTTAGGTTTTTGGCCCTCCTTGTATATAGTATTGATTAAAATATTCATTTTATTCAATATTTATTATTTCTATAAATTTATATTTTTAGAATCTTATAAATAATGTATATAATACATGTACATATTGAAATTAAAAGAAAACCAAAAGGGATGTGTAAAATAAAATAAGTCTATAAGCTATATAGACAAAATACCTATGCTTACCATATGTATATAAATAAAAAGGGATTTTATTCTCTTATTCCTTATTCATCTATATTTTTATAATAATGTATATATTATATATAACTTATTCAAAATCCAAATCTAAAACAAAAACAAATAAAATTCATTAAACAAATAAAAAATATATATAATATATAGGTAAAAATGCCTACAAGTATACCTACATATACATATACTTATTTATTTAAAAATGTAAATAAACTCATGAAAATTAAATAAAAATATATTTATACTCACAAAAATAAGTTACAAATTTATAAAATAAGAAAATAAAATAATAAAATAAAAATAAACAAAATAAAAATAAATGTATATAAATATACTTATAAATACATTATTAAAATAAACCCGTAATAAAATACTTCAAAAAAATAAATAAAAATCATAAATAAATACTACATTAACTTACAAACATTTTTTATTTTATATACAAAATCTAATTAATTCATTTATTATGCTAAATAAATAAGTCAAGATCTGGCTGATGTGGGCCAATCAGAGGCCAGGGAAAGTTGACCTCCGGTCAACTCCCCCTGCGCCTCTGACTCCCGTCAGGCCCGTCTTTTCCCCGATATTCATCCTTTTTTCCCGCTCGCCTCGTGCATCATTCACCCTCGAATCCTTCTGACAAAATGATCTCTGATCATCCTAGATTCTCGTCGAAATTCTGGAGCCATTGTAAATAGCTAGTATCGCCCACCTCGGCCCGGTCAAATAAGAGTGCTTCCTTCGTTTATAAATAAAGAGCCTCCGCCTCCTCCGCAAAATTTGGTCAGCCTCTTCCCATTTTCTTCCTTGCATTCGGTCCTAGATGTGCTCCTCGTGACAGGAGGACGCCGTCGGCACCTTGAATCGGCTGGAGATGGTGGAGGTTGCACCCATGGCCACCAACTCCGGCGGTCCTGCTCCTTGGCTCTCCAGCCAAGTTCGAGCTTCGCACTTTACTTTTTTCTAGGTAGATTTCATTCCTGTCGTTTTATTTATGCATTTAAATTAGTATTTAGCTCGCAGGTGTAGCGTAAATTAGCCGACCCGTAGTTCGCCGGAGCTCTGCTCCGACGAACACCTCCACCCGCCTTTTCGTGCTGATGCAGCTTCAATTTCGGTCGAGGGATCTCCCCTTGAGCCGCGTGAGTTCTTTCCTGCAGGTTAGGAGCAAAGAGGAGCTCCAGGAGACGCTTTCAGAGTTCATCGGAGGTACCTGGAGCCCCTCGACTTCTCCGACGTCGTGGTGGCGCTCCAGTGCCCCTCCATCCGATCAGACACCTCCAGCAGCTAGAGCCACCTGCCAGGAAGCCAGTGGGAGCCTCAGAAGCCTAGAAGGACGTCGGAGAAGCGAGCTTGAAGGTGGGGAAGTTCGGCCATCCCAGCCTTCTTCCCTGTTCTTCCACCTTGCCTCGCCGCCGTCGGATGAAGGACGTCTCCCCAGGTCGAGCCTCAACCGTCGGATCTGCCCGCGCCTTAGCCGTCGGATCACGCCAGATGATCTAATCTCCACCGTGGATCCGCGAACCGTCATCGTCTCACCAGGAAGCGACGCGTGTCAAGTGAAGGAAGCCCAACCGTTGGATAGTGCGCCTTTGGGGGTAATTTGCATATTTAGCCCCCGCTCTTTTTGTATTTAATTTTTAATTCTGTAAATAATTTTTAACGTTGTAAAATAATTGTAATTTTTGCTGAAAGGACCTTGAGTTTCTTAGAATTACAAATAGGTCCTTCTACGCCTCACGTGCAGTCCCACGTGAGGCGCGTGAAAATTGCATGTAAATCCTAGCGCCTTTTTGTAATTGCAAATAGGTTCTAAAAATTTAAATAAATGTTTATTTGTGTTGGTATGTTTGCACTTTGCCCCCTGTCACTTATTTTATTTGCAAAAATGCCCCTGCCAGGCTGTTTATTTTTGTGTCTTTTATCTATTTATTAAAAATATCTATGAGGCTTCTAAAAATCCAGAAAAATTAGGATAGATGTTTCATGTGATGCTCTTGCACGCCCATATTTTATTTCATATTTTTTTGCATTTTTCCTAATTATTAAAAATGAAAAAGAAGCCCTTTTTGTACTGTCTAATTAAAAAAATACAAAAAAATTATAAAATGTTTTTGAAAAATTCCAAAAAAATTATATATGGTATATTGATATATAAATTGAGTCCAGAAAATGAAAAACCGTAAAAATATAAAAAAAATAAAAAAAATCAGAAAGCTCCAAAATCCAACAAAAAAATAGAAAAACCCTTAAAAAATCAAAAAAAAATATTTTTCTCTTTTGTAATTATCTATATATTATTAATGTATTAAAATTAATTTGGGTAATTGTGAAGTTTATTTTATATTTTTAAAACCCAAATTATATTCGGCTATTTAATTAGTCCTATATTAGGGACATTTTTGAAATTAAAAAAATACATAAAAATTAGAAATATTCTAGAAAAATAAAAAAAATAGAAAAATATCAAAAGCTAAAAAATTATTTTATCTATATATTTTAAGCATTTATATCTATATATATATGTATATCCATATATTGTATTACTCCCCTCTCTCTTCTTATATATATCTCTTTATATATTAATACATATCTATATTCTATAATTAAAAATATAAAAAGAAAATAAAAAATATAAGAAATATAAAAACAAAATAAAAACTATAAAAACAAAAATATATAAAAAAATGAAAAATTATAAAATCCAAAACCCACAAAAATAATAACTGGACATGAACAATGAATTGAATAATTGTACAACTCATACATCCCTTCGCCTCCCAGTGTTCGACCTCTACCTGTACTTACACCTATACACATTTACATGTAGAGTTATAATAAATTTTAACTCCACATTTTTGATATTTATTGCATATATTATTGTGGGTTAATTGTTGATCGATTCGAGGTCTTTTGTCGGTCGCCTCAGCGACTGCGTTCCCGCTTTGTGTGGAATGCAAGACCGATGGAAAACCTCTTTCATCAAATGGAGCCGTTGCCGGGGAGGCAACGGATTTTGTATGATTTTGTGAGCTTATTTGTTCATTTATTCAATTATTTGCTCATGTCCATGATTGATTTATTTGTTTGGTTTTTTATTTCTATTTGACATTATTTGATTGATTTTAATGCGAGGGACCGCCAAGCGAAGGAGGACCTCCTAGGAGGACCTGTGCACCCAAGCAAGGTGGAGTTGGCTCTTCTATGCCAAGCCAACAGGAGAGAGCATCAAAGGGAGATGAAGGAGAAGTTTTGAAGACAGTCTATATTTTTATTTATTTTATTTCATTTATTATGTATATTCATGTGAGAGAGTGACACTTAGAATTTTGTAATAATACAGGACTTTCACAGGTACACTCCGACTCCCGAGGTCCAGTGCCCGAGGGATTGTTCCCTTGGGGGCCTCGATGATTTTGACGATTTTCCTTTTCTTTATTTTATTTTATTTTGTGTGAATGAGCCTTAGCTTAGGAGTTGCTTGCTCGTAGAGTTAGGTCCAAACACCCTAATATATATTTGCATGTACCTATAGTTCGCTTTGAATCTAGATCAAACTCTAAACAACCGTTCATTTATCTCTTAGCCTTTGTGCCACAGTGAGCCCCGCAAAGCGCTTTCTCCTAAACTCAAGTGTGTTGAGCAGAGGAGGGGTGAGACAAGACCAGACTTTTTGAGGCTAAAGATGAATGAGCGACTTGTGGTGCTTCACGATAATAGCAATCTTCGAACCTAGGGCGATTTCTTCGGCTTGCATTTGCATATAGCATAGGTTTCAAATTCTGTTCTGCATCCCGCATGGAGAGAGCTGGGAGGCACTGTAAGTCTTCTTACTTGGCATGCATCATCGTTTCTCGACTTGCATGGCTTTTCCGATCTTCTCCCTCTGATTTTGCCAACCTAGGATGCTTAATGGAAATTGGAATCTCGATAGGCACGTGCATTGAAAATATCCAATGCTTAATGGAATCAGGACTGATAACTCTATTGGACCTAAAAATAAAACATAATGGACTTCCTTGTCTTGGGGAGAGCAACCCCCTCATTGTATTCGTTTTAAATTGCTTACGTACACACTAAGGAGTAGAGCCAAAATCCCATTCAGCCTCCTATATGTTTGTACAACTTTGTGATTCTCACCTCACTCTAAAATCGAAAAGATAAATGACTGTCACCTGACGGTCTTCACTGTGTTGAGTAGGTGAATCGGGGGTTTTGCCTTGTGTCTTGATTGTGACCTGGAGTCCGTTAGGTTTCCATTTTATCATGTGAGTAGTCAGTCCCGTCCGTGTAAGTCATGCATTTTTTTGTATCTTTGAGTCTCTCTACCCCTCTTATACATATCTCTCTTCATCTGCAACGAGTCATGATATTGGCGCCTGAGCTCAATCATTTCTTCGCCATGTCCTTTGTTTCCCTCTTCTTCATCACTTTCCTCGTATTCTCCGTACCATCCTCATTCTCTGGTTCGGGGAGAACATTCTCTTCGGACCACCATTTTAACGGTGTTCCCGCCCTGTGTGGAACACCCAATTTTGTCTATATCCCGATCTTCTCGCCCGCCCTCCTCGTACCCTCTGTATCACCCTTCTAGCCCCCATGATATTGGCACGCACACTCAATCAGCTTCTCCACCCCATTGTGTACCCTTCTTATCCATCTTCCTTGTGTACCCCGTATCATCTCTCCCTTTACCCAGGAATGTTGTGTATATTGATGAAGCCCGCATCGAGGATTATGTATACTGATTATTTGTAAGCCGGGCTCATGATGTTGAGGATGCTGAGATTGATTTGGTGGATTTGTCTTTGATACATGCATATGAGCGTATTGAGGATTTTTGCTGATGCATAGAACATAGGTGTGATGCTTCATTGAGGATTTAGTTCTCGCACACCGGATTGAGGATGTGATATGATGTGATGACTCGATGAAGAGTTCATGAGTATTGATTGATCTATCTATCTTGAGGTTCCACCCATCGTGATTTTTAAGAATTGACTGATTATTCTGATTTGGACTTCCTGATATGGGTGTGCGGACCCTACATAGTCTCTCATCTTCCTGACTAACCCATCCTTGATCTCCTGACTCTCTAATCCACCCTGGCACTTAGAAGATTCCTGACTATATTTCGTGCCATCTCAGCTGACTGGATTGACCCAAGGGATGTTTGGTGAATGACATGATTATTTGCTCCCTTGCATGATCTTATGCCCTCCAAATGATTGAATGATTTATTACTTTTGAGGACCTGAGATGACTTGCCAACATTCTCATGACCTACATTGATCTAGCTCGCATTCCTCCCTGAGGACTATCTGCGGGAGAATGCGACAATTTCTAGGACTGCGGTTTCATTCACTGCTTGGGTCGCCATTGTGATGGGACCTGAAACTGAGTCAGATGATATGCTTGATTGGCCTCCCCCTGTGATTGTGTACCTGACCTGTCAGTGCACGAGGCCAATATACTAGACTCATCTGAGTCCGCTCTCCTTGATGGTCCTCGCAAGGCAGAGCTCCATTTTTCTGATTATTCCATGCCTAGTTCATAGCTCTCCGAGGGTTATCTGTGAGAGTCTATGACACAGTATAGCTCTCTTAGTCTCTTCTGCTGATAGATGATCTGTCATCTATCGAGACCACATTTTATGTGGATTCGTCTGATGGATCCGGCTCCTTTGAGCCCTAGTCTCTCCTTGACGACCCTCGCAAGGTAGAGGCACTTTCTGACTATTCCTTGCCTAGTTCGCAGTGCTCTCCGAGGACTATCTGCGAGAAACTGTGGCACTCTCTTTACGCCCGGTTCCCACTGCTGTTATGTCTCCGATCTGCGGAGCACGGAATCGAGTCGTCTGATATACATGATTTTTGGTCCCATCTTGAGTTGCGTATCCGATCTGCGGATCATGGGACCCATCTGATTAGACTCCTTTGAGTCTGCTCGCCTTGTCGGTCCTCGCAAGGTCGAGCTTCTGATTTCTGCTAATTTCATGCCTAGCGGGCAGCACGTTCCCCGAGGGTTATCTGCGGGACGCTGCCACACACTTTCTTGATTTGTCGGTCTTTTCTGCTGGTAGCCGATCTGTCGCCTACCAAGACCGCCTCTGTGATCCGTCTGATGGATCAGGCTCCTTTGAGCCCGCTCTCCTTGACGACCCTCACAAGGGTGAGTTTCTGTTCTGATTATTCATTGACTAGCATGTACTACTCCCCGAGGGTTATCTACGGGAGAGTACATCATTTTCTAGGTACTTGGCTTCATTTCTGGTGTCTCCCAATTGGTGGAGCACGAAGCCGGGTCTTCTGACTTGTGTACTCGGTCTCCTCCCTTGTTGTGTCTCCTGTCTGTTGGAGCACGGAGCTGAGTACTCTGATTATTCTCTGATTTTGCTCACCTTGAGGACCCTCGCAGGAGTGTGCCACATATTGTGTTGTCGGTGTATTCTTGTGACTTTCAGATTATATCACCACCGTGCATCACACTGTCTCATATGCTTTACTTCCGATCTCTCGGAGACCATGATTGACTAGGAGGAGTCTGTACTGCTCTTTCTCCCTCCCGGTCTTACGGTATCGGCTCCATTCCCTCATGTTGACCCTATGAGCTGATTGACTGCTTCATGCTACCGATCCAGATATCTATCCTTTCGACCTGCTGTCCCCGGTAGCCGACACCTACCTAACTGTATATCAGGGTGTCTTCTCACCTTCTGACTGCGTCCTCGTTCTCACAGGGAGACGACGACGAGAGCACGATAGTTGTTTATCAGATACCGTCCTGTACTCCACTAGTTTTTCACCGCTTGTAAATATGTGTGCCTTTTCATTCTTTCTCCCGCATGTTATGTGTGCCCTAGATCTATCGCCATATCTTTGTGTCTACACTTAGGACGTACCTTATCCTAAGTGTAGGGGGGTACACACCGCGTTGTTCTTTAGTCATTCAGTTTCGTCACTCCTGTTGTTGCCTATACTTAGGGATATCTCACTCTACGTATAGGGGGAGTGATGCGTATATTCTACATGATTTTTTCATCAATCTATATATATCTCTTCTTTTCTTCTTTTCCTTTTCTATCTTCTGTATCTAAATAAAAGGTGTCACCCCTTTGGGTCAGTTTTATGTACTTAGGACGTAATTTGTCCTAAGTATAAGGGGGGTGCACCCCTGATTTGTTAATTCTTTGATCTGTTTATTCCCACCCTTGCCCTACCTGCTTTGTGTACAGTCTGCTATACGTAGAATTACTTGATCCTAAGTATAGGGGGACGGTCAATTTCTCATTCGTTCATCTCTTATTTGTATATTCTTTAGACTTGTCTATACTCAGCACGAGTTATGTCTTCTCTTTTCTTTTCGATCTATGAGGACATAGCTCAAGCTAAGTATAGGGGGTCGTATATACTATGTATATACTTTAGCCATAACTCGTACTTTCGTATTCTCTTCATAATATGGCTAATAATTCTTTAAAATTCATTAAAAAACCCTTAATAAAAAGATGTGATTACTCCTCAAATTCTTTTTGTATTTACTGATTAATAAATCAGGTGAAAATATTTTTTGCAAAATGTTTGAAAATTTTTTTGAAAATCTTTGTGAACATTTATTGAAAACTATTTTGAAAACGTTTTATTACATGTTTTCAACCTTTGTAAAAATGTGTGGTTTGTAAAAAAATATTTTCTTTGTGTGAAATAAAATGTTTGAAAAAATGACTTGCAAATGGTTTGAAAAATGGTTGCAAAAATATTTTGAAAAATCTATATATACTGTTTGAAAAACCTTTGCAAAATGATTTTCAAATGTGTGTACATGTTTGTAAAAATGTTTGTAAAAATTATTTTGGACTATAGTTTTCAAAAATTGTGTGAAAAATTTGTGTCAAATAAGTTTGAGGAATAGTCACATATAATCTAATAACTAAAATAATATATATATTATTATTATAAATAAAAACAAAAATAAACACAATTCTTTAATAAGTGTACATATATACCTATAAATAAAAACTAAATTGTAAATTCTTAATGTTTGTAAAATAAAGCGGCACGCCCGTGTAAATAGTTGTACATATTTTATACTTTGAATGCCAAAATTATTTTATTTGTAAAAGTTCTTAGTGTAAAAATCTTCTCATTGTTTTCAAATTTTTGGAAAAATTGCATTATTCTTTGCATATTTGTAAATAGCATTTGCATAGCATTCATATTCTTTCATTGAGCTTGATGATTGAACTAGTCTAATAAAGTCGAAGATTGGAGCTCGGTTGGACCTTACTGCACCTAACTGCACTGGAACCTTGTGGAAACTAGGTTTAAGGCACTTCAGGTCTATTCAGACTTAATTCTTTGAGAAATCAGGGCTGGGTTCAAGTCACCTCAGTGGACTAACTAGAACTTTTCGAGACACACGTATGACTCTTGCCGACCATGACCTAACTTGGACACTTGCACCTTTCACTTGGCTCAACTCAGTTGGAGCGGTGAGGGGGTTGGATTTGCCAGTCTGAGACGCACACGGGTGGAAACATTCGTCCTCGTCTAGGGAGGGAAGTGCACCCCAACCTGGTCCAGTAGCCATGAGGTCTAACGACAGGAGAGTGTGGGTTGCAATAATGCTTCAAAAGAGGGATAGTCTTCTGGCTCAAGAGGAAAAAGGCCTTATGTAAATGCTGCTGTAAATAGTATGTTTGAAAAAAAATGAATGAAACTCCAAAAAAGTGGACAGGCTTGTAAAAAAATAATAAAAATGCCTGCCGGAGTATGTATATATGTTGTATAGAAAATAAGCAAGCTTGAGCATCAAAGTTATACCATGTGAGCCTGCAGCTGGATGACTTGACTACACTGGTCAGGCATCCCAGGATAGGTGGCTACACTGGCTACCGTCCATTCTTTTCCTCCTCCTCCTCTTGAGTTGGATGCCACTTGAACTTAGAAGGGAATACCCCGCACCTCGAGGAAAGAGCTGTTGGATTAGGGAATCATTGGGTTGTCATTCTGGAGAAGTCAGTCTCTTTGTCATTTCAGTTGGGGAGAGCCACCATCACTTACACTGTACAAGTCAGCTTCATAGTCATAAGGGTTTGCGTATGATGTAGGCTAGTTCTGACTTGGCTATTGAGGTGATTTGAACCAAGTTCTGTGACTCTCGAAGGCTGTTGTGTTTTAAATTTGGTTCCCTACCAGGTTCCACACACATTTTCACACCAAGGTCTAACCTGAGCTCCAAACTCTGATTTTGTACAGATGAGTTTAATAATCATGATCAATTCAATTTATTCTTTGAATTCTTTATTTTTGCCTTTTCTTTTCTTCTTATTCTTTATTCTTTTTGAACTTATTGCATAAGTATTTGCTAGGGACTAGCAAAGGCAAGTATAGGGGGGTGATGAATGTCCATTTCATCACCTTTATTCTATCATTTTGGCCTTAAAAACCCCAGCAAATGCATGTAAATAGCATCAATTTGTTCATAATAGCATTCACTATTTATTGTATTAAGTGTACATAAAATAAGATTTTTAATACCAAAATTATAGAATAAAGGGAAGAAAAGAAAAAGGAATAAAATATAGCAAATATTTTATGACCCGAACCCCGAGACCAAGACCAGTATGGAATTGGTCGACAAGGAATAAAGTAGGGGGAGATAAGGGCCAATTATACAATAAATACCTCATTTATTTATTCATTTATTGATGCATTTTTGGCACCTATTTTGTACATAATTATTTATTCATCAAATAAAGAAACTTTGTACATGAAAGTTGTAGATAATAATGTAAATAAAAATACAAAATTGAGTTTGTATAAAAATAATACACATTGTACATTTTATACCCAGAATAAAAAGCCAAAATCTCAACTTCACAGACCCATATCTTGCAAATAAAAACTCCAAATCAACCAAATTCACCCTTAATTGTATATAGATTTCCAAGAACTATTTAATAAAATTAAGTCCATAATTTTTGGAGTTCATCTGTAGAAGTTAGGTTTTTGGCCCTCCTTGTATATAGTACTGATTAAAATATTCATTTTATTCAATATTTATTATTTCTATAAATTTATATTTTTATAATCTTGTAAATAATGTATATAATACATGTACATATTGAAATTAAAAGAAAACCAAAAGGGATGTGTAAAATAAAATAAGTCTATAAGCTATATAGACAAAATACCTATGCTAACCATATGTATATAGATAAAAAGGGATTTTATTCTCTTATTCCTTATTCATCTATATTTTTATAATAATGTATATATTATATATAATTTATTCAAAATACAAATCTAAAATAAAAACAAATAAAATTCATTAAATAAATAAAATATATATAATATATAGGTAAAAATGCCTATAAGTATACCTACATATACATATAATTATTTATTTAAAAATGTAAATAAACTCATGAAAATTAAATAAAAATATATTTATAATTACAAAAATAAGTTACAAATTTATAAAATAAGAAAATAAAATAATAAAATAAAAATAAACAAAATAAAAATAAATGTATATAAATATACTTATAAATACATTATTAAAATAAACCCGTAATAAAATACTTCAAAAAAATAAAATAAAAATCATAAATAAATACTACATTAATTTAAAAACATTTTTTATTTTATATGAAAAATCTAATTAATTCATTTATTATGCTAAATAAATAAGTCAAGATCTGGCTGATGTGGGCCAATCAGAGGCTAGGGAAAGTTGACCTCCGGTCAACTCCCCCTACGCCTCTGACTCTCGTCAGGCCCGTCTTTTCCCCGATATTCATCCTTTTTTCCCGCTCGCCTCGTCCATCATTCGCCCTCAAATACTTCTGACAAAATGATCTCTGATCATCCTTAGATTCTCGCTGAAATTCTGGAGCCATTGTACATAGCTTGTATCGCCGACCTCGGCCCGGTCAAATAAGGGTGCTTCCTTCGTTTATAAATAAAGAGCCTCCGCCTCCTCCACAAAATTTGGTCAGCCTCTTCCCATTTTCTTCCTTGCATTCGGTCCTAGATGTGCTCCTCGTGACAGGAGGACGCCGTCGGCACCTTGAATCGGCTGGAGATGGTGGAGGTTGCACCCATGGCCACCAACTCCGGCGGTCCTGCTCCTTGGCTCTCCAACCAAGTTCGAGCTGCGCACTTTACTTTTTTCTAGGTAGATTTCATTCCTGTCGTTTTATTTATACATTTAAATTAGTATTTAGCTCGTAGGTGTAGCGTAAATTAGCCGACCCGTAGTTCGCCGGAGCTCTGCTCCGGCGAACACCTCCACCCGCCTTTTCATGCTGATGCAGCTTCAATTTCGGTCGAGGGATCTCCCCTCGAGCCACGTGAGTTCTTTCCTGCAGGTTAGGAGCAAAGAGGAGCTCCAGGAGACGCTTTCAGAGTTCATCGGAGGTACCTGGAGCCCCTCGACTTCTCCGACGTCGTGGTGGCGCTCCAGTGCCCCTCCGTCCGATCAGACACCTCCAACAGCTAAAGCCACCTGCCAGGAAGCCAGTGGGAGCCTCAGAAGCCTAGAAGGACGCCGGAGAAGCGAGCTTGAAGGCGGGGAAGTTCGACCATCCCAGCCTTCTACCCTGTTCTTCCACCTTGCCTCGCCGCCGTCGGATGAAGGAGGTCTCCCCAGGTCGAGCCTCAACCGTCGGATCTGCAAGCGCCTTAGCCGTCGGATCACGCCAGATGATCTAATCTCCACCGTGGATCCGTGAACCGTCATCGTCTCACCAGGAAGCGACGCGTGTCAAGTGAAGGAAGCCCAACCGTTGGATAGCACGCCTTTGGGGGTAATTTGCATATTTAGCCCCCGCTCTTTTTGTATTTAATTTTTAATTCTGTAAATAATTTTTAACGTTGTAAAATAATTGTAATTTTTGCTGAAAGGACCTTGAGTTTCTTAGAATTACAAATAGGTCCTTCTGCGCCTCACGTGCAGTCCCACGTGAGGCGCGTGAAAATTGCATGTAAATCCTGGCGCCTTTTTGTAATTGCAAATAGGTTCTAAAAATTTAAATAAATGTTTATTTGCGTTGGTATATTTGCACTGTGCCCCCTGTCACTTATTTTTTTGCAAAAATGCCCCTGTAAGGTTGTTTATTTTTGTGTCTTTTATCTATTTATTAAAAAAAGCTATGAGGCTTCTAAAAATCCAGAAAAATTAGGATAGATGTTTTATGTGTTTCTCTTGCACGCCCATATTTTATTTCACATTTGTTTTGCATTTTTCCTAATTATTAAAAATGAAAAAGAAGCCCTTTTGTACTGTCTAATTAAAAAAATACAAAAAATTATAAAATATTTTTGAAAAACTCCAAAAAAATTATATATGGTATATTGATATATAAATTGAGTCCAGAAAATGAAAAACCCTAAAAATATGAAAAAGAAAAATAAAAAAATCAGAAAGCTCCAAAATCCAACAAAAAAATAGAAAAACCCTTAAAAAATCCAAAAAATATATTTTTGTCTTTTATAATTATCTTTACATTATTATTAATGTATTAAAATTAATTTGGGTAATTTTGAAGTTTATTTTATATTTTTAAAACCCAAATTATATTCGGCTATTTAATTAGTCCTATATCAGGGACATTTTTGAAATTAAAAAAATACATAAAAATTAGAAATATTCCAGAAAAATAAAAAAATTTAGAAAAATATCAAAAGCTAAAAAATTATTATATCTATATATTTTAAGCATTTATATCTATATATATATATGTATATCCATATATTGTATTACTCCTCTCTCTCTCTCTTCTTATATATATATCTCTTTGTATATTAATACATATCTATATTCTATAATTAAAAATATAAAAAGAAAATAAAAATATAAGAAATATAAAAACAAAATAAAAACTATAAAAACAAAATTATATTAAAAATAAAAAATTATAAAATCCAAAACCCACAAAAACAATAACTGAACATGAACAATGAATTTAATAATTGTACAACTCATACATCCCTTCGCCTCACAGTGTTCGACCTCTACCTGTACTTACACCTATACACATTTACATGTAGAGTTATAATAAATTTTAACTCCACATTTTTGATATTTATTGCATATATTATTGTGGGTTAATTGTTGATCGATTCGAGGTCTTTTGTCGGTCGCCTCAGCGACTGCGTTCCCGCTTTGTGTGGAATGCAAGACCGATGGAAAACCTCTTTCATCAGTTATTCATTCTTAAGTCCTTTGTATGTCTCGTCAACTCTTGATATCATATCTATACTTAGGTATATTTCACCCTAAGTATAGGGGGAGACTGGTCGAGCCGATGTTTTATGTGTTCCCACAGTTGACCCTCCCTACATGTTGAATATAGTCTGTTATACTTAGGATTAATTGATCCTAAGTATAGGGGGGACAGTCGACTTCTCATTCTTTATTTAGTTATTGTAGTATAAATTTTCCTATACTTAGTATGAGTTATATCTTCCCTTTCTCTTCGATCTATGAGGACATAGCTTGAGCTAAGTATAGGAGGGTCATACGTTGTATATATTTTAGCCATAACTCGTACTTGCATATAATAATATGGAATAATCAATAAAAATTAATACACACATTCAATTTTTTGTATATGTTGAGTAATAAGTCAGTTAAAAATCTTTTGCAAAATATTTGAAAAATTATTTAAAAATTTCTTTGAAAAAACTTTTGAAAACTATTTGAAAAATGTTTTGTAAAATATTCTCAACCTTTGTAAATATTTTGGTTTGTAAAAAAATTCTTTCTTTTGTTTGAATAAAATATTTTGAAAATCTATTTGCAAATGGTTTGCAAAATGATTGTAAAAATGGTTTGAAAAATTATACATACTATTTGAAAAATCTTTGCAAAATGATTTTCAAATGTTGCAAATGATTGTAAAAACTATTTGTCAAAATTATTCTTTCAAAATAAAAATTTCAAAATATTTGTCAAAATCTTTGCAAATTACTTTAAAGGCTATAGGAATTCTTTACAAACCCTATACTTTAAACATGTAAATACATGTTGTAAATTCTTCATCCAAAATTCTTGTAAATAAAGAGGCATTCTCGTGTAAATATCTGCACATAATTATCTGCCAAAACTCTTTTATTTTTGAGAAATCACTAAAAATTTGCAATAAAATAAAATAAAATCCATACAAATTTGCAAAATATTTTCAAAATTGCATAAAAATGTGCAAAACGTTTTCAAAAACCTATAGGAAGTTCAAAATCAAGTAATTACAACACAAAAATATTTTTTGTATTGTGCACAACATTTGCATTTTTCATAATGACCATTGAACAAGTCTAAATAAATCTAAAGATTAGAGATTGGTTGGACCTTAATCCGCTAAATCACATGAACCTTAAGGGAACTAGAATTGAGATACAACAGATCTGCTTGATGTAATTTTTTGAGACTACAAGACTTAGTTCGATGTTGTCTTGACTGCCTAAATAGAATATTTGGAACATACGTATGACTCTTGTCGACAGTGGCGTAGCTTGCACACTTGCACCTTGCACTTTGCTCAACTAAAGCGGTAGAGGGATGGATTTGCTGGAATGAGACACAAGCTAATGGAAACATCGGAAGTCACATATATGTGGCCATTGTACCCCAACCCGATCCAATAGTCATGAGGTCTAACGATAGATGGTGTGGGTTGCGATAATGCTTCACAAGAGAGATAGTTTACTGGCTTAAGAAGAAAAAGTCCTTATGTAAATGATGTTGTATATAGTATTCAAAAAAATGCAAAGACAAAAACTCCAAAAAGAATATACGAGCAAAAACTCTAAGAAAAATCAATTCCCGTCGGAGTATGTATCCAATAAGAAAGCTTGAGCTTCAAAGTCAATATGCATGTGAGCCTGCAGCTGGGTGACTTGGCTACTGATGATCGGGGATTTCACTTGGGTTAAATTTTATTTAATGATAAATGAAGTGATAATGTGGTAAATGTGCCATTGTGATCCAAAATGAAACTCAAATCAATCAAACAATTTATCCAACAAAAATAAAGGAAATGAAATGTGGACTTTCTATTTAATTATTATCTCGGTATAGCTCCCAAGGTTGAGCACAGGGAGGCAATAGTTATTAAGCAAGGGTTATTTAATTCAAAGAAAAATCAAAGAAAGAAAAAAGGACAATTAAAGCACACTAGTCTTGGATTTTTGACTTTTTATCTTTTTATTTTTTTTATAGAAGTTTAATTTATATATGTTTGTTTTTTCATTCTTTCAATTTTTTAATGATTTTTAATTTTGTTATTTTTATATTTTAAATTTTTAAAACAAAGCAAATGAAGAAAATGGAATAAAAGGCACACATGCACTCTTTTTGTATTTTTCAAATAGGCTAAAATATCCATAAAATTGAAATAAAAATATTTTTGTGTTTTTTTTATATTTTTTATATTTTTATGATTTTTCGGAGATTTTAAGAATTTTTTAGAATTTCAAAACAATTAAAAACATGAAATAAAGTGAACAGAATTTAAGGACACTATTTTTGGATATTTATAATATAAAATCGACTCAAAAATACTGAAAAAATATGGTTTTTATTTAACTTCAAATCAATCCCAGAAACACAATTTTTTATTTTTTAATGATTTTATAGGAATTTTTAAGGTTTTCTATAATTTGATTTTTTTTGGTTTTTGTAAAAGATTTTCAAAAAAAATTCAACAAAAATAAAACAGCTCAAAATACACCTACATTGTTTTTTTCGGAATTTTTACAGTATTTTTAGAATTTTTTTGATTTTTATGTTGTAAACAGGACATTTTTAAGAGTTTTTGAATTATTGAAAACAACAAATAAAATAAATTATGCAGATAAAAATTATACATGATGAAAGAACACGGTAGGAGATAATACAATTTGGGGGGGGGGGGTTAAGAGTAAATGTGTTATATATTTCATGCAAACTAAGGCACAATATTAAATCTGAAAATAGAGGACCTGATTGTAATTATTCTACATTTAGAGACTAAATAAAAACACACATACAAACTGCAAGGTTGAAAGAGAAAAGGACCTAAACAAAATGTGTTATGCACATAAATCCAAAGCGCAAGGGCTAAATTGCAATTGCTAAGAATATTTTCGATTTTATTAACATCTTAAATATGTATGATGGAAACTGTAATTGACCACAAAAACTCATGTTTTAGAATAGATAAAAGAAAATGCAGGGGGCACGATGTAAATTACCTAGGGAATGCATGCCTCGCATGTGGCTAGGGGCCTAGGGCTGAAACAACGTGTGTTGCGATTGAGAGATTGATCTAATCCGACGGTATGGAAGTAAGATGCTCAGGAACAACTCGGATCGGCTTCGAATCTCATCAGATGGGCTCGAATTGGGTACTTACGGATGGTAGATCTTTAATCTGGAGTCTCCTGCTCCTGACCGGACGACACTGAATGGGTTTCGAAGAACATATATGGATGTATACTCTGACTGAATTGGATCCGATCGGTCTCACTGGTTCACAATCGACTCCTATATCTGGTGGGCTTTTTCGCATCTTGAGATGAATCCATGTCGAGATTGAGCGCCAGGTAGCTACGGATCTCGCTATTATTGATCTGGCGATGAAGGTGTCCTGGAGATGAAGCTGAAGCATCAGATGCGCTCCTAGATGCTCCTCCTCGTGACCTACAAGATCATTACAACTGCTTGAAGCTTCAAAGACTTCGGTCTACTGTTATTAGTAGATAAAAATGCAACTAAAGTGGGAGTGGATCATGTTCTCGTTGAGGGTGAGGGAGGTGAACCTGAAGGCTTCAGATTTGAAAAGATCTGAAGAGAATGGAGTAATAAGGGATGGTATGGAGATGCGGATTGAAGTGGGATGTGAGATGATCAGATCATACGGAGATTTGGGTGGAAATTGGCTCTGATCGAGGTGATCAGAGACTAGGAAGCTGATCTTTGCAGATGGATCTAGATCTAGAAATGGTGTTGGAACTAAAGGACTAGAGGGTACCTGATGATGCATAATGATAAGACGATGAACGGCGATTAGTCAGAGGTGGTGGTTGCCTCGAGATGGTTGTGGTTGACCACCGAGGCTGATCACGACGGAGATGTTCGGACCACAAGCTGGATCACGTCAAATCAGCAATGATTTCTCCCTCAGACGATTGCTCTCACTTCCTGTCACAAATCTAGAGCTTCTGGGGTAGAAAATGCAGGTGAAGATGGATAACTCAGTGTGGCAGGCCTGGAAGAAGTATATATGGGTAAGGGTAGGGCCTAGAAGGATCGGGAGATTTAGGCATGAAAATTAGTTAGGATAGAAGGAAGGAAGTGCGAACGTGGATCTCATATTCGTGCTCTCTGATCAGGCATCGGAAATGGGGCAGAAGGATATCAAAGCTGAGTGAGATAAATCAGAGAAAACGGGTCGAAAGTATGTGGAGTCGAGTCACGTAGGGGGAGGGTCAGTTGACCTAGGTCAACGAAACTGACCTGGCCCAATGAGAGGGCTCTGCAGATAAAACAGTGGGATTTTGTTTTCTTGATTTTTATAAGTTATGGACCATGTATTACCCTACTTTTCTTGGTCGATCAGGTCAAGTCTTGACCTTCTCTCAAGGTTCAGATCAGTCTGCATTTATTTCATAAATACATCTTTATTTCTTTTCTTTTCTTTTTATTTTCTTCTTTATTCTTTTATTTTGGTTTAAGATGCTAAATATACAATATTAACAAATCAATAAAGAATGATAAATAATAAGAATTAATGAATATATACATATGATTTACCAAGGATTTTAGCTAAAATAAAAGAATAAAGATGTTGAATCATGGATTCATCATTCCCCTATACTTTACCTTTCTTAGTCCCTTAGCAAACATTTATTCAAAGAAGAAGTGAAAAAGAAAAATAAGAAAAGGAAAAGGAAAGAACTTAGAACAATATTAATTATTAAACTTATCTTCATAAAATTGAAGTACGGAGCTCGGTCAGACCTTAGGATTATTAATTTGGCGGGACCTTATTGGGAATCGGATTTAAGACTCAACAACATCAAGTTTCACAAGACTCCTATTTAAGTCGTCTCAACAGTCAGGTCAGAACAAGTCTACATACAAAAACTTTGATGACTATGCTTCTTACTTGTACTTTGTAAGTGAAATATAGATCTTCACCTTAGAAACATCAAAGAAACAACATCTCTAACAAGGTAACCGTAATTCCCCAGTCTAGCTACTCTTTCCTCGAGAAGCGTGGTATTCCCTTCTAAATTCAGGTATGTGTTGTGTCTATAATCGAAAGGGGGATAAGATAGAAGAATAAGAAGAGAACTGGAGTGTGTCCAGTGTAGTCATATATCCTTGTGAAGCCAGCCTGTGTAGCCAAGTCTCCACGAAGATCTGCAGCCTCTATGAAGTCGGAACATTGTGGTCATCATACATACATAATGCATTTTTTAAATACATTATTTTCTTCTACATCATGGAAGAATTGTTGCACTGCATAGATCTTATTATGCCTCTACAGAAATAAAATCTTTTTTTCCGCACATGTTTTTGGGTCTTAGAAAAATTGTGCCAGCAGACCATCTCTCTTTTGAATCTCTATTGCAACCCACAACTCTTGTCTTTAGATGTCGGTGCGACTAGACCAAGTTGAGATGCACTACCCTCCCTAGAGGAGGACGTATGTTTCAATCTGTGTGCTACTCCAAGCCAAAGGATTCTTCCTCCTCAACACATCATCAGTAAAGAGCTACGTGCAAGGTGCTTGTCCAAGTTAGGTCACTATCTAAGTAAGTCATGTGTGAGTCTGGAATGTTCTACTTAGACTAATCAAGATGACATGTGAACAGTCTTATGGACTCAAAAAAATAAGTTGCTATACTTGAAAATTTTCAACTCCAGTTCCTATAAGGTTCCTCTGAAATTAAGTGGATTAAGGTCTTAACCAAGCTACATTCTTCAAATTTATTCCAGACTAGTTTAAACATCACTTTTATTATGAAAAACGCAAATGCACATGCAACAAATATTTACAAAACATATTTTTTGAAAAGAAAAGAAAATAAAAGACAAAATCTTTTTGAAAAGTTTTTTAAATAATTTTTATATTTTTTATGGATTTTATCTTTCTCAATTTTTATGGCATTTTTTAAATAAAGAATTATACATATTTACAAGATACATTTTTACAAGATTTTACAAAGAGAATATTTGCAAGTTTTATATACAAATTTCACAAAGGATTTTATCAACAAATTTTATTAAAGATTTTTATATACAAAAGGATTTTATATATAGATTTTAACTACAAATAATTACGATTTTATTCACATGTAGATTTTACAAGTTTACAAAAGAATTTTTATACCCATAATTTATATCACACATGACAAAATATTTTACAAAAATTTTACAAACCATTTTACAAATGTTTACAAAACATTTTACAAGATATTTTACAAACTATTTTACAAAAATTTTCAAATCATTTTAGAAAAGATTTTTCAAAACTAATTTTACAAACTTTTTACAAATCATTTTACCAACAATTTTTCAAAAAGGTTTTTGCAAATATTTTATTTTCAGATAATTTACAAATATTTGTAAAGTATACATAATTTTGATATAAAAATAGTTTACAAATTTTACAAATAAAATAATTTTACAAATTTTACAAAACATTTGTACAAAAATATTTTTACAAGGTTTTTACAAAAGATTTTTACAAAAGATTTTTACAAATAATTTACAAATCATTTTACAATTTTTTTACAAAATATTTTACAATTTTTTTACAAAAGAGTTTACAAACAATTTTTACAGACATTTTACAAGTCATTTTTCAAAACATTTTTATTCCACTTTTAGCCATATTATTAAACAGAAGCACAAATTATGGCTAAAGTATATACACAATTTATACAACACCCCCTATACTTAGCTCGAACTATGTCCTCATAGTGACCAAGAAGAGACAAAGGAAGACATGACTCGTGCTAAGTATAGAAAAGTGAAAAGATTTCTATGCTACAACGACTCAAAGAAAAAGAAAAAAATAAAATGAATAAAAGTCAGTGATTCCCCCTATACTTAGGAACAATTAATCCTAAGTATAGAAGACTGTACAAGCGAGGAAAATTGAGGAAGAGAATAAATAAGAAATCAATGACTCTACTTGTCCCCCCTATACTTAGGGTAAAAGATCCCTAAGTATAGAAAAGAATATCAATAGTTGAGGTACAAGTAAGGGAATAATCAAAGAAGTGAAAAATAGATATTACCTCCCCTATACTTAGGGTCGAATGTCCCTAAGTATAAGAAACAAAATAGAGGTAATAGAGCAAAAAGAAAATGAACAACACGGGTTCAACACCCCCTATATTTAGGATAAAGTGCATCCTAAGTATAGAGAAAAATCTTAGACGAGACCTGGGGTGTTAAACAAAAAAACGAAAGAAAGACAAAAAGAAAAAGAAAACACGGATATACAAAGTAGAAAATGCTGAGGTGCCTCTCAACAAGCGCTAGAGTTTACACCCCTAGCTAGGCGGAAAGGCTAGGATAATGTAGTATCGAGTTTCAGGACGACATCTGTAAGGTGGATATCGTACTGTCATTGTAGTCTCGGTGTAAGAACAACAACACAATCAATAGTGTAAATGATGACACCCAAATAAACAATCAGGAGGGTGTCTGCTATCAGGTAAATATAGGATAAAATAAAATCAGGGATTGGTAGAACAAAAGAAATCATCGACTCAAGATTAGAATGGAGTGAAAGAGTAGAGCTGAAGAAATCGAACATGGAGAAAGAAGGATCAGTCATGGAATCCTCCACATCAATCACCATCTCAAAAAGGTATGGAAAATCAAGATCAGGTGACTTACTAGGAAAACCGATATCCAATGCACATAATGTAGAGAAATCATAGAAAGCATCGAATATCTCAAAGATCGGCTCATTCTTGCGAGGGTCATTGAGGAGAGAATAAATAGACTCAGACTTGGCAGAAAAATCAGAAGACTCGATCTCGTGATCTGACATATCGGATGCACTCCTAAAAAGTGAAAACGAGTACATGGAGTGTGTGGCATCCTCCCGCAGATAACCCTCAGGAAGTAATGCAAACTCATCAGTGTAGAAAGAGGAACCATAATTTAACTGGGAATCTGCGCCACTGTCGAGCACCTACTCCTCGTGCCAAAATGCCTCATCAGCTGAAGACTTTCTATGAGCAATCTGGAAATAAGAAATGCTACTGGTCATCAAAGTGGAAGTTGTCAAAGTCTCTGAAATTGATCCTCGAGTTGCGGTAATGTTGGCTATAATCCGGTCCTCTTGAAATCTACATATCTCATAAAGCTAGAGGACTAAAGTCTTAAATATGGGACTATCAATGTATGGCATCTCAAAATGGTGTCCCTCATCGTGCTATGGCTACTGGAATGGATCATAATATCCATGTGAATCCGAGAAGTATCTCTAAGGAATGAACTCTGGCTGGACTGGACATGGAAACTGGAAAAGCTGAAAGAACAACTGAAAGAATGTGGGCTCCACCTCCGTCTCTTAGAATAGCGAAAGAACTTGTATCCAAGAATCAAGAACTGTGAAGTGCGGAACTGACTCAAACCTCGACTGGAAAATCATCAGAAACTTGATCAGTGTATGGAGATGGGAACTCGTGGTGACTGTCTCATCGTCTATCATTGGAGTTGCATCAGAATCCACATCCTTTGGTTAGTGTGTGATCTTTGAATCCCCATGAAGTGTCTCACACATAACTAGTGCTGCATCTCCCTCATGTGTTGTCTCGACTAAATAATCTCATGAAGACTAGGAAGTCAATGAGACGTCAGAAATCTCTCCAAAGATAACCCAAAGTGAATCAACATCGAGACTGTGGTTTGAACCACTACATGAGGCATCGACCAATCTCTGCTACTCGACGGTCACCCCCCTATAAAAGATTTGTACAAGGTCAATCATTGAGACTTTCCGATCTGGAAATCTCCCCAAGAGGTAAAGAAACCTTAACCATGAATCATGTAATGGCTCCTGGGGGTCTATGGTGAAATCTCTGATAATATACCGCATCAAATATGCTTTATGATGGGAGTAAAATCTCTGCAAAAACAATGCCCATAGGTCGCCTATGTAGCAATCTTCCTCCTCAACTCTTTGTGCCATCTCAGAGCTCTAGTCTGAAGTAAGAAAGGGAAGGTCATCAACCTCAACTCCTCAAAAGTAATGTCTGAATATGCTCGTGAATCACAAAACTCCTCAAACTCATAGATATGCAAATAAGGCTCCTCGTGCACATCTCTTGTAAAAGTCGGCAACATTTGAATGAACTCTAAATCCAGGGTGAATGGGCTCAAAGTAGAAACTGATCGCACTCCTAGATCTGGATTCTCACTAATATCTACCAATGAAGGCACTCATCCCAACAGAAAAATCACTCGTATCTCGCATCTACTCAGTGTAATATCCATGGGCCTCAACTCCTAGCTCAGCATGCCCAGTAAGAATGGGAAGTGGAACAGAAGGGAATAAAGAGGATGGGGATGAAGTGAAAAAGAAGATGAGGGAAGGGATGAGGACGAGAGTTGGTCGGAGTTCCAATCTCTAGACATGGTGGACGACAATGATGGGAATGAAAAATGAAGCAGCAAGATCCACCTGAAAAGAACATCGATCCATCATCAGGACTCAAGAAATAGGAGTGATGAGAGAAGAAGACATATAAGGGTAGGAGGGAGTGTAGAAAGAAAAACAGAGTGAAGACAAGAAAGGGAACAAAAGGTGACTGCTAATGACCTAGAAAAAGATGAACATAACCAACTCAACACCAAGCACAAGCAAATGCAAAACAAAACTCCAATTCACCTACTCAACTCAATGAAGACCGTGAAGGATCGATCTTTAATCTTGTCAATTTAGAGTGAGGTGATCAAACAATTATATTAGCAAACTCACATGTGCGGTCTTCTGGAGTAGTTCATGTCTAAGCCGGCGGAACACACCAACTTAAATATGACTACTTCTACTAAAGTCAAAGGCAAGTGCTTGCAGCAATAATAGGACCCAAAAGTCAGCCCAAGTGCTTAGGGCACAAGTCCAGAGCTTTGGCCTCTAATCCTTAAGTGTATGCGCCTCACTCGATCTGGAGAGTACCTGCAAACAAGGAAGGGGTTTCTCTCCCTAAATCAAGGAATGAATTAGTTACATTTGATTTTATGATCAAGTTCAATTAACAGTCCCAATTTTTTATTTTTAGTTTTCTCTTTTTTGGATATTTTTCAATGAAACTTCTAACGAATTTTTTTATTTACTTTTTATTCCTAAGTCCAGAAAATAAGGGAAGAAGACAGAAAAGACGACGCACGATGAAATCTATGAGTTCATGCGGCTTCAGCAGTCTACATGCAATATGATTCGCGTATAAAAATTAAACTAATCTAAATGAATGAAATGCGAGAACTGTCCAAAACAGAAATTTCTATTATCGTGAAGCATCGATTTATTTGACTAAGTCCAAACGATGTCTATAGGAACATATATTCTTTTAGGGTTGTGGAGCTAATGCTACTTGGAGCTAATGCTATTCTTTTAGGGTTGTGGAACAAATATAAACCAAATATAGGGGGCTCAATCACGGAAAATCTGTTTAAAACAAATAGAAATAAAAGCAATAAAAATCAAAATGCAATGAAGTCCTCCAAGTGCACCAGCACTTGGTGAAACAAACCTTGAAAAAATGTTACATGTCTAGGGTCTCTAAAGAAAACAGAAAGAGGAAAATGCCAAGGAAAATTATTAAAAAAATATTTACAACAATAAAATGGAAATAAAAATGCTAAAAGAAAGGAAAAAATGCTCCAATAGCTACTCTTCCAAATCTTATGCTCCTCCTCCTACGCTCTCCTACTGCTCGATGAAGAAACGAGCTAGCCTCTGCTTCGCTTGGGTGTGTCGGTGCTTCTAAGAATGCCGCCATCGCTTGTTAGGCCCTCACAGAAAAAGGAAACGGAAAATATGTCAGAAACAGTTATGAAAAATAGAGCAAATGAAAAAAAGAGGAAAATGGTAGGAAATAAAAGATAAATAAAAAGAAAACAGAATATATACAAACCAAAAGCAGAAGGCAAAGAAGCCCTAACTACCCTCGTCGTGCCTACCCAGCAACAACGCCATTTTGATGATCAGGGATTTCACTTGGGTTAAATTTTATTTAATGATAAATGAAGTGATAATGTGTTGAATGTGTCGTTGTGATCCAAAATGAATCCCGAACCAATCAAACAATTTATCCAACAAAATAAAGAAATGAAATGCGGGACTTGCTTTTTAATTATTAACATGTGTACACTAGTCAAGCATCCTAGTATAGGTGGCTACACTGGTTGCCGTCCATTCTTCTATTCACCTCCTCTTCTTGAGCATGTTGCACTTGAACTTATAAGGGAATACCTCGCTTCTCGAGGAAAGAGTTATTGGATTGGAGAACTAAGGTTACCATGTTGGAGAAGACTGACTTTTACCGCTTCAACCGAGAGGATCTATATATCACATACACTATACAAGATAGACTCATAGTCATAAGGGACCACATATGACATCGATCTATTCTGACATGGCTTTTGAGGAGACTTGGACAGAGTTTTGTGACTCTCAGGGGATGTTGTGTTGTAAGTCTGATTCCCGAACAAGGTTCTGACCACACCTAAAATCCAAAGGTCTGATTGAGCTCCAAAGTTTGATATTATGAAGACAGGTTTAAAAGTTACAATCAATCCAACTTTTCTTTTTCTTTTCTTTATTTTCTTTTATGTAATTATAGGCATACCTGTTTGCTAGGAACTAGGAAAGGCGAGTATAGGGGGTGACGAATCTCCATTTCATCGCCTTTATTCTTTCATTTTGGCCTTAAGTCCCTAGCTAAATGCATGTATATATAATTAATTTGTCAAAATAAACACCCGATAAAGTGTACATGATACTGTATAAAAAACTATCTATTTATTATATTTAATCCAAAATAGAAGAATAAAGGAAGAAGAGAAAACGAAATGAGACATCATAGGTGTTGAGTGACCCTAATACAGGATATCCAGACATCATGATGACTAGGTCGACAAGAAATAAAGTAGGGGAAGATAGGGAAGAGAAATTGTACATAAAATACACAGAAAATAATGCATAACATTCTAATTTAATTGCTCAAATATTACTTTTTGGGGCCTATTTCATTTTATTATTTTTACACTATAAATAATGAAATCCTCTATATGAATATTGTAGATAAAAATTCAAAGAAAAATACAAAATTTATTTCACAGAAAAATAACACACAATGTGCCCGGGACACACAAAATAAAAAATAAGAACTTCACAGAACTGTATCTTCTCCATACTATGTCAAAATGGATCAAAATCATTTTTAATTGCATATAACTTTTAATAAGCTATTAATGAAAGTGGTTTCATTTAATTTGGAGCTAAGATACAAAAGTTAGGTTTTTGGCCCGTTGTAATATACCTTTATATTTTAATCAATATATTTATTCTTTGTATTTTTCAAATTCTTTTATTTCTATAAAATTTTAAATATTATTTGAAACACAAATCCACAATTAAAATAAATTAAAACTACTAAAATAAAATCAAAATAATAAGTCATCTAAATACATAGATGAAATATACCTGTATATACCTATAATGTACATGTACATAATTTATTGAGCATACATATAAATTCAAAAAAATACAATAAAATATATAAATGTGTATAAAAAATCAAAAATATGTAAAATATGTGTATAAAATAATAAAATATATATTGCAAAATGAAAATATAATACACAAATACATGTATATTTACATATTTAATATATCTGTAAATATTAACTTGTAATAAAACAACTCAAAAAAATAAATAAAAATGGATAATAAATACTACATAAAATTAGAAATATTTTTTATATTTTATAAAACATAAATAAAACATTGTTATTTTATATTCATTTTCCAAGGCCTTTTTGCCTTGGAATTTCCTGGTTGGTCCATGTGGACCAACCAGGTGTGTTTGTTTGTTGACCGGGATCAGCTGTACCCTATGACCCGCAGCCCATGTCAAAACCCACGGATGACCTCTCTTCTTTGATTTCTCGCGCTTCATCCCACACTTCCATTACCTCGAGCCCTCCACAATTCTAACCCCAGCACATCCTTGACCCATGTCGACCTCTCCATCTCTACCTACCATCCCTCCTCGTCACGCAATCCTATCTTGAAATCACCCAACCACCATCCTATAAATCTGCACCCATCTCCTTCCTTTTGGGTTGGATCCTTCCTTTGCTGATCTGAACCCCTCAGCTAAGGTGTACCCTCCATCCTTGGTGACAACAAGCGGCGAGGTGGGACTACAACGAGGAGGAGTGGTGGAGTGGAGTGATCCAGCCAAGTTCGTCGGAGGTTTTGCCTCTCTGGTTTTTGAACTAGATCGAGGCACGCTCTTTGCATCATTAGGTTAGTTTAATTCAAAGGTTTCAATTTTGTATTTCCATTTCAGTTTCTAGCAGTAGATTTAGCATTAAATTCCAAGATCTTCGTTGACTTGGAGCTCGAGCTCCATGCCGATTTCATCGTAAACCATCCACCGTTTCAACCCACTTACACACCCATCTCATTTCTCATCACATTCTCCATCTGATCCACCCATTTACCTCTTCGATTTTTCTCGAATTGAGGGATGCCGAGCTCCTCCATCTATCGCGTCGTCGAAGCTATCCGCCCCATCCATTCTCCTGTTATTTAGATCAACCCCCGAGTCGAGGATCATTGCCTCAAGCCCAGGAAGCTTTTGGTGCATGTATCAGGTTCTGTGGATGTTCTTGGAGTGGTTGAGGTACATGGACGAAGGTCTAGGTTACCTGGAGCCATCAGGGGTCTTCGAGCCTCATCGTGCCCTTCTGGGATCACTTTCAGATGCGGAGGCATGCCAACGACCTATAACAGCCACAAGAGCATGGAATAGTTGTTGGAGGCCACAACAATCAAGGGACAAAACTCAGGTTGGGGGAAGTTCTTCACAGTTCTTGACGACCCCTTCCCAATCATCAGATCAATTGCACGACCCAGATCTAATCTGGGTCGTCCAATTTGAGCGAAGCGTTACGTCTTCCTGGCCATCCGATCAGCACACGTGCCACGCTGATGACACCCGATTAACGGGCGCAAGTGATGAAATTTGCAAGGTCCATCCTTCACCTTTTTATATTTATTAAATAGTATTGTAAATATTTTATTATGTTTAAAAGCAGTGGGACATTTGCATAAAAGTCCATGTACTCTCGTTTATTGCAACCGATTCCTCTTTCAGTTCATCTCATGTGGATCCCCACGTGAGTCGGGTAAATTATTTGCATCCCCTCTAGATTTATGTATTTCATTTGAATCTATAAAAATTAAGTTTGTATTATAACTTTAAGTGTTTTTGCACATAGACCCCTATAGTTTTTTTTTGCAAAATGCCCTTGCCAACTTGAAATTTTTTGTGCATGTTTATGTAACTTTTATAAATAGCACTCGTGCTCTAAAAATTATGAAAAATAGAATATTGTGCCTTATTTATTGCTCCTTTACACTATATATTGCATTTCACACACATTTTCTATTTATTAAAAATAAAAAATACCATGTTTATTCACATTGAAAAATAAAAAAATATAAAATCGTCTTTAAAATTTTCAAAAAAGTAGTTATTTATTATTGTATTCTATACCTCCAGAACAAAGATACTTAAAAATAGAAAAAGAAAATCACTAAAAATAAAAAACTCCAAAATATTTATAAAAATTATAAAAAAAATCCACAAAATCTCCAAAAATACTAGATTTTGTTCTGTATTAGTATATTGTTATTATTACACATTAAAATTAGTTTTGAGAATTTTTAAACTCAATTTCTATTTTTAATACTTAAAACTATTTAGCTTACTTATCTAATCGTTGTTCTTAACTATTTCTTATTTTAGAAGTACCTACAAAGTAGCAAAAATCCTGAAAAAAAGGAAAAACATAAGAAAATTATCAAAAAAACTCAAAAATATTATATATATATTTATATCTATAATATCCTTGTTGTGGGCATGTAATCGGAATCAATCAAAAAATAAACACTTCAACATTTAGTTCAATTAATTCGAGTGATTTATTTATTTATTTTACTTGGGCAAGTCCCAAGATCGAACCGAAGGAGGCAAAAGAACATCTTAGGATTACGTCTATCAACTTTCGTACATGATTTTCGAGGCAGAATATTTTTGGTATTTTTAATGCAATTTTGGAATGCAATGCAAATGTGGACAATTTTAAGGACTAAAATGTAATTTTCAGTTAAACGGGTTCAAAAAATTATGAAGCTTGGTTGAGATGTAAATAATGATGAAATAAATGCACTATATTTTTTTTGGAATTTTTGGATGCAAAGATGAATAAATAATGAGTTTATGAATGCAAACAATGTGATTTTCAATAATTAATTATAATAAATATTAAATTTACTTATTTTCAAGGAATAAAATTATCCAAGAGATATCACTAGGTGATCTTTCTCAGAAAAAATCCTAAAAGCTAAAAATGTTGAATTTAATACCTATTAAAAATTAACTAATGAAATACACAAAATGATTTTTAGAGCAAACTATGCATGCAAATGGAATGTGTTTGGGCACAATGTGAAATACAATTAATTCTACTATAGGTGAATTTCGGGCAATTTTTGGAGCTATGATTAATTAATTATAAATTTTAGAGTGCAGAGTGGGCAAAGTATGCAAGATTGCACAAGAATAATTATTTTTAAATAACCACAACATGTAAAATCACAACAATCATATGATAATGTAGAGAATTAATTGAGGAACACAATTTTTTTTGGAATTAATAAAATAATGCAATGAAGATGTTCAAGTTACAGAAGAAATATAGGGTTTTGTTTGCAATAACATAAAAATTAAAATAAAACAAATTGTAGAGCATGACGAAAGTGAATTACTTAAACCCCATAGGGGGTGGATGCAAAATTTGGAGTTGGTCCTTTGATGATGGACTTGGATGTAATTTGGCGGGTCTCCTAGGGAGTCCTTACAATTTCCTCAAGCGATCACGTGTAGTGCACGTGACCCTTGAAGTGGGGAGGGCGACTAAGAATAAGGAGTAGCTCCTGGGATTCTTTGCAAATCGTCCCCTCCCATATATGTGCAGCATGTGGGAGGATCTCGGGCCCGATGCCCGGTGGCTCACGGCGGAGAGGAAGCAACGATGGTGTCAGGGAGGTTGGCCGATGGTGGGCTGGCGAAGTCAGAGTCCCTTGCTGCTTCTAGTCATGGAGTGAGGCGGAGGAGAATGGTTGCCGCTGGAGCGTCATGGGCAAGCAACAAGATGGTGGAGGCAGCTGTAGGTGATGTCGATGAAGTGCTAGATGACAAAGGGGCGGAGATCGGCGTAGGGCAGTATCGATAGACCTGGAGGAGGCCTCCTAGAGCGGTTGATGACATTGCCAGGCGGATATACGTGGATGTGGGGAGGGGATATGGTTGTGAATCGAAGATGGAGTATGGTGTGTTGGGTGGTGAACGGGCGGAGGATGAACGTTGGCTCGACGGTGGTCGACACCGGAGCGGAAGCAGCTCAAACAGAGGGCAGCATGCTGTAGTGAGGATAGCTCTTCGAATCTTGTCGCGTGATGGGGGAGGTCGGTCTGTCACCCGGAACACCCAGTCTTGTGTGCAGTCAACAGATCAGATAGACGAGGTACAACAGTGAGGTTCTTATAGTAGAGGATGCAGCGATCGATTTGGGGATTCACAAGGGGATTAAATCAAAGAATGAATGAATTGGGAAGGCTATAGATGGTAGGGAGATTTGACGAGATATCGATCTGATGATTGGGTGCCAAAGTTGGAAGGTCGACACGTCTAATATGGAAGGTGACAGCGTGAGGGGCGGACGTAGATGGAAAGGAGATGGTGGAGGCCCGATTAAGGAGGTGGGCGGCAAGATCCGTGAAGGAGGAAGGCAGCAATGCTACGAGTGGAGGGCGGCGATATCCACAGAGGAGGAGGGCAGTGATGCGATGAGCGGAGAGCGACAATCCGTGAGATCCGCGGGCGGTGCCTAGAAAGGAAGGGGAAGGTGGAACACGTGCAAGGCACGTGCGCAGGAGGCACGTGCGTTGCACGTGCATGGTTTTTTATATAATATTTTTTTGATAATTAATTAATGAATATTTAAAAGCTCAAAAAATGGGTGACATGTGGCAGCTCCAAGAGCTGTCGTGTGTCAGCTTCAGAAAATTCGGGAAAAAAAGAAAAGAAAAAATCAAAAAGAAATAGCAAACGACCTCGTATTAAAAAAATTTTTCACAAAAGTTGCTCCTCTTGACAAAATCTACAACTTTCTTGAAGAGATCAAAACCAAAATCGATCATCTGTTTTTTTGGGGTACTCTATGTACATAGAACACCTTGAATTTTGGGTTTGTAATTTTTTATTAATTTTAAATAAGATAAAATTTCAGAAAAATATGATGAAATCAAAGATAAATATTTACACATTAATCTAAATTTTTTTATTTTTATTGATTAGGAAAATGAATAAATAAAATAAAATACGAGAAATGGGACTTTTGTATAGAGATTTAGTGAAGACCTAGACTCAGTTAGTTTCTTTAATTTCAATCTCATTTGGGATTTAGATTTTTATACATTTATAAAACCTTTTATCAAAGAAAATAAATGAAACATAAATAAAATAAATGAGTTGATTATATACATAAAATAATAGGTCAAAATCACTAAAATACACAATGTACAAAAGAGGCCCGTCCAACTTTCACATATGAGCTCTTGAACTGGATCTTGTTTTGAAGGTATTTGAATGCACATTAGTTCATAAGTGAGTAAGATAAAATTGGATACTTCACGAGGAAGATATCAGCGTTTTAGTCCGGTCATCTTGAAATTAGGGTTTGGGTTTCTGGTCCGCTTATTTATATTAATGATTTTTTTTATATTTTCATTTATTCTTATTAGTCATATGTACGTAGGGGAGGTGGTTTCAGGTCATTTGGAGTTAGCATGAATTAATGAAAATTAGGGAAGTTAGCTTACTTTACAAGTCAATCGGGCTGGGATTTTTGGCTTCTTCTTTTATGCGATTATGAGTGATAAAATGCAGTTATTATTTATACATGCATGAATGCTAATTATGCAATATAAATGAAGAAATGCCAATGAATTTTGGGGATTTGAGATTAATTAGTAACTTTTTTAGAGTGATGAATCTGAGATTCATCATCCCCTATACTTAAAACCATGCTCATCCCCTAGCATCTAAAGAAATGCAATGAGGTGAAATGAGATTGTGTTCCATACCAAGACCATGAGCAGAAGGTCAAAATGGAGCTAGACTCGACATTTGGATTATTAGTTTAGCAGAACATATGTGAGAATCAAGGTTTTAAAATCAACAGCCTCCATGTTCTACACATCATTGTCACAGTTTCGGCTTAGAAGTCATCTTAGATTAATCCTCCTCCCAAAGCATACCCAGTGAACATTGAACAATTGAGTCATGTGTGTGAAATGTTTTTAGCTCTTCCCATCCAGAATGCCGGACTACCATGCAAACTCTCCTCTAATAACTCATCCTTGGGGAGTCAGGTATTTCCTTCTAAGGTCTATCGCGCTGTGTTAGAAGAGGGAGAAATTAGAAGAAGAGGAAAAGAACTGGAGGTGGTCAGTGTAGTCACCTCTCCTTGTGAAGGCAACCAATTTAGCCAAGTCTCAACCAAGATCTGCAAGTTTTCTTGAAGCTTGGATCTTTTTGGTCAAATATTTATTTGGTAGTTGGCTTCTTTTTGTTTGGAAATTTTTGTATCTCTACATGGATCTTGTTGTGCCCCTACGGATATGGAATCTTTTTTTCCGTACATGTTTTGGGGTCTTCGAAACAATTGTGCCCCTACCGTCCATCCCTTTTCTGAATCTTTATTTCAACTCGTACTCCGATCTTTAGATGTACACGCTACCATAAAAGAAACTCACATAGTCTTCCAATACCCCATCTGAGTTGAGTTAAGTGCATAGTGTGAGAGTACAAATTAATTCCCTATTCCAGAGTCGTATCCAGAATGAGAAGACCAGGTTTAGACAGTAAAAGTCAAAATCTTGCACATTGTCAAGCGGAACTCAAAGAATTAAGTCATATACCTGAAGCTTCTAAAATCCTCTTTCTCGATGTCGTTCCTCTGAAAATTACATGGATTAAGGTAAAGTCCATACCACTCTCGATTTCTGCTCATAACTCGGTTCAGAACCCAAGGGCTTTTCATAAATGCATGAAATGCTGGAATGAAGTGCAAATGCATGAAATGCAAACACATTTTTTTTGAATTTGTCATTGATTTTTTTTGATTTAATTGATTTTTACAATGAATTTTTGGTGCAAAAATAAATAAGAAGCCCTTTTCAAAAAAAATTGGTTGTACACGGTCAGTGTTAGTTCTGAAGATGATTTTTTCTTAGTTTTTACAAGTTAGTTACCCACCCTGTAAATACATATAGACTTACATGAAAGTACGAGCTATGGGTAAAATATATACACAGTATATATACACACCACCCTATACTTAGTGAGTCTTATGTCCTCAGATCACAAGAAGCGTAGAGAAGACATAGCTCGGGCTAAGCATACGAGAGTGAAAAAGAAAAACAGAGATCGACCATCCCCCCATACTTAGGCTGTGAATAGTCTAAGTATAGAAGAAGGGTGAAAAATGAGACAAATAATGGGAGAAGTGTATGAAGAGAGTATATACAGAGGGAATCGGGTCCCCTATACTTAGGCTTTGCCATCCTAAGTACAAAAGAAGGGTGGGACTGGGGTGATCAAGAGAGGGATTGGATGAGGAGAGTCGTATATATGGATGGCATCACCCTCCCTCCCCCCTTATACTTAGGCCTTGGCCTAAGTAGAGGAAGAAGATGTATAAGGAGACCGCTGGGGTCGGGAGGGAGGGAGGGTTGTCGATGATTAAGGCAATTTTCAACAAATCTTTTTGTGAGCATGTGGTGGGAGATCGTAGTGATAGGAAGAAGATGTAGCAGATGAGTCCCAGCCATCATCATTGTAATCCTCAGAAAAATCACGGTGGAGAGTAGATGAAGCGTATGAATCAGATGATATCCAGCCATCGTTGGAGTTATCCTCAGAAGAATAATACTTGAAGGTGGAGGGTACTCCAGATATTCTTTGCTCTTAGTTTTGGGGTCAAGTGATCCATCCTCGGATGAATATTCTGAAGCGCCAGTCTCGGTATGGGCATAAGAGACTATTCCGGTATATTTAATTAAACCCGAAGAGTTGACTTATGAGGAATAGTAGTGAGGGGCAGGAGTCGTCCAATGGGGGTCGATATTTGGTTGCTTTCTCAGATAGAGCTTCAGAGCCACTGAACTGACCTCACTCATAAGGATCACCTTGTCCGAACCCGATGAGGAATCATCAGACAATTCCTTTTCCGGCATGTCAAAGGTGACTTTCTTTTTAGATGAAGGAGCAACCGGAATGGGCATTTTGGTTTGTGTTGTTTGTGAAGGTGCTGATCCTGGGAGTGAGGTGTTGACAATCGAGTCTCCAGATGAATAAGCATTAAAATATTCCTCCCTAGTCAATGCACATCATGCGTATTTGTTCTTAATTGTCTTAATGTTGGCGCACTCCTGAGTCAGATCAAGTTGGTCAAGGTGTTCCGATAAGATCATGTCTGACTCAGGGTTATCCCATGTATATGTTTCAGGATCACCATATAAGAAGTCATATATTCAGTGTTCCTCTGTAGGATATGTCATAGCAATGGGAAATGGAGGGGGGAGTTTCTGAACCAATGGTCTGTTCAGGAGCTGCTATCTCAGGTGTAGCAGAGGGGTAGGGCTCTTTTACCTCTTGGTGGATACATATATTGACGGCTTCGCGGTTTGCCTCAGAATATCTTCCCGAGTCTCGCACTCTATAATTTCCTTAGCTAAGGCTAAGAATGGATTTTCGTGAATGATTGGAGACTGGATGAATTCTCCTTAATGCTCAATATCAATTATCGTGAAGTTCAACTTGAGCGGAGCACCTTAGAATGTAACGATGACTAAAATGGTTCCTCTCGGTCTCTTTATCGATTGATCAGCTAGTTGAACGATCTCTCTTATCTTCCTGATAGGTCCGAGTTTGACCTTGTCAAATACAGAGGTCGGGAGGATATTGATTGGTGAGTCATCATCGATTTGAGCATGGATAAATGTTGTGTCTTTGATTCCACAGCCAAATCTAGGCAACCACTTCAACTAGCTCTTGGTCTTTCTCCTCAACACCAATGAGGTGGCCATTGATAAGATATGTCTTTCAGTCTTTATTCTAATCTTTCCTGACTTTTCCATAATTAATTTTCTCATTACAAATCCTTTAAGGTCGAGAAAGTGTTCAATAGCCTGTATCAAGGAAGTTCAAAAATCAATCTTTTCTCCAGTGCTCTCCTTATAACATGATCTAAATTCTTCATATCCTTTTCACTTTCAATTTTTATAATTTTGTCTGGTTTTTTTATTTTTTTGAGTGCTTTTGAATATTTTTTTTGTATTTTTGGTGTGGTGTGTAGATGTGGTGCTTTTCGTAGATGAAGAGGGGTTTTGATTTGTCGAGTAAGAGTCAGAATTAGAGTCATCCCTAGGGTACTAATATGCAGAGGTGTCGCTGTCAGAGTCATCCCTAGGGTGAACATAGTATATGTGTTTTTGAATATCCTCAGGACTTTCAACAGGAGATCCAATCTTTTCATCTTCCATTTTTATCCAAGAGCTAGGAGAAGATCCTTTTTGAATATCCAAGATATGATTTGACTTGTTATTTTCTGAAATTTTCTCCTGAGAAATTATGGAAGGAGTCTGCTCAGTTGGAAGGAATCTGTAGGTTTCATACTCAACAAATCTTGACTCAGGAATGTAATGTTTTGTTGAGTAGATTCCATCTCCTTGATTGTGATTAGTAACTTCCTATATAGTGGAATCATACAGGGATTATGTGTGTCAATATCATCGGTCCAATCCTCTTAATGTGTAGGCTAACTGAAGGAGTGGTAGACTGGTTGGTCAATAAAGATTTGATCGTTAGCGTCAATCCAATATGATTGATCATTAGGTGTGGGCTGCTCCATCCGATTTGAACGGGTCATCCTATTATTCCCTAAGGTCCAGTTCAGATATATTCTGTGAATTGTGGACCTGTCCAAATAAGATTGTGAGGAAAGAATGAAGACGGTTGGGTTTGGTGTCTCGACCAGTCACGTGTCTCAAAAGTGATTTGATCTTTAAATGTTCATGAGTTTCGGCGAGAAATCGAGAATAAGATGGTTCGGTCCAGGATGGTTGTTGCTCACATGTAGATAAGTGTGGGGGAGGTGGGAAATATGAAGACATAGAGAATTCGGTCAGACGAATAGAAGAAAATGATTTGGAATTAATCGAGTGGGTTGGATTCATCCGTGGGTCAAAGACTCTCACAAATGTTGGTGAATTCTTGACAGAAGAGGGTTTAGGTTTGACCAAGACAAATTCATTTTCATAGTACATATCTGATGGGTACTCAGACTAATGATTTAGATGATGAATTAACATGGATGATCACGATGCAAGTGCACAAGATACTAACAAGAAGAACCCCGGATGTTTAAACCAAGGAGGGAGAGTGATGGCACAAGTGTCTAGTTTTTGATCTTCGAACTCAGTTTATGCACACCAATGCAAACGCAAAACAAACCCCAGGTTCACCAACTCACACAATGAGGGCCGTAAGAGTTCGACCAATTATCTTTTCAATTTTAGTTGGTGATAAATTCAATATTGGAAAAGAATTAGCAAGTTGTTAGGTGCCAGAATTTTTTTCAAAAACTAGCCTGAATTCTTGCAACTAGTTGCACTTACTTTCATCCAGTATGGGTGTAAGTACGGATCGTAAAACGGCTACCCGTTACTTAAGGATGGAGCCTTACACAGTGTCCTTTAAACCACCCACTATACTAAGGAAATCTGGATCGTTTACCGGTTACCCATATTTCCTCACTAAGAAGTAGCTAATCATTTTTTTATAGAATTAGTAGTCTGAATGAAGATTCAGGAGCTGGGCTATAGCCTTAAGTATCTCTCGCTCACTCAGAACTATAAATCCAATCTAAGGACGGTGTTGCTCTACCGTAAAAATTCTTGATTTTATGAGTTATTTAAAGTCAACCTTGTTTAGTAGTCCCAATTTTAATTAGGTGGATCACTGGAAAATTTAGGTGAGCACAAATGCACGTCTACCATACAATCCCAATTTCCTTTAACATTTACGTTATAAAACAAGATGGAAAACATTTGGGAAAAGTCAATTCTAGTCTGTTCTATTGTATACTATTATAGACTAGATTATTCCAATCCAACAAATTATGTTGGCAAATCATTTACTATCCACAATAATGCACAATGCACATAAATGTTTTTCTTGTATATGCAGTGTAAGTCTGTATGCATGTTTCCATAATAACTTTAATTCTTCTATCGAATGTTTAATGCATACGTTAATTTTGTTTCCTAGATTTTTAGGACCAAGTATTAGTAATGTCATCATCATAAACAAGGAACTCATTGACATCCGAGAGGAAGGTTATAAACCACAAGAATGATAAGCCAATTGGAATGATTGGTGCTTATATTTCCAAATGTATTAAAACTACTGGAAGCGAGGTTTGGTCTTATATTCCTAACCTTTTCCAAAAATCGAGAATATCTTTTGTCAAATTAATCCATTGTTCTGCATTTGATGGGTGTTCCGTCACTTTGTTGGCATCTTTCTTCTTGGAATTACAATGCCAATCATCCACTTTGCCATTTTATTAAACATGAAAATAATTAATTATAATAAATATCAAATCTATTTATTTTCAGGGAATAAAATTATCCAAGAGATATCACTAGGTGGTCTATCTCAGAAAAATCCTAAACTTTAAAAATATCGAATTTAATACCTATTAACAATTAATTAATGAAATACATAAAATGATTTTTACAGAGCAAACTATGCATGTAAATGCAATTCTTTTTGGATACGATGTGAAACACAATTAATTCTATTATAAGTGAATGTTTGGTAGTTTTTGGAGCTATGGTTAATTAATTATAAATTTCAGAGTGTAGAGTGAGCAAAGTATGCAAGATTCCACAAGAATAATTATTATTAAATAACCACAACATATAAAAATACAACAATCATGCCATAATGTAGAGAATTAATTGAGGAACACAATGTTATTTTTGAATAAATAAAATAATGCAATGTAGAGGTTCAAATTACAGAAGAAATACAGGGTTCTATTTGCAATAACATAACAATTAAAATAAAACAAATTGCAGAGAAGGGACGAAAGTGGATTACTTAAACCTCGGAGGGGGTGGATGCAAAATTTGCAGTTGGTCACGTGTTATGCACGCGACCCTCTGATGTTGGACTTGGATGGAATTTAGCGGGTCTCATAGGGGGTACTTGCAATTTCCTCAAGCAGTCACATGCACACTCTTTCCTGGCCTCCTATAGTACCATCTTCTTTATTGATTTTTCATAAGTAAGGGAATCAGACGCGATTATTAGTTCACATTCTATTCTTCTTCCTCTCAACTTCGCAATCATAAGTCAGCCTTTCTCGCGGGACCGTCCCACCTTTCATCTTTGAAGCCTTCCCCTTCTTCACTCCTAGCTCGAACCCTTTTACACTACCGTATTCATCTCCTTCCCGAATTCTGAGTTGATATTAGAGCTTGAAAAGTGTGTTAATTGTTAACAGTTTGCATTTTGAAATGCCCGTAATTGCTGGAGATGGTGACAACACACATGACCCTTGAAGTGGCGAGCACGACTGGGAATGAGGAGGAGCTTTAGGGATTCTTTGCAAATCGTCCCCTCCCACACGTGCGCAACATGCTGGAGGGTCTCGGGCCTGACGCTCGATGGCTCGTAGGGGAGAGGAAGTAGCACTGGAGTCGAGGAGGTTGGTCGATGGTGGGCTGGCGAAGGTGGAGTCCTCGCTACTGCTAGTTGTGGAGTGAGGCGGAGGACCGTGGTTGTAGCTGGAGCATCGTGGGCAAGCATCGAGATGGGGGAGGCGGCTGGAGGTGATGTCGATGAAGTGCTCGATGATGAAGGGACGAAGATCGGTGTAGGGCAGGGTCGATAGACCTGGGTGAGGCCTCCTGGAGTAGTTGATGATGGTGACAGGTGGAGATATGTGGATGTGGGGGGTATGGTGGTGAATCGAAGGTGGAGTATGGTGTGTTGGGTAGTGAATGAGCAGAGGATGAACGTCAGCTCGACGGTGGTCGAAACCAGAACAGAAACAACTCACGCAGAGGGTGGTATGCTACAACGAGGATAGTTCCTCGGATCTCGTCGTGTAAAGGGGGAGGTCGGTCTGTCACCCCGGACCCCCAGTCTTGTGTGCATTCGACGAATCAGATAGATGAGGGGCGACATTGAGGTTCTTATAGTAGAGGAGGCAACGATCGATTTGGGTATTCACAAGGGGATCAAATTCGAAATTGAATGAATTGAGAAGGCTGGAGATGGCAGGAAGATTTGTCACAATATCGATCTGATGATTGGGTGCCAAAGTTGGAAGGTCGGCACATCGAATATGGAAGGCGGCAACATGAGGGACGACCATAGATGGAAAGGAGATGGCGGAGGCCCGGTTAAGCAGGTGGGCGGTGAGATCCTCAGAGGAGGAGGGCAGCAGTGCGACGAGTGGAGTGTGGCCGTATCTGTGGAGTAGGAGTAGGGCAACAGTGTGACGAGCGGAGGGTGGCAGTCCGCGAGATCCGCGGGCGATGCCTGGAAAGGAAGGGGAAGGTGGAACACATGCAAGACACACGCGCAGGAGGCACGTGCGCTGCACGTGCATGGCTGTTTATATAATATTTTTTTGGTAACTAATTAACTAATATTTAGAATTCAAAAAAATGGGTGACACATTCCTTCCCTTAAGAGCTTCCACCTGTCAGCTCCAGAAAATTCAAAAATAAAAAGAAAATAAAAAAGAAAAAAGAAATACCAAATGACCTTGGATCGAGAAAATTTTTTCACAGAAGTTGCTCATCTCGATGAGATCTACAACTTTCATGAAATCAAAGTCGATCACTTGTATAATTGGATTTTTTTGAGGTACTCTATGTACATAGAACATCTAGAATTCTGTGTTTTGTAATTTTTTGTTATTTTTAAATAAGATAAAAATCCAGAAAAATACGACAAAATAAAAGATTGATAAAAAGAAAAGAAAAAATAAAAAAGAAATAAAAAATGACCTCGGATCGAAAAAGGTTCTTCACGAAAGTTGCTCGTCTCGACGAGATATATAACTTTCATGAAATCAAAATCGATCACCTGCACAATTGGATTTTTGGGGGTACTCTATCTACAAAGAACACCTTGAATTTTGTGTTTTATAATTTTTAGTTATTTTTAAATAAGATAAAAATCCAAAAAAATATGACAAAATAAAATATTAATATTTACAAATTAATATATTTTTTGGAATTTTCTAAATTAGGAAAATGATGAATAAAATCTACGAGAAATGGGACTTTTGTACAGACAGACAGTTAAGACTCGAACTCAGTTAGTTTCTTTGATTTCAAACTCCTTTTGGATTTGGATTTTTGCACATTTTAATAAAACTTTTATCAAAGAAAATAAATGAAAAAGAAATAAAATAAAATGAGTTAATTATGTACATAAAATAATAGGTCAAAACCGCTAAAATACACAATGTACAAAAGAGGCCCAAAACCCAACTTTCACGTATGAGCTCCGATTCACTTGAACTTGATCTTTTTTGTAGGTATTTGAATGTACATTAGTTCAAAAGTGGGTAAGATCAAATTGGACACTGTATAAGGAAGATATCAACATTTTAGTCCAATCATCCTGAAATTAGGGTTTAGGCTTTTGATCCGCTTATTTATGTTAGTTAGTTTTTTGTATTTTTCATTTATTCTTGTTCGTCATATGAACACAAAGGAGGTGGTCTCAGGTCATTTGGAGTTAGCATGAATTAATTAAAAATCAGAGAAGTTAACTTATTTTACAAGTCGATTGGGCAGGGATTTTTGGCTTCATATTTTATGCGATTATGAGTGATAAAATGCAATTATTATTTATACATGCATGAATGCTAATTATGCAATATAAATGAAGAAATGCCAATGAAAATTTGGGGATTTAAGCTAGTCACTTTTAGAGTGATGAATATGATATTCATCAATTTCAAATGGCATCATTGCTGGGGAGAAACATAGTGTAGCATTTATTTCGTACACCACTACTTAGTTTTGTTTTTATTTTTTTGCTATTTATGTTGATATTTATTTGACTGTTCTAATCCATATCTTTGTTGCTTTTCTTATGTGGGATCATGGGGCAATGATGAATTCCTAGGAGTTTGACGCACTCGAGCCGAGAGGAGACCGATCCATTCTCAAGTTGGGCCAGTTGGAGAGAGCAGAAGAGAGACAGAGAGAAGAGGAGAAGAGCAGTAGCCTAGCATTTTATTTTTTATTTTTTATTTTATGAGAGAGAGATTTATTTTTGCATAATTAATTAATTTGTAATAATTTTGTCACTGCCACACTTAGCGAGGTCTAGTGTCCGGTGTATGTTCACCTGGGGGACTCGTCACTGTTTTCATGTTTTATCACCTTTATTTTTTTTTGTTTCATGCATTTTGAGCTTTCTACCTTTGTTTTATTTGTTTTATGCGATTAAGCCCTTAGACATTAGGATTTTCTTGACTTAGTAAATTAGGTCCAAACACCTAATAGAAGCATGTGTCTATAGTCATACGTTTGGACTTAATCAAAATTAAATGTTGATTATTTAGATTTGAGACCATGTGCCGTAAGAGACTCCACACAGCGCTAGCAAGACCCGTTGAGGCGGGCACCGAGGAGTCTCCAAGACCGAACACTTAGGTTTCATTTCTAAGTATTCAACATCTGGTTCTTCACGATAAATAACAGTTCCTATTTAGGGCGCTTTCAATATTTTGCATATCGTCATATAGTGTAAATATTTCAATTCTACCTTGCATCTCGCATGGAGAGAGCTGGGATGCACTATAAGTACTTCTAACTTTGCATATAACATTAGACAATAATGTGAAATTTCCATCTTAGCGACGACTTGTATTGCTTTTCCACCTTCTCCCTCTGTTTTTTCACATATTAGGATTCAAAGAAAATACAAAAAAATGTTAGGCAGCTTACTTTGAAAAATACTCAAAAAATGAAAATCCAAAAAATTAAAACAAGGAGACCGCTAATAAAACTTTGACCTTAATAAAAATCGTAATGGGCATCATCGTTTTGGGTTCATAAAGACCTCATTGTTTTTAGGTGCCTTCCAGATCGAGTGAGGTGTGACCCTTGAGGATTAGAGCCCAAAACCCAATCTGCAACAGCCTTGATTATCACCTAGGTTGGAGAAGTAATGGTGCTTCTATCGTACGTGACTGAGTAGAGCCTTGTCGATGATGGTTCTCCCACCTCGCGTGGAGCATCTGACTTGGTGTGAAGTACTGAGCTTAGGACACACCCTCACAGGTGTGTCTATCTCATCGGTTTACGTTCGAGTACCTCACTTGTGGGGGAAGTATTGGTTTCTCCTATTGGTTTCCTCCTCTATTTCTTTGGTTGAGTAGCAGCCCAGGAACGAGATCAAGGACCTGAAAGTACACAGATCACAAAAAAGGAGGTGGAACAAGTATGGGGAACTTTCCTGGCACTACACACTCCTATAGGGATAACGCTCATCATGACTTGTTATAAGATCATGCATGAATAACAAAAATAAAATTGAAAAGATAAACATAGACAAACTCTTACGGCTTCACCTGTGTTGAGTTGGTGAACCCATAAATTGTTCTATTTTTATTTGATTTTAGTTAAGCTCAAAGATCCGTCCTATACATTTTGTGCTTTTTTTTACTTTCCTTTATTTTTTTGTCATTTAACCCTCACTCACTTTGAGCCTTCTTCTATTTTGCACTCCATTTATTCCTTCTTTGACATTGTATCTTTCATACATTCTCGATCTCCCTCTTTATCTTTGAGATGGCGACTCATGGATGGTTTAGTTAGGGCTAAGTCGACAACAACATCAATTCCATGTGCTCGCCGATGGATCATTGGAATACCCTAATTAAATGTGTCGCATTGTTGTAGTCGGGCAATCAAGATTGATAAAAAATCAACCACACAAACCGATGAATCAATGAATTAATTAATGTGCAGTTTTATGTATTTTTAACATGGGAAAGCCCCAGGGTCAACTCAAGGAGTCAAAAGAACAAATTCAGTTCAACTTAGATAAATTACCTCATGATTTTCCAAGCAAGATTTTTTTTAAATTTTTTATGCAATAAAAATGCAAATGGAAATATGCGGACGAACTGGATTATTAAGAAAACACAAAACTTGGGGAAAAATAATTTTAATGTGAAATTAATCCAAATTAGCCCAATTATATTTTTCCATAAATTTAATCCAATTATGATGCAAAAATATTTTTCTAGATTTGTTTGGATTAAAGATGCAATAATGAAAAATACAACAATTACAAAAATTGTATTGAAAGATAAAAAATGATGAAATGAAGCTACAACAATTTTTTTAGATTTTTTCGAGAAAATGTGATTTTTTAATGAATTTTTTAATGGAAACAGAGTGATTGTGAGTATTTAATCTCTAATGAATCCACAAAATCAAATTATCCAGAAACCAATTTATCACAAATCGATATTTCAATGAGAAATCCAGGAGACTTAACTATTTACAAAAATAATACGGGCCGAATCCGTTAGTATGGAACATTTGCTTTTCCAAGTGAAATCCCCTAGTATATAATCGAATGAAAAAGTGCTTTCGGAATAGGAAGCCTTCGTATCTTAATGCATGTATTTCATTTCTTCGGAGCCGGGATCCACTTTTTGGGGAATATGAGTCGAAGAAATAACAAGAATCTTTCTAGTGGAACATATTTCATAATCCCTAGAGAGATAGTGGATTTAATTAAAAAACAGTTACAGAAATCACTCAATAATTTTTTTCCACACAAGAAATCTCCATTTGCGATGAAATTTGGACTTAATTAAAGCACAACTAGAGGCATCATCTACTATTTTTGCACAATTTTTGGAGCAATTTTCATTGAAATATGAAGTTCAGACCTTAAAATGGGTAAAATATGCAAATTTTGGCCAAAATAATTTTAATTAATTAATTACTGCTCACAAAATTACAAATAAACATCCAAGAGATAAAGAATTAAATACTCTATAATATGAAATTTTGTAACTAAAATTGATGCAAATTAGATGTCCAAATTACTGCTCGAGGTAAGGGATGTCCGTGCAATACATAAATAAACAAACAAATTGTGCCTAAGAGCACTTTTGCAATTAAATAAATATGAAGTAAAGAAAATGTAATTTTCACATCTACAAAAATAAAAAAATAAACCTTCAAACGTGGGGACTTGGAACCCAAGTTAGGGTACACGTGAGGAGAATGGGCGACTGAAGGCGCGGGGGTTGCAACTGGGTGGAGCGGCGGGCGGCAGCCTAGGGGCGGCAGCGCGCGGGAGACCAGCATGCGGTCGTGCTTGGTGGAGGGTTGCACTAGATCACATGGGCGTAGCTGTGGTGGAGGCCTAGGGTGGCACAGACGAGCGCGGAGATCGGAAGTGCGGTCTACGGTCTGCGAAGGGCAGCATGCACGCATGAGGCGTCAGCCACGGCTGGAAAGGCGAGGACGGGCGGAGGCCATAGAGGGGGCACCATGCGACTGCGAGGCGCGGGGCTCGAGAAGTTGGTTTCTAGGAAGGGGGACGCGCAAGGAGGGTGCACACGCTGATAGTGGTGGCTGGGGCAGTGTGTGGCCACACGGAGGGGCAGTCGACCGCGGCTGGTGCACGGCGGGAGGTAGGAGGGCGATGCCGAGGCGGGGGTCTTGCACGTGGGTGGAACGAGTGCGTGCGGGAGGCGGGTGTGGAGGAGGATCCTTTTTTATTTTTTTGAATTTTTGTAAACAGGAAAAAAAGTAGGAATAAAATGGTGGTGGTGATGTTGATTGTGATGATAATAAAATAACGATGATGAATGATTGCAGTGAATGAAAAATGTGGTGATTGTAATAGTGATGTAGAATAACAACAAAATGTTTGATAAATAAAAAATTGACAAGGAAAAGGAGAGGGATACTTACCTGTGGAGGTTTCGCCTGAAGGTGGGGCGACGATGTGTGGACCTCGTCATGGCCTCGATCTGGTTCGGTGAAAATTCATAGAAGTTATGCAGCTTGGATGTGATTGCGATGAGATCGATCTTTCTACCTCGGATCTCACCAAACACGATGGAAACCATCATCGCGTCAAAGACTTACTCGATCGTTGTCACCGTCGAGCATGCTGAGCTGGTGATTCCCTTTCTCTCTCGATTTTGGTGGATGATTTGTGGGAGGAGCGGAGCAGGCCTTTTTATAGACAATTGAGTTGCGAGGGACCACCGCACCAGATAGAGGGAAGAGAGACAGGGAGGTGGAGGGTTGTGCGCATGGTCAGAGAGAGAGAGAGAGAGGTGTGCATGCGATGGCAGTTGTAGGGGTGATCGGATCCTGTTGGTGAGTGGCGTGCGACGCAGGCGACAGTTGTGCTATGTGCTCCGTGCTCTGCGCGAGGATGGGGGAGGGGCGCCGCCGCGAAGTGCGGAGCTGCGGTTGCACAAGAAGCGAGTGAGGCATGGGAAGAGTGAACAACGCTGGGCATGCGTGGTGGTTGTGCGCAAGGTACGGGAGAAGAGGTTGTGTGAGATATGGGGAACGTGCATGGAGAGGAAGAGGAGAGAGAGAGAGAAGAGAAAGAGAGAGAATGTAAGAGAGAAAGAATATGGGAGAGAGAGAGGATGGGAGGGAGTGCCACGTGGCGTGCAAAGAGGCGACCACGTGGCGGGTTGGAAATGTTTTTAAAGAATAATATAAATAAGTAAATAAATAGTACATAAAATAATAATAATTAGTATATAATAATTAAAGTAATTAAAATAATAAAAATAATAAAGATAAATAAATTATAGTAAATAAAAAATAAGTAAATAATAACTAAAATAATGAATAAATGGAGGTGACACATAGCGGCTCCAGGAGCTACCACGTGTTGCTCCCAGAAAAATCACAAATTAAATCAAAAGAAAAATAAAAAAGACATAACAAAAAGGGTCAAATCAAAAAGTGTCAACACGAATGTTTCTCATCTCGACGAGATCTACAACTTCCATGAAGGTCCAAAAATCAAAGGAAGTCATATGTGCAAAGTGTATTTTTGTATGGTACCTTAATTATAAAATACCACATTTTTATCTTTTGCAGAATTTTTGTCACTTTTAAATAAGAGAAAATTAAAATAAAAGTAGAGAAAATATAAAAGGAATATTTACAACTTAATCTATTTTTTTTGGATTTTTAAAAATTAAGAAAATAAAAAGATAAAAATAAAGGGTATTTTGGTAAATATGTACAATATACAATAGGGACCCGAAATCCAAGTTTTACATACAATCTCCGATTTTTATGAAATTGATCTTGTTTTGAAGGTCTTTGAATGTGTATTACTTTAAAAGTGAGTATACCTAAATCGGACACTATATGAAAGAGATATGCACCTTTAAGGTTCTTGGCCTCCAACTAAGGCTCAGGTTTTATTAGTCAATTTTACAAGTTAGTATTTTTTTAGTATTTTTCCTTCATTACTGTTAGTAATATATACACAATAGATTTGTTTTTATTGGATTTGGAGTAGTATAAAATAGGAGAAATATGATAATATACATATGATTACGAACAAGTGAATTTGGCTTCTTATTTAATGCACATATGAATGCCAAAATGCAAATTTCATTTCTAAATGCATGAATGAGAATAATGCACAATAAAAGGAAATATGCAGCTAATTGCTCAAGAACGAAGCTCTATTTTCAACTTTTAGAGTGATGAAAGGATGGGAGGGAGCGCTACGTGGCACGCAAAGAGGTGACCACATGGCAGGTTGGAATTTTTTAAAAAGAATAATATGAATAAGTAAATAAATAGTATATAAAATAATAATTAGTAAATAATAATTAAAGTAATTAAAATAATCAAAATAATAAAAATAAATAAATTAGAGTAAATAAATAAGTAAGTTAGTAATAATTAAAATAATGAATAAAAGGAGGTGACACGTGGTGGCTCCTGGAGCTGCCACGTGTCGCTCCCAAAAAAATCACAAATTAAATCAAAAGAAAAAGAAAAAAGAAATAACAAAGAGAGTCAAATAAAAAAGTGGTCAACACAAAAGTTGATCATCTCGGCGAGATCTACAACTTCCATGAAGGACCAAAAACCAAAGGAAGTCGTATGTGCAAAGTGTATTTTTTTTGGTACCTTAATTATAAAATACAATATTTTTATCTTTTGCAGAATTTTTATCATTTTTAAATTAGAGAAAATCAAAAAAAAAGTAGAGAAAATATAAAAGTAATATTTACAACATAATCAATTTTTTTGATTTTTAATAACTAGGAAAATAAAAAGATAAAAATAAAGAGTATTTTGGTAAATATGTAAAATATATAATAGGGGCTCGAAACCCAAGTTTTACATACGGTCTCCGATTTTTATGAAATTGGTCTTTTTTGAAGGTCTTTGAATGTGTATTACTTTAAAAGTGAGTAGACCTAAATGGGACATTGTATGAGAGAGATATGCGCATTTTAAGGTTCTTGCCCTCAAACTAGGGCTCTGATTTAATAGTCAATTTTACAAGTTAGTATTTTTTTAGCATTTTCCCTTCATTAGTTTTAGTAATATATACACTACATATTTATTTTTATTGGATTTGGAGTTAGTATAAAATAGGAGAAATATGATAATACACATGTGATTATGAACAAGTGAATTTGGCTTCTTATTTATTGCACATATGAATGCTAAAATGCAGATTTTATTTCTAAATGCATTAGTGCAAATAATGCATAATAAAAGGATATATATGTAGCTAATTTCTCGACAACGAAGCTCTATTTTCAACTTTTAGAGTGATGAATCATAGATTCATCAACCCCCTATACTTAAACCTTGTTCGTCCCCGAGCAACAAAAATGAAATGCAAAAGTGAAATGATTTTATGTTCCATACCAAGGTCATGAACAAAAGGTGAAAAATGGAGCTTGACTCGACCTTTGGATTAATAGTGTGGCGGAACCTTAATGGGAATTGAATTTAAGACCTAACAACACTTAAGTTCCACAAGTCTTCTATTCAGGTCCCCAAACAGTCAGGTCAGAATAAATCTTCATACACAAATTCTGATGACTATGGATCTTACTTGTAATGTGCAAGTGAAATATGGCTCTCCAAATCAGAAATGACAAAGAAATAACCTCCTCTAACAAGGTAACTCTAATTCCCCAGTCTAGCAACTCTTTCCTCGAGGAGTGGGGTATTCCCTTCTAAGTTCAAGTGCGACCAACTCAATAAGAGGGGGTAGAGATAAGAATGGATGGTAGCTAGTGTAACTATCTATCCTAGGATGCTTGACCAGTGTAGCCAAGTCATCCAACTGCAAGCTTACAAAAACTTTGAAGCTCTTCTTATTTTTCTATACTTGTATATACACTCTGGTAGGCATTTTACTTTTCAATCAGGCATGTCTACTTTTGGAGATTCTGCATTTTTCTTTTTTTTTTCTTTTTTTTGACATATATACAAGATGTAGCATGTACATAAGGAGTTTTTCTTCTTGATCTAGTAGTCTATCCCTCTTCTAAAGCACTATTGCAACCCACAACATCTCGTCGTTAGACGTCAATGCCACTAGACTAGGTTGAGATGCACTACCCTCCCTAGAGGAGGACGAATGTTTCCACCCATATGCTACTCCAAGCCAAGGATTCTACCTCCTCACCACCTCATCATTGAGAGCTACGTGCATGGTGCTTGTCCAAGTTAGGTCATTGTCTAAAAGAATCGTGCATGTATATGAAATATTCTATTTAGACGAATCGAGATGACATGTGAACATAGACTTGCAGACTCAAAGAATTAAGTCGCTCGACCTGAAAAATCTTAACTCCAATTCCTATAAGGTTCCTATGAAATTAGGTAGATTAAGGTCAAATTAAATCCATCCTCAACATCTATTCATAACTTGGTACAGAACCCACTAATTTTTCACTTTGCATATGCTAGATATTTATATGAGATGCTATAGATGGCATGCAATATGGATGAATGAAGTGCAAGACACTTTTTTTGAAATGCAAGGATGATATGCAGAGTACATAAGAAGCCTCTATTTTTTTAATTTTCTGATATACCTCCTATTTTACAATAATTTTACAAGAATTGTATAAGTAGTATATAAACTATACAAGTGTTATACAATATACATATTATACAAGTATGTATTTTACAGATTTTTTTTCAAATTTTACCCACACCGTAATTATTGCATAATATATATAAATACATGAAAGTACGAGCTATGAGAAAAGTATATATGCAATATATGCGCCCCTATACTTAGCGCGTGCTATGTCCTCAAAGCACAATAAGCGAAGAAAAAGGCATAGCTCGTACTAAGCATAGGAGAGATAAAATAACAAAATGCATAGAAGTCGATCCCCCCATACTTAGGCTCTGGCAGCCTATGTGTAGGAGAAGATCAAGAATGGGGCGGACGAGGTCAAGAGGGGAAATGTATGAGTATATATACATGATGGGCATCGGTCCCCCCCTATACTTAGGCTCTGGTCAGCCTAAGTCTAGGGCAGCAGTGAGTGTGAGAATCGATGAGATCTATAGAATATACAGAGAGTGAGGGATGTATAAGAGTGACTGAATCTTAATGCTGCATCTTCATGGAGAGTAATCTGATGTATCTTCTCTGTGCACACTCTGCATGAAGTTGATAACCTCGACTTGGACTAACTGCTCCTTGGAATCTACAAAACGCTTCAAAAGTTGTCCATTTACCATTTGAGATTGTGCATCATCTGTGAGATTGGCTATCTCTACACTTCCATTCTCGTGCACTTTCTTGACAATAAAGGGACCCGTCCACTTAGATTTGAGCTTCCCGTGGAACATTTTTAACAGGGCATTAAACAACCATACCTTTTTCCCATGGACAAAGTCTTTGTACCTAATGTGCTGATCATGCCATCTCTTTACTTTATCCTTATAAATCAAACTATTGTTATATGCCCTGTTTCAGATTTCTATGAGCTCGTTCAAGTTCAAGTTTCGACAAAGCTTCCCTAGGTGACAACTCCAATTAATTTTCTTAATTTCCCATTCAGATTTGTCAATAAGCTCTGCAGGCAAACGGCATGGCTTGCCATAGATCATTCTGAATGGGAAAGTGCCCAATGGTGTCTTGTAGGATATCCTATAGGCCCGCAGAACTTGGTCCAAGAGCTGGGACCAGTTCTTCCTATCGGGACGAACCAACTTCTACAAAATACTCTTCACCTCTCTATTTGAAACCTCTGACATTCCATTGGTCTGTGGGTGGTAAGGATTAGTGACTATATGCTCAAACCCGTAGCCCTTGGCTAAAGATCGTATATCTCAATTCACGAAGTGGCTACCCCCATCTGATATCAAAACTTTTTGCACCCCAAACCTAGTGATAATATGATCTGTCACAAACTTACAGACAATCTTGTTGTATGAGGCTCCTGTTGGGATAGCCTCCACCCACCTAGATAGATAGTCAGCTGCCAACAAGATGTACTCGTGTCCTTGGCTATTGGGAAAGGACCCCATAAATATATGCCCCATGCATCAAAGACATCACAAATGATTAACATTTGCATGGGCATCTCATCTCTCTGAGTAACCGTCCCTCCCATCCTCTGACAAATCGGGCACGACTGAGCAAAATCAATAGCATCTCTGAATAGGGTCAGCCAATACAATCCACATTGGAGTAGCTTGTGAGCGGTTCTCTTCCCCGAATGGTGTCCTCCAGCCTCAAGAGAATGACGATACATGAGGACACTATGGTATTCCTCCTGAGGAATACACCTTCTCCAAACACAATCCGACCCTTCAAAGAAAAGGAACGGATCGTCCCAGTGGTATCTCCTCGAATCTGACTTCAGTCGGTCAATGCTGCTCCTACTCCTACCTTGGGGAACTTGCTTGGAGACAAGGAAGTTCACCATATTGGTATACCACAGGAGTGAGTCAATAACACAAATTGACTCGTCTGGAAAGGTCTCTCTAATATGCTCAAAATCAGGGGAATCCTTAAGTTCAATCCGAGAAAGATGATCAGCCACAGCATTCTTCACTCCAAGTTTATATTTTATTTCCAAATCAAACTCCTGGAGGAGCAAAATCAACCTAAGAAGATGTGCCTTCGCATCCTTCTTTTCTATTAAATATCGAATGGTTGTGTGATCAGTGTAGGTTGTCACCTTAGAGCCCAAAACATGTAACATGAACTTCTCAAGGGCCCATACTACAATGAGCATTTCCTTTTCAGTCACAGTATAATTCTTCTGTGTAGGGTCTAATACTTTGCTCGCGTAGTGGATCGCAAATAGGATCTCATCTCACAGTTGTCCTAACACTGCTCCTATAGCGAAATCTGAAGCATTAGTCATGATCTCAAAGGGAAGAGACCAGTCAGGAGCTTGTAGGATAGGCAAGGCACAAATCTTCATATTTAAAAGCTCAAAGGCCTCTAGACACTTGTGATCTACAATGAACTTTGTGTCTTTCCCTAAGAGCTCAGTCAGTGGGTGGGCAATATTTAAAAAAATCCTTAATAAATCTCCTATAAAATCCAACATGTCCTAGGAATGACTGCACTGACTTCATATTTGTTGGTGGATCGATTTCTTGATCACTTCCACTTTGGCAGGGTCAACCTCCATTCCCTTTTTAGAGATGACATGCCCCAACACAATACCCTCCATCACCAGAAAGTGACTCTTTTCCTAGGAGAGTACCAGATTCACCTCCCTACACTGCTTGAGGACTCGGTCCAGGTGCGCTAAACATGTAACAAAAGAATCACCATGAACTGAGAAATCATCCATGAATACTTATAGGAAATCTCCTACCATCTTAGTAAATACGACGATCATGCACCAGTGAAAAGTGACTGGGGCATTGCAGAGCCCGAATGGAATGTGCTTGAAAGCGTAAGTGTCGAATGGACATGTGAATGTGGTCTTTTCCTGATCCTCCTGGCAATGGCCACTTGGTTGTAGCCAGAGTACCCATCAAGAAAACAGAAGAAAGCTTTCCCTGCGAGTCTCTCCAAGATCTGATCAATGAATGGCAAGGGAAAGTGGTCTTTTTTGGTCGCGACATTCAGGCACCTGTAGTTGACATAGACGCACCACGATGTGGGTATTCGTGTCGCGATCTCTATCTCCTCCTCGTTGGTGACCATCTGGATTCCCGACTTATTCAGGACAACATAAAGTGGGGCCACCCACTTGGAGTCAGAAATAGGGTATATAAGCCTTGCTTTGCACCATTTCTCAATCTCATTCTTCACTACTTCCCGTAGATTAGGGTTAAGTCTCCTCTGGAATCCACGGGAAGGTCTCACATTATCTTCAGTATAAATATGGTGCGAGCAAAGAGCGGGGTTAATCCCCACGAGATCCGACACGGTCCAACCTATTGATGTGTGGTTCCTCTCTAAGACTTCTAACAACCTAGACTCCTGTTCTAAAGTAAAGTCTAAACTAATGATAACAGGATATCTCTCTTTGGGTCCCGAAAGAAAGGCATACTTCAGTGTAGGAGGAAGGGACTTCAGCTCTGGCAGTGTGGTGTCATCAAGCATGTCAGGCTGAACTGAGTCTGAATCCGGTTGTTTGTTGTATGGAAGTGGGCTAAGCTGCGTGGTACTTGCCACCAACTCAGAAGTATCAGGAGTCCGATCGCCAAAGAAATGCGGTAATTCGGCCAAAGCTGCATCCGACTCATTATCTATGTCCCATGATTGTTCCGAGGGAGATGGAACAAACAAATCCTGATGGATCTCTATGTCATCATGGGAATAGGAGGATGCATCTCTCGTAAAATCAGGCAACACCTGGCAAAGTACATCATGCACTATATCCATTCCAGATGAAAGTGTCTCGCTCTGTCCTAAAGGAACCCGTCTCCAAATCCCAAACAGTGTGTATCATTCTGCAATCTGCCTCCGAAGATGAGTACTCGATACTACTCTCTGAATTGGGTCACTACTATTTCGTCTGCTTCATCTCAAGGTTTACCTCTTCGTTCGGAGAATGGAACTTCATCATTCTCGTACCATAGTCAAAAGTTGTGCCTATGGTCCTAAGGAAGGGCCGTCCAAGAATGATATGAGATCCTCTTCAATGATTGGGGGTCTCCATGTCTAAAACGTGAAGTCAACCTTATAATCCTTCCTCTCAATCGAGATAACAATGTTCTTCACTTCTCCCCTAGGTCTTTTCATTGAGCTATATGCAAATTGGAGTAGATATCTCGATTTGCGAAGTGATCCTAACTCCAATTTTTGATATATTGCTAAGGGAAGTAGGTTGATTGAAGACACGTTATCTAAGAAATTGCGTGCAAACACAATGTTGTCAATACGACTCTCCACGTAGTGAGCACCCATGTCTCTTTTCTTCCTAGGTAATTGTTGATTCTTAAGACAATAGGTTGTGGCAACTGACCAGACATGTGTCTTTACATATTGGTTCAGTTTCTTCTTGCTAACCCTAGTAGGTGTGCATGTCACCTTAAAGTATTTTTGGAATGCAGGATGGTTAGCCACATACTCATCGAATGGTACTTTGACCATGATATTCTCCTTACAAAACTGTGCCATATCAGGGTCATCCTTCTGAATCTTTATGTTGCGTTTTCCTCCCATAAGAGCACGGGGGAAAGGGATGGGAGGAAGGGAAATAGAAGATGATGAATCTAAATCAGGATTTGAAAGATCATTCTTGTAATTAATTGAAACAAAGATCTTCATACATGAATCTTTTTGATGCAACATGGGATCGAAATAAAGATTATCTACTAAAGGTTGTGGGAAAGAAGCTGCAGTGGTATCTACCACAATCAGAAGTGCAAGGTCCTCCATAGCATCTGAGATATCTCCATGTTGCTGATGTTGCAGGTGTTCTCTCCTTCTCTTCTCGGCTCCCTAAGAAAGGATCCTATGTTGTTGTTGACGGGGCCTTTGACTGTATTGCATTTCCTCCTCATCCTCTGAAGACTCCTCAGATAGAGATTCAGAGAGGCCCCTCCTCCTGTCCCTCGCACGGTTAGGTACGATCATGGTCCTTCTGCTCCTAAGTGACATATGGTTAGCCTATTCATACGAAAGAATCTCATGTTTAGATCTAAGAGATGCTGAAGTGTATATTTGACCAAGACGCTGCTGAGAATTAGAACGGTTCAGGCTATTAGGGTTAGCCTGAACTTGGGTTGGGATCGAGGTAGAGGGTGCATATTGCTCATCTCTTCATCTAGACAGGCACTTGGCATCCACCCGTAAATCATGAATCTCGTTCTGATAGGAACGAAGGGTGTCGAATATCTGCTGGAATTATGAATCTGCGATACCAGACAAAGAAGGAAGTGGGAAAGGCTGAGAAGAACGGGAAGACTAGCCCTGCTGGCTGGGATACTGCCTCTGCTACTGTTGGTACATCTGTTGGAACTGCAGGCTCTGCTTGACCGCATGGTATTGGCCCTGTCAGCCGTACTGTTGATACTGCTACCTCTGTTGTTGGTTGGCTGAAATCCATGGCTCTGTTGTGATGCAGGGGATGCGGAGGTGAATGTGGTATTGTGAAAGGTCAGGCGACGTTGGTAAGTCTGTCGGTCCCCCGTACTTCCCTGTTTGGTAGGGTCCAGAGTATACAATATTCCATTCACCTCCCATACCGATGGAGGCTCCTCCTGAACTATCTCTATGGATGGAGGTTGCTACTAGGACGAGTGTGTATAGGACTGGTCCTGCTCCCGCATCTGGGGTTGCCTTGATAATGGCTGCTCTTGAACATGGTGAACTCGGTATACAGGGGCAGAGGGTGCAATTACAACATGTATCTTTATCTTAGATATCTTCTCAGTCAACTCCTCCATATGTTTGGGAAATTTGGAGACGCTCCGGTCCAATTCATCAATCCTCCTATCAAACCTCTCTACCACAGTAAGCTTGTCCACAAGGAATCTCTTGCTATGGATCACGTCCTAAGAGAGATTAACTACAATTGATGTTACCCCTCCAAATGATAGTGAACTAGGGGATTGTGTGTATGCCCTGCTGGTGGTCTGTGAATGGCTAGTCTCAGCTATATGCTTGAATACCTTCCGTACAGTATCCGCTCCACGTGAAGTGTAGCTGCATCCACAGGCAGCGCTCAGTAAACCCTGCATTTCAGGGTTGAGACCGTTGAAAAATGAATGTACCAAGATGTTGTCATTTAGACCATGATAAGGACATTTCTGCAGGATGCCCTTATACCTCTCCCATGCATCACAAAAGGCTTTATGAGGTAGCTGTGAAAAGCTAGTGATGCGTGTCCTCATCATGTTAGTCCTACTTAGGGGGTAGAACTTCTTCAGAAACATGTCCTTGAACTGGGCATATGTATTGACCATAATTCCCAAATTCTTTACCCAGTAGTCAGCTTTGTCACCCATTGCAAATGGAAGGGTTGTGAGCTTAATATAATCCTATCTAACATTAGGATGTCTAAGGTTAGTGCAGATGAGTTCAAAGTCCCTTAGGAATGCATAGGGTTCCTTAAATGCATTCCCATAAAATTGTGCCAGCATATTAAGGAACTGCGATTTCAACTCGAAACCGACTTCTGGTTTGGTCGGACTCAGATAATTCCGAATTCTTGTTAACATACTATTCTTGGGTTTTAATTAGAAGAATTATGAACAAGTCATTGCAACCCAATCAAGCGTCAACAAAAAATTTATTTTTTTCTCAAGCTAATAATTACAAGAAAATGTGGCAGGAGATTTTGTTACTTATTTAACATATATAGCAACAAGATCGAACTCAGGGAGGCTACAACTCCCGAAGATTATTCAAATAATCGAAAAAAACAATTAAAAGAAAAAGGAATCTCAAATATAAACTACCTTCGTTTTTGTGAAATTTTATCTTTTTAATGTTTTTTTTATTTTTTTAATTTCTAATTTTTTAAATTTCTGATTTTTCATATTTTTAATGATATCAATGTTGTAATTTTTTTTATTTTCAAAAAACAATTATTTTTCAAAGTAAATAAAATATTCACGAAAGAAATGCATTTTTTGTATTGTTCAAATATAACAAAATGCTAAAAATGTCCAAATATATTTGTATTTTTGATGATTTTTACTATTTTTGTTATTTCCAGAGATATTTTAATTTTCTAGGATTTTAAAATGAATAAAAATAGGAGAAAATGCAAATAGGGAGTAGACAAGATTACTTTGCAATTTAAAATTATAAAATAAATGCAAAAATTATAAAAATGTTTTTGTAAAAAAAACTATAGAAATTATCTACAAACAGGAACTAAAATCACATTTTTTAGTTTTTTTTACGATTTTATATGATTTTTTAAGATTCATGTATTTTACGTTTTTTTGAGTTTTATAAATAATTAATGCGTGAAAATTGGATAGGAATTAAAGGGTTATGAAATATACCTAACCTACTTTTTTGGAATTTTTAGAGCAATATTCAAATCTTATGAGTTTTAGAATTTTAGGCAGAGAAAATGATGTTGTTTTTAGATTTTTTTTAATCATATCAAATGATGATAAAATGCAACAAAAAATTATTCACACTATGAACAAAAACACATCAAGAGTCTAATTATTTTTTGAGAATTTATTGAACATGAATAACATTTATTTTAACAAGAAAAAGAATGTAACAAAAGTTTGGATAAACATGATTTAAATGTAAACTTATTGTTTATCAACGAAAAACTAACAAGAAATAAAATAAGGGTGGAAAGTGTAAATTACCCAGAATTGGGTGACCTGATTGGAGCAGGGGATAATTTGCAATTTTTGAAATCTCTAGGGACTTTAATGTAATTTCTCCAATTTTCTTAATACCCCCCTTAGGTTTTATGTTGTCTTCTTCGTTCCAAACCAAAGGGGCACATGGAGCGCTGCCCCTTTATTCTTGAGGAGGATAGTGGCGGTGTGGCGCGGTTGGGTGGAGACATCAAGGCGGTGAAGGTTGGCGGCACTCCAGATGGAGTTGAGTCGTTAGCGTGATGATGACTGAGGCATGACAGGAGGTCTCCATGAGCAGTCGAGCTGCACGGAGGGGCTCCTGTGGGTGACGATGGTTGTCCAAGCGGCGGCTGGCAGCGCGAGGAGGCGCGACCGTGGAGGTGGAAGGCGGAGGGCAACACACGCCCTTCTATTGGCGAGTGCGTGGTGGCTTGGCGATGTAGGTGGCTGGCGAGCTCTAGAGAGGAGGGCGATTGAATCTAGAGGTGTCCACAATAGTGAAGGTGGAGCGGCTCGCGCAACGGCGATGCGCAAGGCGGAGGTCTGACGGTGCGGAGGTGGCTACAATGCCACCCCAAATTTTTTTTAATTAATTTATTTTTTTTTGTTTTTGACCTGCAAAAGATGTCAAAAAGGTTGTATATATATATTTATTTTTATTTTTGATTATTTTTAATTTTATCCTGCAAAACAAATGTTAGAAAGAAAAAACTATATATTTTTTTATTAATTTTTTATTCTGCAAAAAACAAATGAGGACGCGAGCACGACGACTCAATTCTGATTATTCGAAATGCGAAAAAAATAAAATAAATGTGTGAATGGGTTGCGGATCCGATGAATGGTGATGGATAGATCCAGATCTCCAACCACCGTGCATGGTCGGAGGTGGGAGAGGTCGTGAGAGATAGAAATGAACGTGATGAGATCAGAAACTGTGAGATGAAAAATCAGGTCGGATCAGATTGGAAAATTGATTAGAATAATTCACTATGATTCAGATCTATAATTTGAAATTGACAAAAATTGACAATGAAATTAAACACAAAAGTTGATCCTAAAATTGTCTAATGAAAAGATTGAAATAAAAAATGGGACGATGGATCTCACCATGGAGTAGACAAATGTCATAATCGCCTCGACGATTGTCGCATCGCTATCACCGGACGGCTCGGAGGCTGGGTGCCTTTTCTTGACAAGATAGCTCTCAGAAAAGTAGGCTCCTATCCAAGGATTGATCATATTGAAATGAGGGAGGAGGAGCCATATAAATAGAAAATAAAAGAATTTGAAATTCAAAATTCGAAATGAGATAAAGATAAGTATAAAATTTGAAACAAGATAGAGATAAGAAAAAAATTAATATTAAAATTATTTACAAAATTTTTATTTATTTATTTTCATCACAATATTAAATTAAATAATAAATGTTAATTTTTTATTTTTTGTGAGGGTTATTTAAGGGATTTAACTATATACATATGGTACATTATATACATAGTTAAATATGGAAAGTTTATTTTTTGTTTTTAATTTTTAATTTTTATTTATTTTTATTTTTATTATAAATAATTATTGGAAAAATATTTACAATAATTTACAAATACAATATGTACACATAAATGGTAAAATTGCACAAACCTCCCCAGAAAATCATCTTTCAAATCGTAACTCTAAAAATTATGAAACCACAACCATTTTAAAGGTAATTTAATTTAGAATACAGTGGAAGTGATTTGATTCAATTTCAATTCACATGGAGCCGGAGTTGGTCTTTCAATTATAGCTTTCCGACTTTTTCCGAGTGTGGTTACTTTTATTTTATACATGATTTTATTTTGCAAACATTTTTATTACTTAGAAAATATTTGTATTTACAATTTTATTTTGAAAATTATTTAATTTAAGGTCAATTTATGTAAAAATAAAATAGTGTAAGTATACAAATATATACAGAAAAGTATTTACAAAACATTTTTTGGATTTTCTGATTAAGGACCATATCTCCTCCTACTTTATTCCTAATCAATCAGGTCAAGTCTTGACCTTCTCTCGGGATTCGGGTCAACATGTATCTATTACATATATACATTCTTTTTTTATTTCATTATTTTTCCTTTATATCTTTATTTATTTATTTTAGGTTAAAATAGTAATAAATGTACAATATTTACACACATATGCAAGTTCGTAAGAATATGGAGTTAGTATTATATACATGTGTTTTATAAGGGATTTTAAGCTAAAATAAATGAATAAGGATGATGAAATGCAGATTCATCAAATTTTTACTGTCCGGGGTTGTATGCCGCATCCATCGGTGGCTCCACTCCAACATTCAGTTATTCTAGCTGAGCAGGGAGTAAAGCTTGTTGTTGCTCAGATGTAGCTATTGAACATGCGAGCCCACAGCGAGCCATTATGCAATAAATGTTATTGCAAATATCATTCCCTGATCTGAAATGAAGAATAAATAATTTGCATAATAGGTCCCTTAGTACAATTAGGGTTATGTACCATGGCCATCTTAATTATCATACAACTGTTGATTCAATTATTGAATCATAGTGGCTAGTGCTTGGATGAATATCTAATGAGTTAGATTGAAGACTCATCAAGCACTGTCAAATGATTGTTAAGAGATGATCTCCAGCTTGAGTAGGAGATGGCAATCCTTTCTCAGTTAGGCTGATATCTGACCGACCTCTTGATGTAGGACCTCTGCAAAGGAATAGAGATTCGGAGGTGTCAGATTAGTTAGGTCAAAGAGTTGACTTAACGAGATCAAGATAACCAAAGTCCTATATCGTATGCTGTCATGATATAGGCACGCATCCTCTGACCGGAGACAGATGTGTTACTGTATGTCTGAGTATGTACATCTGGCATACCAATAGGTTGATGACCTAATCAAGGTCTATACACCGACGCACTGGTGTGCATATAAGGGTATATGAGTAATACGATCTCTCAAAGGGATCATACGGGTTTAGTTACTAAAGAGCTCGCTCATGAGATATTAGGAAGAATCAAATTCCGTGCACGGTCGTCTCTCTTTGGAAGCTTGACTGAATTTATAGGTTTGATATATACTTTTGGAAAGTATATGATCAAGACCTAGGTATGATATATGCTTTTGGAAAGTATATGATCGATACCGACTCCCAATGATCGAATGAGAAACTTAATGATAAATCCCTGAAGTAGACAGTGTAAAAATTGATCTTATACTTCGGGATTATTCTGGGTCTTCCAATATGCAGGATGTACATGTATTGGGATAACTTGAGGGTGATGTGATCATAAACGGCTATATAACCATGACGCATCTATTCCTAGGGAGTGATGAAACTGGTCTGGATTTTAGTGACTCCTCTCAGTAGAGAAGTAATCTAATCTTAGTCTAAATGTTGGACATTGATCTGAATGTGATTCAGATGCAACAAGAAGATTAGATTTGCGGTCTTGATTTAATCAAGCATCTATGGGAGGCTCGAGATCTGGATTTGAGATGTAATCTCAATATCCAAGTCACTATATGTGGAACAATACAATCGCCATGTCCTTATCTTCAAGTATTAGCGGAGAAAGCGCATTATCCTTGAAAGAGTTAAGGATAATTTCATTGTTGATATAAGTAACCGAGCATTGAGAAAATGGATAATTAAATGTGATTTAATTATCATGATTAATATGAATTCGATTCATATTATAAAGAGAGTTATCTTAGATAATTAAATGTGATTTGATTATCAAAGATGTAAATAATGTGAATGTGATTCATATTATTTAGGCACAAGAGTAAAGAGATCCAAGATGATTAAATGTGATTAGTTATCATGGATATGAATAATGTGGATAGAAATATCCATATTAATCATCTATATTATAAACGTGATTTATAATATATAAGAGAGAGCTATTTGTAATTTACATTTGTTATCTAAATGTTGATGTGAATTGGATTCACATTCGACGTTAAATTGAAAATGTAATTTACATTTTATTTTGGGTTGTGAATATCATTCACAATTTTCCAATGGCAAGAATGCAATATTCACAAAATAATTATGAATTATTTTTGTTGAATAATTTACAAGAAGTGTTGTTGTAAATCTTGGAGATTTCCACGGAATAATGTAATCTCATGAGATTACATGAGATTGCAACCAAATCCCATATTATGGAAGGAGGCAATCTTCATACCATTAATCTCCATGATTGCTTGATTTAACTTGGGATTGATTTATATTGATTTATCAATATAGATTTAATCTAAATTAAATTAATTGTTGTTGGTTTTTACCAACACAAATCTTAACCATTAAAAGAAACACAAATCAATGAGAGCCATTGGATTTGTGTTACCCATGGATTGAGATCCATGGATCCTAAAATATTATAAAAGAAGAGGCATCCCTTTGCTCTTCTCTACAGACAAGAGAACATAAGTCTCTCTCTCTCTTTCTCTCTACACGTCAGCCCTCTCTCTTCCTCTCTCATGGTCGTCCACCATGGATGCCCTAGAGAGAGTCTCCATCACCGCAGCGATGTCGTTATGCTGCCCGATCATTTGCTCGTGGATCCATGTCTCCTTCGGTGTGCCTCGCTCGTGAAGAAGACTTCGGATCTTGTGTGTCGAGATCAGGAGATCCGCCGCTTGGATAATCAACATGGATTGCGAGAAGCATGCGATTCATCCCCGCACTCGCAAGCGTCTCCTCCGTCGGATCGGACTTGAGACAGGAGGTCTCTTCATTTAGAGACTGGATCGCAACCACGCTTCAAGAGGTAATCCTATTACTTGTTTGTGGTTTAGACGAAACGATCCGAGAAGTGTTCTTGGATCATGTGGTTTTGTCGCATGAGATTTTTTTTAATTTCCGCTGCATAGAACAACTAGTCTGGCTAGTCGTTCTTCGTTGTATTCGATACGATGCTCACGCTTCCATGATGTGCTTGAGAATTATCCCATATCCTTCAAGTGGTATCAAAGCCAGGTTGGAGGTTCCGGATACGATCCATAAACCTAGGATGACTTGGGTTCGTTAGGGTTGCGAAAGTTTTATCGCATTTCATTTTCGCATCTTTATTTTGCGATTATTTTCAACCCTGTTTAAATTTTTTAAATACGAAAATAATAATTGTATGTTGTTCCCCATTAAATAAGAAAACCATAGAATCTGAGTTTACGTAATTTGGATTCCGTTTGCTCAAGATTGTTTTAATGAATATGTATTCACTGTTGCGGGAACTGCAAATCTTAACGTGATTAATGAGTTAATTATTGTTTTGATCTGCCTATAAATGCATGAAATATCACTTAGGTTCTGTCCTAAATAAAATTAGAAATCTTTGGAAATTGATTTTGTCTAATTTGGATTTAAATTGATTGAGATATGTTAATTTTAGTTAGTAGGGGTCACTGCTGAAATTACAGTCCTAATCAAGAACCATGTGATTGTCAGTTAATGAAATTAATTGTTAATTTCATGAAATAATTATGGAAAATATTTGAGAAATATTGAATGATAATTATTTCCTTAATTGACTTGGCCTCAACTAATAAATTGATTAGATTTGATCTAAATCATAATTGGAAACACAATCATCAAACTCCTTGCTTGAATAGGATTGAGAATTTGTCTAGCAAATTTCCTTATAATCAAAAATGTTTTGATTATTATTATATGGTATAATTTCGGTTGAAGAACCGATGATCATCTCAAGTACAAAGTGATTGACTCGGTATTATTTTTTCCCGAGGCGGATATGGTGTCTAGTCGGGGATCGTTGGGGTAGCGGGTCACACCGGTTGCGGTCCGTCCCACTCCCACCGATACTGGCCATGACAACAGTTAGGGAATGAATGATGCCTGTGAGATCATGATGTATTTTCTAATTATTAAAATTCGAATTAATACATACTTTGAGATAATACCATATATTCAAGTAAAATCAAGTTTGTTGATTGAATTGGATTGATAATTAATTTAATATGATTAAGTTAATTATATCTAATTAAAAACACTCTATTATGAATAAATGTGTATTTCCTTTGGAAGAATTAATTATATGAATATGATTCATAATAATTAATTAAAATTTTAATAAGAGATGGAGGATCACATAAGTGACATCCATGGTCTCCCGTCAAGGCGAAGGGTTTCCGTCGCCAGGGATTGCATATAGGAGATGCCTGTACGAATTGACAGCTCCTATATGCAAGCACATCTGGATCGGGCTCTTTGCTTCTCGAAAGAGTAAGGCCGTATGCGTAGTGACCCCAATATCAGATCCTCATATTATTGGGGCGATATTGGATTGCGCATAGCGAGTACTAATCATGTTGATGGTTGGTTCAATTAACGATGGGTCAACATCACCTTAGGGGTGGTGGGCCCGGGTGTTAAAGACCGAATTGGGAATGCAAGTTGGACTTGCAAGGTAGAATATGTTCCCGCTTCTTTTTATCGGAGTTGCAGATAACAAAGATAAGGAAGGAGATCCCATATCTTGCTTGAGATATAATGGTAAGTATATCTCTTACATTGAAAGTGATTAAGGGAATGAACTTTCAGTGTTGACAAGGCAAGACGACTTTGATATAAAAATTCCTAAATCATAGTAAAACGTGTGTATATATATTTATATATATTTATGCAAATTTCTTATTTTAGATAAATTTTCATTAAATCCACTCAATACTATACTTAGTAATAACCAGTAAAATATCATGGATTGGATCCATGATTAAGATATTGTACTTGCAGTTGGACACATATTGTATGTGGTTGCAATGTGCAAGTTTCCTCATAATAATGAGGAATGACAATTATAATAGACAATAGGACTTCAACCCCAGGGTTTGTATGTCTCTATAGTCCTAATCTCTCATCGAATGTACTTTGGAAGTGACATGTCGATGATGATCGAAATTGTCAATTAATCCTTATAAAATCTAAGAAGATGTTCTGCCATACATATGTGCTCTCGACATTTAATCATGAATGACATGGTGGCTCTATAAGAGATGATGTATTCAAAATGTTTGAGTACCTACCTGAACCAATGTTTTAGGAGTTTAGATGGATGTAGATACGATGAGTATCATCATTCTACTGTCTATACTCTGGTCATTCCTGAAGCTTCATAATATTCATATTGTATAAAATTGAATGAAGCACATGTATAAATGTTGAAATGCTCTTATATTGAAATCTTTTGAAGTTAACATAAGAGATCCCTTATCTTAAGCAATGGTTGTTTATAGATGAAGGGAGCACAATGGAAGCGTGGGTCTGACCCATGTGAGAATGAAAGTCAAAGAGTTGACTGTTCTTTCGTGACTTCCATATGAAATCCAAAGAGTTGGATAAATGTCAATACTGCAATAAATTGATGTGTTGATAGTATGACTATCAAAATCTATCTAGAATCCTTAGAGAAGGACTCAGATAGTGCATCAGAATAATCTACATATAATCATTGAAATTGACTTACTTATTTGATAAGATAAAGTCTAATAATTGTATCTCAATCTTCTAATGTCACTTGCAATTGGTTGCATCTGTATTAGAATATTAGAAATTTGATCTTAAGGTTTAATGGTCATCCATGTTGGAAGTGATGCAATTGTTGCAACAATTTCCATTGATCAATAGAATTAATGTTTTTAGTGGGAGCCCTTAGTCTTAGAGAATGTCTCTGTGACCTGGATATAAGAATACACTCATAGTTTATTTCTAAATGTTGGAAATAAACATGAATTCTGGAATAGACCTATCATAAAGAGTTATGATGGGGATATTTCATATAGTAATCTAACATCTAGTAGACTCCACTAAATTAGAAAATTAATGAATGGTTCATTAAGATTTCTAATACCGAAAATTTAACCTTTAAAGATCAATAGGAGAATGAAGATCATTTGACAATGATCTGACATCAAGCCTTGGACATTTGTCTGTTGATGTGATCAATAGACTGATAAGAAATGAAACTTTAGATTGTCTAAATGTTCAAATCTTACATACTTGTGAATATTGTATTCAAAAGTAGAAATGTCCAATACACCCTTCCCCGGAATGGTGAAAGATGTCAATGTATTCAAGATCTCATACATATTGATGTACGTGAATCATCTATATCATAATAAACATTATGGATATGTGATATTTATTGATGATTATTTGTGATATGAGATTCCTTCTCTTCACTAAGAAACCTTTGAATTGTTCAAAGATTTCACAATTTTGGTTTAGAACAAAAGTTTGAAGGAAGATGAAATGAATTTGATCTAACCGAGGTAGCTTGTACCTATTATATGAATTCAAGGAATAACTTATGGAGATGTAAATATCATTCCTTTCTCAATCCTCCTAATATACCTTAACTCAATAGGAACAAAAGTTGTAGGGAGATACAATTGATCATGTGTGACATGATTTGATCAATGATTTATCTTAGCATAATTATCTCTTAGTTTCCAGGTATATATATGTAGTAGAGACTACATTGTATATCCTAACAAGTTTCCAAGCTAGTAAGCTGGAATCTAGCACTAGAGAGTGCTACTTCATTAGGAAAATAAAGGATGGTATTGGATACCTACTTTATGACTTTGAGATTCTTGAAAGATCTCATCTCTGAAAATGTGAGAGGTTCCTGAAATCGGAAACTAAAAGAATATTTGAAGATGAAACACTAATACTTTTTTCAAATAAGGATGTATTCCATGTGTAAGTTAAGTCTGAAAATGGTCGGACTTCATGCGATGAAGCTCCTGAGGATCATGACATGGAAAGAAGGATGTTAGCAATAAAAGTCAAATGTAGATTTCATATACAAGTGTTGTATATGGACCCTCAAGGATCCACCGATATGGGTAAGACCCATTAAGGTGTAAATGGATCTTCAAGAGAAAGAGGAAACCTGATGAGAAGGTAGAGACCTTCAAAGCATGGTTCGTAGCCACGAGCTGCACTTCGAAGAGAAGACATCGCTCGCGATGAGACTTGCTCTCTAGTGACCTTTCTTTAACCCATCAGAATATTGTTAACCATAGCTACACAACTTGACTATGACATCTTCATGATGTGAGTCAAGATTGCAATTCTCTATGAATACCTCTCTGAGGATATTCACATGAAGTAGCCCCACGGCTTCATGGCTGAGGAAAGCAAGGTGTGCTAGCTAAAGAGATCCATCTTTGGACTCCAATAAGCTTCTTGTTGTTGGAACATAAGATTTGATGAAATTATAAATGTTATGATTTCAGATAAAATCTTGATGAACCATGTGAAGCTTAGTGGGAGTGCCAATGTGTTCATCGTGCTAAATGTAGATATTATTCTAATCATTTGGAATGATATAAGGATAATAATAAGTGTTTTATAATTTAGTTGTTCCATACCTTGAGATATGATCTCAAGGATACCTCTTAGATCTTAGTTCTGAATGTGTTCAGAAGCAAAGAGAAGAGGGTATTAGGACCGTCACATTAGTGATACACCTTGGACATGTTCCATTCTTGGAAAATTCCAAGAAAGCTTCTTTCCCTCAAGATATGGTACTGACCTATCTAAAGGGATAACACCTCAAAGAGTTGAGGATGTGAATGCTAAAATTGCTTGCCCTTGTGCATCAGTTCTGAGAAGCCAGTATATGATAGATGTGTACAAAAGCCAGATATATGCAATGCAGTGGGAGTAGTAAACTATTATTAATCCTACTATGGTGATAAAACACTTGATTTCAGTAATAACAATATCTTCATATAGGACAAGACTTTTGATATAGTGATCTCAACATCTTATCTTCAAGAAATTAAGACTTTATAGATAGTAATCTAAAAGGACTTAACAGTAGATACCTTAGGAGATAGAGATCTCTAGGAATAAAGATATTTTGATGACTATTATGGGCATACTGGTTATAATAATTATGGAGCTATAGTGTCAAGGACACTATAACAAAATTGAGTATTGGTTGCATAAGATGCAATATTCGCATTGGATGCGAGCACTGTTACTAGAAGATATGTAAGTGCTGTAAAAGGACTTGGCGTAGTCTCTTGGGAACAGAGTGACTGATCAGCTTACCTAGCTATTTTCTAAATATCTTATGATTATCACATGAGTGTGGGTTTAAATGATTAAGCCCATTAATGACTCTTTGGGCTAGTGGGAGATTGTTGGACATACGAGCCCACAGCGAGCCACTATGCAATGAATGTTATTGCAAATATCATTCCCAAATCTGAAATGAAGAATAAATAATTTGCATAATAGGTCCCTTAGTACAATTAGGGTTATGTACTATGTCCATCTTAATGATCTGTTGATTCAATTATTGAATCATAGAGGCTAGTGCTTGGATGAATATCTAATGAGTTAGATTGAAGACTCATCAAGCACCGTCAAATGATTGTTAAGAGATGATCTCCAGCATGAGTAGGAGATGGCAATCCTTTCTCAGTTAGGCTGATATCTCACTGACCTCTTGATGTAGGACCTCTGCATAGGAATAGAGATTCGGAGGTGTCAGATTAGTTAGGTCAAAGAGTTGACTTAACGAGATCGAGATAACCAAAGTCATATATCGTATGCTGTCATGATATAGGCACGCATCCTCTGACCAGAGACAGATGTGTTACTATATGTCTGAGTATGTACATTTGGCAGACCAATAGGTTGATGACCTAATCGAGGTCTATACAGCGGCGCGCTGGTGTGCATATAAGGGCATATGAGTAATACGATCTCTCAAAGGGATCATACAGGTTCAGTTACTGAACTGGAAGACATGAGCTCGCTCATGAGATATTGGGAAGAATCAAATTCCGTGCACGGTCGTCTCGCTTTGGAAGCTTGACTGAATTTGTAGGTTTGATATATACTTTTGGAAAGTATATGATCTAGAACTAGGTATGATATATGCTTTTGGAAAGTATATGATCGATACTGACTCCCAATGATTGAATGAGAAACTTAATGATAAATCCATGAAGTAGATAGTGTAAAATTGATCTTATACTTTGAGATTATTCTGGGTCTTCCAGTATGCAGGATGTACAGGTATAGGGAATACCTGAGGGTGATGTGATCATAAACGGTTGTATAACCATGATGCTTCCATTCCTAGGGAGTGATGACACGGGTCTGTGTTTTAGTGACACCTCTCAGTAGAGAATTAATCTAATGTTAGTCCAAATGTTGGACATTGATCTGAATGTAATTCAGATGTAAAAAGAAGATTAGATTTGCGGTCTTGATTTAATCAATCATCTATGGGAGGCCCGAGATCTGGATTTGAGATGTAATCTCAATATTCAAGTCACTATATGTGGAACAATACAATCGCCCTGTCCTTATCTCCAAGTATTCGCGGAGAAAGCGCATTATCCTTGAAAGAGTTCAGGATAATTTCATTGTTGATATAAGTATCCAAGCATTTAGAAAATGGATAATTAAATGTGATTTAATTATCATGATTAATATAAATTCGATTCATATTATAAAGAGAGTTATCTTAGATAATTAAATTTGATTTGATTATCAAAGATGTAAATAATGTGAATGTGATTCATATTATTTAGGCACAAGAGAAAAGAGATCCAAGATGATTAAATGTGATTAGTTATCATGGATATGAATAATGTGGATAGAAATATCCATATTAATCATATATATTATAAGCGTGATTTATAATATATAAGAGAGAGCTATTTGTAATTTACATTTGTTAATTAAATATTGATGTGAATTGGATTCACATTCGACATTAAATTGAAAATGTAATTTACATTTTATTTTGGATTGCGAATGTGACTCACATATTTCCAATGACAAGATTGCAATATTCACAAAATAATTATGAATTATTTTTGTTGAATAATTAAAACAAATGTTGTTGTAAATCTTGGAGTCTTTCATGGAATAATGTAATCTCATGAGATATCATGAGATTACATGAGATTGCCACCAAATCCCATATTATGAAAGGAGGCAATCTTCATTCCAATAATCTCCATGATTGCTTGATTTAATTTGGGATTGATTTATATTGGTTTATCAATATAGATTTAATCTAAATTAAATTAATTGTTGTTGGTTTTTACCAACACAAATCTTAGCCATTAAAAGAAACACAAATCAATGAGAGCCATTAGATTTGTGTTACCCATGGATTGAGATCCATGGATCCCAAAATATCATAAAAGGAGAGGCACCCCTTTGATCTTCTCTACAAACAAGAGAACATAAGTCTCTCTCTCTCTCTCTACATGTCAGCCCTCTCTCTTCCTCTCTCATGGACATCCACCATGGATGCCCTTGAGAGAGTCTCCATCGCCGCAGCGTCGTTGTTATGCTGCCTGATCGTTTGCTCGTGGATCTCCATCTTCTTCGGTGCGCCTCACTCGTGAAGAAGACATCAGATCTCGTGTCGAGATCAGGAGATCCGCCTCTTAGATCATCAACATGGATTGCAAGAAGCACGCGATTCATCCCCGCGCTCGCAAGCTTCTCCTCCGTCGGATCGGACTTGAGACAGGAGGTCTCTTCATTTAGAGACTCGATCGCAACCACGCTACAAGAGGTAATCCTATTACTTGTTTGTGATTTAGATGAAACGATCCGAGAAGTGTTCTTGGATCATGTGGTTTTGTCACATGAAAATTTTTTTAATCCGCTGCATAGAACAACTAGTCCGACTAGCCGTTCTTCATCGTATTCGATACGATGCTCACGCTTCCATGATGTGCTTGAGGATTATCCCATATCCTTCAGCAGCGAGTCTGGTTAGTATCATCCTCAAGGGGTCCTTGGCGTGTTCTTATTCCTTTTCTTTCTTTTTCGGAGGCATTTTGCCGGAATCTATTGGAGGTCCTGGAGGTGATGGAGTTAATGCTTGGGATGTGAAACAAGAAGCTTCACGGGTCGTTGCTCAAAGCGTAGCAGTGGTTGAGCTTCACAACAGATTGAAGGTGCTATAGCAAGAAATGGAGGTTCCTTCGATCTCGCCGTCTAGGATCTGTCATCGCTCGATGACGGGCTCTCTTGTTGTCACCAAGGGAGGGTTTGAGCTCGAGATCCTCTAGGTTCTTAAAATGGCAGATGATTTGTGAAAGGAGCAGAGTAGGCCTTTTTATAGGCAGTTGAGTTGTGAGCGCGCGATGCGGGACCGCCACACCAAACAGAGGGAAGAGAGATAGCGAGGTGGAGGGTCGTGCAGGGTTAGAGAGAGGTGTGCATGTGATGGCAGTTGCAAGGGTTATCGGGGTCATGTGGGCGAGTGGTGCATGATGCAGGCGACGGTTGCGCTTCGCGCTCTGCGCGAGGATGGGTATAATTGACCACTTGCTCATAATTGACCGTATGAAGTCGGATTCGAGGAGATAACCTTCCGTTGTTATTTTAGTTCTTCTACGCTTAGTACGAGCTACGTATTTTTCTTCTCTTATTGTGCTCTGAGGACGTAGCACACGCTAAGTATAGGGGGTGTGTATATATTGCATTCATGTTTTATTCATAATCAATTCATATTGAGTCAGAAGTTCTAAAAAAGTTACAATAGTTTATTTTGATCATTATTCAACTTCTGGCTAAGTTTGAGAATTTTTGGACTTGATTTAATTGAAATTTGTATTTTAACCCTTGAACTTCTCCAAATTGCATGTCAATCATTTATTGCATTTAAAAATACAAAAAATATTTCCCTAAAAACCTAGCATCTAGATCGACTTTAAATAAACCTAAGGAGACAGTGGCCTCCTTGAGTTCGACCTTGGGCTTTCCCAAGTAAAAATATGACTACTTGCATATAATTGACCGACTGAAGTCAATTATAAAATTTGAGGAATGAAGTCGAGTTCGAGGAGATACCCTTCAGTTGTTATTTTATCTCTCCTACGCTTAGTACGGGCTATATCTTTTTCTTCACTTATTTGCTTTGAGGACATAATACATGCAAAGTATAGGGGCATGTATATATTACACATATACTTTACCCATAGCTCGTACTTTCATGTATTTTTGTATATATATTATGCAATAATTATGGGGTTTGTAAAATTTGACAAACCCAAAAATCATCCTCTTTTTAATTTTGTCATATTAATGTTCGAATTTCTATGTAGGTAGGCAATTTCGGATCGATCAAAAACCACTTAATTAATTTCTCAATTATACACAAGTGGCCATATTTTTACTTGGGCAAGCCCAAGGTCGAACTCATGGAGGTCACTATCTTCTTAGGTTTGTTTAAAGTCGATCTAGATGCTAGGTTTTCAGGGAAATATTTTTTCTATTTTTAAATGTAATAAGCGATTGACATGCAATTTGGTGAAGTTCAAGGATTAAAATGCAAATTTCGATCAATTCAAGTCCAAAAATTCTCAAATTTAGCCAGAAGTTAAATAATGATCAAATTAAACTACTGTAATTTTTTTAGAATTTTCTGATTCAATATGAATTAATTATGAATAAAAAATTAATGCATGGTGATTTTTCACAAATTAATTTTAATAAATATAAAACCAACCTTTTTTGCAGAAGTAAAATTATCATATATTAGTCTTTTTGAGAGGAATCAAGGAAAATTATCATATCTTAAAAATAATTGATCATCTAGACCTATTAAAAATTAATTACGTGAACCACCAATGAATTTATTCTGACCTCGATATGCATGTAAATGGGAGTGCATGTAAATGGGATGATTTTTGGGCATAAAGTAGTAAACTCTACTCTCTAGCTACACTGATTTTTTTTCACAATTTTTAGGGCACAGACTAATTCAATATCAATTTCAGAATAAACATTGGGTAAAATATGCAATATTTCACCAAATTAATTCTATTAAATAAATCACAGTTCACAGAATTATAAACAAATATCCATTAGATAAAGTATTTATTGTTCTACAATATGCAATTTTCAGATAAAAGAAATGATGATAAATGAAAGTTCAAATTAACATGCAAACACATGGTTTTATATGCAAATGCAGAAATAAAATTTGTAAAAAAAATGTGCTGACAAGGACATAGATGTAATTACCTAGACTTCAGGGGACCTTTTTGTAATTTTTCCACACGCGTGCACCACACATGATTTCCTGGAGGGGTGGGGTACTTGTGTTATTTGCTGAAACTGCGGGGGTGTCGTTGTAAATCTTCCGGTACGATACGTGCTCCGCACTTGGATGAGCTAGTAGGGGCGCGGCTGTGATTTGTTGGAACCCAGGGATGATCTTGCAAATAACCCAAGACCTCACGTGCCTTGCACGTGAGGTGGGGTTGAGTACCGGTCATGCAGGAGCTCAGCCCAAGGAGGGTGACTGGTGAGGCGCGACGAGGCAGAGGGCTACTATGGGACGACGTGGTGCCCGAGGCGGTTGGAAGGTGCAACGATGGTGGAGTCAAAGTGGTTGAGTTGAGCTCTGAGACTGCTAAGCACAACCTTGGCAAAGATGATGCTCGTATCAGTGGGGGGTGGGGGGGGGGAGGGTTGACGTGCTCTCATGTTGAGGGTGGTTGGTGGTAAAGGGAGAGCGTAATAGGTGCGGAGGCAGACGTGAAAGTAAGGTGGCCGTCGTGCGGAGTGAGTAAGGGTGGCCGACGCACGTGGGAGTTGTGGAAGATGAAGGTGTGATGTGTGTGTGGTTGTTGATAGTGAAGAAGATGGGTCGGAGCTGAGGTGTGGAGCTCGAAGCAAGTGCGAGGGTATGACAAAGATGAACGGATAGAAAAGTAGATGAAGTAGAATAAAGCGAATAAGAAAGAAGACAGGAAGGGGAGAAGATGAAGGAGATATTACCTGGAGGTGATGTAGTTGATGCCTAGGATGTGAAGCGAGAAGCTTCATGGGTCGTTGCGTAAAACGCGACAGTCCTTGACTTCACAACAGCTCAAAGGTGCAATAGTAAGGAATGAAGGTTCCTTGGATCTCGGGCTAGGGTCTGTCGTCGCTCGATGATAGGCTCTCTTGCTGTTACCGAGGAAGGGTTTGAGCTCGAGATCCTCTAGGCTCTCAAAATGGCATATGATTTGTTGGAGGAGCGGAGCAGGCCTTTTTATAGGCAGTTGAGTTGCGAGCACGTGAGCAGGACCGCCGCACTAGATGGAGGGAAGAGAGATAGGGAGGTGGAGGGTCGTGCGTGGGGTCAAAGAGAGAGAGAGAGAGAGAGTTGTGCACGTGATGGCAGTTGCGGGGGTGATCGGGTACTGTGGGAGAGTAGTGCACATTTTAAGGTTCTTGTCCTCAAACTAGGGCTCGAGTTTTATTAGTCAATTTTATAAGTTACTATTTTTTAGTATTTTTCCTTCATTAGTGTTAGTTTTTATCCTTCATTAGTGTTAGTAATATATACTTATAGATTTGTTTTTATTCGATCTGGAGTTAGTAAAAAATAGGAGAAACATGATAATATACATGTGATTATGAACAAGTGTATTTGGCTTCTTATTTAATGCATATGTGAATGCTAAATTGTGAATTTTATTTCTAAATCATGAATGTGAATAATGCATAATAAAAGGAAATATGAAGCTAATTGCTCGGGAACGAAGCTCTATTTCACGCTTAGAGTGATGAATCACATATTCATCACTCGCCTTCTCCAAAAATTCGAGGCGATTCTCGAGAACCCGGTTGGAACTCTGCGAACAAATCTCCAAACTCCCTACCTTCTTTAATAATCTAGGATCACTCTTGTCCTAAACTCTGCCCATTTTGGATATCAATTTATTCCACTACTTACACATCGTTGTCCTTAATGGAATTCTCTGTTGACTTTAATACAGAACAATTCTCTACATTTGATGCTTCTATTCAGACTGATCGGGGCATCATTCCATGTGCAGATCACGAGCCCGATATGGAACCAGAAATTCTCTCAGACTCAGATTCAGAGAAAGATACATAGATGGCTCATATCTGAAAAGGGAAGGGACACCCGCATCCTCTACAGTCAGAACAAGGCCAGCCAGACTAGAGTGTTGTGAATGCTAAGCTTCTCGCCTCCATTAAGGCAATCTAGCAGCAACTCAATGACCAAACATTGGCCCAGGTTTCCTTCCAAGACATTCTCAATGATCTGAGGATAAGGAGAGACAACCCAAGAGGAGGAGGAGAAGAGAGAGGAGATAAAGGTCATGCAAGGCCAACAGATGAAGCCCAAGCATAGAGGCCCAAGCCCACGCTCAAGGAGACATATAACCCTGGAGCGAGATTGATGACCGAGTGGATCCAAATCCTTGATGTACATGCACATTTTGAGTTAAAGCCTCAACTCTTGGCGCTTCTATCGACCTTCCATAAAGATGCAAAATATGAACCTTATATCAATCTGCAACAGTTTGCGTGCATCTGCGGTACAACTCACTACCCTAACCTACCATTAGGTGTAGTCAAAATATTGGTGTTTCCATTCAGCATTCAAGATAAGGCACTTTATTGGATCAACCACTTGGGAAAAGTCGTCGCTACCTGGGACGAACTGAAATCAGCCTTCTCGCACAAGTGCTTCCCTCTCGAGCAGTTATATTAGATGTGTGCCTGCAAATCCATTCAGCCAAGTGATGAATTTGAATTTCATCATCTTTGTTCATTTATTTTAGCTCAAAATACCTTATAAAATACTTGTATATAATATTAACTCCATATTCTTACTAACTTGCATCTGTGTGTAAATATTGTACACTTATTACCATTTTAATCTAAAACAAATAAATAAAAAGAAGGAAAAATAAAGGAAAGAAAAGGAAAAATTAAAGAAAAGAAAAGAAGAATGTATATGTAATAGATACAGGCTGATGCAAACCCCGAGAGAAGGTCAAGACTTGACCTGATTGACCAGGAATAAAATAGGGGGAGAAAGAGTCCTTAATCAAAAAAATCCAAAAAAATGTGTGTTATGTATATTTGTATACTTAAACTATTTTATTTGTATATAAATTGACCTCAAATTAAATAATTTTCAAAAAAAGGTTGTAAATAAAAATGTTTCCTAATTAATAAAAATATTTGCAAAATAAAATCATGTACAGAATAAAAGAAACCACACTTGGAAAAACCATTAAGCGATAATTGAAAGACTAAATCTGGCTCCATATGAACTCAAATTGAACCAACTCACTTCCATTGTATTCTAAATTAAATTATCTCTAAAATGGATGTGATTTCATAATTTTTGGAGTTACGGTTGAAAAGTCAGTTTTCTGGGGTGGTTTGTGTGATTTTACCATTTATTTTTACATATTGTATTTGTAAAGATTTGTAAATATTTTTACTAATTATTTAAAATAAATTTAAAATTAAATAAATATTTTAAAAAAAAAACTAATTTCCTTATTTAACTATGTATTTAACATACTATATGTATATAGTTGATGAATCTCCGTTTCAACATCTTTATTCTATCATTTTGGCCTTAAAACCCCTAGTAAATGTGTGTAAATACTGTTAATTTAGGCATTTTATCATCCATTCATATTCATGTAAATAGTGTATAAAATACTATTTTTAATGCTAATATTATAGAATAAAGAAAAGAAAAGAAAAAGAATAGAATATTGCAAATATTTTATGACCCGAAACCCCAAGACTTAGGCATCTCGATGACTAGGTCGACAAGGAATAAAGTGGGGGGAGATAAGGGCCAGAATCTAGTAAAAATTCCTTTTATTTAATTCATTTTTTATTCATTTTGAGACCAATTTTTAGTTCCACTTTTTATACTCCAAATAAATAAACTTTGTACATGAAAGTTGTAGATAATTAAATATAGAAAAATACAAAATTAATTTCACATAAAAAGAATATACTGGTAAAAAGTTATGATCTGAATAAGATTCCAGAATCCCAAATTCCCAGACCTGTATCTCTCAAATAAGAACTCGAAACGCATCAAAATCACTTTAATTGTATACAATTTTCAATAAGCTATTTAATGAAGGTGGTTTTGCATTTTGCGGAACTACAGTTTGAAAGTTGAGTTTTGGACCCCTATTGTATACATGTACAGATTAAAATATTCATTTTATTTATTGTTCATTATTTTCATAATTTTATATTTTTAAATTTTGTAAATATTATTTATAATGTATGTACGTATTAAAAGAGGAATAAAAACCTAAAGAAAACATAAAAAAATACTTGTATAAAATACATAGGTATAATACTTATAAATATACCTATATACTTAATACTTCTATTTATTTAATGGTACAAAATATATCAGAAAAATAGAATAAAAATATATTCAAGTGTATAAAATTAAGTTATAAATTTATAAAATGATAAACAAAAAAAATAAAATTAAATATATAAAATAAAAATAAACTATTAAAATATATAGATGAATATACATGTATATAACCTTTAAAAGGTAACTTGTAATTTTAAACCTCAAAAAATAAATAAAAATCATTATAAAATACTTTATAAAATAACAAACATTTTTTATTTAATAACCAAAAATTAATAAAATCATTTGATATTTTTAATTGAATTTACAATCTTTTTCCCCAGACTTTTTCTTGGTTGATCCACGTAGACCAACCAGGAGGCGACAGAAGTTGACCTTTGGTCAACTCTCTGCCCAACGTCTGGGTTGTGTCAGAAATGTGGTTTTGTCCCCTTCTTCATGATTTTTTTCTAGGCGAACCCTTTCACCATCTCGTCTTGGTGTCTCCACGACTTTTCATCACCTCTCATCGAGGATACACGCTGAAGGTTCATATTGGGGCGTTGATCATTGATGCGATTGCTACGCCTCGTTCTTCGCGTTGCATCTACCATCCTGTACGTAAACCACCCCAAGTTTCCTTTGAAGCTTGAACCCTCTTTGACCGTCTTTCTCCTTCTCTTTGGCAAGCTCTGGACTGGAGCTCGTGACAGGAGATCCTCCAGTTCCCTAGAGGCGAGTTTAGGCGGTCGTAGGAGCGGCTCCGACCCCATCTCTAGCACCTTGGTCGTGAGGTATATCTAAGGAAACCTTGCCTTCGAGGTCGCTTTTTATTCATTTTTCTTGGATCATTTTATTCGCCTTAGCTTTGAGAGTTGATCTGTGCCCACCTTTTCGATCCACACTTCTCCAATCACCTTCGCTACCACCTCGCCGGAGCTTGCTCCGGCGAGCTCTTAATTCGCTTCCACCGCCTTATTTAGCCGTCACGAGGATCGAGGCACTTTGCCCTCAACCTCCTTAACCTATTTTGCAGGTACCCTGAACGAGACAAGTGTTGGGAGGAGATTTTGCGAGAGGCCAGAGCTCCCTGGGGTCCCCATCATCTCTGACATCACAGTAGTCTACGACACTCCTTCGCTCATTTTGCCTCCCCCAGCCGACAAAGCATCCCCGCAAGGGTGTTTCTGGAAAGTCTAAGCTTCAATAGCTGACGGAGGAGGGAGATCTTGGCAGAGGAAGCTCGCTCCGGCCAGCGCTCCTTTCTGTTCTTCCAGCGTTGCCCTCCACCGTCTGATCGACGAGTGACTCCAGAAGCTCGCAGCTGTTGTAGGATCGCGAAGGGGTATCGCATGTTCTTGTGCAGACACATGTATAAGTAAAGAATATTGGCCGTACGATCACGCACCACTGGGTATTTTGCACTTCACTCCCTGCGTATTTTTTGTATTTATTATTCAAGACATAAACTTTCATCTGCAGCCTTAAACTTTTGTAATATTTGCATCAAGCATGCTGCCTTTTCATTAATTACGTATAGGTCCTGGGCCACATAACCTCACGTGACCTGTGCATGTGAGGCGTGGCCGTTTTGCAGAAGGACCCTCGAGCATCTTGTGATTTATCTTCAGTCCAGAAACATTTGAATTTAGTGCATTATTTTTGGTAAAATTGCATTTTGACCCCCAAGGTTTTTAGAAATTACAAGTAGGTCCCCGCTAGGCACGTGCGAGTCATGTGCGGGCCTGGAGATTTTGCAGAGAAAACCTTGCATTTTTGGATATTGGTGATTGGTCCATTAATATGTTTATTTAGTTATAAATTTTCTAGGAAATTTGCATGTACCTCTCTGGACTTCTGGATATTTATATACATGCCCCTACCACTAAATTATTTTCTCTTTATTTCTTTTACTTATTTTGTGCGTCTGTAAAATTCCCAAAAAAATTACACAGCTTCTTGTTTTGTTGATCTTTCACGCCATAGTTTTATTCTGCACTTTTATAGCATTTTAATATTTATAAAAATTCAAAAAACACACATTTTCTCTACTGTCTGCATTAGAAAATACATAAAAATTATTAAATCCATTTGAAAAATTCCAAAACATTATAATCTATGTCTTGTAGTGTGTTTTAACTTCAGTCCAAAAATTATAAAAATACAAAAGAAAACTCCTAAAACTAGAAAAACCCCTAAAATCTTTATAAAAATTTTAAAAATTCAAAAAATCCTAAAAATACAATTTTTGTCTCTAAATTTTCTTTGCTTTATTGCCTTTACTTTAAATTTAATTTGAGGAATTTTGGAATCTGTTTGATATTTTCATCCTCATTTTAGTTTCAGCCTTTTATTTTATTCACTGTTTTCAGTATTTTTGACTTTAAAAATATCAAAAAAATTACGAAAAATCTGGAAAAATCACAAAAACATTAGAAAGTTATAAAAAGCCTAAAAATATTTTATTTCCTGAATTTTGAATAGTTTATCTCTTTTTATAAATACATTATCTCCCTTTCCTTATATTGTATACTTGTTTATCAAAAGAAAAGAAAATATAATAAATATATATAAAATATAAAAATAAAATACAAAATCAGAAAATTAAAAAAATATAAAAATATAAAATTTAAAAAAGTAAAAAAATAGAAAAATTCAAAACCCACAAAAAATTAGCATTTGTAGACATTTGATCGCATTCAGTCTTGTGCATTGATTGCCCGATCTATCCTGCATGTTCCCAATGTTCGACACTCTACACATACTTGCACCTATACACATCTTTGTGTAGAGTTATAATAAATTTTAACTCCGCACTGCTTTTCATTATTTGATTTCTGTTGTGGGTTAATTGTTGATTGACTCGGGTTTCATGAGTGGTCGCTCAACGACACTGTGGTCCCGCCTTGTGTGGACTACTTTAGACCCTCGCAAAATCCTCGTTCATCAATAGTATACGTATATAGTTGCTATTCTCAAATAACCACGATAAAAATATAAAAAAATTAACATTTATTATTCAATTTAATAAAGTGATAAAAATACAGGAAAAATAATTTTTGTAAATAATTTTAACTTTATCTCATTTCAATTTTTTTCTCTTATCTCTTATCTTCATACAAAATTTCAAAATTCAAACACCATTCTTTATCTATTAATATGGCTCCCTCTCCCTCATTTTATGTTGATCAATCTTTGGTGAGAGGAGCCTATTCTCTGAGAGCTATCTTGTCGCAGAAGGGTGCCTAGCCTCCAAGCAGTCCGGTGACAGCGACTCGGCCTTCGTCGAGGTGATCACAGTCTTTTATGCTCCTTAGGTGAGATCTATTTTTTCTCTTATTCTTAACCTAGGTTAATCGTAGATTATTTTTCGCATTTTTATTTCGTTGTCATTTCTTTATCTAGATCTTAGAATCACACACCATGATTTGATCTGAATCCGATCCAATATTTCATCTCGTTTTCTTGATCCCGTCACTTCACATTCTACCTCCACGATCTCTCACCTCCGACGATGCACGGTGGTCGGAGACCTGATTCCATCCACCATTTTTTTCTCGGAACCGCACCCGCTCACATATCTCAATTTTATTTTATTTTTTCTGAGCCATCATGCTCACGTCCTAATTTGTTTATAAATAAAAAATAAAAATATAACTTTTATTTCTAACATTTATTTTGCAGAATCAAATAAAAAATTCAAAAAATAAAAAAATAAAAAAAATAAAAAGTTTTTGGTTTATGTTTACAAAAAAATAAAAAAATAAAAGAAGCAGCATGTGCTACCCCTCATCCCCAACGGTACCCGTCTCCCTTTCATCGCATCTGCATCGCCATCTCGACGCTCTGCTGCGGTCCGCCATCGCTGAGGTTCTACCACCGCAGGAGTCCTTTGAACCTTCCACCGTTGGCAGCCCGCTGCTGACGCGCGGTCACCGCGCACCTCCACCTTCACCTCCCGCGAGAGCGTGCGCCACCACCTGAGCATGCCAAGATCGCCACCAGTGAACACCGCCGATGAGCCCTCCTTCCTGGAGCCACCGATCGTCGTCCTGCCCACCAAGCTCCTTTGCCTCCACGATTATCGCTGCCTTTCCAGATCAACCTATACCGACCGCCTAGCAGAGCTGCCACCAACGCCACCTCCTGGACTGCCATCGACCTCTGTAGCCGCCCGCGGGGCCACCGCCTTGCATGTCCCTCAACATCCATGCATCCTCCACCTGATCCGCTTGGAGCTCCCTACTCCACCGTCAACACTCCACCACCACACACGCCTGTAGCGGACGAGCTCGCCGCCTGTGCAAGGATCGCCAAGCCCGTCGAACTCCGCTTGGTAACCGCCCATGTGCTTGGGCGTAAGGGAAGAAGGGGCGACAACCCTGTTCTATGTTGTGCATGGATCACGAACAGAACCCGAACGGGGGAAGGATAATTTTTTTGGAAAAAATGCAATATAGCCCCCACCATTTCCAAAATTGCAAAGAGACCCACCAGAGTTCAATCCGCGTACGGCGCACATTCATACTGGGTAATTTACACCTTCTACCCTCTATTTTATTTCCTATTAAGTTTTCATTCAAAAACTTCGAATAATTGCAATTCAATCCTTATTATTCAGATAATTATTTTGCATTTCTTTTCATTGAAATATATGATTTTATTGCTCTGAAAATTCTATAAAAATTTGTGTGGTCTCATGTTGTGTGTCTTGTAATAGTGTAAAATTTTCATTACATTATATTTTTATTTGAAATTCTAACATTCATAAAAAATTGAATATTGCTCTAAAAATTCCAAAAACTAGATTAATTTTATTTTATTATCTTTTAATTTCTATCCAATTTGCATGCATTAACTCTTTTCAAAACTTTAAAAAAAACTATAAAAAATCTTAGAAAAATCACAGAAAATTCTACAAAAATCCAAAAATCGTGATTTCATTTCCTCATTGTAAATATTTTTCTATATTTTAGCATAAAAATAGTCTCCATGAGTTTTCTTAATTAAAATATTTTAAAGTTGCAAATTACTCCAAGTTGTGCACTATTTGTCATTTTTTCCATTGTTTGATTTTTAGAAAAATACAAAAACATCTGAAAATTCTACAAAAATTTCCAAAATCATTTCAAAGACTTTAAAACCCAAAAATATTTTCTCTGGATTTTTTGAGTATTTTTTTATAAAAATACAAAAAAGTGTGATGTACGTCTTTCTTCCCTTGTGCATATTGTTCCATTTTGGAAATAAAAATTGCAAAAATCAAAATCATTAAAAATTTGAAAATTAGAAAATAAAAAACTTAGAAATAAAAAAATAAAAAAGACAAAATATTCACAAAACACCGAGATAGTTTGCATTTGAGATTCCCTTTTTCTTTTAATTGATTTTCAATTATTTGAATAACACTCGGGAATTGTAGCCTCCTTGAGTTCGATCCTGTTGCTATACAGGTAAATAAGTAGCAAAAATTTCTCTCGCTTCATTAATCTCTTGTAATTAATTTTATAGCTTGGAAAGAAAAAAATTATTTGTTTGTTGCGGGATATTTGGGTTGCAACGACCACTGCACATTTAATTTCATATCTTGATTCAAAACCCGAAGATCATCTCGTGTCAACACCAAGCCACCCACAAATCCATTCATGAGGCTTGGGAGAGGTTTACAGATTTATAGGAGAAATGTCCCTGTCATGACATTCCTACGACCAACATAGTCCAACACTTCTTTAGGGGATTGACAATTGAAAGTCGGAAGCTCATGGATGCCGCTTGTGGTGGCTCACATTTCAACAAAGATGAGGGCGTTGTCTGATAGATCTTTGAGGAAATGGTTAAAGGGGAGGCCACCTTATTGTCATCCTGTGCATATCAGCAACAACCAAGGTTTTAAAAACCGAACCAGACGTCGAACCGGGCGTGTATCGGTTTTTGGTTTTTATGGTCGGACCAATAGGACCAACCGGTCGAACCGGTGATGACGTCATCAGTTCAAAGAAACCTGAAAAGACCGAACTGTTATATTATTGATTTGGTTCGTACGGTTCAACCAGGTCGAACCGAGTTAGAACGGTATACCATATAAATAAATATGGAAAATACTACATCATATCTTTCGAGAATTTGATTACTCTTGTCCTTCCAAGTTTTTCCAATAGCACTTATACCCATATTTTCAATACAATTGCATGTGTCCTCTATATTTTTACAAAATCAACAGTAGTGGCTTTTATTAGTATACTCGTGCTCCCGTTTTATAACAACATAAGGATTATATTGTGATTTTTTTAAAAATATAGGAACACAAGTGAAATTGCTTAAAAATTATGTGTATAAATGTTCTTAAAAAAATTCGAAAGTGCATAATAATCAAATTTCATAAAATTTGTATAAATAGATATATGTGATCTAAACTATCTAAACTCTAATTAACGACAAGTATTGTTAATTCACTGCTTCTCATAATATGACCATGACATCGTCTTCTTCGTTTGTTATTGTTATAAGCGGACAACCTCATACACGATGTGGGAAGAGAGAGGCAATGCATATGGTATGAAGGGACAACCAATAATATGTCATTGGCACAAGTGCAGGAGAAAAGATAACGGGGCACTATAATATGGGTTAGAATGAAACTAGATTGTGAATATTTCTGAAAAATTTTGTATTTTGTTGACTTATTGGAAATTATTTTTTGTAAAAAATGGATGGTTCAACCGATGGTTTGGTTCAATTAGTTCAACCGGATTTAAGCGGTCCAACCGAGTTTTGACCGGTTTTTATTTTCTGAATAAAAACCGGATGGTTGGACCGTTTTTCCTCTGGTTCTTGGTTTAACCGGTTCAACCGACCGGTTCGGTTCGGTTTTTAAAACCTTGGCAACAATCTTACAATCTTCAAAAGCCCGTGCATATGGCATCTTCCCACGAGCCGGAGAGGGACAAGAGCTCCAACTTGAGCATCATAAGGAGCAAACTGCCCAAGGTGGATATCATAGAGAAACGATCACAAGACCTGGAGAAACTTTCTGTGATCGAACAGAGGACACACCATCTGGATAAGTTGGACCAAATTACCAAGCAACCAGAGTTGTTGGTTAGTATGATCAGCTCCTGTAATTCTTTGTCTGCATCAGCCACCACTCCCGCTGAGTCGAAAGAGCTAGCTTTGTCAAAGCCTCCTCAACAAAGTCCCTCACAACCAGTGGTTCAACACGTTTACTACATGCAAGGCCTAGAGCCTACATCACCGCAGAAGCTATAGCGACAACTTGTAGTATACCAGCCTGATCTCCCGATCATCCAGGATCCATGATCTCTTATACCACCTTTCATTCAAGAGGTGAATGGCATGTGGAGTAATGATGCATAACTGGCCCATCTTAGCAGACAATAATAGGGCCAGTCTACAGGAAATCACCCATTCCCTTGACAGCAATGAGGAAGATTTGTCCAAACCAACCCTCAGCACCACTAGCAGTCTGTCATACAATGGCAATTGGAGACAGAACTAGTACCAGCAACCGCAGTACCATCACTACCATCACAATCAACATTAATCGGTTGTTCCATATTAGAACAAACCTCCTCAGCACCAGCAACGATACCATCCTTCTCTCCAGTACAATCCTCAGCATTTCCACTCGCAGCCTCTACACCATTCCCAATATCAGCGTGGTTAGCATGTTGAACCATCCGAGGATGCTCCTGTGAACCGAACTTGGATTGCTTGGCTCAGTTGGTAAAGAGCCTCATTAAGATGAGCCAGAATCTCGATGACCTCATCGCTGCCAAAACTTCTATTCCGCATAGGTGGAGGCCAACCCCAATAATTTTAGGAAGAAAGAGTAGGTAGCATGTGATGTTCTCTCCAATCTAACAGAGTCAGATGTGCATGATTTGTTTTTATCTAATGTTGTCACTCTCAGGAGCAATAAGACCTTGTGGCCGACATCCACCATGAAGGGGATGAATAAGGCTTCACCTGGAGAATCATCCTCTTCTGCATCAATTAATCCATCATCCGGACCATGTGAGGAAGAAGAATACGGAGTAGAACCACCATATTCAAAAAGACCACAAAGATCAACAAAATAAAAAACAACAAAAGATAACACCAACCGTAGCAACCAAAGCACCACTATGCCAGTCATCGAGGAGACTGCGCCTACATCCACCTCAATGCAAGCTGATGGAGCCTCTCTTGCAGATTTTGGATGCCCACCTTTCTTAGATGACCCTGCTCATTTCAGTCACTCATTTGTACAGCATGATACGGGCACATATTTTGATGTAAATAAGAACTATATTTCTACTTTTGATTTTGTATTCCATTTCTGGATGCTTTTTGAAAATCCAAATAAAAACTAAAAATTTGAAAAATGCATTTTGCTGACCTTGATGTGGTCAAAATCATTCAAAATATTGTTCTTGAAATTCCCATGCTCAAAGCCATCAAGTACATGCCCAACATCAAGAAAGGGCTGAAAGAAGCATGCACTTCAGAGACAACCGTACAAAATCATGAAATAAATGTGAAACATATTTCGACCATGACAATTGTGAACACAATCAATAATTTTCTGACAAAAAAGAAGGATATGGGAGCTCCTCTAGTCAGCTGTCCAATGTTTAACCAGGAGTTCGATCGAACTCTCTTCGATAGTGGATCGTCAATTAACCTGATGCCCACTTCACTACTCAAAGAATTTGGGTTGGGATCACTTAAGTCGATGAGAATGATTTTGTAGTTTGCAGACCCTTCCAACAAGTGGGCCCGAGGAATTCTAGAGGATGTCATTGTCACTATTCAGGGAATGTAGTTCTCTATGGACCATCATGCTTGACATGGACATCTCAACTCCTCTTCTACACACACCTATAATCCTTGAACAGTTGTTCCTTCGAATAGCCGAAGTAGTGGTTGACTATGGCATAGGGCAAATCACATTTTGTTCTAGCAGTGACAAGGTGCCTATCGAGACAATCCAAGTGCCAAAATCGATTGAGTCTGCATCAGACGAGATGAGCTAACATAACAACGAATAAAAGACTGTGACTTTCTGGCTGAAATCTGTGATACAAATATTTTTATGGATGATATAAAGACTCATGAATTCCTCTCCATGGAGGAAAGAGTAAATAACACATTCGAGTTCCAAGATATCCTTGATGATGAGATTTTTGTTGAATTGCCTGAAGAATACATCTTTGGCCACCTGTCCTTAGTAGAACAAGAATAAATCATTGAAAATTTTTGTGAGCAATATTCTGTGATTGAAGAATTCTGTGATGTATTGAATGTAGAACCTACAATGCCTATGGCAAACATAGTACCGTTGAAAGATCCGATGCCATCACCCTACACAGTAGTTGAAGTAACCACTGAGCTGAACTAGACACCGCCTGAGCTTAAGCCACTTCCAACAAACATGAAATATGCCTTCCTTGCAGGTGCAAAAAAAATATTTTCAGTGGTCATCAATTCTCAGTTGACACAGGAATAGAATCTCAGCTTATTGAGATTCTCGAAGGAAACCGCAAGGCCATACGCTGGAAGATTTCAGATTTCCATGGGATAAACCCCTCATTATGCTCGCATCACATAAGCCTTGAAGAGGATTGCGAGCCATCCCGAGAATTCCAGTGTAGATTAAACCCAAATCTCTGGGAGGTTGTGATGAATGAAAATACGAAATGGTGTGATGCATGATTCATATATCCCATCTCTGACTTGAAATGGGTGTGTCCCTTACATGTTGTGCCAAAGAAGTCAGGGACCACCATGGTCAAGAATGATAAATGACAGGAGATTGCAACTAGAATACCCACATCTTGGCGCGTCTATGTTGACTACAAACGCTTGAATCTAGCGACCAAGAAGGATTAGTTCTCGCTCCCCTTCATCGACCAGATCGTTGAGCGATTGGCCATGAAGGAATATTTTTGTTTCTTGGATAGATACTCTAGTTACAACCATGTTGTTATAGCTCCTGAAGATCAAGACAAAACAACCTTCACCTGTCCATTTGGGCCTACACCTTCCACAGAATGTCGTTCAGTTTCTATAATGCTCCAACGACATTCTAGCGATACATGTTGGTCGTATTCACAGATATGGTTGGAAGTTTTCTGAGGTGTTCATGGATGATTTCTTAGTCTACGGAGATAGCTTTGACCCCTATATCTAGAACAAGTCTTGAAGAGATGATGTGAAGTGAACTTGGTGCTCTCGTGGGAGAAGAGACATTTTATGGTGACAGAGTGGATCGTGCTAGACCATGTCATATCAAAACGTGTCATGGAGGTAAACCCTGTGAAGGTGGAACTCATTTCAAAACTTGAGACACCAACAAACTTGACGCAAATCAGGTCATTCCTAGGGCATGTCGGTTTCTAACGACGATCCATCAAAGATTTCAGAAAAAATTGCTCGATCGTTGACTGAGCTTGTAGACAAGGAGGCAGATTTTATTGTTGATGACAGAGTCCTCCGGGCATTCAATCAGTTGAAAGAATTGATCACCCAAGCCCCTATCCTCCAACCTCCAGATTGGTCTCTCCCATTTGAGATCATGATAGATGCTTCTGAATATGCCATTGGAGCAGTCCTATGGCAGCGAAGAGACAATCTATCATTTGCAATTCACTATGCTAGCAGGACTCTAGATGAAGCTCGGAAAAATGACACTGTCATTGAAAAAAGCGTTACTAGTAGTCATCTTTACCCTGGAGAAATTCAGATCCCACTTACTTGGTTCCAAAGTGATCATGCCATCAAATACTTGCAAGCCAAGAAGGATGCCAAACCAAGACTCGTCAGAGGGATCCTTCTACTCCATGAATTTGATCTTGAAATCCGTAACAAATATGGAGTTAAAAATGTGGTGGTAGATCATTTGTCAAGAATACTAGAGTCCAACACTCTTGAGAAGAGCTTACTGTCAATTACTGAAACCTTTCCAGATGAAGCTATTCTGTCAGTCACCTCGCTCCCCTGGTTTGCCGATATTATGAACTATCTTGTGTCCAAAATAACTTCACAATATTGGTCGAAGCTGAAAGTTGACAAATTTCTAGCAGATGTTCATTTCTATCAGTGGGAAGATCCATATCTCTTTCATGAGAGGGTAGATTGCATCCGGATAATGTGTATTCCTCAGGAGGAAGTTCAAAGTGTCCTCGAACATTGTCATGCTAGAGAATCTGGAGGACACAACTCTGGAAGGTGTACGATAGCTAAAGTACTCCAATGCGGTCTCTGGTGGCTGACTTTATTCAAAGATGCAGAAGACTTTGTCAAACGTTGTACTGACTGTCAGAAGATGGGCAAAAAATAGGAATGAGAGATACAATGCCCCTGAAGTACATTCAGATCTCAGATGTATTTGATGTGTGGGGCATTGACTTCATGGGTCCATATCCCAACAATCAGGGTTACAAATATATTCTGCTAGCTATCGATTACGTCAGTCATTGGGTAGAAGTTATCCCAAACCAAAACACTAACAGTTGCATCATTTTCTGGTTTCTAAAGGAAAACATCATTGCAAGGTTTGGGATCCCCAAAATTTTAATATCCGATGGGGATATCTATTTTATCAACAAAGAGGTGATGAACCTGACACAAGAGCTTTGCATTGAACATCATGTCGCCTCTCCATACTACCCACAATCTAATGGCCTCACCGAATGTTCAAACCAGAAGATCAAGACAATTTTGCAGAAACTTATGTGCCCCGAAAGGAAGAACTAGTCACAACTCCTTGATTCTGTTCTTTGGGCCTATCGGACCGCCTACAAGTCACCATTAGAAATGTCTCCGTACCACCTCTTGTACGACAAGCCATGCCATTTGCCCGTGAAACTCATTCATAAATCTTTGTAGGCAATTAATATCTATAATTTGGATTCCAAGAAGGCCAGAAAGACCAAAATGTTGGATCTGAATCGACTTCTTGAATTCTGTGGGTATGCGTACGACAATTGCCTAATGTACAAGGAAAAGGTCAAGAAGTGGAATGACAAGCACATCTGCCGCAAGACTTTTAAACCTGGTCAAAAGGTCTGGCTGTTTGATGCAAAGCTCAAATTATTCCCTGGGAAGTTGAAGAGCAAATGGACCAGGCCTTTTATAGTGATTCATATGCATGACAATGGAAGCATTGTTATATATGGTTTTTAAGCTAATGCATATCCATTTGTGATCAACAGACAATTACTCAAGCCTTATCTTGAACATGATATTTTCCTGATTGTGGTTGATTCTATACGGGTGGTCTATCATGAAGAGCTTAAACCACAACATCAGCACAAGTGGACAAAGAAATCAAAAACTTTTTTGATTAGTTAATCTTTTTCTTCTTTTCTCTTTTCATTTTCAATCTTCAAATTCTTTCTTCCGTATTACCCTCAACTCATTCATATGTGCTATACTTAGGATATGCTTCATCCTAAGTATTGGGGGTGAGCACCCTCGGGCTATTCATTCTTAGATCCCTCGCATGTCTCCTCAACTCTTGATATTATGTGCATACTTAGGGATATTTCACCCTAAGTATAGGGGGAGATAGGCCGAGTCGATGATTTTATTCGTTCACACACTTGACCATCCCCACATGTTGAATACAATATGCTAAACTTAGGATTAACTGATCCTAAGTATAGGAGGGGTGGTTGACTTCTCATTCTTTATCTAATCATTACAGTACCGATTCCTATTTGAAAACTATTTGAAAAATATCTAGGGTGGGTGATAATTTCTCAATCTTTTCAAAACAATTTCAAAAATGTTTTGTAAAATATTTTAAACCTTTGTAAAATATTTTGGTTTGTAAAAATTTCTTTCTTCTGTTTGAATAAAATATTTTGAAAATCATTTGCAAATATTTCGAAAAATGGTTGTAAAAATACTTTGAAATTTTATACATACTATTTGAAAAATCTTTACAAAACGATTTTCAAATTTTGTAAATGATTGCAAAATATATTTGTCAAATTATTCTTCAAAATAAAATTTTCAAAATGTTTGTTAAAATATTTGCAAATTTCTTTGAATACTATAGGAATTCTTTACAAACCCTATACATTAAACTTGTAAATACTTGTTTTAAATTCTTTATCCAAAATTCTTGTAAATAAAGAGGCACTCCAGTGTAAATATATACACATAATTATCTGCCAAACCTCTTTCTTTTGAAAAATCACTAAAATTTTACAAAATTAAAAATGCATTGAAATTTGTAAAATGTTTTCAAAATTGCATAAAAGTTTGCAAAACTTTTTCAAAAATCCATAGAGAATTCAAAATCAGAAAATTACATCACAAAAATATTTTCTGCATTGTACATAGCATTTGCATTTTTTGGATTGATAATGACAATTGAACAAGTCTAAATAAAATTCGAAGATTGGAGATTGGTTGGACCTTAATCCACTTAATCACATGAACCCTAAGGGAACTGGAATTGAGATACTTCATGTCTGCTTGACGTAATTCTTTGAGACCTTGAGACTTTGCTCAATGTCATCTTGACTGCCTAAGTAGAATATCTCGGAACATACGCATGCCTCTTATCACCAGTGACCTAGCTTGCACACTTACCTTGCACTTTTCTCAACTGAAGTGGTAGAGGGCTAGAGTTGTCGGCATCAAGCTAACGAAAACATCGGAAGTCACATATCTGTGGCCAGCATACCCCAACCCGATCTAGTAGCCATGAGGTCTAATGACAGAAGTTGTGGGTTGCGATAATGTTTCAAAAGAGGTATATTCTACTGGCTCAAGAGGAAAAAGTCCTTATGTAAATTCTGTTGTATATAGTACTCAAAAAATGCAAAGACAAAAACTCCAAAAATAATAGATGGGCAAAAACTCCAAGAAAAATATTCCCGTTGGAGTATGTACTCAATAAGAAAGCTTGAGCTTCAAAGTAAATATGTGTGTGAGCTTGCAGCTGGATGACTTGTCTACACTGGTCAAGCATCCTAGGATAGGTGGCTACACTGGCTACCGTCCATTCTTCTCTCCACCTCCTCTTCTAGAGCCAGTTGCACTTGAACTTAGAAGGGAATACCCCGCTTCTCGAGGAAAGAGTTATTGGATTGGGGAATTGGGGTCACCATGTTGGAGAAGACTGAATTTTACGGCTTCAACGAGAGGAGCGATATATCACACACACTGTACAAGATAGACTCATAGTCATAAGGGACTGCATATGACATCGATCTATTCTGACATGGCTTTTGAGGAGACTTGGATAGAGTTTTGTGACTCTCAAAGATTGTTGTGTTGTAAGTCTGATTCCCAAACAAGGTTCCGACCACACCTGAAATCCGAAGGTCCGATTGAGCTCCAAACTTTGATATTATGAAGACAAGTTTAAAAGTTACAATCAATCCAAGTTTTTCTTTTTCTTTTGTTTATTTTATTTTCTGTACTTATAGACATAAATGTTTGTGAGGGACTAGCAAAGGCAAGTATGGGGGTGATGAATCTCCATTTCATCACCTCTATGCTTTTATTTTTTCCTTAAATCCCTAGCTAAATGCATGTCTATATCATTAATTTGTCAAAATAAGCACATGATAAAGTGTATAGAATATTGTATAAAATAATATCTATTTATTATATTTAATTACAAAATAAAAGAATAAAGGAAGAAAAGAAAAATAAATGAGACACCATGCGTGTTGAGTAACCCTAAACCCCGAGACCCAGTCAACAAGATGATTTGATCGACAAGGATGGGGGAGATAGGGCAGAGAAAATTGTACATAAAATACATAGAAAATCATGTACAAAATCCTAATTCAATTGCTCAAATATTGCATTTTGGGATCTATTTTATTTTATTATTTTTACACTGCAAATAATAAAACCCTCGATATGAATATTGTGGATAAAAACACAAATAAAAATATAAAATTGATTTCACGGAAAAATAATGCATAGGGCTCGTTTGGTTGCAGGGTTGGGGAGGGTTGGATATTGTTCACATGGATGGGTGAATAGTAAATTGTGAGGAGGGGGTACCCCTGTGAATAGTACCCAACCCAATCCAACCATGTCCAACCCTGCAACCAAACGAACCCATAGTGTCCCGGGACACACAAAATAAAAAAAATAAAAAATGCGAACTTAACAGACCTGTATCTTCTCCATACCGTGTCAAAATGGATCAAAATCACATTCAATTGTATATAACTTTTGATAAGCTATTTATTGAAGTGGTTTCATTTAATTTGGAGGTAAGATGCAAAAGTTAGGTTGTGGCCCATATTGTGCAATATACCTGTATATTTTAATCAATATATTTATTCTTTGTATTTTCAAATTCTTTTATTTCTATAAAATTGTAAGTATTAGTTTAAACACAATTCCACAATTCAAATAAATTCAAATCACTAAAATAAAATCAAAATAAATAATTCATCTAAATACATATATGAAATATGCATGCATATACATATAATGTACATGTACATAATTTATTGGGCATACATATAAATTCATAAAAATACAATAAAAATATCTAAATGTATATAAAAATAAATAAAAATGTGTAAAATACATTTATAAAATAATAAAATATATATAGTAAAATAAAAATACACTACACAAATATAGGTATATCTACCCATTTGATATATATATTATATAAGTAAATATTAACTTGTAATATAACACCTCAAAAAAATAAATAAAAATATGTAATAAGTACTACATAAAATTAGGATTATATTTTATATTTTAATAAAAATTTAGTTAAATCGTATGTTATTTTATATTTATTTTCTAAGGTACGTTTCCTAGGAATTTCCTGGTTGGTCCATGTAGACCAACCAAGTGTGTTTGCTTGTTGACCAGGGTCAACTGTACCCTATGACCCACAACCCGTATCAGAACCCACAGGCAACCTCTCTTCTTCGATTTCTCACACTTTGTCCCACACTTCTAATGCCTCGAGCCCTCCACAATTCTGACCCTGACACATCCTAGACCCACGTTGACTCTCCATCTCTACCTACCACCCCTCCTCATCATGCAACCTCGTCTTGAAATCACCCAACCACCATCCTATAAATCTGCATCCCTCTCCTTATTTTTGGCTTTGATCCTTCCATGGTCGATCTGAGCCCCTCAGCTCAGGTGTATCTTCCATCCTTGGTGACAACAAGTGGTGAGGTGGAGCTGCAGCGAGGGGAAGTGGTGGAGCGGGGTGATCCATCCATCTCCGGCCAAGTTTGTCGGAGGTTCTGCCTCTCTGAATTTTGGACTAAATTGAGGCCATTTCTTTTCGTCATTAGGTTAGTTTAATTTGTAGGTTTCAATTCTGCAATTCCATTTCAATTTCTAGCAGTAGATTTAGCATTAAATTCCATATTTTTATTGACTTGGAGCTCGAGCTCCAGGTCGATTTCATCGTAAACCATCCACCATTTCAACTCGCTTTCATGCCCATCACGTTTCTCATCATGTTTTCCATTTGATCGACCCATTTGCCCCTTTGATTTTGCTTGAAGAGGGACATCGAGATCCTTCATCTGCTGCATCGCTGGAGCTCTCTGCCCCATCCATTCTCTCACTATTAAGATCATCCCTCGGGTTGAGGATCATCGCCTTGAGTCCATGAAGCTTTTGGTGTAGGTATTAGGTTCAGTGGACCCTCCTGGAGCGGTTGAAGGATCTGGATGAAGATCCAGGTCACCTGGAGCCATCAAGGGTCTCCGAGCCTCATCGTGCCCTTATGGGCTCACCTACAGATGCGGAAGCATGCCAACAACCTATAGCATCCATAGGAGCACGGAGTCGCCGGAGGTCGGAGCAATCAAGAGACTAAACTCAGGGCGACGAAGTTCTTCGTAGTTCTTGAAGACACCTTCCCTGCTGTCAGATCAATTGCATGACTGTTGATGTGATTTTATGCGGTTTAAAAAGATGATTTTACCACGTCGTTGTTGTTCCACGAAAAATTGCAATCAAACAAATAATATTACAACTACAAGCACGATGAAATTATGCAAAAAGTATGCGGCAAGTAGAGGATCAAATCCACAGGGACCAAGCAAATTTGCGATATTTGTTCTTCTTTCAAACTTAAATCAAATCTTACTCCATGGCAATGAGAGAAAAAATTTTATGAAAGAAGGTGATCTACGGTGAAAATACTCTTTAGAACTTAAAGTAAATGAAGGAGAGCATGAATGCAACTAAATAAGAAAATAGAGGGGATGGATTGCAAATTAAGATGGAAGAAAAATTACTAAGTAGAAGTTATATCAAATAAGGATGGAGAATTGCATTACATGTTATAAAGAAAAACTAAAGTCAACAAAAGGTATTCCCAAATAAACATTCTATCACCTTAACTTAAACAACAACTAATACAACAAAAATGCAAGAAGATATAAAGACTGAGAATTGTTTCTTCCAAAATCAACTTAAACAAACTTAACCATCATGACGAAATTGCAAGAAATAAATAAAATAAGAAAGAGGGTCTTCTCTATCGGAATTCGGTGTCACGACGAAGGATGCGGATGTATGCGCAAGGTGGGGTGCACGCTGTAGGCTGGAGCAAACCGCGAGGAGGAAGAGAGTGCACGCACAGATGTGCGGGCTGGAAGACAGTGCTGGGCGCAAGACAGGTGGTGCGTAGCCGATGGTGTATCGTGCGCAAGGAGAATGGAGGCTGTTGGGCATGCAGCCCGGTGGTGCGCGGTTGTACCCGAGGACGCACGCAAGGAGGAGGAGAGTGGCCGGAGGTGCGGACTGGAGGAGCACCGCGAAGAGGAGGAGAATGGCTGGAGGTTGCTGGCGCTACACATGTGCCTGCATGGAAAAAAACAAGAGAGAGAGAGAGAGATAGGTAGAGAGAGATCGAGAGTATGGAGAGAGAAGAGAATGGAGGGAGAGGGGTGTGTGTAAGAGAAGAGAATTGGGGAGAGAGGGTCGTCCATTTGCATGGGGAGGGGGATTTTTATAATAGCCTTATGTGACTCTTCATGAAGAGTCACATGCAAGTAAAGACAAAACCCATTAATTTCATTCATGCATGGGAAGAGAGAGACTAATATATGGCCGACTCTTTCATGGAGGGAGGGAGTTTTATAATAGCCATATGTGCCTCTTCATGAAGAGTCACATGCAAGTAAAGACAAAACCCATTAATTTCATTCATGCATGGGAAGAGGGAGACTAATATATGGCCGACTCTCTTATAGGAAATGGGAGAGAGAAAGAGAGAATGAATAAAGGTGGTACACATGCATGTATGACATTTAATGAGTGGGAATTTTTCACTCTCACCCTTCCCCATTTCTTTCCAACAAATTGTAAGAGCTATTTTGTAGAGCCAAGTTAATATGTTGGACGTTGATTAAATTAATGCTCTACGAGTGTTGATATGATGATTTTATACGCTTATGCGCATGGAATAATGTAGACATATATTATGTGAATTTAGAGTTTGTAACCTAGGAATTGATATTGTATTTCACATAATTTGAGCTTATTATCACAACATATCATGTAATCATAACACCCCCATACTTAAATCTTGCTAGTCCCGAGCAAGAAATAGATAAGTAATGATTAAGGATAGGGAAAATAGCCAAGATAGGTTGGATGAGGGTTTACAGCAGACATACCCACAAAGTCTTGAGTTTTTAGATCCTAACCACACAAATACAAAAACTTCAGTGGAGTTGACCCATGGATTAATGATTTGCTCGAATAGTCGACTTGACTTGAGTTTTGTAGTTTCAACAGCCTCTCAGTTCCAACAAAATCAGACATGGTTTCAGAAGTTCGATCAGGTCAGTTCATCCCTAAGAAACAAGTATTATCTTTGACTTTGAATGGATATAAACAATGTTAGTGATAGTTTAGCTTTCATGAGTCAAGAGAACGAGCTAACAACACTATCTATCGAGGTACCGAATGATTCCCTACTCATATAGGCTCAGTCCTCACCCGAATTCAAGCATATTCTCTTTTCACCCAAGTATGTCAGCATAAAAAGTAGGTCATAATTCTTGGAGAATGAGATTTTAATTTTCAGGGTTTTCTGTAGACCGCTTTGGTCCGTTGATCTTTTTTTTCCTTTTTTGCAGAGCATAACCCTGGGCCTCTTTCGGCCTCTTTTAAGAATTTAAGTAGCATCATTGGGCTGCTACCTCGGTTTTTGGTGGAGAAGGGTTATTCGGTGGTCTTCTTTCATTGCTTTTGCTTTTCACATCTTTGCATGATTGGTGGTTTTTGGCATTTGTATTGTGATATGCCTTTTTTGGTGTTTTTGTCTTGGGTTTGTCATCAAAAGGTAGTATCGGCTTAATGTTGACTTTGGAGGCACGATACTGGCTTATTTGCTGACATACATAGACTAGAGAGATCATGTTTCCCCTGGGTCAAGTTCCTTCACTGACTATAGATAAGGTTCAGGAATTGGCACAATCAAGAGGACAACTCCTCACCTCAACTAGATTGTAATTGTATCTCGTAAACTCAACTCAATCAAGCTAAGTGTAATGTGCAGTTGCTTAATATCGACTGCAGAGTTTAAGAGTGCTACTAGTTGCTCAGGTGATCTAGTTAGATACAGAAGTTCATTCACCAATAGAATTAGTGGAACTGAGAGAATAAAGTCCATATGGACCCGAAGAAAGCTTAAAAACTCATGCCTAGTGAAATTCTGATGAAGTTAAGTGGATTAGGGTCAACTCAACCTCAGTCTATGATCTATGCAATGAAGAGCTGATTTCTCAAAAGATAGGATAAAACTAGGAAGGACGTATTTTTGGTGGTTTTCTTGCTTTTTGAATACTTTTTTTGATGTTTTGAAAAGTATGCAATTTTGAAAAATATGCAGACACCCCCCACCCCCCAATACTTATCAGAAACCATGTCCTCATGGTGAAGACAGTGTGTAATGGGATGACCAAAAGAAGGGGCGAGTGAAGTGAAAATGTATTTTTGTGTTTTTATTTTTTTTGTAAAGAGGTGTACCCCCATACTTATCTAATGCAATGCAGTAAAGAGAAGGATACAAAGAAAGGAAAAGATACCTATGGGTGTGGACCCACAAAATATTGTTGGTTTAACGTCCCAACTCGAAGATTCAGTTTATCAAGAGTATCCAGTGTTGCATGTGAGTGCAGAAGTTGTATTCAGAAAATCCAAATGAAACTCTTGATACGATACAGATATCTTGACCCAGATGTGACAATGCGGTTGATGAATTTGATAAATGTGTGCTCTCATTAATACGGTGAAGAAATTAATTGATTGACGAATCAGAATGAGAGATGAATCGATTTGATCTTGGGTTGGATGTGATGGGAGGAAAATGGGTGGACTAGTGAAGGGCTCATGGACCAAGATTTGGTTTGATGGGTTGAAGTCAAGCTCCAAGTGACCAAGAATTGATTCTTCCATCAAAGAAGGTTGAGTGGTTATAAGCGTGTGATCCTCCAACATATATTGTGATAAATCATCATTTTCCCTCAAATAATCATCATGGCTATTTTCGGTGGCATCTATTGTGAATTTCATTTCAGTTCTCTGCTTGAGCCACGAGGGTGATTCTCTCTCAGAAATATGATTTGGGTATTCAAAGGTCAGGAGCAGGGGAGTGTTGGATATTGAATTAGGAGGTATGATAATAGAGGTCGAATTTGGCAAAGGCTGAGTTGCATGAATGATTGTCTTCGAGTGTTTTGAATAGTTCTTCAGTTTCATTCCAAAAAGGATCGGAGAATAAAAAATCATTCTGATTAGATTCTGACTCATTAGTAGAAGATGTATTATTATATCCATCAATCGAATTGAGTGGATCTTCTTTCTCAATGGTGAAGGCAATGGAGTTGGAAATCTCATCTTTGAAAGGGTCATCATAAAAGATCTTCAACATATAATCATGTGTTGGTTGGAAGAGAGTCTTGGTGCATGAAGAAGTCAATTCATTATCTACTATGTCCTCATATTCAAACTCTAAGTTTGGACTTTTTTCATTAATCGTAAAATCACATCCAAAATTAACATCAAACATCGGATCTTCCTCGATTTCTTCATCGGAGTCAATACCAATACTATCCTCAAATTCAACTATTATCTCAGGTCAATCGATATCATTAGTAGACTGATGTTCATAACCTTCAGAATAGTCTAAGGAAAGATCAATGCCATCATTAATACATGTATCCATCAAGAGTGGGTCATGATCGAGTTGTATTAGGGGTGTGATCTCAATTTCAAAAATGTCCTTATTATACTCTCCAAAATCATTCTGATCAACATGATTCATGAAAGCCGAAATTATATCACATTCCTCCTCAAATTCATCCATAGAGTCATATTCCATAAGACGCCCTCAAGATCACAAAATGAAGTTTCATGTTCAAAGTATTCGAGTCTTTCCAAGAGATAACATTCATCTATTAAATCATTGGGCATTTCAATTAATACATGGTCTGACACAGGAGGAGTGAAGATGGGGATATCATAAAATGTCGCCAATATAGGTTTGAGGAGACATGGAGATGACACTATTTCATCAATAAATTCTTCTTCTATACATCTCACATCTAGTTCATCAAAAGGAAGTATCATTGTTTGGTTCACTGATATTGGGGCCCATTTTTCTTCTTCCCTTGAGTGTATGAAATCCTCAATTTTCTTTTCTTGATGTTTCTCAAAATATTGTTGAGATATATTGCATTCACCCGTCAAATTATTTGGCCTATTCATCAAGTGAGCATGAATTTCCAAAAGTTGTTTACTAACATTCTCATGCATCCTATTACACTCATCCATAAGTGCTTCCTAGTTTTGTTGGATTTGGATAACTAATTCATGAAGAGTATGTTGAGAGTCACTTTTATGGGTCGGTGATAGGGGTAAGGAGAATGAGTGATTTCTTAAAGAATCGGAGATTAGTCCAGTATCTGAAATGGATGTGTGTTCTGCATGTGAAAGTGGCTTGGAAGAGACAAAGGAAGAGCACGCAGGAGAAGGTAATGCAAGAAATTCTTCTAATATTGGGTCATCATGGGATGGTTTTGGCGTTTGATCGGATGACTCGTTCTTTTTGTGTTCCTGATCTTCTTGATATTTTTGCACTAGATGCATCATTTCATCAATCTCATGCTCAATCGTAATAAAATAGGTGGATCAATGGGTCGAGAAGATCGTTTCCTATCCTCCAAATAATTCAATGCAATAGCCCGATTCAACCTCGTTTTCTCGTGCATCTGATTGAGCATAGCTTGAATTTTTTTCATGAATAAAGATTATCAAGCACAGACAAGTACACAACAGATTAACACAAAACAATTTATTGATTCACCAACTCAACACGAAAGATTACCGCGGAAGCAGTTATCTTTTTTATTTTAGTTTAGTGATTCAACAAAAGTTTTCAGAGAAATTATAGTCTTTAAAGATGAGGTGGGTGTGAAAGACTGTGAGAAATCGATGTCCTAATCCGGCTGGGGGATCCAGGGTGCGGTACTCAGATCGCGGATCTGCTTCTTCCCATAAGAACATGTGCCTAACGCGTCGAGGAGTTACGATTTCTCTCTGCAATCCCACATAGCACCAGGGATTTTTGTCTTTATTCAAGGGTTCTATGTGCTCGTGATTTTTGTGTCATACATGTGCATCAAAACAAGCATTCAGTAATTTTGCCCGCTTTCTGCTCGAGACACTGCGGTTCAAGCTTATCTTTTTTAGCGTGATAAAGAACATTTTGGTGATCTTTTTAGGTGAGCAGAGGGAGAAGACCACAGAGATGATGCAAAGAAGAAGTATTTTTTAATTTTTTCAGTTTAAGTTTGGAACACAAACAAATGCAAAAATTTAAAAACCTAGGATGCCTAAGAGAAAGAGAAGCTCACAGTACCTGCACTTCTGGTGCTAATCCGTAATATTTTGTCCTGTTGATAGCGAGCTTTCTCGAGAAGGGGGGAGAAATTAAGATTACAAAATTTTTCTACTTAAAACAAATTACAAGATCACTAAAAAATGAATGGATCTTCATTTTTTTACTTTTTCAGAGTTCAAGTACCTGAAATAAAAAAATTACACAGATTAGAATATCGAAAATAAGTTAGGAATGAAGAAAAAAATTGCAAATGTTGCCTAATCCCCGGCAACGGTGCATGTTGATGCGATTTTATGTGGTTTAAAAAGATGATTTTACCACGTCGTTGTTGTTCCACGAAAAATCGCAATCAAACAAATAATATTACAACTACGAGCACGATGAAAGTATGCAAAAAGTATGTGGCAAGCAGAGGATCGAATCCACAGGGACCAAGCAAATTTACGATATTAAAAAGTTCTTCTTTCAAACTTAAATCAAATCTTACTCCATGGCAATGAGAGAAAAAAATAATGAAAGAAGGTGATCTACAGTGAAAATACTCTTTAGAACTTAAAGTAAATGAAGGAGAGCATGAATGCAACTAAATAAGAAAATAGAGGGGATGGATTACAAATTAAGATGGAAGAAAAATTACTAAGTAGAAGTTATATCAAATAAGGATGGAGAATTGCATTACATGTTATAAAGAAAAACTAGAGTCAACAAAAGGTATTCCCAAATAAACATTCTATCACCTTAACTTAAACAGCAACTAATACAACAAAAATGCAAGAAGATATAAAGACTGAGAATTGTTTCTTCCAAAATCAACTTAAACAAACTTAACCATCATGATGAAATTGCAAGAAATAAATAAAATAAGAAAGAGGGTCTTTTTATCGGAATCCGGTGTCACGACGAAGGATGCAGATGTATGCGCAAGGTGGGGTGCACGCTGTGGGCTGGAGCAAACCGCGAGGAGGAAGAGAGTGCACGCACAGTTGTGCGGGCTGGAAGACAGTGCTGGGCGCAAGACAGGTGGTGCGTAGCCGATGGTGTATCGTGCGCAAGGAGAATGGAGGCTGCTGGGCGTGCAGCCTGGTGGTGCGCGACTGTACCCGGGGACGCACGCAAGGAGGAGGAGAGTGGCCAGAGGTGCGGACTGGAGGAGCACCGCGAAGAGGAGGAGAATGGCTGGAGGTTGTTGGCGCTACACCTGTGCCTGCATGAAAAAAAAACAAGAGAGAGAGATAGGTAGAGAGAGATCGAGGTATGGGGGTTGGAGGACATGTCGCTTGGCACACTGAGGAGTCACCACACAATGTTTAGCCTCATCACTTGTGTGCCTTTAGCCCAGTGCTTCGAGTGCGGGCCAAGTAGTCATGGTTGGTGGTCTAATGTTTCGCTTGTTCACTTAGAGTTAGCACTCGTGTACAGGTTGGTGTAGGCCACATTGGTTACTATTATGAGTGGCAATGCCTAAGCGGGGGTTCCGGAAAATTTGGTTAATGAAGTTGGGATGAAATATGAATCTCTTGTGTATGAGGAGGATTTAAGTTAGTTATGGTGATTCAACCTAAGGCAAGAATGATCTTGTAATCTATGCCCTTACTCATTCCCTACACCATATTGGACTCTTACACGTGGGTAGTGGACTTGGGCGATTCGTGATGATTCACGGGATGGAAATCGAAATTATAATCTTGTAAGTTAAGCCAAGTGGACGTGTTTGGAACTTAGTTAGGATGCATTGTACCCCATTGCATTCCTATGGAGGCACCAAACCCTAAGGCCTTATTCTTTCCTTATAGTCATAGTGTAAGGTCTTACCCGAGCCAAGATTACAGACTATCCATGAAGCTTGGGAAATCTAAATTAAATAGTAATGGTTAAATTTATCTCTTTGTGAGGACAATTTACCCTGTTGTTTTTTTTACACACTTTAATTATATCTTGCATGTTGTATATTTTTTATATCCTATTGAGTAACTTTGCTCATAGCGTACCTATATGTGAATCTGCAAGTTCTCAGCAGAAGTCGTAGCAATAAGAGGCACTTTTTCCTTGGAGATACTTCTTTTTGTGCAGCTACACACCTTCCTTTTGTGGTACAATACTTGCTATATCTTTTACTGCTTTACTCTAATTGTAGAATTTTGATAGACATGACATGTATAATGTATGTACGTGCACTCTTTTTATATGCATACATATATATTTTGTGGACATGGATGGAAATGGAATGTAAAGGCGAACACTTTATGAATGGAAGGAAATTTTAAATTTCAATAATTGAGCTATTTTCTCATGCTTATATATAGATATCATGTGATTCAAATATGGAATGTATGTGCGTGGAATTGGTTTGTCGGGTATTCGGATCCTATGGGGACGGTTGTGACAGTACATCATTTATCTTAATAATTTTTTAAGTTTTTATTTTATGTTTATGTTTTTCATATATTTCAAATAATATTTACAAGTATTTAAAAATACAAGAATTGTGTAAAGAAAAAATATAATGAATAAAATAATCAGGTATTTGGGATAATGGGACCTCAGAAAATCAGCTTTTTCATCTTAACTCCAAATTTAATGATACCACCTTCATTAGATGGATAATTTATTTTTATGAACAATAAAGTTGAGTTTGGTGAATTTTAAGTTTTTATGGAGGAGTTATTAGTCTGTAAATTTTTATTTATGGCTTTTTCCTCTGTGTGTCTCAGTCACATTGTACCCTATTTTTATGTGCAATTATTTTTCTATTTTTCTATGTATTTTTATTTACAAGTTTCATGTTGAATAATATATTATTTGATGTGTGTAAAATGCAAACAAGTACAAATGGATATATAAGAATTAAGGGACGAGGCTCCGGTGTCCATCTAGTCATCTTCAGCACGTTAAGGTTTATGTGTATTTTCTGTACATTTAATTGCCCTATCTCCCCCAACTTTTTTTCCTAGTCAACCAAGTTGATATTGACTCGATTTCAGGGTTTAGGGTCATTCAGTTTTTTCAACACTTCATTTCATTTCTTTTCTTTCCATTATTCTTTTTTTGGAATTAAATACATGTAATTTATACAGTATTTATATGTTAAATAATGAATATTATTTTGTATAAATTAATATTTTTACATGTATCTAACTAGGAATTTAAGGCCAATAATGAAATAATAAAGTTTATGAAATGGAGATTCATCACATGCTAACCATTTCTACAGACATGGTAGGTGAATTCTTGGAGGTCTTTATGGATGATTTCACAATTTTATGAGAATTCTTTCGACTCTTATCTTGCTTAACAAGATCAACTTCTCGCTAAGTGTTGCAAGGTTAATCTCGTCCTCTCTTAGGAAAAGTGTCACTTTATAATGACCGAGGGAAATGTGATGGGTCATATCATCTCTAAAAAATGAATGGGGGTTGGCCCTATAAACGTATGTGTGATAATAAATCTGAAGACAGCTACTAAATTAAAGCAGTTACATTCATTCCTTGTGTAATATGTATGTCGATTTCCATCAGCAATTTATACATGATTTTTCAAAAATTTATTGATTTGTAATTGATATCTTAATAAATATGTTAAGCTTCTTGTAAATTACAAGTGTCTTCAAGCCTTTGAGCTATTGAAAAGAAGGTTACATACACTTTTCTCCTATAGTTACCAGATTAATCTTGACCATTTGAGAACATGTCATGTGCTTCATATTTTGCAATTGGTATTGTATTAGGAGAGTGGAGGAATGGTGTCTTGTTTACTATACACTACATAAGAAAAATAATGGATGATTCTCAGAAGAACTATATAGTTATTGAGAAAGAGATGCTTGCAGTATTGTTTGCTCTTTATAAGATCCGATCCCCTCTCTCAGGATCAAAAGTGATTGCGGTCATGGATCACTCAATTATCAAGTATTTATTGAAAAACAATTATGGGAAATCATGCCTTCTCATAGGAATTCTCCTCCTCCAAGAATTCGATTTAGATATAAGAGAGAAACCTAGAGGGAGGAATGTAGAAGCGTACCACCTTTACAGACTTAAGCTTACATGATACCTTAGAGAGGGGTACCATGGCCAGAGAAAGATATCCAGACAAGAGAATCCATGTGATCGACTCACTCATGTGGTATGTTGATATTGTGAATTTTTCTTCTCTCCAATGAAATTCTACAAGATTTGGCAAAGAGCATAATTAACCAACTAAAGTTGGAATCCAAGAATTACCACTAAGAAGATCCATTTCTATGTAGGACTAGATTACTTTTGGAGGAGGTGTATTCCTCATGAGAGATACTCGAGTTCCCTCAATCTTTACCATACTTCGAAGGAGGGAGGGAACCATTCTAGAATGAGACCATCTAAGACTGTACTCCGGTGTATGGTCCTAGATGGAGAAGGCATCTCCTAATCACGAGGAGGGAAAATTAGGCCCTTCTCTTTTTATAAGGTGTGCTGATAGGATGTAGCACCAAAGCCTTTATGTGCATCGAGTCGGGTGGGTTAGCGGGGTCCTTTCGCCGGTCGAAGGTGGGGCTAGTGGTTAGGTCGGGCATACGGGCCTCGTGTCCAAGCTAATTGACGCTCGAGCCCAACCCAATTACAAAAATGTGGCTAAAATTCAGCCAAAGCCCTCCCATTACATCATCAGGCTCGCGATTGGGTCGCGTCTTATCGAGCCGGGCATCGGGTTGGGCTGGCTTAGCCTACCCCATGTTCAATCCTCTATAAGTTTTTTTGAAATTTTCATTTATTAGATTAGTATTATGTACACAATAGAGTTATTTTCACGCCGTTTGGAGTTGATATGAAATATTAGAATTTAGTGTGAATTATATAATATATATAGGTGATTGTATATAATGTAACTCATATTTTTGGATTTTTGAATGATTTTCTTCTCTTAATTTGGCAAATTGGTTATTCTACCTTGGTCTTTAGGATTAGGTGAAATAATAAATATCGTCATATTATTTATTTCTTATTTTTTATCCGTTTATACAAGTACATTGTTTCTTATAATTTCAAACGAAAAAATAGGATGTACCTAAGAGTGACGAAGGTTGCGAGTGAGTGATGCACGTGACAGTGTCTAAAAGACAGTTAGTGAAGAGAATGAATGTCGGTAATTGGTAGGTAAGTAGGAGAAGGATGTTGGAGAGTTGTCACTAGATCAAAAAGAAAAATAGATCTTTGAAGTTGAAATAAATAGCGGGTTCTCCTAAAGATCTACCATGAATTTAGAAGTACAAATAGAATATCTCTGAATAGATGGTAGGCTGGTCAAAAGATATTCCATGAGTTTAAACTAGAAATATGTTAGGTCTATAAACTTTTGACATACATACACTCACATATACACTCACATACCCCCGATATAGCTCGGCCTCTAAGCTCAGAGCCTCTAGGCGTTCGGAGCCTCTCACCCTCTTGGCCTCTAAGCTCGGAGCCTCGGAGTCTCTCAACCTCGCACGTCTCTTGGAGCCTTTCAAAGCCGCTGAAATCTAATCGCCCAGGTTGAGGCTCCCACTCTATCTGGCCTCTCTCCTTCAGGTAACCTACAACCTCCTGCTCTCGCTATTTAGATCAAAGTTCCAACACTAGGGACGAGATAGTCCTTTAAATCAAAGCGGAAAGAAGAAGAAAAATTATTACAATCATCGGAAAGTGAAATATGGGTTGCAAGGGATTCAAAAAGAAAATGGCCCTTCGCTCCAACAAGGAGGCCGGGATCAAAACCAGCATCCCTACTACAAATATTGCAATACCATCATCGACGAAAGAAACTATAAAATCGAGAGAATATTATCTATGTGATAAATATCACAAGTTGGAACAAGACAAAAGGAGTACAACTTTGAAAAAGAAAATTAAAAAGAGAACACCAAGAGCAAGCAAGAAACCATCTTTATCCTCAGATGTGAATAACACCATTTCCACTTTCAAGACAGTGGACGGACCGATGAAACTAGAGAGATTGACCTCTACAGAATTAGTTATAAATCCGCCTACCCATTGCTGGGAGGAAGTTATCGATCTCGAAAAAAATTCGAGATGAAGAAGGAAATGACAGGAAAGGTATGGACCATCAACTTAACATCATCCAGGGGTATTGACTCAAGTAAAAAAAGTGCAAATTCAGTGCAAAATTGAATACAGAATGCTAGGCATGAAAGTAGCCTCATGTTGGATCCAAGCTGAAGCTCAAGAACCCAAAGAGAAGGGCCAGATCCTAAACTCATGGCTGCAAAGAACATGCCCTCCCTACAATCAAATAGACGAGATTCACCGAGGCACAAACTCAAAATTGACGTCTCATAATACCAACCTCAGCACGTGTAATCTGATAGAGAAATTAAATCCATATCAAAAAACCAGTGATATTGAACCAAACAGACCGATTAAGCCAAAATGGAGGTTTGATTTCTCTAAAATTGTTGAGGTAGTTAACTGGGGCCCATCAAAAATTATACCATCCTCAAAAACAAATAAAACAGGATGTAGAACAAAGGAAAGAAATTTGAATTTAATTACTTTTGATAATAGTTACGGTAGCAGTAACTTTGGGACTCCAAATAGCTCCGGAAAAAAATTAGAAAATCCAAAGAACTTTATCCAATTTGGCTCCTTCCCGAAGAGCCCATCACCTAATGGACAAGCAAGGAGTCCCTATGAGAAGATCTCAAAACCACCGTTAGGAGATCATATCCTGGATAATTCCAAGACAAGGCCCGCACACAGCGACGAGACACAAGGTTGGCGTCTGGTACAACAGAAAAATACAAAGAGGCAATGGTATAAGTCGAATAATTGGAGAAATGTGGGGACGCAGAGGAGGCTCTCAAATCATAAGACATACCCATGCATTAATGGGAATAGATTTGGCGCTCTACAAAAGCTGAGCCACCAGGAACTACGTCCCAAAAAATATGATGGAATGATCAGAGATAATCGATTTGGATGTACACGACAAAATCAAACAACTCTCTACACAAGAAATCGCACTTCAAACACCCGTTTCTGGAATTCCACGTCTGCGACGCCAGGCCTCGTGAAGTCACATCAAAACACCCCTCGATGCTTCCGATGCCTCGAAAAGGGACATGTATTAGGTTTTGTACGAAGATGATTCGTTGCTTCCTATGCTTTTGGTAAGGTCATATTGCAGCCTCTTGCCGGCTAAGTCTAAAAGACCTCTCCTCTCCAAAAACCATGGCCCCTCACCGCCCTCAGAAACGAGTCCGATCTTCTTCCCCCAAACATTGAGAGGCGAAGTTCTAGCAACACTGCCCCAGAGATGCAAACACCCATTCCCGACACCCAGCCAAACCCTACTGCGGAAACTCGTGCGATGGAGTTAAATGTTAGACCAGTCACGCGGTCAACAAAAATGCGTGTAGATATCCATGGTAAGACTGTTCTCCCTTTCTGGAAGTCTGAAATATGTGACGAGGCAAAGCGTCTTCGTTCGGAGTTTCAAAAATGCCTAATCATCGAGTACTCTACTTCCTTCGAATCCATCGATTTTGCGAGGGAGATTCTATCAAGAGAAGTTTTGAAGGCATCCTTTGGCCGCCTTTGGAGAATCTCGGACCGACAGGTGGTGGGGGAGGTCGATTCCTCGAGCATCTTAGAGACATTGGCCCACTCCGCGATTCACTACTCCGATGGAAACTGGTTATGGTTCTTCAAATGGTCCCCATCCTTCGGAGCTAAAAGAGTAGAGGAGGTAGCATCATATTGGGTGGATGCTTTGGGTCTGCCACTGCACCACAGATCCCTTACATTCTGGCAAATATGGTCAAACAGTTTGGAAGGCTCCTGGACTATGAATGCCCAAACCTTTCCATGGACTGCGGGGATGCGACGGCGGTGAAGCTTCTGATCAATATTTCAGATATTAAAAACGTACCGCGTGCAATTGAAATGAGTACGGTTGATGGAGTCTTTGAGGTAACTTTTTCGCCTCTTTCTCAGTTTCAATCGGCTAAATTCATTCATTACAATACACCTCTGGTCGATTCAACCACTCTTAAAAATGGTCCGGGAGCATTCAATCTAGAAGAAGATCTGCAGGGAAAGTCAAATAAATGGACGAGAAGAAATTTGTCAACAGGCCCAATTGTTGAACTTATGGACGAAAAGTTCAATCTCTGCCCTGGAAATGATTGGGAGAGAATAAATCTGAATGTGGTCCCTTTCCCAACCCACAGGGGACCATCAACTGAAAAACATGCAAATTATGTGGAGGAGCCCACAAGATCGCATCTTGAACGAGCACTCACTTGGCTGGAGAGCAAGGGTCAATCAATAAATCCAATGATGTGGGAGCACATCAGAAATCTACCGACCTCGGAGGTTCAGGAGACCGGCAACCTTACAATGGAAACGCACATGCAGAGTGCTCTAAACCTGGTGGTGGATCTGACCCCTAGACAAAAAGATAAACCATTGGTAACACCAAAAAAAGTGGCTGCAAAAGGCAAAGGTATGAAAAATACTGTTCTACCGTCAAACAAAGTTTTGAAGAATTTTCTTAATTCACCTATGGCGGCCTGTAAAACTAAGCATCTCTTAGATCTTTTCCATTTCGAGTTCCAAAACGAGATGGAAAAAAATAGATTCATTACTGAGCTATGCAATGAATAATTTTTTAAGTTAACTGGAAGATGTGGTGATTCATTTCAAAACATCTGGAGGGGTTGGACGCGTGTGATTACTATACATGTAAAATGGAATTCACGGTGTTAACTTGGAATATTAGGGGATTGGGGGGTCTGAGGAAATGCGGACGACTACAAAATCTGGTGGCTAAACACAACATTCATGTGATTTGCTTGCAAGAGACAAAAACAACTTCCACACCAAAAGCTCCACAAAATTCATCCATTGCAAGATTTACGTGGCATGCAAACACACTTGGGCAGACTTGCGGAATTATGACCGGTTGGGATTGTGATAAGGTTTCTTTGGTAAACCAACTAGACTATCCTTACTTCAGTTTGTTTGAATTCAGATTGCTACAAAACAACTTGCTTTGTCGACTCATAAACATTTATGGGCCGCCGAGAGATGAGAAAAAGAATGACTTTTTAGACTCCTTAGGATCATTAACATTCGTGGGTATTCCATCGATTTTGGTGGGTGACTTCAACTTGATTAGAACTAGAACAGACCGCGTATCAAACAAACCACTAAAAATTTTTGACAAAAGATTTGATTTGTGGATAAACCGCTCAAACCTTATTGAACAGAAAGAAAGAGGGACAGCATTCACCTGGTCGGGATCTTCTGATTGCGAATCGTGGGCCATTCTTGACAGTATCCTGGTAGATCTAAACTTCCAAACCGCATTCCCTTGCGCTCATTCAAGAAGATTACCAAAAACATTCTCGGATCACAATCCCTTGTTATTACAAGGAGGCTCATTTAGATTGACCAATCGCATCTTTAGGATTGAAAACTTCTGGCTACAAAAGGAATCTTTTATTACCATGGTCAACGATTCTTGGTCAAATGAGGTTATCTCCGACAACCCGTTCCACAAATGGGCTGTTAAGGTGAAACGGTTGCGAGCATATATGAAGCATTGGAGCAAGCAACAAATCCCTGATATCAATAAGGAATTAGCAAGAATTGAGGACGATATAAGACTGGCGGAAACTGTACTAAAGTCGGGAGACAAGGAATCAGCTGAAAAACTAAAAGAATTGTACAGTAAGCTGGAGTCTCTACGAAATGATGAGAGAATGATTTGGGAGCAGAGAGCAAAGATAAATTACATAAAAAAAAGTAATGAAAATATAAAGTTCATGAAAATTATGGCATCGAAGAAATCGTCCAGAAATATATTCACGGTTTTGAAAAATGAAAAGGGGGACATGGTCCATGGTAGGGAAGAGATCACAAGGGTCATTGTGGACTTTTATACAAAGCTATTTCACGATGAAGAAGATATCATGAGTAAAGGCCCATGCTGGAAATACCATTGGATATGGTAACCAAAATAGAGGATCCAACAATCTTTACTGACCCAATAACTCTAACGGAAATACAGGACACTATTAGAACATTCAAAAACAACAAAGCACCGGGACCTGATGGACTCACAATTGAGTTTGTCAAGAAATGCTGGCATTTGCTGAAACATGATTTCATGGACATGGTATCAAATCTACACAGTGAGGGATTCAAGACCTCAGACTTCAGACATTTAAATAACACCCTAGTCTCACTAATCTATAAGAAAGGTGGAGTGGAAAACATAGAAAACTATCGACCAATTAGCTTGATAAATTTACCGATACGCATAATATCGAAAGTTATAGCCAATAGATGGGCATCCTTCCTTGCAAGCAACATTCCACCATCTCAATGTGCTTTCTTGAAGAACAGATCTGCAGTGGATGCCTTCCTTGTTACATCCTCGATTGTCCATGACTGGAGTAGACGGAAAACTAAGGCTCTTATATTGAAAATAAACTTCCGAAAAGTATTTGATACTTTAAAATGGCCCTTCATCCTGGAGACCTTGAGGGTGGCAGACTATCCACCCGTTTTTATAAATTGGATTACTGCACTTCTAAAAACCGCTGGTGTCTCCTTTAAAATCAATGGAACTTCCTCGGGATTCATACATCCGAAGCGAGGAGTGAGACAAGGAGATCCACTCTCACCTTTTCTTTTCATACATTCAATGTCAATCCTTGATGCAATGCTACTCAAATTAGCAAAGGAAGATAAATTCAAGGGATTTATGAGAGACGGAATGCAAGCCCAGATCACAAATATCTAGTTTGCTGATGATCTACTCATCTTCCTGGTAAGATGAGGACATCAAAAACGTCATCACCACGTTAAAAATCTTTGGCAAAATGTCGGGCCTACGCATTAGCGAAAAGAAAAGTTCTTTTTATATGCTAAACTTGTCTGGAGAGGAAAATGCTAAGGTAAAGGCAATACTAAATTGGTCTGAAGGATCTTTCCCTATCGATTATCTAGGATTCACCATATCGAAACATAGGAGGCTCATGAGAGATTGGTCATCCACCGTTGACAAATTTGCGGCAAAACTTCAGGGTTGGAAATCCAAGATACTCCCACTTCCGGCTAGAATCAATTTGCTTAACTCAGCTTTAACACCGACCATCATACATGAGATGCCATGTCTTAAGATGCCGAATGGTATTGTGAAAAAAATTGATAGACTTAGACGAAACTTTCTATGGGGGGCCACTGAAGGTCTCAAAACTAAGGCTAAAGTGGCATGGTCAAAAGTAATTAGGCCTAAGCTAAATGATGGTTGGGGAATTATTAACCTTCGATCTTTCAATAATGCCCTGTTAACAAAATCGGCAATTCACATAGCTGATTTTGTAAGACCATGGGTGTCATCGGCTATTAGTTCATCTCACTTCAGAGGTGGTCCCATAACACTTTCTTCTGCCCCTAAGCGTTCGCACTCATTTGTATGGAAATCCCATATTAAGGGTTTCACAACGCTTCTACCTGTGCTCGATAAGAAACTGGGAGATGGTATTCATTCCTCACTGTGGAAAGACCAACTTTGCGGCTCACCTCCACTAGAACAATCTTACTGATGAACGCGAAATCCACCTCTTTAATAAATATGAATTGTAGTATAGGAGGCGGATTTCGGTCGTCAAAATACCACAATCTTTGAATGTTGTGGAGTATTTTACTTGGCAAGTTTACCAAGGTCGAACACAGGGAACAGTGATTTTTAGTTGCGTGGTTTTTAAATTAAATTAAATAATTAGATTTATGCTCGATTAATTTTTTTGTGGGGAAAATATAATACAATGCAATGCAATGATGAAAGGTGCAATATGAAGAAAATGAAATAGAGAGAATGAAGCACAGGATCTGTGATTTAATGATTTTTAATCCCAATAAGATTAAACAATATCCACGAAATGAAATCACATATCAAATAATATCAAATCCAGAAGATATGTCAAATTAATCCCTGATGCACGTATAGATATCAGATTTATCTCCAAAATTCTTCAAATTATATTCTTAAGAGATGTTTGCAGTCCACAAGTCAATATGTCTACTCAATCTCCTTCATTTAACCCCTGCATAAAATAAGTCCTCAAATCTAAGTTCAATTGCATCAATGCATAGGTGAAATCCCTGCAATAAATCGTTAAGTTTTCCAAGGGAGATATGGCACAGATATGTCAAACTTATCCAAAAGTCAATAAAGATCCTCAAGGAATAATTGATAGTAAACAACCTCAAATCTGTCCACAAATGATGCTAAGTTGTAGATCACTGAATTACCTTCGAAACGACATATTATATGCTAAAAACGGAGTCCGTATGACAAAGATATGATAAAATGAAATTCCAAGGACTAAAATGTAAATAGAATAAAGTTTTCTTTGCAAAAAGGTCCCTGGGAGGACTTATCTGTAATTTGTAGAAACTTTAGGGGCTCCTCTGTAATTTACCTCTGGCGGGGGTATTTCTGCAATTTCTGAAAGTGCCAGGGGCTTAAGTTCAATTTTCCAAAGAGCGCACGTGCGTTGCACGTGCGCCTTAGGCTCGGATGGAAGGCGGGAGGCTCGGGTGGCTGAGCCTGAGGTTCGGGCCCGGGGTAGAGGCTCGGGAGTCCCGAGGCTCAGGCTCGGATGGCAAAGCCGTGGCTCGGTAACGAGGCGGAGGCCCGGGCAACGGAGCTCGGGCTCGGATGCCCGAGCCTACGTGGCGGAGGGAGGCGCTTCGGGGGCCCCGAGCCTCGAGGCTGGGGCCGAGGCTCGGGGGGGGCTGACGTGGCGTCTCCTGGGCCGTTGGATCAAGGGCTGAAGGCCCGATCCAACGGCAGCTGTACGCTGCGGAAGGGGGCGGAGAAGCTCGGGGCTGGCCTTACACGCACGGCGGCGCCTCCGCGCGCGGAGGCTGGTCGGAGGCGAGGAGGAGGGCTGCTGTCGTGCGTGGCGGTGGCGGTGGCACCGGTGGGCCTTGGGCGGAGGCGGAGGGCGGTGAAGCGGTGGCCGAGACCGAGGGGGGCAGTCCCGCGCGGCGAAGACGAGGCGCGTCGGAGGCTGGCGAAGTTGAGGCGGCGAATACGCTTGGCAGAGCAGACGAGCTGCGGCTGAAGGCGATGGCGGAGGCGGGCGGAGTTGGTGAAGGCGAGGCAGAGGTGTTCGCCTGGATGGAGGCGCCAGCGAAGGTGGTACGGGAACCTGCAAGATTAGTAAAAACACGCGGGGGGGGGTGTGCGTGCGTGGCGATGGGAAGGAACCCCGGCCTGTGCGAGGCCGGCGATGGACGCGAAGGGAAGGAGGGTTTACCTGTGCTGGGGTCACGGCGGCTACGAGAGACTGCCGGAGCTTACGCGAGCATGGAGGCTCGGAGCAGCACACCAAGTGGTGGCTGGATCACGCCGGAAGCCGCTGTCACCGACCAAAAATGGAGGAAGGGCAGATGGGTTCAAGGGCTGGCCACGGTTGGGGTTTTATAGGAGCGAGGTGGTGGGCAGTTACTCAAGGGAGGGGCTAGCTTCGTAACGGCCGGAGAAGATGAAGGGGGCGGCGACGCGTAACCGCCGAGAGGAGGTGTGCGGGTGGCGTTACGCGCGCAGGGGGAGGGGGCGGCTTGCAACGGCTGAAGGTGGAAGAAGGTCACGTGTGCAGCACGTGACCTTGGGGAAGGGGGCGGCTGGAGAGAGAGGGAAAGTGGGGGTGCCACGTGGCACGCCCAGGGGCTGCCACGTGGCGCCCCCAAAAAAATTTCAAACTTTAAGACAAAGAAAAATAGAAAAGAAGTAGCAGGAGACCTCGAATTGAAAAATTTTCTTCACAAAAGTTGTTCGTCTTGTCGAGGTCTACAACTTTCGTGAAGGGTCCGGGAGAAAAAGAGGTCACCTGTGAGAAGAGGTATTTTTGGTGGCTTTCCATGTGTACGAAAAACCGCATTTTTGAGATTTATAATTTTTTTGGTGGTTTTAGAGGGGATAAAAATTCTAGAAAAAATACGATAAAATAGAAGAAAATTATTTACACATTAATATAATTTTTTTGGATTTTTAAAGGATAAGAAATTAGGAAAATAAAATAAAAGTAAGAAACGCTCAACTTTTGCACAGACCGACAACGGACATTGGACTTGGTCAATTTCTTTGATCTCAGTTTTAATCTGGATTTGAATTTTTGCATTTCTTATTAAAACTTTCATCAAAGGATACAAATGAAAAATAAATAAAATTAAAAGGGTTAATTATGAACATAAAAACTCAGGTCAAAAATAGCAAAAAGTTAAAATGCGCAAAAGAGGCCCAAAACCCAACTTTCACATATGAGCTCCGAATTTTATGAAATTGGTCTTGTTTTGAAGGTATTTGAAAATGGAGTACTTTAAAAGTGAGTAGACCAAAATCGAACATTGTATGTGGGAGATATGCTCATTTTAGTCCGTCAGATGTGAAATTCGACTTTGGAATTATTCGACACTTATTGGGGTTAGTAATTTTTTTGTATTTTTTATTTAATAAAGTTAGTAATATCTACACAATGGAGGTAGTTTTGGGTCAATCGGAGTTAGGATGAATTAACTAAAAATGTGAGAAGTTAGCGGCTTTTTGGGCTAATTTACACTGGGAATTTTAAATGCAATTATGCATGATGAAATGCAGATATTATTCACACATGTATGATGGCTAATAATGCTCTATTAATGTTTAATTACAAGTGAATGATGGGGGACAGAGCCTAAATGACTAATTTTAGCATGATGAATACGAGATTCATCATACCCCTATACTTAGACCATGCTCGTCCTCGAGCATGAATGAATGACTTAGTTGATTATATCCCTGACTGTGTAAGTGAATTTACAAGGCTTGATTCATAGAAGACCCTTAATTTGAGTGATCCTAAAATTCTGAGCTCACCCAAGCTTTAATCAAAAGGAATCCAACTTCTCTAATTTTCAGACTCTCTGTTTGTACATATAATATAAGGATATGATTCTTAGTGTACTGCATTCATGAGAGTCAAGTCGAGACATCACCCAAAGTTCCAATCCAAGAGACTCTCCTCTAGACCTGATCCTCAACCCTAGGGAATAAGTCTATTCTTGCTTCAGTCAACCGTCTCATTAGTTTGTCATACTTGAAAGTGTAGATGGACGGCCAGTTGATGGAGAGCATAGGATTGTGTCTGATTTTCTCTCCCTTTCATTGGAACAAGGTGCCTCTCGAGTGCCTTTTTACTCAACACAAGTATATTTCAATTTTGTTGATCAATGTGTCCGTCAAGAGAATTTGGATTCGTCTGCACTTGTTTTTCTGGGAGTACACCGGGGTGTGTCTCTTTTGAGTATCTAAGATACCTTCGACACCCAGACTTGTATCGCTTACGATGCAGAGCCCTTTTATGGTGACAGCCCGACTCCTTAGTCCTAATTAGCGCTTGGTCCAAGTGGACACTTTGAAAATGTTTGGGAGCGCTCTCCATTGGTGAAAGCTCATTTAGAATTTGACTTGGGATGGTAGAGCTTTTCTTGACATTTCTTTTTCTTTTCTTTTGTTGGCTAGCTCCACTGCTTTTACCAAAAGTTGGCGCACACTGATCAACAATTTTCCTTAAGTTTCATCACACCCTGGCATTTAGGTCAATATCAAAAAGATAGCATATGAATCTTGTTCACATACTGGCTAGTGTTTTGCTGACACTCAGGTATTCTGAAGCCTTCATTAACTTTATCCCATCCTCGAATATCATCAGATCGAGTCTAAACTCAAATCTCTATTCCTAGTTCCTCAAGTGATATCTCAACTCATCTCATCAATCATGCAGTTGTGAAAGTGATTGTGCTGATCATATTTTTTTAAGGTAGAGATGAAGAGTACAATATAGCGCTCAAACTTTCAAACTAGGGAAGTGTGGATTTATTAAGTTCTAAAAACCCTAATGACTAAGGCAGGCTAACTCGGACTCTCAAGATTTCAGAAATCAAGTGTCCTCAAAAATCCTCAAGCCTTGAGTGCTAGTGAATGTGTCAGGAATATATCGACCAAAGAATGCATGAAATGCTTGATGAAATGCAAGACCATGAGTGATTTTTTTTAATGCAAATATACTTTTTTTAATGCATTTTTTTTCAAAAGTTTTGTTTTTGGTGTGTTGTTGTTTTTTTTACTTGTACCCATCCCCGGTGTTAGACAAAAACGATTAAAGTACGAGCTATGGATAAAGTAGATAAGATATATAGAAATACACCCCCCTATACTTAGCTTGTGCTATGTCCCCATGGCACAAAGTGAAATGTTGACAAAACGTACTAAATATAGAGAGATTAAAAACAAAAGAAGAGAAGTGATGTATAAGCAATGGTAGCGGTCCCCCTATACTTAGGCTCAGGTCAGCGTAAGTATCATCGGATAATTACAGATGGGGAACCGGGAAGAATTTCGGATGTACAAGAGAGTGTAGGTTCCGGAGAGGTGTGCTATCTGGGCAGATCAAATTTTTCATCAAAACCTATGCCCTGAGTGAAGGAGATTTGTTCAACTTGTACTAATTGCTCATTGGATTCGACAAAATGTTTAAGCAGCTGACCGTTGACTATAGATGTTTGCGCGCTATCTGCGGTCTCTGAGATCTCAACACTCCCATTATTGTGTACCTCTCTTACAATGAAGGGTCCCGTCCATTTTGATTTCAATTTTCCTTGGAAAATTTTCAACTTTGCATTAAATAGCCAAACTTTCTGCCCTGAGACAAAGATCTTTGTTCGAATGTTCCTGTCATGCCATCTCTTTACTTTTTCTTTGTAGATGGTGTTGTTTTCGTAAGCATGATTTCGGATTTCAGACAGTTCATTCAAATTCATGTCTCGGTTCTTCTTTCCTTGGCGACAGTTCCAATTAATCTTTTTGATTGCCCATTCTGATTTATGGACGAGCTCTGCGGGCAAATGGCATGGTTTTCCATATACCATTCTAAACGGGGAGGTGCCCAATGGGGTCTTATAAGCCGTCTGGTAAGCCCACAGAACTTGGTCTAGGAGTTGGGACCAGTTCTTCCTGTCAGGGCGAACGAGCTTCTGTAAAATTCCTTTAACCTCCATGTTTGACACCTCGGCCATGCCATTAGATTGTGGGTGGTAAGGAGTAGCGACACGGTGCTCGGTGTCGTATTCCTTAGTCAACTTCTTCACCTCCCGGTTGACAAAGTGGCTTCCCCCATCAGATATTAAAACTTTTGGAATTCCAAACCTCGAAATAATATGATCTTTCAAAAACTTGCAAACAGTTTTGTTATCTGCAGATCGAGTAGGGATAGCCTCCACCCATCTAGATAAATAATCTACCGCGAGAAGAATATATTCAAATCCTTGACTATTAGGGAATGGGCCCATAAAGTCAATGCCCCATGCATCGAATACGTCACAGATGATCACTGGTTACATAGGCATGGCATCTTTGGAACCAATGGTTCCTCCCATTCTCTGACAGACGGGGCACGACCTCACAAAATTATAAGCATCCTTAAACAAGGTCGGCCAGTAAAATCCACATTGCAATATCTTCTCAGCGGTCCTCTTCCCAGAGTGATGTCCTCCTGCCTCCAAGGTGTGGCATAGATTGAGGATACTTTGATATTCCTCTTGAGGAATACATCTTCGCCATATGCAATCCGGTCCTTCACAGAAAAGGAAAGGATCTTCCCAATGATAGTGTCTCGCTTTAGATATGAGTCGATCGATTTTGTTTCTGGGCCAACCTTGAGGAACTTCATTGGTGACGAGATAATTCACTGTGTCTGCATACCAAGGGAGTGAGTCAATAGCAGAAATTGACTCGTCTGGGAAGGTTTCACGGATGGATTCATATTCCGGAATTTTGTTTTGTTCAATTCGTGATAAATGATCAGCCACGACATTCTTCACGCCAGGTTTGTCCTTAATCTCCAAATCAAATTCTTGAAGTAGTAGAATCCATCTCAGAAGTCATGCTTTTGCGTCCTTTTTGGCCATTAAATAGCGAATGGCAGAATGGTCTGTGTAAACTGTCACCTTAGATCCTAGAAGTATTGATCGAAATTTTTCCAAGGCAAAAACCACAGCAAGCATTTCTTTTTCGGTCACAGTGTAATTTTTCTGAGCAGGGTCTAAAACTTTGCTTGCGTAGTGAATAGCATACGGGATTCCATCTTTTCGTTGTCCTAATACAACCCCTACAGCGAAATCAGAGGCGTCTGTCATGATCTCAAAGGGAAGAGACCAGTCTGGAGCTTGTAGGACGGGAGTCTCAATGATCCTTCTCTTTAGTAATTCGAATGCTTCTAGACACTTATGATCTACCACGAATTCGGTGTCTTTCCCCAGAAGGTCAGTTAGCGGTCGGGCAATTTTTGAAAAATCTTTGATAAATCTCCTGTAAAATCCGACATGCCCTAGAAAAGACCGTACTTGTTTCACATTTGTGGGTGGCTCAAGCTTTTTGATCACATCAACTTTGGCAGGGTCAACCTCCATTCCCTTCTTGGAGATGACATGCCCCAGTACAATGCCCTCTTTTACCATGAAATGGCTTTTTTCCCAAGAGAGCACCAGATTCACTTCCCTACACTTTTGGAGGACTTGATCCAGGTGCGCTAGACAATCATCAAATGAATCACCATGGATCGAGAAGTCATCCATGAAGACTTCCTGGAAATCCCCGACCATGTCGGCAAAAATCGCAATCATGCACCGCTGAAAGGTGCCGGGGGCATTGCAAAGCCCAAAAGGCATTCGCTTGAATGCGTATGTGCCGAAGGGACATGTAAAAGTAGTCTTCTCCTGGTCCTCAGGGGCGATGGCTACCTGATTGTAGCCCGAGTAGCCGTCTAAGAAACAGAAGTATTCTCTCCCTGCCAATCTCTCCAGGATTTGATCAATAAAAGGCAGCGGAAAGTGATCCTTCTTCGTTGCGGCATTCAGGCGCCTGTAATCCACACAGACACGCTACGACGTAGGTACATGTGTCGTAATCTCTTCTCCCTCCTCATTGGTGATAATCTGGAGTCCTGACTTTTTCGGGACTACATGCAAAGGTAACACCCATTTGGAGTCGGAGATGGGATATATGAACCCAGCTTTACACCATTTTTCGATCTCAGTCTTAACCACTTCCCGTAAGTTTGGATTCAATCTACGATGGCATTCACGGGAGGGTTTAGCATTATCTTCCAAGTAAATATGGTGTGAGCACAGGGCTGGGTTAATCCCTGGAAGATCAGACAATCTCCAGCCTATAGCCTTGCGGTTTTTCTCCAAAACATTAAGCAGACGGATCTCCTGCTCTTCGGTCAGTTGTGAGCTGATAATGACCGGAAAATTGTCCTTTTTGTCCTGCAAGGAAGGCATACTTAAGTGTAGGGGGCAATGGTTTGAGTTCAGGTAAGTCAATGATGTTTCTCAAATCTGGTTCTGTCTGTGATGTTTGTTTTTGTGATGTGGACGCTTGTAGTGTATCAATGTTGACCACCATCATGGTTGTATCAGGGATCGGATCGCTAATGATGGAATGAGGTGTGGCAATCGTCGCGTCCGATCTGTGTACCTTACTCAAGGATTGTCCATAAGGAGAATGGACTGACAGGTCTAGAGTGGCCTCTGAGTCTCCAAGAGTATAGGTAGATGCATGGATGAGCTGGCAGACTAAGTCATCAACAATTTCCTCACCAGATGAGGTTGATTCTATCATAGCGGCTGGGTTTTGTCTCCAGGACCCAACTGTTGGTTCTGTAATTTCAGTCTCAGTTTCTGATTTTTCAGACTCGGTGCTCGACTCAGTGTCAGGTCTTTGGAACCTAGTTTGCTGCATTTTAAGTTCAACTTTTCCGAACTGGATTCTCCCGGATGTATAATCAAATATAGCTCCTGCGGTCCTAAGGAAGGGTCGCCCTAGTATCATCTGGGAATCTTTCCAATTTCTAGGGACATCCATGTCAAGAATTGTAAAATCCACTGGGTAGTTTTGTCCCTCTATGTTGATGACAATGTTTCGAATCTCGCCCCTAGGTCGCTTAGTTGAGGTGTCTGCGAATTGAAGTACGGTTGTAGATTGCTTAAGAGGACCCAGATTGAGATGCTCATATAGGGTTGTGGGCATGAGATTGATGGATGATCCATTGTCTAACAATGTTCTTGCAAACTTGATTTCCTTGATGTAGCTAGTGACGAAGTGAGCACCCATGTTTCTTTTCTTTCTTGGCAGCTCATTTTTTATAAGACGAGATGTGGCTACTGAGAGTATGTGTTTCTTTGTTCGGCTAGGAGTTTGTTTGCTGGCCCTAGTTAGTGTGCATCTCACCTTAAGGTATTTCCGAAAAGCCGAGTCTCTTTCTATCATCTCGTCTAAGGACAGAGTGACCTTAATATTTTCTTTGCAGATGCGGGCCATCTCTTCATCATTTTTTTGGTTTTTTATGTTTTTCTTCTTCCCCGTCGTAAGAGCACGGGGGAAAGGAATAGATTTGTTATGATCAACATCATCACTTTTATTGAATGAAAAAGTTCGTACAGGACTATGACTCGGACTAAAAACAGGTAAATTTGAGGTTAGAGAATGGTGTCTTGGTGGGATTTCTTTGTCTGACTCAGACTCAGACTCTCCATTATATCCGGGTGGTGTGGGTGGGACTTGTTCTTTCTCCTGTTGTCTTCCTTTGTTAATTCCCCCAGGGTTGTGTGAATTGGTGGACACTGGGGCTATGTCTTCGTGTTCCTTCGCTCGATCAGGCATGGTTACGGTCCTTCCGCTCCTAAGAGAGATATGATAAGAGTCATTATTTGAGGAGGGCTTAAGCTCAGGTACGGAATAGTCAGAGATTAATACCTGATTGTGTCCAAGGCTATTTGGGTTAGCCTGGACTTGAGCTGGAATCACGGTCTGGGGTGCTGTCACCTCATCTCTCCAACGAGAGAGTCGATTTATGTCGACTCTCATGTCATGAAGCTCATCCAACACTCGTTGGAGTTCTGGAGAGATAGCAGAAGAGGAGGAGGACCCTTGGCCCTGCCTGGCTTGAGGTTGCTGATATTGCCCTTGTTGGCTTTGGCGTTGGTTCTGTTGTGGCTGAGGTTGCGGGTTCTGATAACCCGTGCGATATTGTTGTCTCTGCTGTAGTTGAGGCTGGTAGGTGGGCTGGGCTTGCGGTGGACGAGGGTTTGGAGTAGAGTTTTGGCCTGAGCGATTGACTGGTTCCAAATTGTACCAGACTCCGTTTATCTCCATGACTTGTGGAGGTTCCTCAAAATCAGTCTGAGCGGAGGTTTCATCAGTTTGAGAGGACAAGACTTGGTCTCCACCCCAATGGCTATGTTGCCCTACCCCTTGACCTTGAATGTAGTGAATTTGGTGTATGGGTGCGGGGGGTGCAATCTTTGATACCCTGTCAGCCAATTCCTCCATTTGTTTAGGCAATTTGGCTAATTTCTCCATATCAGATGATTTATGGATCTCATCCACCTTTTTATAAATCTGCTCAACCATAGTTAGCTTATCAGCTATTATTCCCATGTCAGCATTGTGATCAGTCGTCAGATTATTCACCATCTTTTTGGAGCCGGCTATGTAAGCCCGGCTGGTGGTTTGTGCACGACTAGATTCAGCAAGTCTCTCAAACACCCTGTAGACTGTGTCCTCGTGGCGCCCCATGTAGCTTCCTCCGCAGGATGCACTAACCAACCCTTGAGTCTCAGGGTTCAGCCTGCTCACAAGACTTTGGACCAGCATCATTTTACTTATCCCGTGTCCTGGGCATTTCTGTACTAAGTCTGTGAATCTTTCCCAGGTTTCATGAAATGGTTCACTCGGGTGTTGGGTGAAACTCGTGAGCTTTATCCTCATTTGATTAATTCTACTAACTGGGTAGAATTTCTTTAAGAACAGAATCTTGAATGTGGCCCATGTCGTGACTATTTCCCCTAGATTTTTTAGCCAGTAAGACGCCTTATCAGTCAAGGCGAAGGGGACAGCTCTCAACCTTATGTAGTCCTGGCTAACCTTAGGGTGGCAGAGGTTAGCACAGACTAACTCGAAGTCGCGGAGGAAGATATATGGTTCTTCATGGTTATTTCCTCCGAACTTTGGCAATAGTGCCAGGAAATGTGGTTTGTGTTCGAACGCATCCTCAGGGGGGACAGGTCTCAACCAATTATAATCTTCATCTAATTCTGGGAGATACGTGTCTTCCATAGCAGCCTCGCCTTGTTGTATTATTGCCAACTGCGTCCTAAGTAGTTCATTGGTTTGTTCGGCAGCGGTTATCCTAGCCAAGAGGGCATGGATGGGGTCATTGTTGTTCTCATCGTCACCAGGGTTCTTCTTTGGAGGCATTGTGATTCACCTTCAGAAAGGAAGAGTTAAGTGTTAAGTGCCGGAATTGAATGAGGTTTTTGATAAGGATAAGAGATTCCTTAGCAAAGAAGTGAAAAGAACAAGACAAGGAGGATGGAGAGAATCTTTACGAGGAAGCAGACACAAAGCAAACACAAGCCAATTTTCATGTTCACCACTCAACACAGATTAAGGCACGTCAGGGTTCGGCCGCTTATCTTTTCAGTTTTAATTTAATGACAAAACAATCTTGCAGATTAAGCGGAGCTGTTAGGTGCCGAAATATTTCACAAAGACTGTCCCGAGTTCATACAACTAGTTGCACCTACTCTCAGCCAGTATAGGTGTAAGTACGGACCGTTTAAACGGCTACCCGTGTTACTTGAGGACGGAGCCTTCTGCGGTGTCCTCTAAACCACCTACTCTGCTAAGGGAAGTCGGACCGTAAACGGCTACCCGAGACCCTCACTGAAAAGTAGCTAATTATATTAAACTCAGTAGTCTGAATGAAGCATTTCGATTTTTGGCTCTACCCTAAGTGTGCGTTCTGATCCTTACAAACAATGAGTGGGTTTCTCTCCACCAACACAGGTTAATTTTAAATCAGTTTATTTACAGTCACCTTGATTAGCAGTCCCAATTTTAGATTAAGGTTATCACTGTAGTTTATGTAAGCACAGAAATTCACGCCTAACGAGAAGTCCCAATTCTGTTAATTCCTAAGTTGTAAAACTCGAGGAGGGAGAATCGAAAAAGCCAATGCAAGCGTAAATCAGTGATGCATGCTTAAGAGAAGGACTTACAGTGAATCCCCGCGTTCTCCATGCGGGATGCAAGACAAGGAATTTAAAATTTACACTAAAGGCTATGCACAGATGAAAACGCCTTAAACAAATAGTTCTATTAGCGGGAAGAATTGATTTAAAATTTGGATAATGTTGAACGATCTATAGTGCGTTTAATTAGTGAAAAAGTGTGGCCTAAAGATTACGAGCACAATCAATGATAATCGAGCAAGCGTATATGTGCCTAAGTCCTACGCCGCTCAAGTCAGGTCCCAACCACACAGAAGGGGTTGAAACAGACCCGACACACCACAGAAATGTTCAGTCTTAATTATTATAAGGGTTCAAGGAGAGGGACCCTGAGAATATTGCAAAAATTAAACATATGCTAAGCTCTCTCTCACGAAATTAAAATTTGGTCTTCATAGCAGATCCTTGAATTAATATCGAAATCCAGCTCCCAGAAGTCTGCGAAGAGAGAATTTGAGGTTAGTAGCAGAAGTAAGAGAGAAATGCAAAATAAAATGCAGAGAAAAGAAGAAAAAAATGGCACAAAAATCAATTTTCACAAAAATCAATTACCGAAATGATTTAAAACCCTAAAAATTCGTCGTTTGCAATGGCGCCATTTGATGAACGCGAAATCCACCTCTTTAATAAATATGAATTGTAGTATAGGAGGCGGATTTCGGTCATCAAAATACCACAATCTTGAATGTTGTGGAGTATTTTACTTGGCAAGTTTACCAAGGTCGAACACAGGGAACAATGATTTTTAGTTGCGTGGTTTTTAAATCAAATTAAATAATTAGATTTATGCTCGATTAATTTTTGTGTGGGGAAAATATAATACAATGCAATGCAATGATGAAAGGTGCAATATGAAGAAAATGAAATAGAGAGAATGAAGCACAGGATATGTGATTTAATGATATTTAATCCTAATAAGATTAATCAATATCCACGAAATGAAATCACATATCAAATAATATCAAATCCAGAAGATATGTCAAATTAATCCCTGATGCACGTATAGATATCAGATTTATCTCCAAAATTCTTCAAATTATATTCTTAAGAGATGTTTGCAGTCCACAAGTCAATATGTCTACTCAATCTCCTTCATTTAACCCCTGCATAAAATAAGTCCTCAAATCTAAGTTCAATTGCATCAATGCATAGGTGAAATCCCTGCAATAAATCGATAAGTTTTCCAAGGGAGATATGGAACAGATATGTCAAACTTAGCCTGCAAAAGTCAATAAAGATCCTCAAGGAATAATTGATAGTAAACAACCTCAAATCTGTCCACAAATGATGCTAAGTTGTAGATCATGGAATTAGCTTCGAAAAGACATATTATATGCTAAAAACGGAGTCCGTATGACAAAGATATGATAAAATGAAATTCCAGGGACTAAAATGTAAATAGAATAAAGTTCTCTTTGCAAAAAGGTCCCTGAGAGGACTTATCTGTAATTTGTAGAAACTTTAGGGGCTCCTCTGTAATTTACCCCTGGCGGGGGTATTTCTGCAATTTCTGAAAGTGCCAAGGGCTTAAGTGCAATTTTCCAAAGAGCGCACGTGCAGGCTCGGGTGGCCGAGCCTGAGGTTCGGGCCCGGGGCAGAGGCTCGGGGGTCCCGAGGCTCAGGCTCGGATGGCAAAGCTGTGGCTCGATAACGAGGCGGAGGCCCGAGCAACGGAGCTCAGGCTCGGATGCCCGAGCCTACGTGGCGGAGGGAGGCGCTTCGGGGGCCCCGAGCCTCGAGGCTGGGGCCGAGGCTCGGGGGGGGATGACGTGGCGTCTCCTGGGCCGTTGGATCAAGGGCTGAAGGCTCGATCCAATGGTAGCTGTACGCTGCGGAAGGGGGCGGAGAAGCTCGGGGCTGGCCTTGCACGCACGGCAGCGCCTCCGCGCGTGGAGGCTGGTCGGAGGCGCGAAGGAGGGCTACTGTCGTGTGTGGCAGTGGCGGTGGCGCCGGTGGGCCTTGGGCGGAGGTGGAGGGCGGTGAAGCGGTGGCCGAGACCGAGGGGGCAGTCCCGCGCGGCGAAGACGAGGCGCGGCGGAGGCTGGCGAAGTTGAGGCGGCGACCGCGCTTGGCGGAGCAGCCGAGCTGCGGCCGAAGGCGATGGCGGAGGCGGGCGGAGCTGGTGAAGGCGAGGCAGAGGTGTTCGCCTGGATGGAGGCACCGGCGAAGGTGGTACGGGAACCTGCAAGATTAGTAAAAACACGCGGGGGGGGGGGGGGGGGGTGTGCGTGCGCGGCGATGGAAAGGAACCCCGGCCTGTGCGAGGCCAGCGATGGACGCGAAGGGAAGGAGGGTTTACCTGTGCTGGGGTCACGGCGGCTACGAGAGACTGCCGGAGCTTACGCGAGCGTGGAGGCTCGGAGCAGCACACCAAGTGGTGGCTGGATCACGCCGTAAGCCGCTGTCACCGGCCAAAAATGGAGGAAGGGCGGATGGGTTCAAGGGCTGGACACGGTTGGGGTTTTATAGGAGCGAGGTGGTGGGCAGTTACTCGAGGGAGGGGCTAGCTTCGTAACGGCGGAGAAGATGAAGGGGGTGGCGACGCGTAACCGCCGAGAGGAGGTGTGCGGGTGGCGTTACGCGCGCAGGGGGAGGGGGCAGCTTGCAACGGCCTGGAGGTGGAAGAAGGTCACGTGCGCAGCACGTGACCTTGGGGAAGGGGGCGGCTAGAGAGAGAGGGCAAGTGGGGGTGCCACGTGGCATGCCCAGGGGCTGCCACGTGGCGCCCCCAAAAAAATTTCAAAATTTAAGACAAAGAAAAATAGAAAAGAAGTAGCAGGAGACCTCGAATCGAAAAATTTTCTTCACGAAAGCTGTTCATCTTGTCGAGATCTACAACTTTCGTGAAGGGTCCGGGAGCAAAAGAGGTCACCTGTGAGAAGAGGTATTTTTGGTGGCTTTCCATGTGTACGAAAAACCGCATTTTTGAGATTTGTAATTTTTTGGTGGTTTTAGAGGGGATAAAAATTCTAGAAAAAATACGATAAAATAGAAGAAAATTATTTACACATTAATTTAATTTTTTTGGATTTTTAAAGGATAAGAAATTAGGAAAATAAAATAAAAGTAAGAAACGCTCAACTTTTGCACAGACCGACAACGGACACTTGGACTTGGTCAATTTCTTTGATATCAGTTTTAATTTGGATTTGAATTTTTGCATTTCTTATTAAAACTTTCATCAAAGGACACAAATGAAAAAGAAATAAAATTAAAAGGGTTAATTATGAACATAAAAACTCAGGTCAAAAATAGCAAAAAGTTAAAATGCGCAAAAGAGGCCCAAAACCCAACTTTCACATATGAGCTCCGAATTTTATGAAATTGGTCTTGTTTTGAAGGTATTTGAAAATGGAGTACTTTAAAAGTGAGTAGACCAAAATCGGACACTATATGTCGGAGATATGCTCATTTTAGTCCGTCAGATGTGAAACTCGACTTTGGAATTATTCGACACTTATTGGGGTTAGTAATTTTTTGTATTTTTTATTTAATAAAGTTAGTAATATCTGCACAATGGAGGTGGTTTTGGGTCAATCGGAGTTAGGATGAATTAAATAAAAAATGTGAGAAGTTAGCGGCTTTTTGGGCTAATTTACACTGGGAATTTTAAATGCAATTATGCATGATGAAATGCAGATATTATTCACACATGTATGATGGCTAATAATGCTCTGTTAATGTTTAATTACAGGTGAATGATGGGGGACAGAGCCTAAATGACTAATTTTAGCATGATGAATACGAGATTCATCACTTACCCACTCCTCATTCCATATATTAAAAATCGCTTCATGTCGGTAAAGAGAGGATTGAAATCGTGGCTAGCAAGATTCAACTGGTTTAAAGCATTACAAAACAAACTACCTTCAGTACTCTCAACTGAGGGAGATAGACTGAAAACTACACTGACCAATATATTCCAAAATCTACGCAGGGATGAATCAGACACAACAATATTTCCCACCATCTCTCCAAACAAAAGAGTCTCAACAACAAAACAATTATACTATCTACTTATATACTATCTACTTACAGACGGGGGTAGCAGATCCATAGTTTATTCTTTATTTAGAAAGTGGCCTTTGGAACCAAGAGCTTACTATTTCATATGGATGTTGGCGCATAATAAAATTACAACACAAGACTATTTCGAAAAACGGAAAATCCCTTGGTCAACAGGTGCTATCTATGCAATCGTGAGCTGGAAAATTACAGACACCTTTTCGATGAATGCCAAACAATTAAGGATATATTTCTGTTATGTGATCTGGAACCAAACTTCCAGGAATTACTCAACATGATGTATATGAACCACACCACCGCTTTGACGGATAAAAAGTGGAGATTTCTATGTTTTAAAATTACGGTCTGGTGGCTACTTTGGAAGAGTCGATGCAGACTCATCTTTGAAGGAATACCTATAGACAAACAAAAATTACTCTTGGAAGCATTCACCATTTGCGAGACAAGGATGGGTACGAAAGAAGGGGATCTATGGTACAAGCTAACAGCATCGGGACAAGAATATCAATTAACTTTATACTAGAACTATTACTGGATGCTTCCCTTAACTAGTGATAGTCTTATGAACTAACACTCTGTAACTTATGCATAACTTTGATATCATCCAGCTAAGGATAGCTCAGCAGTGACACCAGGAACCCGATCCTCGAAGCGTACCTAGCGGAAGTCTGAAATCTCAACGACCTGGTGTCATATGACATGAAGGACGCGCTTGGATAGTGACGAGGGCCCAGGAATGGTTTTTGCTGGACTCATTATAGTTAATGTTTTGCTCTGTTTAATTTTTTGGATTCGCGAACAATATCTCCTGGCTGTAATTTTTTGCGAATGGGGACACTGTGTAATCCTCCTTTTTCTTTTGGGCATGTACTAAACTCTAACTTTACCGTAGGTTTATGATGAATGACTATGAAACGTTATTCTAAAAAAATAAACTCTTGACAGGTTGACTTAAAGACATGCCATACGGACAAAGTAAAAATATAACAGGCCCTAGACTTATGTTAAGTTGGTTGAAGACCGGCAATAAATATATAGCAGCTTCCTAAATATGACAAGTTGGTCGAAGCCATGCCATGAGTACAATGAAAATATCAAATCATATTCAAGATCAAGTATGATGGTTATCATAAGATGTCATTTATCGTGCACAAAGATACGCATTCATCAACCGTCAAACACGTAACGTATATTCTACGTGATCGTTCATGTTTCATGCCATATAAGATGGGTAAGGTTTTCTATACCATTTTATGTGAAAGAACCATTTCCCTTACAACAAACAATTTTTGAAGGATCACCTCAATATGACATTGAAAGATGTTGTTCATCCTTTTCAAATAAGGAGGGATTATGCTTTTGAGATAAGACCCTTTTCCTTTCAATGTGAGAAGGCGAGGCTTTTATATGAATAGCTGTAAAATATATTTGAATGGAGTCTATTTCGAAGATCCGACATTTTGAATGGAGTAAATTTCACAACGCAGCTTTTCACAAGACAAAATATTCCAAATTATATTTTAAATAGGCCACGAGTGGTGGTGCTTTTTTATTATGTAGGAATCGTAATGTCTCAAAATACAAAACTCTTTACTATCTCTCAACAAGATTGAAAACACTGAGGCCATGTTCGTTTGAAGAATAAGGACTGAAATAAGGGATCAACTTCTCGCTCGGCGCAGTTCGCAAGAGTACGGCTAGTCTCATCCACATCCATCATTTCACTTTATTCCACCCTTATTCCTATTTGTGTTCCACATTACCTACCCTTATGCAACATTGTTCTCCTTGTTCCTATCTTTCCAGCCGAACAAATAATATATCATTATTCTCCTTATTTCCTATCTTTATTCCTGCTTATTCTCGAACCGAATGCCTCCTAAGAACATGTTTAGTTGCTGGACTTATCCCATGTACAATGCAATCTCATGATAAAAACTTGATGGCTTGTCACATAAGCCGATATAAGGAATAGAAGTTAGCCCCGATCCTTCCATGGCCTTCTTGTCCCAGTAGCTCTTGCAACTATACAAATATAATTTTATCCCTTACAACTATACCTAACTAAACTAACTTTATCATTATTCAACCGAACAAAAAATAACAAGTAGTTACCAATTATCCCTCATAATATTATCCCTACGAATGAACAAAATGAGAAATAAAACTCATATACCCAGTATCCTTCATCATCCCTTGTGCCTTTACCGAACTTGGTCTAAGGCATTTTGTGTTGCTAATCGATGATGTGCCTTTCTTTTTCTCAAAGAAGGAAGCAAACCGGCTAGCTTTATAATATAAGATGTTTCTTTCATCTTTTTTGGGTAGCTTCACTTTGTCATGCTATCCATGTTTTCTTGTGTGGCTTTTTGTAATCGTAGGGAGCAATCTTATCCATCTTTTTTAGGGAAAACCTTTGAAATGTTATTTGTTATTTATGCAAAAATCTATTTTTTAAGGAATATGTATAATTGTGTGTAAAGAGAGAGAGAGAGATTTCTATCTATGTACAGTGACATCCTTATCCTACGCCTTACCTGCAGTTTAATATTTTCATTAATGTAATGGATACATATAAATGTACTTGCGACTTATACTATCAAGCAAGCTTGTAACAGCAAGGCCCCCACACACCTCATCTATGCAGACGATCTATTGTTCTTCTGCAGAGGTTCTGCCCGTTCCCTTGCTGGTGTTCGGAATATTATGGATGACTTCTACAAGATCTCGGGTCTCAAAATGAATGCACGAAAGTGCAAGCTTTTTACATCTAAATGTTTCCAGGGTGGCTTTGGTGCAAATCTCACGTTGGGCATGCTCTCCCAACGCCTGCCAACAATGTACCTGGGGATCCCAATTCATCCCTCTTATGCGCACAGAGGTAATGGTTCTGCGTTGGTGGATAAGATTTCGGCTCAACTTTCGGGTTGGAAGTCCACTTCCCTCTCTATGGCTGGGCGCCTACAACTTCTCAAGTCTGTGACCTCGGGTACCCTTCTCTACTAGGCCAACGGCAGTATCCTCCAAAACCGATCAGTGCAGAAGATTGATATGTTGTGTGCTAATTTCCTTTGGGGTCGCAGTAGACATGATATTTCCTGGCTGACCATTTGCCGCCCCAAGAACCGTGGTCTTGGTCTCCGCTCACTTTCCTCCATCTGTGATGCCATGCTGGCTCGTGGACTTGGCGGCTACTCACTGCTGACTCCTCCTTGTTGGCCATCTTCATGCGACAAAAAAACCTTGGCAGTTCCTCCTTTTGGGATGTAACTCTTTCTCCCTCTCATAGTCCTTCTTGGAAAGCCATGCTTCGCTTTCGTGATGTTATCCGGCCGGCAATTGTGGATGATTCTCATAATTACAGGTGGTCTCCTTCTTCGAGAGGATTCAGCTTCTCCAGTGCTGTGGATTTCCTTTGTCCTGCAATTTCGACTCCGAATTGGTTCTCTATTGTTTGGTCCAAACTCATCCCCTCGAAATGCTCCATCACCCTCTATAGGGCTGTGTTGGACCGTCTACCTACCACCGACAGACTTGCTCGGTTCCGAGTTTGTGTACATGCCTCTTGCTACCTCTGCAGGGGAGAATCGGAATCCCACGCCCACCTCTTCTTTGCCTGCTCGTTTACCTCTGCCTTATGGGTAAACTCTTGTGCCGCTCTTCATCTTCCTACGCCCCCATCCCTTCAACTTGTTGATCTTATTCCCTGGATCAATGGTTTTCCTAACCAATCCACTCGTCAACGCCTATCTTGCGTTCTCGCTGTGGTGATTTGGCATATCTGGACGACAAGAAATCATTTGTGGTCGGCGTCAACTGTGCTGGAGGCCCTTGGTGCTGATGATATCCTGGAAATCTGTAGCAAGGTGGTGAAGATGACCAACTTGCTGCTTTGATCGGACGGAGCTTTGCCTTTGTTTTGTTTTAATTTTCATGTAATGTATACCTTTTGGTCTCCCTTTCGGGATTTTTGGGTGCTTTCAACAGATACATTTGTAAACCACTCAATTATCGATACAAAGTTATTTACTTATAAATAAAAAGATGTGATAAAAAAAAGACCATCTTTGAATTTCGAGATCCTGTCAAAGGAGGACCGCAGTGACGTGTAGATTATCACAACACGATCCTCTCAGAAATGAGAGTTTAGATAGGCACGATTTTGGTAAAGTGATCTCAACCGTCCATCTGATCTTAAGGGAACCCAACATCCGTCCTTCTTCTTCCCACCTGCTTATTATATATAGACGCCCCCATCGTCCCCCTTTCTCCTCTCCTCTTCCATTTCTATTCCCATCTCCCTGCACTCTCATCAACAAGACGACATGGCAAATTCCTCCTCTCCCTTCGACTGCATTCTCTTCGGTACGTCTGCTCTCCTCCCCCACCAGTCCCTGAAATCTCGATTTCCTCTCTCGCCGTTTGATCATCCCTCTTGATCCGCAGACCTCGACGACACGCTCTATTCCGGCGAGCTGGGGATCAACGCCCACATGCGCACCAACATCGAAGGCAAGTAAATCCACGTAGCGGCTTCTGCTTTTTCTTGTGATATAACGACTGTTTTCGGTTCTTGCTTTGGTCCTGCTATCGAATGTGGTCTTATTCTCTGGTGTTGTTTTTGGCAGACTACTTGGTGGATAAGTGCGGTATAACGAAGGAGAGGGCTTGCGAGCTCCGCGCGGAGCTCTTTCGATCCTACGGCAGCTCCTTCATGGGCCTCAGGGTAAGCTCAAAGTTGCGCCCTGACATTCCAAGGATCTTTCTGTGTGCCTTCACGTCGACGAGGAAGAATAGGAAAGAAAGGGGCCGGTTTGTTTAAATAATTGCGAGCACCAACAGGTCTCCTTCGGATAGTCGTGATTATCTTAACGTGAACTGCACGTAAAGCATGTCATTAGTTTAATAATGTAATCGCGTGGTATACTTATTTGTCTCTTTTTAAATGGTGCAGGCTCTGGGATACGACGTGCACCCGGACGACTATCACAGGTTAAATACCAGTTAGTCGAGTAAAATTTAGGAATTACGCGTCCATTAATTTCATGAGATTAATGTGGAATTTAGTAATGATTTTTTTCACGTTTTAAATTATTTATTAATTTACGTACAGCTTCGTGCACGGGAAATTACCGTACGATATCATTCGTCCTGATCCTTATCTCCACGGCATCCTCCAATCCATTCCGCAGACAAAAATCGTAAGAATCTTAGCCTCTGACCTGCTAAAGTCTCGTCAATTCATATGTCTGCATACATATCTTGCAAATGCCCTTCCACGGATAACACAAGGCCTTCGAGAGATCAATCAATTCATTAACTGTTCCGATCTATACAGATGCGTTATACAGTTCTGTTTGCAATACGACTTGAGAATGCGAGATGTTGGAGCTGTGATTGTTTTGATATTATTTTAGATTCAGGACCACAGTTTTGTCTTCTACTGATTAATACAATGACCCCAAACATTGCTTTCATTATTGTTCGAGAAGAAATTTTCTATATTCAAAATCTACATGGCAGTTAAGTTGAATAAAGAATGTCTGATCATTTATTCAAACTCTGTAGCTGTTCACAAACTCTGATAGAGCACATGCAAGAAGGGCTCTTGAGAGGTTGGGGATTGACGAGAGAGTGTTCACAAGGATCATATGCTTTGAAACCCTTAATCCTCACCTCTTCATCTCCTCAACCACATCTAGATCGAAGGTTGTGCTCAAACCATCTCCCTCCGCCATGGAGATCGCTATCAGGATCGCAGGAACGGAGCCCCATCGCACGGTACACATCATTCTTCGTCATTCTTTCTCTTCTTTTTTCCAGTATCTTCATGATGAAGTATTTAAGATGTATAAATAAAAAAGGAATGCACCGGTGGAAACGTCGGTGATATGCATGTGGTCGTCTTTGTAAGAGAATATGAGGACCCCCTCATGTCTAAACAAAATTGGTAGTGAGCGCATCATTGGGAGTAAACCCAACCCAACTATTAGTCTTTAATTTTTTTATTTTTAAATTGTGTGAACAGCTGTTTCTGGACGACAGCGAAAGGAACATCGCCGCAGGAAAAGCTTTGGGTCTCTGCACGGCATTGGTAACAAATTCCAATACATGCAAAGATTTTTCCTAACAAGTTTTAAAGGGTTGAGCTTTGACCACATGAAGTTCCATAGCAGGTAGGGAAGAAGGATAGGATAAAGCAAGCGGACTACGTTGTGGATAGCATGGAGAACCTAAGATCCATTATCCCGGAAATCTGGCATGCAGAGAAGAAGTGGAAGGTGGATAAGAACAAGAGGGGCGGTGACGAGGCAATAGTCCACGGGGTGGTTCTGCTGCGTAGCAATGACATGGATAGCTCCGCCATGGCCACCACATACGTCGAGGCGTGATGGAGACAAGCGTCCTCCGTGTCTCTGTGTACATTTGTATGTGAATATATATGCGTGGTGGGTGTTATGCTGATTAAATAAAATGAAAGATGTGCGATGTGCATTTCCATGGACGGGTGTTATAAGCTGTGTGAGGTGTGATGTGATTGCCCACTCAAACCAACACATGTAACGTGGGGGGGACAAGTGCACGCCCTCTGGAAGTTTCCACTAATTAATAAGCGATCTGTGTATCTGTGTACTTTTGTTACCAAAACAGAGTTGCTTCTAAAGACATTAATGCGGTCATCAAACTTACAAATGTTATGATTATTTGAGTCCTACATCCGTTATTTAATTCACATAATGTTATTTGAACTTGTCGTGGATCACATTGTTGTTAGTGTGAATTGTAATATGTTGCAATAGTAGGGTCTTTAATGTAACTTTTACAAAGGCACCTCGGATACTTTTATAAATATACTATCAGCAGCTTTGGCTATCAGCAGCTTTGGAGTTGTTCTACTTTCACTTCTTGACATTTAACATGGTATCCGAGGATGCTTCTCTGTTGCGATTGAAGCTTTTCATGTTGTGATGATCTCAAGCTTATTTGTGTCAGATCACTCGTCCTCACCTCTAGACCTTGACGATTCTTCATGATATTCGACGATGCTTCATGTTGTGATGATCCGGTGTGTTCTTCTTCTTTCATCTGCACTTGATCCATCGCTTCTTCATCAATGCCAGTGACTGCGCATCATGGTGTTCCTTACAAGTTGAATTCCACGAACTATACTCTTTGGAGACCTCGAAGTATTCTCAGTAGCAGAGTGTATAAGAAAAGGTGGAACAACAAGAATATAAGAGTTAGTAGGTGTGGATATAGGTGGAGTATGGATAGACGATAAGGAGAAGTAAGTCTCATCAAAATACACACGACGAGCAATCAAAAGTTTTGAAGCAGAGGAATTTAAACAAATGTAAGTCTTGTGAGAAGTAGCATATCCAAGAAAAACATGTTGACTAGAGAGAAATGTAAGTCTTGTGAGAAGTAGCATTATTCTCAACGGGGCGTGTTTTTCTATTGCAATGCATAACACGCCCCGTTAGGGGGAGTGTTAGAGGGTGCGGCGCCGCTTGGAGGATGGTTGCTGCCATCGCTTGCATCACGAGAAGAGGTGCCGCCAGACGCATCGCCTGGGAATGTGAGGGCTCCTGCACGAGGTAGAGGGGGTTCGCGCGTGTTGATGCTCGCTGCTCGCGCGAGGAGTTCCCTGGGGCTGGCGCGGCCGAGCGCGAGGAGTCACCTGCGTCTGCGCGCCGCCTGGGAACCATGTCGCTTGGGCTCACACGCGCAGGAGAAGGCACGCGCATCACCGCTAGGGGGAGGACCATGTCGCCTGTTGGTGTGCGCCGACGCTGCGGCGCGAAGGATGATCTGTTGCTGTGTGGCGCCGCCTGTGCTACCGCAAGATGCGGAGCCCTTGCGGTACCTTTGTCGATGGAGAGAAGATGAACGCCTGGGCCTGTGCAGTGGCCTGGAAGGTCGAATCTCGTGTCACAAGGAGATGGCGGCTCTGTGAGGGGCCCCGCCTACTTTCGTGTGCTGCTAAGGACTAGGGGCGTTGAAGATAAACCTGGAGCAGGAACAGCAGCAAGAACTGGAGTATTAGGGTTCCATAAGGAGCCCTAGAATTGAACAACGGCTGGATCTGAGGCGAGGTCTGACTGTAGATCTAGGGTTTCAGAAAACACTACAGATATCGCACCAAATTTTATCCAAAACATGTACAGATTCTCCAGACAAAATATGAATAATCTTCAATGAATAATTTTAAGAACAAAAATCGAATCTCAAACAAACAAAGTAAATCATTGAGAATCGACCCGCTCTAATACCATGTTAGAAAATCGGAAGCGGAAGCGTAACATGGAAAAGATAAATAACAAGAACAGAAAAGAACACATCGGGATTTTATGTGGAACCCTACTCTGTGAGGAGCGGAATGAATCCACGGGAGAAGCCCTCAACGGGGTGTGTTTTTCTATTGCTTTTCTGTTAGAGTATTTGTGGTGCGCCCATTGAGTTGTAACAGGGTAAATGGATCCTGGAGAAGATCCATTTACCCCATTCTGTGTTTAGTCCCACATGGACCAGTGGTGGGACTTGGAGGCTCTGGGAAGGCTATATAAGGAGCCCCAGACCTCCTGTACTCATTGAGAAAAGCAATAGAAAAACACGCCCCTTAGAGGGCTTCTCCCGTGGTTTCATCCCGCTCCTCACGGAGTAGGGTTCCACGTAAAATCCCGCTGTTCTTTTTTGTTCTTATTCTTTTTCCATATTTTTGCTTCCGATTCATATTTTATAACATGGTATCAAAGCGGGTTCGTTCCTCGAGGATTTCATCGTGTTCTTTATTTTGATTCGAGGTCCGATTATGGGTTTGATTCTTGAGGAATCATGTTATGTTTTTAAGATCCGATTATTGTTCATATTCAGATTGGCTCAGCAGTCCATGTCGCATCCAGATTTATTCGCGTTTTAGGGTTTTGTTGAAACCCTAATATTGCAAGTTGAGTTTTGATTTTGGAGAATTTGTGAAGTTCCTGCGCTCTTGCCAGATCTGTTCGTCCTCCAAGCCGCGATTCACGATGCCATCTTTGTGCGACTCCAGGATCCAGCGATACATACTCGCAGCATTCTCTCCGCGCCGATCGTTTTCGTCAGATGGTTGATTTATAATCATTGTTGTTGCTGATCGTTGTGGTGAATGATTGAAAGAAGTCTGCATAGCAAAATGTCAGATCCATTGGTGCCTGTCCGTGTAGATCCCTCATCAATAGCGGCGTAAAACACCATCGCCGCCCCACGATCCAAGAAGTCCTCGTCCTCGAAGTCCTCGACGTCCAGATCCGCGTGCGTGCTCCAGGCAAGATCCAAGAAGCCACTCCTTCGCTACAGGCGCTGCCCCTCCAGTTCACGGCGAGCCCTCCTTTGACGGCACCCTACCACGGCGACCTGTGACTCCACCGACCCCAGCCGCGCAACACAGGCACACACCATCGCCCATGCACAGGCGTTGTTTCACGCCTAACTCGGAGGTGCGGCACCTCCTGTGGTGTCGGTCTTCCGCATCCATGCCGCAGATGGCGGCGATTTCTCTCCCTGCGCGCCTCGGCCAGGCGCTTCGCATCTCCAGGCGATCGTCCATGATAGCCCCAGCCCCCGCACGGCTCTCAGACGGTCCTCTGCTTCTCCACGCTCAAAGACCCTTCTGGCGGCGCCGCCCTTTGTCGAGACGGATCCCCATCGCGTGAAGGGCTCCTGGCGGAGCCATCCTAGGCGTGCGCATCTCCCCAGCGGCGCGTGAAGAGAGCCAGCCTCCCCATCGGGGGCGGCGATTTGTTTCGGGAGTGGAGGGTTCCCGAACTGGGAACCCTAAAGGCCTCACCTGTATTAAAAAAAATTGAAACAAGGGGTCCGGTGGGCTGCGATATGAAAAAAATATAGGGGAATGGATTGGGCCTAAATGGGCCGTTGGAAGAAAAAAAAAGGGGAGGCGAGAAGGAATGGCCATTCTATTGGGCTAGAAAAACAGCCCACTTTGGGCCAAGAGTTCTTTATAAAAAAAAGGTTTTCAAAAAAAATGGCGCGTACAATAAAAAAAACCGTACGCAAAGTTTATCAAAAAAAAGGTTGAAAAGCCGAAAAAAAAGGGAGTTTGAACGGCTTATGTTAAAAAAAAATCATCATGACGGCTATTTAAAAAAAATTGACAAAGCCGCAAGTATGTTTCATGTTTTCCCCATTATTGTTGTCTTCTCCCAACTTGATCGATGTCCATGTTTTCCGACAAGTATGGGAGAAAGGGGGAGTATGGTGTAGAGTCACAGGTCTTCTCCAGATTGCAGATTCTTCAGATTGCGGTTCAGATCCGGATTGATGCAGATTTCCAGACCATTCAGATTTCAGACTCTACAGTTGTTCAGACTCGACGTCAGAAGGTTCCGAGTCCAGTTTCAGACACGCACGAGTTTGCGGTCATTGTCAGATGAGCATATGTTGCCATCATTGTCAGAGGTCCCCATCATCCTTCTTGTTGTTAGGCCAGAGTTTTCATGTGGTATCATAGGTACACCAGAGCAGTGCACCATTCTCTGAGCCAGATGGGAGAGACCCAGTTCTCTGACGAGGAGACTATTTTCAGACTCCATTCTCCAGCGACCGTGGACTCCGACGAGGATTGCACAGCCACGGCTCTTGTTCAGTTCGGTCCTTTTTTCAGAGATGGAGCAGTTGTCCACATTAATGTGGCGGGCCAGAGTACTCCGACGAGGAGACTCATTTTCAGTTGCAGTGACTCTAACAGGCGCAGTTCAGAGCATATGCTCTCCGACGAGGAGATTCAGTTGACTCACACTCCAGCCCGTTCGTCCTCCTCACCTGCATGGCATGAGAAGCAACGTCCTCGACTGCAGCAATGTGCGCGTTGGGTTGATATTGTCCGTAGTGTCCTGTAGCGTTGAGTTGAGTTTCTTTCTGTTTGGCCAAGCTGAGCATTGCATGCTCCAACTTGAGGGGGAGTGTTAGAGTATTTGTGGTGCGCCCATTGAGTTGTAACAGGGTAAATGGATCCTGGAGAAGATCCATTTACCCCATTCTGTGTTTAGTCCCACATGGACCAGTGGTGGGACTTGGAGGCTCTGGGAAGGCTATATAAGGAGCCCCAGACCTCCTGTACTCATTGAGAAAAGCAATAGAAAAACACGCCCCTTAGAGGGCTTCTCCCGTAGTTTCATCCCGCTCCTCACGGAGTAGGGTTCCACGTAAAATCCCGCTGTTCTTTTTTGTTCTTATTCTTTTTCCATGTTTTTGCTTCCGCTTCATATTTTATAACAGAGAGGCCCAAGCTTATGTTGGCTGTATGATTTAAGAAGAGGATAGTAAACACATCCAAAGGTTTGAAGAAAACCATAGCCAGGAGGACAACAGTACACTGTAGTATAAGGAGATCGACCCTTTAACACTCGTGAGGGAAGAAATATTGATGAGAAAAGTGGCAATTTGAAAAGCTAAAGACTAGGAAGTATAGAGGAACGACAGATTGATGAAGAAGAGACCGAACAACTTCACGCAAGTGCCTATTCTTTCTTTTAGCAGAGCCATTTTTCCCAGGAGTATACGGAGCAGAAATATGATCCACAATACCTTGAGACTTTAATCAAGAAAAATGTTTTTGGTATTCACCCCACAATTACTATGCAGTGATTTTATTGTTGTATCAAATCGAGTCTTGAACATATTTGGGAAATTGTTGAAATATAGAGAAAATGTCATATTTGTTCTTCATAGGAAACACCCATACAAACTTGGTGTGATCATCAAGAAAAACAACATATCTCAAACCATCATAAGTACAAATAAGAGACGCCCAAACATCTGAAAATATTATATGAAAATGTTTACTGCTTAAACTATCAATTGAAGACAAGTGTCGCTTGTGTGTTTTAGCTTTCATACCAGAAACACAGTTTTATTCATATCATCGGTAACAAAAACTCCATCAGAGTGAAGGATGACCTTGACAGTATTCTTGTGAACATGACTGAGATGAGCATGCCACCAGAAAAGATGAACTTTAGGACTTCGAGTAGAGAGACAAACAGTAGCTGAAGATTTCACATGGCTGGGACACTAAAACTTGTAGAGGCCTTGAGTGGCTCTTTCCTTGAGGACGATGGCTCCATTGGAATTATCCTTAACAAGGCACTCGTTAGCATGAAACTCAAAGAAGGGCTTGTTATCCTTAGCAAACTTTTGCATGGATAAGAGATTCTTTTGAATCTTTGGAACACCAAGGATGTTTGTTAAATTAAAGACATTGTCCATATGAAAGGAGGAATCACCAATATGAGTAATGGATGCACCTTCACCGTTTCCAAACTCTGCTTCATCAACACCATAGAAAATCCGAAGCAATATCCAGATTAGCAAGAGAGTTTGTTACATGATGGATGGCTTCAGTATCTGCATACCACCCTTGCTGTGTTGAAGATTCAAAGAATTGAACCTCTGGAGAAGAGGCATAACATTGATATTAAGTGGTAGCAGAATGATTTAGTTTCCCACATATTTGACACTGAACACCTGCAACTGTACCAAAGAAGGTACTGTTGGGGATATATAGATGCGGAACAATCAATCAACCAGGATAATATCCCCTGACACTGTCCTGCAGCAAAGATGGCACACGCAAGATATACGTTCCCCACACGGGAACTCAATAGCAACAATAACAAGCACAATCACAAGCAAGCAAGCAACCACACGAGACAAAGATTTTTACATGGAAACCCTTGCTCAATGTGAGCACGAGAAAAAACCACGGGGCAAGACCGGCAACGATTTCACTATGGTCTAATGAGCCAATGTTCTTCCCGGTTTTGTTGCCCACAAAATCGAGGTACAAGCCACACACAATGGATAGTTGTCCGACAAGTATCAAACTATCCCTAGGTATCTAACTATACCAAATGTTGTGCTCAAAACAAGGAGGACAAAGTAACTCCCCTTGTGGGCTTCCGGATGGAGACCCAAACTTGGCTTCTTGAGGTCGTTCCCAACGACCTCCCGCTGCTCCCTCTCGAACTCGCCCAAACAGTGCTCCCACGCCCAACTCCAAGCCCTAGCCGCGGTGCCAAAGCTTGAGCTGCGCTGCCCTCGAGCACGGCCTCTCTCTCGCGCTCTCCCGCTCGCGTGGAGGAAGACGGAGAGGATGGGTTCCGAAAACCCCTGCTGCTGGCCGCTGGAATGGGGAGGACGAGTAGGGCTGGGATCGGGGCCGATGCTCACTGGAGAGAATGGGTCTTGCACTTGCGATGTTCCCTGGAAAGAGGCTTCTCAAAATACTGGAAAAACTGCAACAAAGCCCCTGCCAAAAGTGCCAATAAAGTTGTAGCTGCAAAACCCCCCAAGTTGGGGTTGGAATAACATCAAGTATACCCAACAACCTCCCCCTCCAGCCCCAACGGGGAGGTGTTGTCGTGTGATGGAGATCAACAAGAGGTGACACCGCTCAGCTCTCTACAGAGCTGAAGCTTGTCACGAGTGATTGCCTTTGTCAACATGTCTGAGGGATTCTCATCTGTGTGAATCTTTTTCAACACGAGCTGCTTTTGTTCAATTGCATCCCTCAGCCAATGGTATCTCACATCAATGTGCTTTGTGCGAGCATGGTGCATGGTACTCTTGCTCAAGTCTATAACGCTCTGGCTATCACAAAACACAACCGGCTCACTGTCATCTAATCAAACTCGCCAAGGAAGCGTTGTAGCCACAACACTTCTTTCCCAGCCTCTGCTGCTGCAATGTATTCTGCCTCAGTAGTTGAGAGAGCAACACATTTCTGTAGCTTGGATTGCCATGATATGGCTCCCCCTGCAAAAGTGAAAATGTAGCCTGAGGTGGACTTTCTCTGGTCTATGTCGCCTGCCATATCTGCATCAGTGTAGCCACAAAGTTTGGGATCTGACCTCCCAAAAGCAAGACACATACTTGAGGTCCCTCTCAAGTATCTCAAGATCCACTTCACGGCCTCCCAATGGTCCTTCCCCGGATTGGACATGAACCTGCTCACCACGCCCACTGCATGGGCTATGTCGGGTCTAGTGCAAACCATTGCATACATGAGGCTTCCAACTGCTGACTGGTATGGAATCTTGAACATCTCTGCTTTCTCCTCAGAAGTAGAAGGACATGACTCTTTGTTCAGCTTGAAATGAGAGGCTAAGGGCGTACTGACAGGCTTGGCATTCTTCATGTTGAACCGCTCCAATACGCGTTCAACGTAGCTCTCATGTGACAACCACAACATGTGCTTCTTCCTGTCCCTTGTAATCTGCATCCCTAGGATGTGACTGGCCTTGCCCAAATCTTTCATCTCAAACTCTTTGGATAGTTCCCTCTTGAGCTTTGCAATCAGGTTGGAATCATGACCTACAATCAACATGTCATCCACATATATCAAAAGAATGACGAACCTGTCATTGGGAAGACGACGAACATATACGCATGGGTCGGCTATAGTCCTCTTGAAGCCCTGCTTTCCCATGAAAGCATCAAACTTCAAGTACCATTGTCTCGGGGCTTGCTTCAAGCCATAGAGACTCTTCCTCAACCTACATACCATATGCTCTTTCCCTCTCTCTTGAAAACCCTGTGGCTGCTCCATGTAGATCTCTTCCTTCAAATCACCGTGAAGAAACGCCGTCTTCACATCCATCTGCTCTAGCTCAAGGTCCATGCTAGCAACAAGTCCTAGCACTACTCTCACTGAATTCATCTTCACCACTGGGGAGAAGATCTCATCATAGTCCACTCCTTCCTTCTGGCTGAATCCTTTCACGACCAATCTGGTCTTGTGCTTCACCTGTCTGCCACTGTCATCTGACTTCAGCTTGTACACCCACTTGTTCTTCAAGGCTCTCTTCCCTTTAGGAAGCTCAACAAGGTCATAAGTGTGATTCTTCTTGAGAGATAGCATCTCTTCATTCATTGCATTCTGCCAATGACCCTTGTCCTTATGCATTTGTGCCTCCTCAAAGGTGTATGGCTCTCCAGCATCTGTGAGCATCACATACCTGGAAGTAGGGTAACGGGATGATGGCTGGCGTGTCCTATCAGATCTCCTGACCAGAGGCTCTGCTGTGTCTGCAACTGGATGATGTAGCTCCCCCTGCCCTAGATCCCCTGGACCTGCATCAACGGGGTCTGCATCTGGCTTATGCTGCTCTAGCTATCCATCCTCTCCACCTGTACCCTGTACTGGAGAGGGATCTGTATCCTCATCACTATCATCATCCATGGAAAATTCATCTGCATCACCACTCTCAGTGGTGTCCTCAGCCAACGTCTGGTTCTCATAAAAAATCACATCCCTGTGCCTGGTGACTGTCTTCTTCCTTGGATCCCGAAGACTGTATCCAAACTCCTGATCTCCATAGCCAAGAAAAATACAAGGCACCGCCTTGTCATCCAACTTCTTCCGCTGCTCCTTGGGTACCAATGCATACGCCTTGCATCCAAACACCCTCAGATGAGCATATGAGGGGTCATTCCCTATCCAAATACACTTTGGAATCTTGAAGCCCAAAGGAACTGATGGAGATCGGTTAACCAAGTAACAAACAGTGCGAACCGCCTCAGCCCAAAAGGTCTTGGGCAACTTCGTTGTCTTCAGCATACAACGGACTCTCTCAACAATGGTCATGTTCATCCTCTCAGCTAGACCATTGTGATGGGGTGTACCTGGCTTTGTCCTCTCATGCTTGATGCCGTGATCTGCACAATAGCCCTGAAAGCTATGGGAGGTGTACTCTCCCCCATTGTCTGTGCGTAGACACTTCAACAATTTTCCTGTCTCACGCTCAACCATGGCATGAAACCTCTTGAAGCAATCAAACACTTGATCCTTCGATCTCAGAACATACACCCACACCTTCCTAGATGCATCATCAATGAAGGTGACAAAATACCTGTTGCCTCCCAAAGAGGCCGTGTCCATGGGACCACAAACATCAGAATGAACCAACTGTAGAAGGTCTCCCTTCACCTTGGATCTGGCTCTGTAAGGTGCACTTCTGCTCTTCCCAACCTCACATGCATCACAAGGAGATAAAGTGATGTCATTTTGGTAGGGTATCAACTCTCTCTTGCTCAAAAGTTGCAAACCCTTCTGGCTCATGTGGCCAAGCTGACTGTGCCACAAATCTGAGTTATCTGCTTCACTAGCATGCAAACTGCCATCCATGACCTTCACTCTAGTCATGTAGAGTGTGTGACACAAGCTGCCTCTCGCCATGATGAGAGAACCCTTGCTAATCTTGCACTTGCTGTCGCCGAACTTCAGATGGTAGCCTTCACTATCTAGCTGTGAGCCAGATATAAGGCTAAGCCGCACATCAGGAACATGCCTCACATTCTGTAGTGTCATTGAGCACCCAACATCCGTCTGGATCGAGATGGTGCCCATGCCAATGATCTTAGAGTAACTTTCGTTACCCATCAAGACTCTCCCATAATCACCCCTAGTGTATGTGGTGAAGAACTCCCTGTGTGGAGTCACGTGATAGGAGGCGGCCGTGTCAACGACCCACTCCAAATCGCTCCCTGTGTGCAAGAACTGATCCTGGATGGTGAGAATCACCTCTTTTGCACTTTCATCTGCTACAACTGCAGCTACATTCCCATCTTCCTTTTTCTGGTCTTTCTTGGCTTCAGCTTGCTCTCTCTTCCAAACCCTGCAATCTTTCTTCCAGTGACCGGGTTTCTGGCAATGGTGACACTTTCCTCTGCCCTTGGACTTGTCTCTGGATTTCTGCCTCTCCTGTGACTGCCCTCTGCTGCTGGATCTTCCTCTCCTCTCAACTACATACACATGTGAAGAGGAGGATGCCTCTCCCGAAGAGCGACGTCTAATCTCCTCATTGAGGAGACTTCCCTTGACCATAGCCATGGTCAACTTGCTATCCTTCGCAGAGTTGCTCACGGTGACTACTAGAGTCTCCCAACTATCTGGCAAAGAACCCAACAAGAGAAGTGCTTGCAGTTCGTCATCAAGTACCAACCCCATTGAGGTCAACTGGTTGATTATGCTTTGGAAGTCATTCAGATGCTCTGCCACTTTGCATATATCTTTGTATTTCAGGTTCACAAGCTTTCTAATCAAGAAAGCCTTGTTGGTTGCGGTCTTCTGATCATAGAGCTCGGACAGCTTGTCCCATAGCTCCTTCGCATTCATCTCCTCGGCAACATGATGGAACACGGACATGTCAAGCCACTTCCGAATGGTACCAATGGCCTTTCGGTTCAATTTTGTCCACTCACTTGCGGACATGTTCTCCGACTTGGCGCTCTCTCCCTCCACGGGATCGTGGAGGTCCTTGCAATATAAAATGTCTTCCATCTTCGCCTTCCAAATCTGTCAATTGCTACTTGTGAGCTTGATCATTGTGCCTTCATCATCTTTGCCCATTGCTCAAACCTGAGCTCTGATACCACTTGTTGGGGATATATAGATGCGGAACAATCAATCAACCAGGATAATATCCCCTGAAACTGTCCTGCAGCAAAGATGGCACACGCAAGATATATGTTCCCCATACGGGAACTCAATAGCAACAATGACAAGCACAATCACAAGCAAGCAAGCAACCACACGAGACAAAGATTTTTACGTGAAAACCCTTGCTCAATGTGAGCACGGGAAAAAACCACGGGGCAAGACCGGCAACGATTTCACTACGGTCTAATGAGCCAATGTTCTTCCCGGTTTCGTTGCCCAAAAACCGAGGTACAAGCCACACACAATGGATAGTTGTCCAACAAGTATCAAACTATCCCTAGGTATGTAACTATACCAAATGTTGTGCTCAAAACAAGGAGGACAAAGTAACTCCCCTTGTGGGCTCCCAGATGGAGACCCAAACTTGGCTTCTTGAGGTCGTTCCCAACGACCTCCCGCTGCTCCCTCTCGAACTCGCCCAAACGGTGCTCCCACGCCCAACTCCAAGCCCTAGCCGCGGTGCCAAAGCTCGAGCTGCGCTGCCCTCGAGCACCGCCTCTCTCTCGCGCTCTCCCGCTCGCGTGGAGGAAGACGGAGAGGATGGGTTCCGAAAACCCCTGCTGCTGGCCGCTGGAATGGGGAGGACGAGTAGGGCTGGGATCGGGGCCGATGCTCACTGGAGAGAATGGGTCTTGCACTTGCGATGTTCCCTGGAAAGAGGCTTCTCAAAATGCTAGAAAAACTGCAACAAAGCCCCTACCAAAAGTGCCAAATAGCTGTAGCTGCAAAACCCCCCAAGTTGGGGCTGGAATAACATCAAGTATACCCAACAGGTACCACCTCGGATATTTTGGCCATGATCAATAGCAACACTAGAGAAGGTTCGATTAGGAATGATATCTTTAGATGCACGACGTGCACCAGAAAAACCATATATGTAGTGGGAACCTCACCTTACTCCACGAGAGAAACCATCAGAAGTTCGATGAGCTTGAATGTTAAGCTTGGGTTGATTGAGAAGAAGGCGTTGTTCATGCGCAAGGAGTAATCCAAGAAGTTTTTCATAAGATAAAGAATCTGATTAACGAAGAAACTATCTAATCATAATTAAAGTCTAAGACATTTAGAATAGAAAGAATAAGATCATCTATCTCAATCTTTTTGCCTGCCTTGTTGAGGAAGTCATAAATCAATAAGTCCCCTTTCTTCAAGGCATCCAGTTCAAACTGAAGCTTGTTTATCTGAGGAGTACAAAAACTATTACAAACAGATTAATGGGAGACGGGCAACAAGCTGCACCGTCAATTCCTTTTGAATGACAAATCCAATTCTTCAAAATACAACATCTATAGATCTGGAAACCTTGACATTATTGTGCATAATTCTTTGGACCCTTTTGAGAAGCTGTAATGCTTCCGTAGCCAAAAATCCGAAGGTGTCAAAACCAAAAGGAATGAATACATGTTGATTGTTGATAACACGGAAATTCGAGCGGTCGTATTGATTCACAAGGCGAATCAACAGTCGATGTCTTGACCACTTCAAAATCCCGTATTAATCAACAATGAACCCACAATAATATGAATCAAGCAATGAAAATTAAATGTGGAGTCAAATTTATTTTATCTCTACAAAAAGGTGTATAGTGAAAGTATGTAGAGTGTCGAACACAGGGAGCAAGCATGATAGATCAAACAATGTGCAAAGTGATGTGATGTGATCAATGTATCTACAATATGCAAATGTTGTGTGGATTTTTAATTTTTAATTTTTTTTTAATTTTTTTATTTTCTGATTTTATATTTCCTTTTTATATTTTATATTTTTCTTTTTTTAATAATAGAATATATATACAATAGAAGAAAAGAGGTAATAAGATATTTATAAAAATAAGGAAAATGCTTAAAAATTAGAAAATGAAATGTTTTTAGTCTTTTTTATAATTTGATACTTTTTTTGTGATTTTTAGAAATTTTTTTGAGTATTTTAGGTATTTTTTTAAAAGTCAAAATACAAGAAACAGTGATTAAAACTGCTGGCCGAAATAAAAATGCAAATGAAAAATAGTAAACAGTAACAAAATTTTTCCAAACTAATTTTAAAATAAAGGGAATAAAATAGAGAAACTACAGAAACTGAGTTTGTATTTTTAAGATTTCTCTATGATTTTTTAGATTTTTATGAAGTTTTTAGGTGTTTTCTAATTTTTAAGGTTTTTGTTTTGAAATTTTTAATGATTTTTGGATAGGAATTAAAAGACACTAAAATACACAAAATATAATTTTTTTGGAATTTTTCAAAAAGTTTTGCTTATTTTTATGGGTGTTCTAAGATAGAAAGTACAGAAAATGCATGTTTTTTATTTTTAATAAATATTAAAACGCAATAAAAATGAAAAAAAATATAGAGCAAACATGAGCATATGGTATTTTTTGGTAGTTTTTCGAGTTAAGATGATGCACTAAATAAATACAAACATCCAATAAAATTCACACACCTGGTAGGGGCATAAGTGTAAATATTACGAAATATAGGGGCTAAAGTGCAATTTTCACAAAAGTTTACAAGTAATAAATGAATTTCCTGGATTAATTATAAATACCCAAACCCGGAAGGGGTTCGCTGCAAAATTACCAAGCCCACGTGTATAAACACGTGACCTAGTAGGGGTATAAATGCAATATTATAAAATACCAGGGGTATACATGAAATTTGTCCAAAAATATTACACGTGATATTAAAGTTCCTGGACTAAAGCTAAATATCTAAACCCACGAGGGGTCCTCTGCAAAATACCCCGCTCCTCACGTGAACTGGTCACGTGAGGTGACGTGGCCGAGGACCTGTTTGCAATAATAGAAAGTGTGGGGGCTTGTCTGTAAATATTACAAAAATAATTGAACGGCAGACGAAAGTTTTAATACTAAATATTAAATACAAAAATGGTGCGGGGGTCAGATGCAAAATACCCCTTATGCGCACGATCCAACGGCCGGGGATGATTCACTTGACATGTGGCACAGATCTGACAGCCGATGACGCTTCGCGTTGGACGGCGATGATTAGATCTTCGGCTGAAGATCTGACAGTGGAGACTTGGCGCGATCCAACGTTTACTGGACGTTCTGGAGCTCCACCCCGATCCAACGGTGGGGAGATGCGGAGGAAGAACGGGGAAGAACACCGGTGAGGCGAACTTCACCGAGCCCAATCTCCGTGCTCCGACGATCTGGAAGGCTCAAAATGGGTCAGGGGACTCCTGCGGTCTTCCTCTATCTCCTGGGTGCTCCAAAAAGTCTCGGCGACGACCGAGGCTCGTGAGGGGGGCGGCGGAGCTGGAGAGCTCCACGGAGCTCCGGCGAGGCGCAAAAATGCTCCCAGGCTCGAGTCAACGAGCTTTGACCTGCAAAAAGACATGAGAGGGTCCAGGGCAAATTGCCTGGACCCCGCGGATGGGGAATGGTGCGTGAATGGAGGTGTACGGTGATCGGCCGGAGGAGCGCTCCGGCGAGGAGAGCGTGAGGGTGATTTGATCGATGAAGCGTGAGATTAACGATGGGAAATGGATCCTAAAACTAAGGCAAATAAGATGCAAATGAAATGAAGGGAAAAGACAACTGCGTCAATGGTCGGAGACCAGAGGGTGGTGTACCTCAACGACGGCGATGGGCGGAGGTGGTGGAGCCACCTCAGTGCTTACTCGACCCGCCTGAAGGCCGCCGGAGGAAGCTGTCACCTTCTTGGGGCTTTTGGGAACGATTAGGGGAGCGACACTTGTGGACGAGGGTTCAAATTCGAAAGAGAAGAACGGGTTGCATTTTATGGGGTTTGACCCAATGGTGAAGAGGCTCAAAGAACGACGAGGCAGGAGCGCCACAATGATCCAATCCTCGAGGCAATCGCTGGGCGAGGATGAGAGATGGTCGAGGAACAAGTTAGCAGAAGGGAGCATCACGAATGGGTGAAAGACATACCCTCGAAAAATACGCAAAAGCGAGTCAAAAACGAGGTCTGTCAAAGTCTACAGGAGCAGGTCAGGGTCAACTGTCAGAGCCACCTGGTTGGTCCACGTGGACCAACCAGGAAAATCCTAGAAAAAAGATTTCCAGATTCATCTAAAATTAGTAAACGATTTTATTAATTTTAGGTTATTAAATAAAAAATATTTATTATTTTATAAATTATTTTATGGTAATTTTTAATTATTTTTATGAGGTATAATTTTACAAGTTGTCTTTTTAGACCTATATAGGTACATGTATCTATATATTTTATTAATTTATTTTTATTTTGTGATTTTAATTTATTTATTTTTGTTTATTATTTTATAAATTTGTAAAGTATTTTTATACACGTTAAAAAATATTTTTATTTTATTTTTCTGATGTGTTTTGTACATTTAATAAAATATAAGTATGTATTATATAGGTATATATATAGGTATTATACCTATGCAAGTTATATACAAGTATTTTTATTTTATGCTTCTTTTATGTTTTTTATTATGATTTTAATGTACAAATATATTATAAGTAATATTTACAAAGTTATAAAAACATAAAATTTTAAAAATAATGAATAAATAATAAAATGAATATTTTAATTTGTACAAGTGTAAAATAAGGGTCCAAAACTCAACATTCAAACCGTAGCTCCACCAAATGCAAAACCACCACCATTAAATAGCTTATTTTAAACTATATACAATTAAATGTGAGTTTGATGCATTTGGAGTTTTCATTTGTGAGATACAGGTCTGGGAAGTTGGGATTCTAGATTTTTTTTCAGACCATAACTTTTTTTCGTACATTATTTTTAAGTGAACTCAATTTTGTATTTTTTTATTTCATTATCTACAACTTTCATGTTCAAATTTTTTTTCTTTGAAGTATAAAAAGTGGAACCAAAAATAGGTCCCAAAATGAATAAAGAATGAACAAAAACAAAGGGAATTTTATTGTATTTTGGCCCTTATCTCCCCCTACTTTATTTCTTGTCGACCTATTCATCAAGATGCCTGGGTCTCGGGATTTCGGGACATAAAATATTTACAATATTTTATTCTTTTTCTTTTCTTTTATTTATTCTATATTTTTAGCTTTAAATATAGTATTTTATACACTATTTACATGCACATGCATGAATGCTAAAATGTTGGAATTAAGGGTATTTACACGCATTTGGAAGGGTTTTTGATGCCAAAATGATAGAATAAAGATGATGAAATGTGGATTCATCATCCCCCTATACTTTACCTTTGCTAGTCCCTAGCAAACACTTATGCAATAAGTGTAGAAAAGAAAAATGAAAAAAAAAGAAAAAGAAGAAAGTGGACTAAATTTAATTGTCAAACGTGTCTTCACAAAATCAAAGTTTGGAGCTTAAGTCGGACCTCTGGAATTTTAGTGCGGGTGGAACCTTAATGAAAACCGAATTTGAAATCCAACAGTCCATGTGAATCCCAAAACTCTGCCCAAGTCTCCTCAATAGCCAGGTCAGAAATACTTCAACTCATACGCAAACCCTTACGACCATGAATCTGACTCGTACAGTATAAGTGATAGTGGCTTTCCCCAACTAGAATGACAAAGAGACTAACTTCTCCAGTATGACAACCTAATGATTCCCCAATCCAATCACTCCATCCTCGAGGAGCGGGGTATTCCCTTCTAAGTTCAAGTGGCAACCAGCTCAAGAGGAGGGGGTGAAGAGAAGAATGGACGGTAGCCAGTGTAGCTACCTATCCTAGGATGCAAGACCAGTGTAGTCAAGTCATCCAGCTGCATGCTCACATATTTGACTTTGGAACTCAAGCTTGCTTATTGACTTTACAACATTTGTACATACTTTGCAGGCATTTTATTTTTGTACAGGCCTGACCTTTTTTTTAATACTATATACAATAGCATTTACATAAGGAGTTTTTCCTCTAGAGCCAATAGACTATCCCTCTTTTGAAGCTTTATCGCAACCCACACTCTCCTGTCTTTAGACTTCCTCATCACTGGATGGGTTGGGGTGCACTTCCCTCCCTAGAGGAGGACAAGTGTTTCCACTTGTGTGCGTCTCATACTGGCAAATCCAATCCCCTCACCACTCCAACTGAGTTGAGCCATGTGAAAGGTGCAGGTGTCCAAGTAAGGTCATTATCAACAAGAGTCGTGCGTGTGCTCCGAAATACTCTACTTAGGCAGTCAAGAATCCATTGAACCAAGTCTCGTGATCCTCAAAGAATTAAGTCAACTAGAACTGAAGTACCTCAAACCCAGCTCCTATAAGGTTCTTGTTATTAGGTAGATTTTAAGGTCCAATCAAGCTCCAATCTTCGGATTTTACTTAGACTTGTTCAACTATCAAACTCAATCTGAAAAATGCTCATGCTATGCAAATGATACGCAAAATGCAGAAAATATTTTTGTGATGTAATTTTCAAGGATTTTGAACTTTTTATGGACTTTTGATAAGATGATGATGATGATGCATATGCAATTTTTTTGTATTTTTTAAAAAGATTTTTCAAATGTTTTTTGGATTTTAATTTGTAAATGTTTTTCGGATTTTTGAAAACAAAAAGTTTTTGGCTAAAAACTAGGTGCAAAATATTTACACGAGAGTGCTTCTTATATTTACAAGAAGTGGCTTTTAAGAATTCACAGGGTAAGTGATCAATTTTATAAGTATATATAGTGGATTTTAGTTGTGATGTATATATTCCTCAAACTTATTTGACACAGGTTTTCCAAACAATTTTTGAAAACTATAGTCCAAAATAATTTTTACAAACAATTTTACAAACATGTACACACATTTGAAAATCATTTTGCAAAGGTTTTTCAAACAGTATATATAGATTTTTCAAAATATTTTTGCAACCATTTTTCAAACCATTTGCAAATCATTTTTCAAACCTTTTTATTTCACACAAAGACAATAAAGTTTACAAACCACGCATTTTTACAAAGGTTGAAAACATGTAACAAAACGTTTTCAAAATAGTTTTCAAAAGATTTTCACAAAGATTTTCAAACTATTTTTCAAACATTTTGCAAAAAAACATTTTCACATGATTTATTAATCAGTAAATACAAAAATAATTTGAGGAATGATAACATCTTTTTATTAAGGATTTTAATGAATTTTAAAGAATTATTAGCCATAGTATTAAGAAAATACGAAAGTACAAGTTATGGATAAAGTATATACGTAGTATATACGACCTCCCTATACTTAGCTTGAGCTATATCCTCATAGATCGGAGAGAAAAGAGAAGACATAACTCGTACTAAGTATATGCAAGTCTAAAGAATGAATGAACGAATGAACAAAAGAATGAGAAATTGACCATCCCCCTATAGTTAGGATCAAATAATCCTAAGTATAGCAGACTATACACAATGCAGGTAGGGTCAAGGGTGGGAATGAACAGATCGTACTCAGATTGTCTCCCCCTATACTTAGGGTAAGATATCCCTAAGTATAGACGAGAAGAGGAGACAATGGAGAGGATCAAAGAATAAAGAAACTCGGGGTGCACACCCCCCTATACTTAGGACAAAGTATGTCCTATGATAGATAAAGAAAATAGAAAAGGAAAAGAAGAAAAGAAGAAAAGAAGAAAAGATATTAACAGATGAAAGCGTGATATGGACAGATGGATTTATACAACGGAAGATGGAATTGATCACCATGTATGAGATGCAAGTGATATGAGTCAAAGAGCACATCTCATACCAGAAGAATGGGGGCAACGTCAACGGTCGGCGGATCATGGTCTAGATATAGCTTCAGGCGCTGATCGTTAACACGGAAGGTAGAGGAAGATGACGGCTCGGATATATCGATGCTACCATTGTCATGTACCTTCCAGACCACATACGGACCTTTCCACTTACTCTGCAATTTCCCTGGAAATAATTTCAGCCTGGAATCAAACAACCATACACGCTAATCAGGCTCAAACTGTTTATGGCTGATATGAGAATCGTGCCATGTTTTCACTTTTTCCTTGTACTGTAGGCTGCTAGAAAAGGTTGTATCTCTCAGTTCCTTCAGGGCTGCCAACTCTGCTCTCCTCTGTTCTCCTATACTCTTGGGATCTAATAATAACTCAGTGACTGCCCAAAGTGACTTGTGCTTGATTTTCACAGGTAGATGGCATGGCTTGCCATAGACGAGATGAAAGGGAGATATTCCTAATGGATTCTTGAAGGAGGTCCGATAGGCCCACAAGATCGAGTCCAAAAGCTGTGACCAATCCTTTCGGTCTGGGCGGACAACCTTCTGTAGGATAGTCTTGATCTCCCTATTCGATACTTCGGACAGACCATTAGTCTGAGGGTGATACAGTGTAGCAACACGATGGTCAATGCCGAACTCGTCTGCAAGGGTCCTAACCTTGTCATTGATAAAGTGAGTCCCCCCATCTGAAATCAAGACTCTAGGTACCCCAAACCGTGAAATGATATTTTTCCTCAAAAATCGACACATGGTCTTAGCATCTGCGGCTCGGGCGGGGATGGCCTCAACCCATCGACTGACATAATCCACAACGAGCAAAATGTGCTCAAACCCCTGAATCTTAGGAAATGGGCCCAAGAAATTGATACCCCATGCGTCAAAAACCTCACAAAAGTGAATGGGCTACATGTGCATCATGTCTCTCTGTCCGTAAGTACTCATCTTCTGACAGTCAGTATATCTCTTCACGAACTCATCTGAATCCTTGAAGAGAGTAGGCCACCAAAGGTCGGATTGAAGCACCTTTTGTGATGTCTGTCTCCCAGAATGATGTCCTCCTACCTCAAGCTTGTGGCAGTATGTGAGGACGCTATGCTGCTCTTCTTGAGGAATGCACCTCCTCCAGATGTTGTCCCCTCCTTCATGATAAAGGACGGGATCCTCCCAATGATAAAACTTGGCCTTCGCCAGGAAAGTCTCAAGTTTCTGCTTGGGCCAACCTTGTGGAACCGTCTTGGCAACAAGATAGTTCACAGTGTCGGCATACCATGGGAGCGAGGTGATAGCCAAGATCGCCTCATTTGAAAACGTCTCAGTAAAAGGTGCACTGGGCTCAGATTCCTCAAATTTCTCTAATCGGGAGAGATGATCCGCCACCACATTCTTAACTCCAGGCTTATCCTTAATCTCAATATCAAACTCCTAGAGCAGAAGGATCCATCTGGTAAGGCGTGCTTTGGCATCCTTCTTGGCCATTAAGTACCGGATGGCGGTGTGATCTGTAAAAATAGTCACTCTAGATCCGAGAATATACGATCTATACTTATCCAAAGCAAAGACTACGTCCATCATCTCTTTCTCTGTCACAGTATAATTCCACTGAGCGGCTTCCAAAGTCCGGCTGGCGTAGTGAATGGCAAACGACATTCCATCCCTCCTCTGTCCAAGCACAACCCCAACGGCAAAATAAGAAGCGTCCGTCATGATCTCGAATGGGAGAGACCAATTGGGTGGCTGAAGGACAGGAGCCGTGACAACCATACTCTTGAGAGTCTCAAAGGATGCAAGACACTTATCATCGACAATGAACTCAGTGTCCTTTGTCAGCAAATCAATAAGCGGTCGGGCAATACGACTGAAGTCCTGAATGAACCGTCGGTAAAAACCGACATGCCCCAGAAAAGACCGCAATTGACGCAAATTGGACGGGAGATTGAGTTTTCTAATGATATCCTCCTTGGCCGGATCAACCTCCATGCCCTTGTTGGAGATGATATTACCAAGGACCGTCCCTTGAGTCATCATGAAGTGACTCTTCTCCCAAGAGAAGACAAGATTGACCTCAATGCAGCACTGAAGCACACGGTCTAGGCAGTCAAGACAAGCATCGAACCCATCGCCATAGACTGAGAAGTCATCCATGAAGACCTCTAAACAGTCACCCACCATATCCGAGAAAATGGACAACATGCATCTTTGGAATATCGCGGGAGCGTTACATAGACCAAAGGGCATCCGTCTGAAAGCATAAGTCCCAAACAGACAGGTGAATGTCATTTTCTCCTGGTCTTCGGGCGCAATGACCACTTTATTGTAACCGGAGTACCCGTCAAGAAAATAATAGTGACTCTTCCCAGCTAGCCTCTCGATAATCTGATCAATGAATGACAGTGGGAAATGATCCTTCTTGGTGTCCTGATTCAATCGTTTGTAGTCCACACAGACCCTCCAAGAAGTGGGTACTCGGGTAGCGATCTCCTCTCCAGACTTGCTCACAACTGTAGTGATACCCGTCTTCTTGGGCACCACATGTAATGGACTAACCCACTTGGAGTCGAAGATGGGGTAGATAAAATCGGCGTTCCACCACTTCGATATTTCTTTCATGACTACATCTTGAAGATTCGGGTTCAGCCGTCGCTGGAACTCACGCGACGGCCTAGTGTCATCCTCAAGATAGATGTGGTGGGAGCACAGAGCCGAACTAATCCCCTGAAGATCAGCTATACTCCATCCTATTGCCTTGCGGTTTCTTTCAAGAACCTCTATCAGATGAGATTCTTGCTCTCCAGTCAAACCTGCTGAAATAATGACTGGGTGCATATCTGGCTCACCCGCAAGGAATCTATACTTCAGCGACTGCGGGAAGGGTTTCAGTTCTGGACAACTGGGAGGTGGCAGATCTGGCTTTTGATATGTCTGTGTAAAAGCTACCAGGTCTGCATGAGAGAACTCTCGTTGTGCATGAATATCTGACGAAGGGAGCCCTGCTGAATCATTTATGGACTGTACTGGCTCGCACTCTGTCCTAGCTGTCGGCTCAGAAGGAATCAGACATGGCAAATAATCATCAAAATCATCCCAATAAATGTCTGAATCCGAGGGATCTGAACTAGATGAACAAGACTGAAAATCATCATCACCACTCGTCCCAACACTATCAGCCTCAACGGTATCCTCATCCAGGGGTGTGCTCTCCAGGATCTCAACTGCCATAAGCTGTAAATATGGTGAATCTGTAGGCAAGGCAAGGGTCTATGCTACGGGATCTATCCAAATGGATTCATCATCTGTCATCACAAAGTCACACTCCTGGTGGATATCTAGCTCGTCCTCTGTCATCTGCTCAATATCACTGGACTGCTCTGAGCATGCTAATTCTCTCGCCCTGGTCTCCTCGATCGTCTCTATTTGTATGGTCTTGTCCTCTACACGAAAATATACCTTCCCACTATCATGATTGGTCACCACCTTGGCTATGGCCAAGAATGGGCGCCCAAGTATGATGGGGGCATCGGTTACAGCACATGGTCCAGCTTCTCACTGACTATGCCCATGTCGGCTGCGGCTGATTCAGCTTGGGCTACGGCAGCTGACACTGTATTGGGACCGGCATCGATGCGGGCGATCCTCTGGAATGATCCCGCTCCTTGCGGGGGCTTCTGCTGTGTGTAGACTCGAGCTTGGGCCATCACTGTGGAGTTTTCTACCATGCCTTTGTAGATGGCCCACACGTCGTCTTCTCCCTTAGAGAAATAAGACCCACCGCAAGAGGCGTTCACTAGCCCCTGCAACTCCGGTGTCATCCCACAGAAGAAACTCTGCACGAGATTGGGCTTGGAAATGTCATGATGTGGACACCGGTCTATGAGCTCTCGAAAGCGATCCCAAGCTTCATGGAACTGTTTATTTGGGATCATGATGAAGTTACTGATCATGGCTCTAGCTGCGTTGGTCCGGCCGAGAGGGTAGTACTTCTTCAGGTACGCGGTCCGGAGATCTGCCCATGTGTCGACGAATCGTCCAAGATGTTTGAGCCAATAGGCGGCTCTGTCAACCAAAGAGAATGGAAAGGCGATCATCTTTATGGTGTCCTCGGTCATCAACCGATCATGGATGGTGCTGCATATCATCTCGAATTCCTGGAGGTGGAGGTGCAGCTCTTCGGTCGGCAACCCATGGAACTTGGGTAGAAGCTGGATAGTATGGGGCCGAAGCTCGAAATCTCCGTGAATGGGCGGGAGTCGGATCCAACGATGAGTGAGGGATGCAGCTGGGTTGTGCAATTCCCTCATGATGGTCTGTGGTGGTCTCTCAGCGTCTGGATCGCCTCCTCCTGCATCAGGTCCTCCTCCTCCACCTCCACCGCCCCCAGGTCGGTTCTCTCTCATCTGTGCTATCTCTCTCATCAGATCACCCATGAATGTTCCCTGGTCACGAATCTGTCTTTGCATGGTCTCCAGGGACGCTAACAAGGAGTTGTTGATGGCCACTTGATCAATTATGAACGGAGGGCGATCATGGTCATCTGGGTGCTCGCCTCTATCTGCCATCACTGGATTTTCTGAAAAAGCAAAAGAGGCCATCTCAGGTGCTGTTGAATGAGCAGAACTCTGTGATGCACTGAATTCTGAAACAATTGGACTGAGAGAAGGAGAATGGGAAGGGTGGTTGAGGGGGAACAGGGTGGATGTAAACTCAGGCTCGGAGAGCGGACTCTCTGAGGTATTCCTAGATGAATGAGGAGGAGTGCTGGATAGCGGTGCCGACAAGGTCGGCCTAAGAGATCTCCGTCCCATCATCTTGATTATTTGGGAAGAGCAGGGAAAATGCAAAAGAAGAAGAGGAATGAGATGCAACAAAATCGCGCACAATTGTGTTGTGTTTTTGATCTTGACCTAAACAAATCTAGCAATCAAACACAAAGCAGGGGTAAGTTCACCAACTCAACACGTGAAGCCGTGAAGGTTCGGCTTTTATCTTGTCAATTTTATCTTGATTCAGGAAGTTATCTTTTCACGAGTCCTTAGAACGCTATGCCTAAAGGAGAGAGTACTGTCGGGAAAGTATCCCCGTACTTATCCTCCTCCTGTGTAACCTGTAACTTGCGCTTTTTGAGGTCCTTGTAACCCTTCCTGGATCCCTACTCAGCCAAAGAAATAGAGGGAGGAAGCCGATAGGCGAAACCGATACTTCGGACCTCGCCCGCAACGGAATCACCCGTGAGCGTACAAGGTCCTACTCGGACGCAGCCGGTGAGACAGACACACCCGTGAAGGCGTGGCCTAAGCTCGGTACTTCGGACAAGGTCGGCGCTCACACAATAGTGAGTCACCAATGGCGACCAAGCCCTACTCGACTACGTACGATAGTAGCGCCAATACTTCGGAAATCCAGGCGATACACAAGGCAGCCACAAGTTGGGTTTTTGGCTCTAATCCTTAAGAAGTGCTCACCTCACTTGGAAGGAGACCTTCCCATGCAACCTGAATACAAGTGAGGGTATTACTCTCCCCAAGCAATGAATCCAATTACTGATTTTATTTTTGATCAAGTTTTCTTAGCAGTCCCTTTTTTAATTTTTTTGGTGTTATCGCTTCTTTTGAGTAGATTCAAACAAGCACCTAACGGTTTTTGTATTTTCTTGATCCTACTTTGTTCCAAAAACATAGGGAGAATAGAGTCGGAAAAGCCGTGCAAGTCGACACCAAGGTGGAAATCTCACCTTTGTGCCTAAATGATGCATGTAAAGTAAAAAGACTTACAGCGAATCCCAGCTCTCTCCATGCGGGATGCAAAGCAGAATTTGTAAACCTATGCTATATGGTGATATGCAAAGCGGAAATCATCCTAGAATAGGTAACTGCTAGCGTGAAGAACCACGAGTTAACCGCTGACTCTCAATCCTAGTGTCCGGTCTAGGCTCACTCCTCCTCTGCTCAACACATTTGAGTTAGGAGAAAGCGCTTGTGTGGAGTGAGCTCGCGGTGCGTGGATCGAAAGCCAATGATCAACTACTTAATTAGTCTAAGTCCAACAACGAACTATAGGAGCATGCAAAGGCAATTAGTGTGTTTGGACCTATTCTTATCGAATCAAGTAGGACCTACGATCTAAGGGCTCAATCCACAAAAGAAAGGAAAAAGGAAAACAAAACCGGAAAATGACAAGCGAGAAAACGCGATAAAACCGCGGTGAGCCCCCGGGTGAACAAACACCCGGAAATTAGGCCCGGTAGTGTCCAAGTGTCCAAGAGTCCAATGTACCTGTATTATTACAAATTAATAGGTCACTCTCTCACAAAAATAAAAAGCAACTAAACTAATCACTCTCTCTCTCTCAATCCTCCTGCTCTCTCCTGCCGGCCTGGCTAAAGAAAGGCTGGCTCCGCTTCCCAAGGTTGCTTCGGGTCACCTAGGCGATCTGCCTTACTCCGCGGTCCCTCGCAAGAAGACAAGAAAGGGTGGTCAGATAGCTCAAGCAATATATATATATATCAAAAATGTAAGAGAGATGAAATGAAGCTATGGTAAACACTAAACACAAGTAAACAAAAATGAGCTACTCGTTGTTGCTCCCCGACAACGGCGCCATTTGATAAACACAAATTTCGAGAGAGCCTAAATGGTGCCTCACACAAGGCGGAGACAACCGTCGTTGTGGCGACTCTCAAATGAAACCTGTATTTAATCAAACTAAAGATCAATAAATTAGAAATAATGTGGAGTTAAAATTTATTTTTAACTCTGCACAAATGATGTAAAGGGCAAGTATACAGAGAGTTCGAACACAGGGAGCAAGCAGGGTAGTTCAAAATAATGTGCTCAAGTGAATGTGTATGTGTCAAGTGTCTACACTAAGCAAGCAATTAAAGGAAATTTTTGTGGGTTTTAATTTTTAATTTTTTTTATTTTTAATTTAATTTTTAATTTTTTATTTTGATTTTTAATTTTCTGATTTTTATAATTTTATATTTTATATTTTTTTAATTTTCTTTTTGGATGTTGGAATTTTAAAAGCAATGTAATAAAAGACAAGATGAAGTAATTATAAAAATATGCAAAAATAACCAAAAATTCAGAAATAAAATATTTTGATATTTTTAGGATTTTTTACTATTTTTGTGATTTTTGGGGATTTTTCAAGGTGTTTTTGGTATTTTTAAAAACTGAAATAAAGGAAAACAGTGGAAAATGTGCTGGCTGTGAGGAAAATGCAAATTAAAATTAACAAACAGCAACCAAAATTTTTCACACTAATTTCAAATAGAGAGAATAAAAGAGAGAACAAACAGGAACTGAGTTTGTATTTTTGGAGTTTTCTTTGATTTTATATATTTTTTTGAAGTTTTTAAATGTTTTTAAATTTTTAGTGTTTTTCTTTTTAAGATTTTTAGTGATTTTTGGACTGACACTAAAATAGGTTAATAGACACTAGGTAATTTTTTGGAATTTTTCGAAGTGTTTTAATATTTTTTTTGGCATTTTCTAAGCTAGACAGTGCACAAAAAGCATGTTTTTGATTTTTAATAAATATAAAAATAAAATAAAATCAAAAACTAAACATGTAGCATGGAAGAATAAGTGCACAGGAGCTTAACCCTAAATTTTGAGAAGTTTTGGATCTAAAATGATGCCTTAATTAATTATATCAAGCAAGCAAGAATATCAAGGCTGGCAGGGGCTTTTATGCAAAGACTAAACATTCCAGGGGCATCAACGCAATTTGCACACAAGTTTTAAACTGAAACTTGCATTTACTGGATGAAACACAAATTACAGAACCCGGAGGGGCCTTAGTACAAAATGTCCAAGCCAAACACGTGCGAAACACGCGCCTGGCAGGGACCTAAAGGCAATATCAGAAAATAGCAGGGGCTTGTATGCAAAATCTCCAAATATTTAACGCTTAATACGAAAGTTCTGGGAGCAGAACGAAATACCCTACCCTGGGGGGTCCCTTCACAAAATGCCCACACCTCACGTGAACTTGTCACGTGAGGTGACGTAGTAGGGGACCTATATGCAAATAAGTAAACTACGGGGATGTTTTTGCAAATATTACAAAAATATTACACTACAAAAAAATGTTTTAAAACTAAAATATAAATACAAAAGGTGTGAGGGTGTAGATGCAAAATACCCTCGGCGCGCGATCCAACGGCGAGGAAGATGCCACTTGACACGTGGCGCAATCTGAACGGCCGATAACGCTTCGCTGGTGGACGTCTAAGATTAGGTCCTCGGGTGAGATCGACGGTGGCTAGGTGCTGATGATCGAACGGTCCACGTTAAATCTGGAGGGGCTCCCTTGATCGGATGGTGGTGAAGGCGACTGGAAGAACACGGAGGAGCTCCAGCTGGGCAAAGTTCTCCGAGCTCCTCCGGCCTGCTCCGGTGGCTTTTGAGCTTTAAAATCGGGTTGCGGCCTCCTCAGGTCCTCCTCTATCTCCTGGATGCGGCAAAAGGGCACGGCGAAGGAAGTGACGCTCGCTGGCAACTGGCGGAGCTGCGGGGGCTTCAAGAGCTCCAGCGAGCTTCAAAACTCGCCTCCAGGCACGATTGGTCGTGCTTTGACCTGCAAGAAGGTTAATGAGGCCCAGGGCAAACTGCCTGGACCTCAGGATGGAAGTGGGGGCGCGTGGATCGACGGGGAGATGATCGGCCGGAGGAGCGCTCTGGCCAAGTGGTTGAATCAAGTGACTCAGGTGATGAAACTCTAAATTTTTTGAGGGTTTTTCATCCTAAAGCGAACAGGAACTGATTGCATGAAAGAAATGAGCGGGGGGGATACCCTCAATGGCCGGAGCCAGAGGAAATAGGGTACCTCGACGCCGGCGTTTGGCGGAGGTGCGGGGAGCTTCTCCGACCTCGATCACCTAGGCTGAAGAGCTTGATCTGGAGCTGTCACCTCCAGGAAGGTCTGGAGCGCAAGAAGGTGGAGAGGGGTGGTCCGAAGGAAGTCCAACCGAGGATGGAAGTGGCGGAGCTCTATTTGAAGAAGGTTGGATGCGTGAATTCGAGGAGAAGTCAAGGGCGGGACATGAAGATCTAAGGAGATCTGGGAGGTCGGCGATGGAGGTGATTATTCAAGGAACAAGTTTCGTGAAGGAGGCGGCAGCAAAGGACGAATGGCGCGGCCTCAAAAAATCCGCAAAAGCGGGGGAAAACGAGGCGCGCACAGAGCTGCAAGGACGAAGGATGGACTGTTGACCCGCCGGTCAACAGTCGGAGGCTCCTGGTTGGTCCACGTGGACCAACCAGGGAAAAGATTAAAAAATTATTTTATTAATTCGTTTAGAAAAAGGCCGAATCAATTTTTGGTTAAAAAATTAAAAATGTTTAAAATTTTATGTAGTATTTTATTATGATTTTTAATTTATTTTATGAAGTATATTTTTACAAGTTGCTTTTATACCCCTATATAGGTATATTATCTACATATTTGAGTATTTTATTTTTATTTTGTATATTTTTCTTTTATTATTTTTATTTAGTATTTTATAAAATTGTAGAATACTTTTATATATGTAAATATATTTTTAGTTTATTTTTCTGATTTATTTTGTATAATTAATAAATTATAACAGGTATGTATAGTATGTACATAGGTATTGTATCTATGTTTTGTGTATATAAGTATTTTTATTTTAATCTTTATTTACATTTTTATTCTGATTTTAATATTCACAATTATTATAAGTAATATTTACAACATTATAAAAATATAAAATTATAAAAATAATAAATAAATAATAAATTGAATATTTTACTCTGTACAATGTACAATGAGGGTCCAAAACTCAACTTTCAAACCGTAGCTCCGCCAAATGCGAAACTACCACCAATAATTAGCTTCTTTTCTTCTATATACAACTATGTTGCATTTGGAGTTGTCAGTTGTGAGATACGGGTCTGGGAAGTTGGCATTCTGAATTTTTATTCAGACCATAACTTTTTATCTGTATATTATTTTTCTGTGAAATCAATTTTGTATTTTTCTATATAAAATTATCTACAACTTTCATGTACAAAGTTTCTTTATTTGGTGTATAAAAAGTGGAACCAAAAATAGGTCCCAAAATGAATAAAGAATGAATAGAATGTATAGGTATTTGGCCCTTATCTCCCCCTACTTTATTCCTTGTCGACCTATTCATCAAGATGCCTAGGTCTCGGGGGTTTTGGGTCATAAAATATTTACAATATTTTATTCTTTTTCTTTTCTTTATTTATTCTATAATTTTGGCTTTAATTACAGTATTTTACACACTAATGTGATGCACATGCATGAATGTTAAGATGATGATATTAATGATATTTACAGGCATTTGCTAGGGTTTTAGGTGCCAAAATGATAGAATAAAGATGATGAAATGTGGATTCATCATCCCCCTATACTTTACCTTTGCTAGTCCCTAGCAAACACTTATGCAATAAGTGCAAATAGAAAAAGAAAGAAAAGAAAAAGAAGAACTTGGATTTTATTTGATTATCAAACTTGTCTTCACAAAATCAAAGTTTGGAGCTTAAGTCAGACCTTTGGAATTTTAGTGCGGGTGGAACCTTATTGAGAACCGTGTTTGAAATCCAACAGTCCCTCAGAATCCCAAAACTCTATCCAAGTCTCCTCAATAGCCAGGTCAGAAATACTTCAACTCATACACAAACTCTTACGACTATGAATCTGACTCGTACAGTGTAAGTGACGGTGGCTCTCCCCAACTAGAATGACAAAGAAACTGACTTCTCCAGTACGACAACCTAATGATTCCCCAATCCAATAACTCCATCCTCGAGGAGCGGGGTATTCCCTTCTAAGTTCAAGTGGCAACCAACTCAAGAGGAGGGGGTGAAGAGAAGAATGGACAGTAGCCAGTGTAGCTACCTATCCTGGGATGCAAGACCAGTGTAGTCAAGTCATCCTGCTGCAGGCTCACATATTTGACTTTGGAACTCAAGCTTGCTTATTGACTTTGTACATACTTACAGGCTTTTTATTTTTGTACATGCCTGAACTTTTTTTTTCTCTTTTTTTTTGAAATACTATTCACAGCAGCATTTACATAAGGAGTTTTTCCTCTTGAGCCAGTAGACTATCCCTCTTTTGAAGCTTTATCGCAACCCACAGCCTCTTGTCTTTATACTTCCTAATCACTGGACGGGTTGGGGTGCACTTCCCTCCCTAGAGGAGGACAAGTGTTTCCACTTGTGTGCGTCTCATATCGGCAAATCCAATCCCCTCACCACTCCAACTGAGTCGAGCCATGTGAAAGGTGCAGGTGTCCAAGTTAGGTCATTATCAACAAGAGTCATGCGTGTGCTCCGAAATACTCTACTTAGGCAGTCAAGGACCCATTGAACCAAGTCCCGTGATCCTCAAAGAATTAAGTCAACTAGACCTGAAGTACCTCAAATCAAGTTCCTATAAGGTTCCTGTTATTAGGTAGATTTTAAGGTCCAATCAAGCTCCAATCTTCGGATTTTACTTAGACTTGTTCAACTATCAAACTCAATCCGAAAAATGCGAATGCTATGTAATGCAATGTAGAAAAATATTTTTGTGATGCAATTTTCAAAGATTTTGAACTTTTTCTGGATTTTTGAAAAGATGATGCATGCATATGCAGATGCATTTTTTTGTATTTTTCAAAAATATTTTTCAAATGTTTTTGGATTTTAATTTTGCAAATGTTTTTGGGATTTTTGAAAACAAAAGATTTTGGCTGAAAACTAGGTTAAAATATTTACACGGGAGTGCTTCTTTATACTTACAAGATGTGGTTTTTAAGAATTTACAAGGTAAGTGATCAATTTTGTACATATATATATAGTGGATTTTGGTGTGATGTAAATATTCCTCAAACTTATTTAACACAGATTTTTCAAACAATTTTTGAAAACTATAGTCCAAAATAATTTTTACAAACATTTTTGCAAAACATGTACACACATTTGAAATCATTTTGCAAAGGCTTTCAAAACAGTATATATAGGTTTTTCAAATATTTTTGCAACCATTTTTCAAACCATTTGCAAATCATTTTTCAAACATTTTATTTCACACAAAGAAAATAAGTTTTACAAACCACACATTTTTACACAGGTTGAAAACATGTAACAAAATATTTTCAAAATAGTTTTCAATAGATGTTCACAAAGATTTTCAAACTATTTTTCAAACATTTTACAAAAAACATTTTCACCTGATTTATTAATCAGTAATTACACAAAAGAATTTGAGGAACAAAACACCTTTTTATTAAGGTTTTTAATGAATTTTAAAGAATGAGTAGCCATATTATTAGGAAAATACGAAAGTACGAGTTATGGCTAAAGTATATACACAGTATATACGACCCCCCTATACTTAGCATGAGCTATGTCCTCATAGATCGGAGAGAAAAGAGAAGACATAACTCGTACTAAGTATAGGCAAGTCTAAAGAATAAATGAGCGAATAAACAAATGAACGAATGAGAAGTTGACCGTCCCCCCTATACTTAGGATCAAATAATCCTAAGTATAGCAGACTGTACACAAAGCAGGGAGGGTCAAGGGTGGGAATGAACAGATCATACTCAGATTGTCTCCCCCTATACTTAGGGTAAAATATCCCTAAGTATAGACAAGAAGAGGAGACAATGGAGAGGATCGAAAAGAGTAGAAAACTCGGGGTGCACACCCCCCTATACTTAGGACAAAGTACGTCCTAAGTATGGAAAACTGTCTACAAGGGCGGCACCTTTTTGATAGATGAAGAAAATGGAAGAGGAAAAGAAGAAAAGAAGAAAAGAAAAATAAATCAACAGATGAAAGTGATATGAACAGATGGATTTGTACAGCGGAAGATGGAATTGATCACCATGTATGAGATGCAGATGATGAGAGTCAAAGGACACATCTCATACCAGAAGAATGGGGGCAACGTCAATGGTCGGTGGATCATGATCTAGATATAGCTTCAGGCGTTGACCATTGACGCGGAAGGTAGAGGAAGATGACGGTTCGGATATGTCGATGCTGCCATTGTCATGTACCTTCCTGACCACATACGGACCTTTCCACTTGCTCTGCAACTTCCCTGGGAATAATTTCAGCCTGGAATCAAACAACCATACTCTCTGATCTGGCTCAAACTGTTTATGGTTGATATGCGAATCGTGCTATGTCTTCACTTTCTCTTTGTACTGTAGGCTGTTCGAAAAGGCTGTGTCTCTCAGTTCATCCAGGGATGCCAATTCTGCTCTTCTCTGGTCTCCTATACTCTCTGGATCTAAAAGCAACTCAGTGACTGCCCAAAAAGATTTGTGCTTGATCTCCACTGGCAAATGGCACGGCTTGTCATAGACGAGACGAAAGGGAGATGTCCCCAATGGATTCTTGAAAGAAGTCCGATAAGCCCACAAGACCGAGTCCAAAAGCTGTGACCAATCCTTTCGGTCTAGGCGGACAACTTTCTGCAAGATTGTCTTTATCTCTCGATTCGAAACTTCGGCAAGACCATTAGTCTGAGGGTGATACGGTGTGGCAACCCGATGGTCAATGCCGAACTCGTATGCAAGGGCCCTAACCTTATCATTGATGAAGTGAGACCCCCCGTCTGAAATCAAGACTCTAGGTACCCCAAACCATGAAATGATATTTTTCCTCAAGAACTTGCAAACGGTTTTAGCATCTGAGGCTCGGGCGGGGATGGCCTCAACCCATCGGCTGACATAATCAACAGCGAGCAGGATATGCTCGAATCCCTGACTCTTAGGAAATGGGCCCATGAAATCAATCCCCCATGCATCAAAAACCTCACAAAAGTGAATGGGTTGCATGGGCATCATGTCTCTCTGTCCGCAGGTTCCCATTTTCTGACAGTCAGTACATCTTTTCACGAACTCATCAGAGTCCTTGAAGAGAGTAGGCCACCATAGGCCGGATTGAAGCACCTTCTGTGCTGTTCTTTTTCCAGAATGATGTCCTCCTGCCTCAAGCTTGTGGCAGTATGTGAGGACGCTATGATGCTCTTCTTGAGGAATGCACCTCCTCCAGATACTATCCCCTCCTTCATGATAAAGGACGGGATCCTCCCAATGGTAAAACTTGGCCTTCGCCAGGAAGGTCTCGAGTTTCTGCCTGGGCCAACCTTGTGGAACCGTCTTGGCAACAAGATAGTTCACAATGTCAGCGTACCACGGGAGCGAGGTGATAGCCAAGATCGCCTCATCTGGAAATGTCTCTGTGATAGGTGTGATGGGCTCAGATTCCTCAAGATTCTCCAATCTGGAGAGATGATCTGCCACCACATTCTTGACTCCAGGCTTGTCCTTAATCTCAATATCAAATTCCTGGAGTAGAAGGATCCATCTGGTGAGACGCGCTTTGGCATCCTTCTTAGCCATTAAGTACCGGATGGCGGTATGATCAGTGTAGATGGTTACTCTAGATCCAAGAATGTAAGATCGATACTGATGAATCCACGTTTCATCATCTTTATTCTATCATTTTGGCCTTAAAAACCCTAGTAAATGCGTGTAAATAGGCTTAATTCATGCATTTTAGCATTCATGTATATGTATGTAAATATTGTATAAAATACAGTTTTTAAAGCCAAAATTATAGAATAAAGAAAAGAAAAGAAAAAGAATAAAATATTGTAAATATTTTATGACCCGAAACCCCGAGACCTAGGCATCTTGATGAATAGGTCGACAAGGAATAAAGTAGGGGGAGATAAGGGCCGAAATATAGATAAAATACCTATATCATTATATTCATTCTTTGTTCATTTTGGGACCTATTTTTGGTTCCACTTTTTATACATCAAATAAAGAAACTTTGTACATGAAAGTTGTAGATAAATTAATAAAGAAAAATACAAAATTGATTTCACTCAAAAATAATACACAGATAAAAAGTTATGGTCTGAATAAAAATCCAGAATCCCAACTTCCCAGACCCGTATCTCACAAATAAAAACTCCAAATGCAGCATACTCACCTTTAATTGTATATAGAAGAAAATAATCTAATTAATGGTGTGGTTTCGCATTTGGCGGAGCTACGGTTTGAAAGTTGACTTTTGGACCCTCATTGTACAGTGTACCGAATAAAATACTCAATTTATTATTTATTTATTATTTTTATAATTTTATAATGTTGTAATTATTACCTATAATAATTATGTACATTAAAATAAGAATAAAAACCTAAATAAAAACAAAAAAAATAATAAAATACTTAAAAATAAAATACATAGATACATTACCTGTACATATACCTATACAAAACATATTTGTATTTTATTAAATATATAAAACATATCAGAAAAATACAATAAAAATATATTTATGTATATAAAAGTATTTTATAATTTTATAAAATAAGAAATAAAAATAATAAAATTAAAATATACAAAATAAAATAAAAGAATGCAATATGTAGGTATTATACCTATATAAGGGTATAAAAGCAACTTGTAAAAATATAACTCATAAAAATAATTAAAAATCATCATAAAATACTACATAAAATTTCAAGCATTTTTTATTTTATAACTATTAATTAATTCGACTTCATTCTATTTTCTATTGATTTTATAAATAATTTTTCAGGGTTTTGCCCGGTTGGTCCACGTGGACCAACCAGGAGGGGTCAACAGTTGACCTCGGTCAACTGGACGCCCTACCCCTTGCGCTTGTCAGAAGTTGGTTTTTGAGCCATCTTCTTGGCTTTTTCGTGGCTAATCCTTGCATCATTTCGTGATGGTTCCTCTTGCGAATCTATGCCTCGATCTATGGGCATGCCCGCCCTCGCGTTATCTTGGACGATGGACCACTGTAGCCACCGCTGGACCCTCGTCTTCCACGCCGTTCGTCAACCCTACAAAAAGAGCCCCCGACTTTGATTCAAATTTTAATCCTTCTTCCGCCATTTTCACCCTCAAACCCCGTGTCCTTTGTGCTCCTGGTGACAGCAGGCGTCGAATAGAGCCCGGGTTCAAGGCATTTGGTGTAGAATCGAAGTGATTCGACCCTCGCCGGAGTTCCGCCGTGCTTCATCGCCCGACGTCTCTGGTGAGTCCCCTCCTCATTTCTCTTCGTTTTCTTGTAGCTGTAGCGTAGGTTAGTGTAGATCTATAGCAGTTTTTAGTTTCGTTCACCCAATCGCCGAGAATCCTAGATTGAAGCCACGGCGGAGCTGAGCTCCGCCCGACGTTTCTGGCCACTCCAGTGATCCATCGCTGTCCAAAACACCTTCATCCTTCTCCCCTTCACTCCGTCACTCCGCACCACTCATCATTCCCCCTCGATCTCGCTCAGATCGAGCCGACCGAGCTCCCCTCTCCGCCGCTCGCCGGAGCTCTTCGCCCGTACCACCTTGCGCCTCATCTGAACCATCGGACTCCACCATTTTGTTCGCCTGGATTTTGTGCGCCTAACCTTGCAGGTCTGAGCCAAAGAGAAGGCTCAATCGACCTTCGACGACCCCAGGACCATCCGCCAGGTCACCTCCGCCGTCCGAGCACCTCGCGCCGTCCCTGCCCCGCCTGAGACCACCTGCTGACGCGGAAGGGCCCCAGGATCGTTTTGCCCTTGATCCGGGGGCCGGAGCGGCCGTGTGTCGGTCGCAATCGCAGCTCGAAGTTCGTCGGGGAGGTGTTCTTCGTGAACCCCTCCCTGCCGTTGGATCGGTCACCTCTGCCAGACCCGACGCCAGCCGTTCGATCGCCTTTGCCCCTAACCGTCCGATCAAGCCTTGAAGATCTAATCTCAGCCGTCCGCGACGAAGGGGTACGCACCGTCAGATGCGCGCCACGTGGACAAGTGGGTCGCCATCGACCACTGGATCGCGCCCCGTGGGTATTTTGTATTTTTAACCCACACTTTTTGTATTTACGTTTTAGTCTAGTAACTTTTAGTTGTAGTTTAAAAAGTTTTGTAATATTTGCAAGCAGACCCTCACGTTTTCACTTTTTGCACTTCAGTCCACGCCACGTCACCTCACGTGACGGTGGCGTGTGACTTTTGGGTATTTTGCAAGTTAGGCCCAGAACTTTGGTGTATTTGCAATTTCGTCCCTGTGCGTAGAATATATAATATGTTTTTGGAAGATTTGCATGTATGCCCAGCCGGTTTTCTTTAATTACAATTATGCCCCTGTGAATGGTGTTTCACGTGAGCTGCGCGTGTCTTTTTGGTGGAAATTGCATCTAAGCCCCTGGATGTTTTCATAATTGCATTTATGCCCCTGCCAGGCTTAGGATTTTTGTATGCTTAGCTTATTTATTTAATACCTCTTTTAATTGCGAAAAATTCTTAAAAAATAGGGATTAGCTCATGTGTGCTTCTATTTTCACGTTATATTTTTAGTTTTGGATTTTATTTTATTTTCATATTTATTAAAAATCGAAAACATGCTTTTTCTCTATTGTCTAGCTTAGAAAATGCCAAAAAAATATTAAAAAATCTCGAAAAAATCCAAAAAAATTCCATAGTGTCTATTTTACTCTATTTTAGTTGCAGACCAAAATTCACTAAAAATCTCAAAAGAAAAACCATAAAAATTTAAAAAGACTCTAAAACTTCAAAAAAATTTATAAAATCAAAGAAAACTCTAAAACATACAAACTCAGTTCCTGTTTGCCCTTTATTTTGCTCTTTTTATTTGAAAAATAGTGTGAAAAGTTTTGATTGCTGTTTGCTATTTTTAAAATTCATTTTGTTTCCAGCCAGCCTATTTTCCACTGTTTTCTATTATTTTAGTAATTAAAAATACCAAAAACATTTTAAAATTACCCAAAAATCACAAAAACAGTAAAAAATTATAAAAAAGACCAAAAAGACTTCATTTGCTAATTTTTGGATATTTTTGTGCATTTTTATAAATATTTCTTTCTATCTTTTATTACATTGTTTTACATTCCAATATTGAAAAAGAAAATAGAAAAGTATAAAATATAATATATAAAAATCAGAAAATTAAAAATCAAAATACAAAAATACAAAATCAAAATTAAAAAAATTATAAAAATTAAAAACCCACAAAAAGAAATTGGCTAAGTGATTCATTAAACCTAGGGTTTGGGATCTTTATCTACACTCTGCACCGTTGTTTCCTGTGTTCGACCCCTACTTGCTTGCCATTATACATTGTTAGTAGGGTATAATAAATTTTAATCCTTGCTCTTGATTGCTTTATTGATTGTGTGGGTTAATTGTTGAAGATCGAGGAGACTTGAGTAGTCGCATCAGCGACAGTGAGTCTGATTTGTCAGACCGCTATTTAGCGGCTCTCGTTTTCTCGCCTTTCAAATGGCGTCGTTGCCAGGGAGCATCGGCTTGTAGAGTACCTTTGGGTCTTTTTAGTTACTTAGCCATTTTTGCTTACTTGTCTCTTGTGTATTATTTATTTTGAACTGTCTGACATCTCTTTTGTTTTCTTGCGCGTGACCGCCGACCGAGGAGGATCGCCTAGGGGATCCTGAGCAGCCTTGGGAGGAGGAGTCGGCTATTCTACCCTAGCCGGCAGGAGAGAGAGAGAGAACTAGAGAGAGAAAGAGAGTTGCTTTTATTTTTGTGAGAGAGAGTATTTGATTCATTTGTAATAATACAGGACTTGGACACTTGAACACTTCGGGCCTAACTTCCGGGTGTTTGTTCACCCGGGGGCTCACCGTGGCTTTTTCGTGTTTTCTCGACCGTCATTTTCCGGTTTTGTTTTCTTTTTCGTTTCTTTTGTGGATTGAGCTCTTAGAATTAGGTCCTGCTTGATTCGAGTAACCTAGGTCCAAACACCCTAATAACTCTTGCATGCTCCTATAGTTCGTATTTGGACTTAGATTAATTAAGTAGTTAATCATTGGCTCTCGATCCGCGCGCCGCGAGCTCACTCCACACAAGCGCTTTCTCCTAACTCAAATGTGTTGAGCAGAGGAGGAGTGAGCCTAGACCGGACACTAGGATTGGGAGTTAGCGGTTAACTCGTGGTTCTTCACGCTAGCAGTTGCCTGTTCTAGGACGATTTCCGCATTGCATAACCGGCATGTAGATTAGGTTTATAAATTTCTGCCTTGCATCCCGCATGGAGAGAGCTGGGATTCACTGTAAGTCTTCTCACTTTGCATTCATCATATAGGTACAAAGGTGAGATTTCCATCTTGGTGCCGACTTGCATTGGCTTTTCCCGACTCTTTTCTCCCTCTGATTTTGGCTACATTAGGATAAAGAAAATACAAAATCATTAGACGCTTGTTTGAATCTACTCAAAAGAAGCGATAACACAAAAAAATTAAAAAAGGGACTGCTAAGAAAACTTTGACCTAAATAAAAATTGGTAATTGGACTCATTGATTGGGGAGAGTAACACCCTCACTTGTTTTCAGGTTGCATAGGAAGGTCTCCTTCCAAGTGAGGTGAGCGTTCGTAAGGATTAGAGCCCAAAACCCAACTTGTGGCTGCCTTGTGTATCGCCTGGATTTCCGAAGTATTGGCGCTACTATCGTACGTAGTCGAGTAGGGCTTGGTCGCCAGTGGTGACTCACTATTGTGTGAGCATCGACCTTGTCCGAAGTACCGAGCATAGGCCACGCCTTCACGGGGGTGTCTGTCTCACCGGCTGCGTTCGAGTAGGATCTTGCACGCTCACGGGTGATTCCGTTGCGAGCGAGGTCCGAAGTATCGGTTTCGCCTATCGGCTTCCTCCCTCTATTTCTTTGGCTTAGTTGGGATCCATGAAGGGTTACAAGGACCTTAAAAAGCGCAAGTTACAGGTTATATAGGAGGAGGACAAGTACGGGAATACTTTTCCGGCAGTACTCTCGCTCCTATAGGCGTAGCGCTCTAAGGAATCGTTGAAAGATAAATCCCTGAAATCAAGATAAAAATTACAAAGATAAAAGTCGAACCTTCACGGCTTCACGCGTTGAGTTGGTGAACTCCCTTGTCTTGTGTTTGATTGCTAATCACATTTAGGTCAAGATCAAAAATATCGCGCCGTTGCGCAATTTTGTGTTCCCCCTGTTGACCCTCGCTCATTGTGAGCCTTCTACTGTTTTACATTCCATTTGTTTCTTGTTGACCCCCGTATCTTTCATCTACATCGATCTTCCTCTTGATCTTCAAGATGGCGGCGAATGGACAGTTTAGTCGAGGCTCTGTCGGCACCCACATCAGTTCCATCTGTTCGCCATCTCCAATAATTCAGGGTGATTTCCGAGACACCGGTTCAAACCCTATGAACCGACCTCCAGACTCCCTGCCTTCTTCAATAAACCGGGACCACTCTCGTCCCGAACTTTGTCCGTTTTGGATGGCCATTGATTTCACTCCTTACACATCGCCATCCTTAACAAAGTTCTGTGTCGACCTTGACACAGACCGCATCTCTCTATCTGGTGCTGCAATTCAGACTGATCGGGGCATTCTACCATGTGCAGACTCAGAGCTCGAGTCAGTCAACCAAGAAGAGACAGAAATGGCAGGAGGAAGGGGAAAAGGACCACAACCCCAGCAGGAGCCTGAAGACAACGCAGCAGAAGGACAATACACTACGCAGGGTGAGGTCAACAGTCAACTGCTGGCTTCCATTCAAGCCATTCAGCAGCAGTTGACTAATCAGGCCTTGGCCCAGACAGCCTTTCAGGACATGCTGAATGATCTGAGGAGAAGGGTCGTTGTAAGAGACGGCCGACGGGAGGATGATCCGAACTACGATCCCAATGACCATGAAATCAATGATGAGTTTTCAGTGGGACCCGAATATGAAGCAGCAGAAGAAGAACCACCGCAGCCCAAGCCCACACTCAAGCAGACATACAACCCAGGAGCAGGGCGCATCACTGAGTGGATCCAAATTCCGCGTATGCACGCCCACTTCGAGCTGAAGCTGCAGTTTCTGTCATTGCTTCCCACCTTTCATGGGAACACCACTGAAGAGCCATATATTTTTCTCAAGAAGTTTAACCGCATCTGCTCCACTGCTCAATACCCCGGAGTCCCCCTGGATGTGATCAAGATGACCGCGTTCTCTTTCAGCCTTCAAGACAAGGCCCTTTACTGGGTCGACCATCTCGGGAAGGTCGTCACCACCTGGGAGGAGTTGAAATCTGCCTTTCTCCATAAATTTTATCCCCTGGGGAGATTAAATCAGATGCGTGCCCGGATCTCCAGTTTCTGCCAGCAGCCCCACGAGACTATCCACGAAGCGTGGGAACGATTCAAAGATCTCCAAGAAAAGTGCCCCCACCATGAAATACCAAAAACCAGTCTCGTACAGCATTTCTTCGGGGGGCTATCATTTGAGAGCCAAAAGCTCGTGGATGCAGCTTGCGGCGGTTCACATTTTAACAAGGACGAGGATGTAGTATGGAACGTCTTCGAAGAAATGGCTGAGGGAGAAGCAGCCCAATCCTCATCTAGAGTTTACATGAAGACACCAACCGCCATCAGCAAGCCAGTTAACATGGCTTCTCACACCGAGGACAAAGATGAGAGCTCCAACTTGAGCATCATTGGGAGCCACTTGTCCAAAGTGGATATCATTGAGAAGAGGTCGCAGGACCTCGAAAAGCTGGCAGTCATAGAGAAGAGGACCCAAGGTCTGGAGAAGCTCGACCAGATCTCCCAGCAGCTGGAGCAGCTCGTCCGAGCATTGAATGCAAACATGTGCAACGCGGTGTCTACCTCTGCCGAGCCGAACGCTGAGAAGAAGGAGCCTACAGTGCAGCAAAACCCTCAGCCGACTCCACCGCAGCCCCAGCCTGTCCAGCACGTGTACTATGTGCAGGTTCCAGAGCAGCCACCTCAGCCTCAGACGCAGATGGTTGTATATCAACCAGAGCACCAGCCCGCATACTCCGAGCAGTTCTCTCCACCCCCGCCGCTGATCCAGGAGATCAATGGTGTTTGGAACAATGAAGCGCAGCTGACCCGTCCTCAGGGACACTCTCAGGGTCAGAACATGGGCAACAGGCCCTTCCATCAGCAACAGCAGGGTGGGAGACCCTTCCAGCAGCCTTACCAGTACCAGCCTCCCTCACACGGGAACACTTGGAGGTAGAATTACCAGCATGGTCCTCAGCAGTCCGGATATCAAGGACAGGGCTACCACCAACAGCCGGCTGCCCAATTCAATCAGCACAACTCACAGTACTCCTCAAACCCCCCCCTCCTCAACAATTTGCACAAGGATACCAGTCGCAATCTCAGCCGCAATACCAGCATTCTAGACCCCAGCAGGGGGAATCCTCTGAGATTGTACCTGCCAATCCGGCCATGGCTTGTTTAGAGCAGTTAATGAAGAACATGGCTGAGATGAACCAAAAGATCGACGACCTTACGGCAGCCAAAACCGTCATACCAGCCCAGGTCGAAGCTAACCCTAACAATTTCCGACGCAAGGAGCAGGTAGCCGGCAGTGTCCAACCCGAATCAGGTGAAATTAATTGTTTTTTATCTAACGCTGTTACTCTCAGGAGCGGTAGGACACTCCAGCCATCGGCGACGGCGAAGGGAAAGCACATCGCATCTGATGGGGAATCGTCAGTCCAGCCAACACCAGGGCCAGCCAGTCTTTTGGGAGCAGCACCAGCATCCAGAAAACCACAAAAAAATGAAGAAAACAGAAAAACACAAAAAGATATCAGCAACCTCGTTGGAGATCAGCCAGCATTGGAGACACATGCACCTGCCTTACAGCCAGCTCCTGGCAGGAGGAGCACCGCACCTGCAGCGAGTCCAGTGCCAGCACCTGAAGCCGAGCCTGTCATTTTTGGTCCGCAAATTGTAGATGAATCCATTCCTTTTTGTCATCTACCTGTAAACAACAATACGGACACTATTTTGAATGATATTGGTGAAGAGTTTGTAAATATTCCTTTTCCTGAAGCAATGAAAAAACACAAAAAAATGAAAAATTTGAAAAGTGCTTTGTCTGATCCGGCTATTTTAGAAATCATTCAAAATTTGGTCTTGAACATGCCGTTGATGAAGGCTCTTGAGTACATGCCAGCGGTAAAGAAAGGATTGAAGGAGGCATGTACAACTAAGCGCAGGCCAACCCCCCACAATTCTAGAAGCAAAGGTGGTAAATCTGAAAAGCACATCCTTACTATGGCCACCGTCAACGCCATCAGCAACCTCCCGGATAAAAAGCCAGATATGGGAGCACCTCTTGTACGTTGTCAGATGTTCGAGCAAGAATTCGAGCGAACACTTCTCGACAGTGGGTCATCTGTCAATCTGATGCCAGCCTCACTACTCACGGAGTTCAAGTTAGGACCGCTCAAGCCTACAAAGATGATTCTGCAGTTTGCGGACAAATCAGTCAAGCGGCCCAGGGGCCTGTTGGAGGACGTAATTGTCACGGTTCAGGGAAAGTCATTCCCGGCCGATTTTGTGGTCTTAGATATGGACGTCCCAGCTCCATTGCTCCTTACCCCGATCATACTCGGAAGGCCATTTCTGCGGACATCAAACGCAGTGGTGAATTATGGGACGGGAGAAATCACTTTTGGAGCTGGCAATGAAATTATCCGAGTGGAGACCCTGTCTGAGGGAACGCCAGCTAAACCGACATCTGCGTCGTGTGCAAGGGTGATCGAGCACGATGAAGACTGCGATTTTCTAGAAGAAATTCAAGATACCAACCTATTCCTGGATGATAATGAGATCCATGAACTCCTCTGTCCCGAGGAGGAAGTGGAGGCCGCAGTCGAATTCCCTTGTATCAATCAAGATGAGAAACTTGTTGATGTGCTACAAGATTCTACCGTGGGGGTGATGTGTCTTCATAACCAAGAGCCGAAATGTGAAACAGTTTATGATGAAGATGACATTATCAGAGAGTTTTGTCAGGATTTGAGAGAGGAACCAGATCAGAACATGGTGGACACTGAACAGTTAAACGAATCACCACCTGCACTGATAGCTGAGGTCACCACCGAAGCAGCTCAGACCCCGCCAGAGCTAAAACCTTTGCCCTCCAATATGAAGTATGCCTTCCTTGCGGGAGAACCGAACATATACCCGGTCATCATTAATGCCCATTTGACCGAAGACCAAGAATCTCGTCTGATGGAGGTTCTTGAACGCAACCGCAGGGCGATAGGCTGGCGAACGTCCGATCTCCATGGGATCAATCCGTCACTCTGCTCGCACCGCATCTTTCTGGAAGACGACTGCATGCCCTCTCGCAAACTGCAAAGAATATTAAATCCAAACCTGCGAGAGGTGGTTATGAAAGAAATCCAGAAATGGTGTGACGCGGGATTCATTTATCCCATCTCCGACAGCAAATGGGTGAGCCCTCTGCATGTTGTGCCCAAGAAATCAGGGATCACCATTGTGAAAAATGACAAGGGAGAGGAGATCGCAACCAGAGTACTGACTTCTTGGCGAGTGTGCGTAGACTACAGAAGACTTAATCTCGCCACCAAGAAGGATCATTTTCCGCTACCCTTCATCGACCAGATCTTGGAGAGATTGGCCGCGAAGGAATATTTCTGTTTCTTGGACGGCTACTCTGGGTATAATCAAGTTGCTATTGCTCCTGAAGATCAAGAGAAGACCACGTTCACCTGTCCTTTTGGCACATATGCCTTCAGACGGATGCCGTTCGGGCTTTGCAACGCCCCAGCCACATTTCAGAGGTGTATGCTTGCAGTTTTTGCTGATATGGTGGGTAGCTTTCTCGAGGTCTTTATGGACGATTTTTCGGTCTATGGGGATTCATTTGATCAATGTCTGGACTATCTAGACCGAGTCTTACGGAGATGCTGCGAAGTGAATCTTGTGCTCTCCTGGGAGAAGAGCAATTTCATGGTGACCGAAGGAATCGTGCTGGGTCACGTTGTTTCTAAACGTGGCATGGAGGTTGACCCAGCCAAGGTGGATGTAATTTCTAAGCTGGAGCCACCGACAAATATCAAGCAAGTCCGGTCATTCTTGGGCCATGTCGGTTTTTACCGACGGTTCATCAAAGACTTCAGCAAACTGGCCCGACCGTTGACTGAACTGCTCGGCAAGGACAACGAGTTCATTGTAGACGACCGTGTGCTCCTTGCCTTTAATCAGTTGAAAGAGCTCATCACGCAGGCTCCTGTCCTACAGCCACCGATTTGGACTCAGCCTTTCGAGATTATGACCGACACATCAGATTATGCCATCGGAGCTGTACTGGGATAGAGGAAAGACAATGTACCATTTGCGGTTCACTACGCTAGTCGAACGCTCGATGAAGCCCAGAGAAACTACACTGTCACAGAAAAGGAGCTGCTAGCGGTAGTCTTTGCTTTGGAAAAGTTCAGATCTTACCTTCTTGGGTCCAAAGTTATCATTTACACTGATCATTCGGCCATTCGGTATTTACAGCAGAAGAAGGACGCCAAACCACGTCTCATCCGGTGGGTCCTTCTCCTCCAGGACTTTGATTTGGAAATCAGAGATAAACCTGGAGTCAAGAATGTAGTGGCCGATCATCTGTCAAGACTTCCTGAACCAGAGTCTCCTGAGCTGAACCTGCAGCCTATCACAGAGACCTTTCCAGATGAATCGATTCTGTATGTCGCCTCACTTCCTTGGTATGCGGACATTGTGAATTATCTAGTTGCCAAGAAAATCCCGCAGGACTGGCCTAAGTTGAGAATAGACAGATTTTTGTCTAAAATCCATTTTTACCAGTGGGAAGACCCATATCTGTTTCGTGAGGGAGCAGATTGCATCTGGCGAAGGTATATTCCTCAGGAGGAAGTTCCAAGTGTCCTCTCTCTATGTCATGATCAAGATTCTGGAGGACACCATTCAGGCAAACGAACACCAGCAAAAGTTCTTCAAAGTGGCCTCTGGTGGCCTTCATTATTCAAAGATGCAGATGAGTATGTCAAATGTTGCACTGCTTGTCAGAAGATGGGTGGAACCATAGGAATGAGAGATACGATGCCTCTGAAGTACATTCAGATCTCAGATGTCTTTGACGCATGGGGCATTGACTTCATGGGCCCATTTCCTAACAGTCAGGGTTATGAGTATATTCTGCTTGCTGTCGATTATGTCAGTCGATGGGTGGAGGCCATCCCCGCCCGAGCCGCCGACAGTAGGACTGTCTGTTGATTCTTACGAGATCACATCATAGCACGGTTCGGGATTCCCAAAATTCTCATATCTGACGGGGGTAGTCATTTCATAAATAGAGAGGTGAAGAAGCTGACTCAAGAATTCTGCATCGAGCATCGTGTTGCTTCACCCTACCACCCGCAGTCCAATGGCTTAGCTGAATGTTCCAACAGGGAAATCAAGACGATTCTACAGAAACTTGTGCGTCCGGATCGCAAGAACTGGTCTCAGCTACTTGATTCCGTTCTTTGGGCTTACAAAACAGCGTACAAGTCACCCTTGGGAATGTCTCCCTACCGCCTGGTGTATGGCAAGCCATGTCATTTGCCTGTGGAACTTATTCACAAGTCTTTATGGGCTATTAATATCTGTAATTTGGACTCCAAGCAAGCAGGAAAGAACAGAAAGTTAGATCTGAACAGATTACTGGAATTCAGAGATTATGCATATGACAACAACCTGATGTACAAGGAGAAGGTCAAAACATGGCATGACAAGCACATCCGCCACAAGTCCTTTGATCCAGGTCAGAAGGTATGGTTGTTCGATGCGAAATTAAAGATCTTTCCAGGCAAATTGATGAACAAATGGACTGGGCCGTTTTTGGTTAGGCAGGTGCGTGACAACGGAAGTGTATTGATATCCAATCTGTCAGCTGACGCACAACCTTTTGTAATCAATGGACAGCTTCTGAAACCATACCTTGAACATGACACATTCATGGCCGTCGTTGACTCAATTCAAGTAATCTATGAGGATGAGCTGAATATCTCGAAAGAGGCAGAGGAAGGCAAAGTACATCAAAACACTTTTGAATGAGTTCCCTTTTTGTCTTTTCTTCTTTTCTTCTTTTCAATTATCTTGTTCTACCGAATTGATGCCATCCCTTTCATCACTGCTACACTTAGGATGTACTTTACCCTAAGTATAGGGGGGATGCACATCCCGAGTTGTTCATATCCAATCTCATATCTTTTCTTCTTTTCTTCTTTTCTTCTTTTCCTTTTCTATCTTCTTTATCTATCAAAAAGGTGCCGCCCTTGTAGACAGTTTTCCATACTTAGGACGTACTTTGTCCTAAGTATAGGGGGGTGTGCACCCCGAGCTCTCTATTCTTTTCGATCCTCTCCATGGTCTCCTCTTCTTGTCTATACTTAGGGCTATCTTACCCTAAGTATAGGGGGAGACAATCTGAGTACGATCTGGGCGGGGATGGCCTCAACCCGTCGGCTGACATAATCAACAGCGAGCAGGATATGCTCGAATCCCTGACTCTTAGGAAATGGGCCCATGAAATCAATCCCCCATGCATCAAAAACCTCACAAAAGTGAATGGGTTGCATGGGCATCATGTCTCTCTGTCCGCAGGTTCCCATTTTCTGACAGTCAGTACATCTTTTCACGAACTCATCAGAGTCCTTGAAGAGAGTAGGCCACCATAGGCCGGATTGAAGCACCTTCTGTGCTGTTCTTTTTCCAGAATGATGTCCTCCTGCCTCAAGCTTGTGGCAGTATGTGAGGACGCTATGATGCTCTTCTTGAGGAATGCACCTCCTCCAGATACTATCCCCTCCTTCATGATAAAGGACGGGATCCTCCCAATGGTAAAACTTGGCCTTCGCCAGGAAGGTCTCGAGTTTCTGCCTGGGCCAACCTTGTGGAACCGTCTTGGCAACAAGATAGTTCACAATGTCAGCGTACCACGGGAGCGAGGTGATAGCCAAGATCGCCTCATCTGGAAATGTCTCTGTGATAGGTGCGATGGGCTCAGATTCCTCAAGATTCTCCAAGAGATGATCTGCCACCACATTCTTGACTCCAGGCTTGTCCTTAATCTCAATATCAAATTCCTGGAGTAGAAGGATCCATCTGGTGAGACGCGCTTTGGCATCCTTCTTAGCCATTAAGTACCGGATGGCGGTATGATCAGTGTAGATGGTTACTCTAGATCCAAGAATGTAAGATCGATACTTATCAAGAGCAAAAACTACGGCCAGCATCTCTTTCTCAGTCACAGTGTAATTCCGCTGCGCGGCATCCAAAGTCCGGCTGGTGTAGTGAATGGCAAACGGTAATCCATCCCTCCTCTGTCCAAGCACAGCCCCTACAGCAAAATCTGAAGCATCCGTCATGATCTCGAATGGGAGAGACCAATCGGGTGGCTGCAGGACAGGAGCTGAAACAACCATCTCTTTGAGAGTCTCAAAGGATGCAAGACACTTATCATTTACAATAAACTCGATGTCTTTCGTCAGCAAGTCAGTGAGCGGTCGGGCAATTCGACTGAAGTCCTGAATGAACCGTCGGTAGAAACCGACATGCCCCAGAAAAGACCGCAACTGACGCAAGTTGGATGGCAGATTGAGTTTTCTGATGATATCCACCTTAGCCGGATCGACCTCCATGCCCCTGTTGGAGACGATATGACCAAGGACCGTCCCCTGAGTCACCATAAAGTGGCTCTTCTCCCAAGATAAAACAAGGTTGACCTCTATGCATCGCTAAACACACGGTCTAGGTAGTCAAGACAAGCATCGAACCCATCGCCATAGACCGAGAAGTCATCCATGAAGACCTCTAGACAGTCACCCACCATGTCCGAGAAGATGGACAACATGCACCTTTGGAATGTCGTCGGAGCGTTACATAGACCAAAGGGCATCCGTCTGAAAGCATACGTCCCAAACGGACAGGTGAATGTCGTTTTCTCCTGGTCTTCGAGTGCAATGGCCACCTGATTGTATCAAGAGTACCCATCCAGAAAACAATAATGACTCTTCCCGGCTAGCCGCTCGATAATCTGATCAATGAAGGGTAGCGGGAAGTGATCCTTCTTGGTGGCCTCATTCAATCGTCTGTAGTCCACACAGACCCTCCAAGAAGTTGGTACTCTGGTAGCGATCTCCTCTCCAGACTCGTTGACAACTGTAGTGATACCCGTCTTCTTGGGTACCACATGTAGTGGACTAACCCATTTGGAGTCGGAGATGGGGTAGATAAAATCGGCGCTCCACCACTTGGAAATTTCTTTCATGACTACGTCTCGAAGATTCGGGTTCAGCCCTCGTTGGAACTCACGCGACGGCCTAGCATCATCCTCAAGATAGATGTGGTGAGAGCACAGAGCCGGACTTATCCCCTGGAGATCAGCTATACTCCAACCTATTGCCTTGCGGTTTCTTTCAAGAACCTCTATCAGACGAGATTCTTGCTCTCCAGTCAAATCTGCTGAGATAATGACTGGGTGCATATCTGGCTCACCCGCAAGGAATCTGTACTTCAACGACTGCGGAAGAGGCTTCAGTTCTGGACAACTGGGAGGCGGCAGATCTGGCTTCTGATATGTATGTGTGAAGGCGACCAGGTCTGCATGGGAGAACTCTCGCTCTGCATGAATTTCTGACGCACGGCGGCCTACTGATTCATCAATAAACTGCACTGGCTCGCACTATGTCATGGCTGTTGGCTTAGAAGGAATCAGACACGGCAAATAATCATCAAAGTCATCCCAGTCAATGTCTGAACCCGAGGGATCAGAAGAAGATGAACAAGAATGAAAATCATCTGCACCACTCATCACAACACTGTCAGCCTCAGGTATATCCTCATCCAGGGATGTGCTCTCCCGGCTCTCGACTGCCATGAGTTGTAGATACAGTGAATCTGTAGGCAAGGCAAGGGTCGGTGCTACAGGATCTATCCAGTTGGATTCATCATCAGTCATCAAAAAATCACACACCTGGTGGATGTCTAGCTCTTCCTCTGTCATCTGCGCTGCTTCACTGGACTGCTCTAAGCATTCTAACTCTCTAGCTTTGGTCTCCTCGATTGTCTCTATTTGTATGGTCTCGCCCTCTACGCGAAAGCATACCTTCCCACTATCATGGTCAGTCACCGCCTTGGCTGTGGCCAAGAATGGACGTCCGAGAATGATGGGGGCATCGGTTACCGACTCAGGGATCTCCATGTCCAACACAACGAAGTCCACGGGGAATTTCAGGCCCTGAATGGTAACGACCACGTCTTTCAATAACCCCTTCGGCCTCTTAGTCGACCTGTCAGCAAACTGAAGGACCGTCCTGCTTCGAAGAAGAGGACCAAACTCGAATCGGTCGAGTAAGGCTGCCGGAAGAAGGTTAATTGAAAAGCCGCTGTCTAATAGAGTACGATCAAACTGTTGCTCCTGAATCTCGCATCTGACATAGGGAGCTCCTGCATCTGGTCGCTTAGCCGGCAACTTGTTCTGGATGGTACAACAAGTGGAATGAGTGAGCACATGGATTTGATCTCTGTGATTCCTCCTCTTCCTGCGGACGGTAGTCTTCTCTTTCAGGTTCTTCTTGAAGAGGGGGATGTGCTCAAGTGCTTCTTGTAGAGTCAGCTGAATGTGGAATCTGTCTATCATCTGATTGCCGAACTCTACCTGTTTCTCTTTTTTGGGATTTTCTCTTTTATTCCCCTTCGCTCGGCGGAGTGCCTCAGGGAAGGGGATGGTAGGGGCCTCCTCAGATGGAGGACTAGGAATCGGTCCCTGTGCCTGTGAAGAAGGAGACTCCATACAATAATCATCATTCACCACATATGGATCCGCAATTTGAACAGAAACCTTTCCTTTATTCATATTTTTGTTTTTCTTTTTGTTCCCACAGTCCTTAGGTACAAAATGTGGCAACATCACAGATGGTGGCTCAACAAAAGTAGATGTGGTGGCCTCAGCACCACCACTAGCACCGGTCTTCGCGGCATCAGCACCGCGCTCTGGTTCATCATCCAAAATGGTGGCATCAGCACCACCGTCTACAACTGGTATCACGACGGCATCAGCACCGTCGTCCTGGACTACTTCATGGGTGGCATCAGCACCGCTACTCTGCTCTTCTGGCGCTCCTGGTTCTGCATCTGGCTGTCGCTCAGAAGAGGCGCCGCCGGCTGGCATCCTACCGCTCCTAGTAGTCACAAAATCAGCATCATTCAAAGAATAAGACATATCATTCAAATCGTCACTAGGAGAAGTATCCTCTGTAAACTCTACCTGCTCAGACTTCCTTTTCAGATTGTTCGGGTTAGGTTCAATCTGAGCGGGTATGGCGGCCTTGCCTTTTATTATGTCTCTCATTTCCTGCCGGAATTCATCCATTTCTTGCGTGAAAGATGCTCGCTGTTCAGATAGCAAGCAGGCAAGATCATCGAGCGCTGGGTTCTCAAAGGTGGGACCCTGGGAACCGGATGGTTGTCCCTGCTGGAAATGGGGCTGTTGCTGCTGATGTTGCTGGTACGGATAATTCTGGGTCGGCTGGGCATAAGATTGCTGAGGCTGCTGTCGTTGCCTCCACTGCTGTCCCTGATAGGAGGGACGAGGACCACTCTGATATTGCTGTTGATGGTCATACTGGGGCTGCTGGTGCTGATGTTGTGGCTGGTTGTTCTGATGTCCTTGGGCAGGGTTCTGCTGTTGGGATGAGGATCCACCGTTCCCCCAACGGAATCCGGGGTGATCACGACGAATCCCGGGCTGAGGGTACCGGTCGTACCAAATCCCATTGACTTCCATCAATGGTTCCTGCTCAAAGGATGGTGGAGGAAGAATGGCCAGTGGCTGCTCTGGCTGATACACCACCATCTGAGTATCTGTAGATGGCGGCTGCGATGGATAGTATGGTAACAATGGAACCAGCTCTGCCTGGATATGGTTCACCTGACGGTACGAGGTAGAGGGCTAGCTGGCATTGCTACTGCTCGGATCAGCACGTGATCTGGGAGGCTGTTGTGACTGAGTTTGTGCCTCCTGGACGCACAAGATCTGCGTCTTCAGATCACTCATGGTCTTGGCATATTGGTCCATCTGGGCCATGCCTTGCATCTGCTTCTTCTCGAGGATCTCGAGGCGGTCCAGCTTCTCACTGGTTATGCCCATGTCGGCTGCGGCTGATTCAGCTTGGGCTGCGGTAGCTGACACTGTATTGGGACCGGCATCGATGCGGGCAATCCTCTGGAATGATCCCGCTCCTTGCGGGGGCTTCTGCTGTGTGTAGACTCGAGCTTAGGCCATCACTGTGGAGTTTTCTGCCATGCCTTCGTAGATGGCCCAGACGTCGTCTTCTCCCTTAGAGAAATAAGACCCACCGCAAGAGGCGTTCACTAGCCCCTGCAGCTCCGGTGTCAGCCCACAGAAGAAACTCTGCACGAGATTGGGCTTGGAAATGTCATGATGTGGACACTGGTCTATGAGCTCTCGAAAGCGATCCCAAGCTTCATGGAACTGTTCATTTGGGATCATGATGAAGTTACTGATCATGGCTCTAGCTGCGTTGGTCCGGCCGAGAGGGTAGTACTTCTTCAGGTACGCGGTCCGGAGATCTGCCCATGTGTCGACGAATCGCCCAAGGTGTTTGAGCCAGTAGGCGGCTCTGTCAACCAAAGAGAATGGAAAGGCGATCATCTTTATGGTGTCCTCGGTCATCAACCGATCATGGATGGTGATGCATATCATCTCGAATTCTTGGAGGTGGAGGTGCGGCTCTTCGGTCGGCAACCCACGGAACTTGGGTAGAAGCTGGATAGTGTGGGGCCGAAGCTCGAAATCTCCGTGAATGGGCGGGAGTCGGATCCAACGATGAGTGAGGGATGCAGCTGGGTTGTGCAATTCCCTCATGATGGTCTGTGGTGGTCTCTCAGCGTCTGGATCGCCTCCTCCTGCATCAGGTCCTCCTCCTCCTCCACCTCCACCGCCCCCAGGTCGGTTCTCTCTCATCTGTGCTATCTCTCTCATCAGATCACCCATGAATGTTCCCTGGTCACGGATCTGTCTCTGCATGGTCTCCAGGGACGCTAACAAGGAGTTGTTGATGGCCACCTGATCAATTATGAACGGAGGGTGATCATGGTCATCTGGGTGCTCGCCTCTATCTGCCATCACTGGATTTTCTGAAAAAGCAAAAGAGGCCATCTCAGGTGCTGTTGAATGAGCAGAACTCTGTGATGCACTGAATTCTGAAACAATTGGACTGAGAGAAGGAGAATGGGAAGGGTGGTCGAGGGGGAACAGGGTGGATGTAAACTCAGGCTCGGAGAACGGACTCTCCGAGGTATTCCTAGATGAATGAGGAGGAGTGCTGGATAGCGGTGCCGACAAGGTCGGCCTAAGAGATCTTCGTCCCATCATCTTGATTATTTGGGAAGAGCAGGGAAAATGCAAAAGAAGAAGAGGAATGAGATGCAACAAAATCGCGCACAATTGTGTTGTGTTTTTGATATTGACCTAAACAAATCTAGCAATCAAACACAAAGCAGGGGTAAGTTCACCAACTCAACACGTGAAGCCGTGAAGGTTCGGCTTTTATCTTGTCAATTTTATCTTGATTCAGGAAGTTATCTTTTCACGAGTCCTTAGAACGCTACGCCTAAAGGAGAGAGAGTACTGCCGGGAAAGTATCCCCGTACTTGTCCTCCTCCTGTGTAACCTGTAACTTGCGCTTTTTGAGGTCCTTGTAACCCTTCCTGGATCCCTACTCAGCCAAAGAAATAGAGGGAGGAAGCCGATAGGCGAAACCGATACTTCGGACCTCGCCCGCAACGGAATCACCCGTGAGCGTACAAGGTCCTACTCGGACGCAGCCGGTGAGACAGACACACCCGTGAAGGCACGGCCTAAGCTCGGTACTTCGGACAAGGTCGGCGCTCACACAATAGTAAGTCACCAATGGCGACCAAGCCCTACTCGACTACGTACGATAGTAGCGCCAATACTTCGGAAATCCAGGCGATACACAAGGCAGCCACAAGTTGGGTTTTTGGCTCTAATCCTTACGAAGCGCTCACCTCACTTGGAAGGAGACCTTCCCATGCAACCTGAATACAAGTGAGGGTATTACTCTCCCCAAGCAATGAATCCAATTAGCGATTTTATTTTTGGTCAAGTTTTCTTAGCAGTCCCTTTTTTAATTTTTTTGGTGTTATCGCTTCTTTTGAGTAGATTCAAACAAGCGCCTAACGGTTTTTGTATTTTCTTGATCCTACTTTGTTCCAAAAATAGAGGGAGAATAGAGTCGGAAAAGCCGTGCAAGTCGACACCAAGGTGGAAATCTCACCTTTGTGCCTAAATGATGCATGCAAAGTAAGAAGACTTACATCGAATCCCAGCTCTCTCCATGCGGGATGCAAAGCAGAATTTGTAAACCTATGCTATATGGTGATATGCAAAACGGAAATCGTCCTAGAATAGGCAACTGCTAGCGTGAAGAACCACGAGTTAACCGCTGACTCTCAATCCTAGTGTCCGGTCTAGGCTCACTCCTCCTCTGCTCAACACATTTGAGTTAGGAGAAAGCGCTTGTGTGGAGTGAGCTCGCGACGCGCGGATCGAAAGCCAATGATCAACTACTTAATTAGTCTAAGTCCAACAACGAACTATTGGAGCATGCAAAGGTAATTAGTGTGTTTGGACCTATTCTAATCGAATCAAGCAGGACCTACGATCTAAGGGCTCAATCCACAAAAGAAAGGAAAAAGGAAAACAAAACCAGAAAATGACAAGCGAGAAAACACGATAAAACCGCAGTGAGCCCCCGGGTGAACAAACACCCGAAAATTAGGCCCGGTAGTGTCCAAGTGTCCAAGAGTCCAATGTACCTGTATTATTACAAATTAATAGGTCACTCTCTCACAAAAATAAAAAGCAACTAAACTAATCACTCTCTCTCAATCCTCCTGCTCTCTTCTGCCGGGCAGGCTAAAGAAAGGCCGGCTCCGCTTCCCAAGGTTGCTTCGGGTCACCTAGGCGATCCGCCTTACTCTACGGTCCTTCGCAAGAAGACAAGAAAGGGTGGTCAGATAGCTCAAGCAATATATATATCAAAAATGTAAGAGAGATGAAATGAAGCTATGGTAAACACTAAACACAAGTAAACAAAAATGAGCTACTCGCTGTTGCTCCCCGGCAACAGCGTCATTTGATAAACACAAATTTCGAGAGAGCCTAAATGGTACCTCACACAAGGCGGAGACAACCGTCGCTGTGGCGACTCTCAAATGAAACCTGTATTTAATCAACAATTAACCCACACTAAAGATCAATAAATTAGAAATAATGTGGAGTTAAAATTTATTTTGAACTCTGCACAAATGATGTAAAGGGCAAGTATGCAGAGAGTTCGAACACAGGGAGCAAGCAGGGTAGTTCAAAATAATGTGCTCAAGTGAATGTGTGTGTGTCAAGTGTCTACACTAAGCAAGCAATTAAAGGAAATTTTTGTGGGTTTTTAATTTTTAATTTTTTTTATTTTTAATTTAATTTTTAATTTTGTATTTCGATTTTTAATTTTCTGATTTTTATAATTTTATATTTTATATTTTTTTTAATTTTCTTTTTGGATGTTGGAATTTAAAAGCAATGTAATAAAAGAAGAGATGAAGTAATTATAGAAATATGCAAAAATAACCATAAATTCAGAAATAAAATGTTTTTGATAATTTTAGGATTTTTTACTGTTTTTGTGATTTTTGGGGATTTTTCAAGGTGTTTTTGGTATTTTTTAAAAACTGAAATAAAGGAAAACAGTGGAAAATGTGCCGGCTGTGAGGAAAATGCAAATTAAAATAAGCAAACAGCAACCAAAATTTTTCACACTAATTTTCAAATAGAGAGAATAAAATAGAGAACAAACATGAACTGAGTTTGTATTTTTTGGAGTTTTCTTTGATTTTATATATTTTTTTGAAGTTTTTAAATGTTTTTAAATTTTTAGTGTTTTTCTTTTGAGATTTTTAGTGATTTTTGGACTGACACTAAAATAGGTTAAAATAGACACTAGGTAATTTTTTTGGAATTTTTCGAAGTGTTTTAATATTTTTTTGGCATTTTCTAAGCTAGACAGTGCACAAAAAGCATGTTTTTGATTTTTAATAAATATAAAAATAAAATAAAATCAAAAACTAAACATGTAGCGTGGAAGAATAAGTGCACATGAGCTTAACCCTAAATTTTGAGAAGTTTTGGATCTAAAATGATGCCTTAATTAATTATATCAAGCAAGCAAGAATATCAAGGCTGGCAGGGGCTTTTATGCAAAGACTAAACATTCCAGGGGCATCAACGCAATTTGCACACAAGTTTTAAACTGAAACTTGCATTTACTGGATGAAACACAAATTACAGAACCCGGAGGAGCCTTAGTACAAAATGTCCAAGCCAAACACGTGCGAAACACGCGCCTGGCAGGGACCTAAAGGCAATATCAGAAAATAGCGGGGGCTTGTATGCAAAATCTCCAAATATTTAACGCTTAATACGAAAGTTCTGGGAGCAGAACGAAATACCCTAACCCTGGGGGGTCCCTTCACAAAATGCCCACACCTCACGTGAACTTGTCACGTGAGGTGACGTGGCAGGGGACCTATATGCAAATAAGTAAACTACGGGGATGTTTTTGCAAATATTACAAAAATATTACACTACAAAAAAAGGTTTTAAAACTAAAATATAAATACAAAAGGCACGAGGGTGTAGATGCAAAATACCCTCGGCGCGCGATCCAACGGCGAGGAAGATGCCACTTGACACGTGGCGCAATCTGAACGGCCGATAACGCTTCGCTGGTGGACGTCTAAGATTAGGTCTCGGGTAAAATCGACGGTGGCTGGGTGCTGATGATCGAACGGTCCACGTTAAATCTGGAGGGGCTCCCTTGATCGGATGGTGGCGAAGGCGACTGGAAGAACACGGAGGAGCTCCGGCTGGGCGAAGTTCTCCGAGCTCCTCCGGCCTGCTCCGGTGGCTTTTGAGCTTCAAAATCGGGCTGCGGCCTCCTCAGGTCCTCCTCTATCTCCTGGATGCGGCAAAAGGGCACGGCGAAGGAAGTGACGCTCGCTGGCAACTGGCGGAGCTGCGGGGGCTTCAAGAGCTCCGGCGAGCTTCAAAACTCGCCTCCAGGCACGATTGGTCGTGCTTTGACCTGCAAGAAGGTTAATGAGGCCCAGGGCAAACTGCCTGGACCTCAGGATGGAAGTGGGGGTGCGTGGATCGACGGTGAGATGATCGGCCGGAGGAGCGCTCCGGCCAAGTGGTTGAATCAAGTGACTCAGGCGATGAAACTCTAAATTTTTTGAGGGTTTTTCATCCTGAAGCGAACAGGAACTGATTGCATGAAAGAAATGAGCGGGGGGGATACCCTCAATGGCCGGAGCCAGAGGAAATAGGGTACCTCGACGCCGGCATTTGGCGGAGGTGCGGGGAGCTTCTCCGACCTCGATCACCTAGGCTGAAGAGCTTGATCTGGAGCTGTCACCTCCAGGAAGGTCTGGAGCGCAAGAAGGTGGAGAGGGTGGTCCGAAGGAAGTCCAACCGAGGATGGAAGTGGCGGAGCTCTATTTGAAGAAGGTTGGATGCGTGAATCCGAGGAGAAGTCACGGGCGGGACATGAAGATCTAAGGAGATCTGGGAGGTCGGCGATGGAGGTGATTGTTCAAGGAACAAGTTTCGTGAAGGAGGCGGCAGCAAAGGATGAATGGCGCGGCCTCGAAAAATCCGCAAAAGCGGGGGAAAACGAGGCGCGCACAAAGCTGCAAGGACGAAGGATGGACTGTTGACCCGTCGGTCAACAGTCGGAGGCTCCTGGTTGGTCCACGTGGACCAACCAGGGAAAAGATTAAAAAATTATTTTATTAATTCGTTTAAAAATAGAAAAAGGCCGAATTAATTTTTGGTTAAAAAATAAAAAAAATGTTTAAAATTTTATGTAGTATTTTATTATGATTTTTAATTTATTTTATGAAGTATATTTTTACAAGTTGCTTTTATACCCCTATATAGGTATATTATCTACATATTTGAGTATTTTATTTTTATTTTGTATATTTTTCTTTTATTATTTTTATTTAGTATTTTATAAAATTGTAGAATACTTTTATATATGTAAATATATTTTTAGTTTATTTTTCTGATTTATTTTGTATAATTAATAAATTATAACAGGTATGTATAGGTATGTACATAGGTATTGTATCTATGTTTTGTGTATATAAGTATTTTTATTTTAATCTTTATTTACATTTTTATTCTGATTTTAATATTCACAATTATTATAAGTAATATTTACAACATTATAAAAATATAAAATTATAAAAATAATAAATAAATAATAAATTGAATATTTTACTCTGTACAATGTACAATGAGGGTCCAAAACTCAACTTTCAAACCGTAGCTCCGCCAAATGCGAAACTACCACCAATAATTAGCTTCTTTTCTTCTATATACAATTAAAGGTGAGTATGCTGCATTTGGAGTTGTCAGTTGTGAGATACGGGTCTGGGAAGTTGGCATTCTGGATTTTTATTCAGACCATAACTTTTTATCTGTACATTATTTTTCTGTGAAATCAATTTTGTATTTTTCTGTATAAAATTATATACAACTTTCATGTACAAAGTTTCTTTATTTGATGTATAAAAAGTGGAACCAAAAATAGGTCTCAAAATGAATAAAGAATGAATAGAATGTATATGTATTTGGCCCTTATCTCCCCCTACTTTATTCCTTGTCGACCTATTCATCAAGATGCCTAGGTCTCGGGGGTTTTGGGTCATAAAATATTTACAATATTTTATTCTTTTTCTTTTCTTTATTTATTCTATAATTTTGGCTTTAATTACAGTATTTTACACACTAATATGATGCACATGCATGAATGTTAAGATGATGATATTAATGATATTTACAGGCATTTGCTAGGGTTTTAGGTGCCAAAATGATAGAATAAAGATGATGAAATGTGGATTCATCACCTCTTAGTCGACCTATCAACAAACTGAAGGACTTTCCTGCTCCTAAGAAGAGGACCAAACTCAAATCGGTCGAGCAAGGCTGCCGGAAGGAGGTTAATAGAAGAGCCGCTGTCTAATAGAGTACGATCGAACTGCTGCTCCTGAATCTCGCATCTGACATAGGGAGAGCCTGTATCTGGTCTCTTGATTGGCAGTTTGTTCTGAATGGTGCAGCAAGTGCAATGAGTGAGCACATGGATTTGATCTCTGTGGTTCCTCCTCTTCTCGCAGACTGTAGTCTTATCTTTCAAGTTCTTTTTGAAGAGGGGGATGTGCTCAAGTGCTTCCTGTAGAGTCAGCTGAATGTGGAATCTATCAATCATCTGGTTGATGAACTCTACATGTTGGGTCTTTTTGTGATTTTCTCTTTTATTCCCCTTCGCCAAGCGGAGTGCTTCAGGGAAGGGGATGGAAGGGGCCTCCGCATATGGAGGACTAGGACGAGGTTCCTGCGCTTGTGAAGGAATAGAATCCATACCATGATCATCATTCAACACATATGGATCTGACGTGTAAACAGAAACCTTTCCTTTATTCATTTTTTTGGTCTTTTTGTTACCACGATCCTTAGATACAAAAGGTGGCAACACAACATGTGGGAGCTCAACAAAAGTGGAAGTGGTGGCCTCAGTACCACCCACGGCACATGTCTTTGTGGCATCATCACCGCGCTCTAGCTCTGCATCAAAAATGGTGGCTTCAGCACCACCGTCTGCATCTGATGTCACGACGACCTCAACACCGTCGTCTGGATCTCCATCATTGGTGGCATCGGCACCACCGTCATCAACATTATCAGCGGCATCATCACCGCTACCTTGCTCATCTGGCACTCGTGGTTCTGCACGTGGCTGTCGCTCAGATGAGATGCTGCCGGCTGGCATCCTACCGCTCCTAGTAGTCATAAAATCAACATCATACAAAGAAGACGTGTCACTCAAATAATCACTAGGAGAGGTATACTCTGTGAACTGTACCTGCTCAGACTTCCTCTTCAGATTGTTCGGATTTGGTTCAATCTGAGCTGGTATGGCGGCTTTTCCCTTGATGATATCCCTCATCTCCTGCCGGAACTCATCCATTTCCTACTGGAAGGATGCTCGTTGTTCAGAAAGCAAGCGGGCAAGGTCATCTCAAGCTAGGTTCTCAAAGGCGGGAGACTGAGAACCTGAAGTGTTCCCCTACGGGAAATGAGGCTGTTGATGGTGAGAATAATGCTGAGATGGCTGGGAGTATGTCTGTTGAGGTGGCTGACGCTGCCTCCACTGCTGTCCCTGATAGGCGGGACGAGGACCATGCTGGTTCTGCTGGTGGGCATACTGGGGTTGTTGTTGCTGCTGGCTGTTCTGGTATCCCTGAGCCGGAGGCTGCTGCTGGGAAGAGGTGCCACCAGTGGTCCGACGGAATCTGGGGTGATCGCGACGAATCACGGGCTGCGGGTATCGGTCGTACCATATCCCATTGACTTCCATCAATGGCTCCTGCTCGAAGGATGGTGGAGGTAGAACTGCCAGGGGATGATCCGGTTGATAGACCACCATCTGAGTGTCCTGAGATGGTGGCTGCGATGGATAGTACTACAACAGCAGGACCGGCTTTGCTTGAATGTGGTTGACCCGACGGTGTGTGGCAGAGGGTTGGTTTGAGCTGTTGCTGCTGGGATCAGCTCGTGACCTAGGAGGCTGCTGAGTAGACATCTATGCCTCCTGAATGCGTAGAATCTGAGTCTTCAGGTCACTCATAGTCTTGGTCATATGGTCCTTCTGGGCCAGTCCTTGCATCTGCTTCTTCTAGAGGATCTCGAGACGGTCCAACTTCTCACTAATGATGCCCATGTCGGCTGCGGCTAATTCGGCTTGGACTGCGGCTGCCGACGGAGTATGAGGACCGGCATCGATGCGGGCGATCCTCTGAAATGATCCCGTTCCTTGGGGGGCTTCTGATGTGTGTAGACTCTGGCTTGGGCCATGACTGTCGAGTTCTCTACCATTCCTTCATAGATGGCCCAAACATTGTCTTCACCTTTGGAGAAATAGGACCCACCACAAGAGGCATTTACAAGCCCTTGCAGCTCCGGTGTCAGCCCACAAAAGAAACTCTGAACTAAGTTGGGCTTGGATATGTCATGATGTGGACACCGGTCAATGAGCTCTCTGAATCGATCCCAAGCTTCATGGAACTGTTCATTAGGGATCATTGTGAAGTTACTGATCATAGCTCTTGCTGTGTTCGTCCGGCCGAGAGGATAATACTTATTCAAGTATGTGGTCCGGAGTTCTGCCCAAGTGTCGACAAACCTCCCCAAATGTTTCAGCCAATAAGAGGCTCTGTCAACCAAGGAGAATGGGAAGGCTATCATCTTGATAGTGTCCTCAGTCACCAGCCTGTCATGAATTGTACTGCAGATCATTTCAAATTCTTGTAGATGGAGGTGTGGCTCTTCGGTCGTCAGCCCATGAAATTTAGGCAGTAGCTGAATAGTGTGTGGGTGAAGCTCGAAGTCTCCATGGATGGGAGGGAGTCGGATCCATCGATGAGTGAGGGATGTCGCTGGATTGTGAAACTCTCTCATAATCGTCTGTGGCGGCCGCTCCTGATTAGGTTCTCCTCCCTCGTTGCCACTACTGGTATATCACCTCCTCCGCCCCCAGGTCTGTCTTCTCATCCCTCTCGCATATGTGTAATCTCCCTCATGAGATCACCCATGAATACTCCGTGGTCTCGGATCTGTCTCTGCATAGTCTCCAGGGATGCTAACAATGAATTGTTGATGGCAGCTTGGTCATATAGAAATGGATGGTGCTCATGCTCATCTGGGTGTTCTCATCTGTCTGTCGTGGCTGGATTCTCTGAAAAGGCAAAAGAACCCATCTCTGGTGCCGTCAAATATTCTGAGCTCTGTGATGCACTAAACTCTGAAATTCTTGGACTGATGGAAGGGGAAGGGTGGTCGAGGGAGAACATGGTGGAAGTGAACTTAGGCTCGGAGAGTGGGTCTGAACTCCCCGAGGTTGTCCTAGATGAATAGGGAGGAGTGCTGGACAGCGGTGCCGCCAAAGACGGCCTAAGAGACCTCCTTCCCATCATCGTGATTATTGAGAAGAGCAAGGTTGAGAAATGAAAAAGAAGAGGGGGAGGGGGCAAAATTACGCACAATTGTGCGATGTTTTTGATCTTGACCTAAATCCAACTAGCAATCAAACACAAAACAAGAGGTTCACCAACTCAACACGTGAAGCCGTGAAGGTTTGGCTTTTATCTTTGTAGTTTTTAGCTTGAATTCAGGAAGTTATCTTTCAACGAGTCCTTAGAGCGCTACGCCTATAGGAGAGAGAGTACTGCCGGAAAAGTATTCCCGTACTTGTCCTCCTCCTGTGTAACCTGTAGCCTGTGCTTTTTAAGGTCCTTGTAACCTTTCTTGGATCCCTACTCAGCCAAAGAAAAGAGAGAGGAAGCCGATAGGCGAAACCAATACTTCGGATCTCGCTTGCAACGGAATCACTCGTGAGCGTGCAAGACCCTACTCGGACGCAAGACGATGAGACAGAAACCTCCGTGAAGGCGTCGCCTATGCTCGATACTTCGGATAAGGTCAATGCTCTACACAGTAGAGATTCATCAATGGTGACCAAGCCCTACATGTCTACGTACGATAGTAGCGTGAATACTTCAGAAATCCAGGCGATACACAAGGCAACCACATACTGGATTTTGGGCTCTAATCCTTACGAAGCCGCTCTTCTCACTTGGAAGGAGACCTTCCCATGCAACCTGAATACAAGTGAGGGTATTACTCACCCAAGCAATGAATATAATTAACCAATTTTATTTAGGTCAAGTTTTCTTTAGCAGTCCCTTTTTTAAATTTTTTTGGTGTTATCACTTGCTTTGAGTCAATTCAAACAAGCATCTAACGTTTTTTGTATTTTCTTTAATTCTTATTTGATCCAAAAACAGAGGGAGAAGAGTCGGAAAAGCTATGCAAGGCGGCACCATGATGGAAATCTCACCTTTGTGCCTAAATGATGAATGCTAAGATAGAAGACTTACAACGCCTCTAGCTCTCTCCATGCAGGATGCAAAACAGGAATTTTTAAACCTAATCTAAATGTCGATCTGCACATGGAAATCGTCCTAAGCAGGCAATTGCTAGCGTGAAGAACCACAAGTCGGTCACCGATCCTCAATCCTAGAGTTCGGTCTAGGCTCACCCCTCCTCCTCTCGACAAATCGAGTTCAGGAGCAGCGCTTGGCAGGGTGGGCTCGCGGCACGACGACTTGAAGATGGTGAAGCAACTTTTTAATTTAGACTAAGTACAAAACGCACTATAGGTACATGCAATGGTTATTAGGGTGTTTGGACCTAATCTACTCGATCAAGCAAAGTCTTAAAGCTAAGGGCTCATTCCACAAAAGAAAAGAAAATAAAACAAAAAATTGGAAAATGTCAGCGATGAAAACGCAATGAAAGCCGCGGTGAGCCCCCAGGTGTACAAACACCTGGAAATTAGGCCCAAGTGTCCGAGTGTTTAAGTACCTGTATTATTACAAATTATAAATGGTCTCTCTCTCACCAAAATGAAAACTACTAGCTAACACTCTCTCTCAACTCCTCCTTCTCTCTCTTGTCGGCTGGGCTAGAATAGCCGACTCCGCCTCCCAAGGATGCAGTGGATCCCCTAGGCGATCCTCCTCGATCCGCGGTCCCTCGCAAGAAGACAAGAAAGAAGAGTGGTCATATAGCTCAATAAGATAGATATCAAAAATAGAGAGATAAAGCAAGCAATAATGTAGACAAATAAATACAATCACTCAAAAATAAGATCTAAACGCTGTTGCTCCCCGGCAACGGCGCCATTTGATAACACGGAAATTCGAGCGGTCGTATTGATTCAAAAGGCAAATCAACAGTCGATGTCTTGACCACTTCAAAATCCCGTATTAGTCAACAATGAACCCACGATAATATGAATCAAGCAATGAAAAATAAATGTGGAGTCAAATTTATTTTAAATCTACAAAAAGGTGTATAGTGAAAGTATGTAGAATGTCAAACACAGGGAGCAAGCAGGATAGATCAAACAATGTGCAAAGTAACGTGATGCGATCAATGTGTCTACAATATGCAAATATTGTGTGGGTTTTTAATTTTTAATTAATTTTTTTAATTTTTTAATTTTTCTGATTTTATATTTTATGTTTATATTCTATAATTTTTCTTTTTTTTATAATAAAATATATATACAATAGAAGAAAAGAGGTGATAAGATATTTATAAAAAAAAGGAAAATGCTCAAAAATCAGAAAATGAAATGTTTTTAGTCTTTTTATAATTTTATACTGTTTTTGTGATTTTTGGAAATTTTTCTGAGTATTTTTGGTATTTTTTAAAAGTCAAAATACAAGAAACAATGATTAAAACTGCTGACCGAAATTAAAATGGAAATGAAAAATAGTAAACAGTAACAAAATTTTCCCAAACTAATTTTAAAATAAAGGGAATAAAATAGAGAAACTACAGAAACTTAGTTTGTATTTTTTGGATTTTTCTATGATTTTTTAAATTTTTATGAAGTTTTTAGGTGTTTTCAAATTTTTAATGATTTTTGGACAGGAATTAAAAGACACTGAAATACACAAAATATAAATTTTTTTGGAATTTTTCAAAAAGTTTTGCTAATTTGTATGGGTTTTCTAAGATAGATAATACTAAAAATGCATGTTTTTTATTTTTATTAAATACTAAAATGCAATAAAAATGAAAAATAAAAATATAGCGTGAATAAGCAAGCAAATAGGAGCCTATGGTATTTATTTGGTAATTTTTTGAGTTAAGATGATGCACTAAATAAATACAAACATCCAATAAAATTCACACAGCTGGCAGGGGCATAAGTGCAAATATCAGGAAGTATAGGGGCCAAAGTGCAATTTTCACAAAAGTTTAGAACTAATAAATGAAGTTCCTGGATTAATTATAAATACCCAAAACCGGAAGGGGTTTGCTGCAAAATTACAAAGCCCACGTGTATAAACACGTGACGTGGCAGGGGTATAAATGCAATATTACAAAATACTAGGGGGTATACATGAAATTTGTCCAAAAATATTACACGTGATATTAAAGTTCCTGGACTAAAGCTAAATATCTAAATCCATGAGGGGTCCTCTGCAAAATACCCCGCTCCTCACGTGAACTGGTCACGTGAGGTGACGTGGCCGAGGACCTGTTTGCAATAATGGAAAGTGTGGGGGCTTGACTATAAATATTAAAAAAATAAATGAATGACAGATGAAAGTTTTAATACTAAATATTAAATGCAAAAATGGCGCGGGGGTCAGATGCAAAATACCCCTTATGCGCGCGATCCAACGGCCGGGGACGATTCAATTGACACGTGGCACAGATCTGACGGTCGATGACGCTTCGCGTTGGACGGCGATGATTAGATCTTCGGCTGAAGATCTGACGGTGGAGACTTGGCGCGATCCAACGGCTACTGGACGTTCTGGAGCTCCGCCCCGATCCGACGGTGGGGAGACGCGGAGGAAGAACAGGGAAGAACGCCGGCGAGGCAAACTTCCCCGAGCCCAATCTCCGTGCTCCAACGATCTGGAAGGCTCAAAATGGGTCGGGGGACTCCTGCAGTCTTCCTCGATCTCCTGGGTGCTCCAAAAAGTCTCGCGAGGGGGGGCGGCGGAGCTGGAGAGCTCCACGGAGCTCCGGCAAGGTGCAAAAATGCTCCCAGGCTCGATCAACAAGCTTTGACCTGCAAAAAGACGTGAGAGGGTCCAGGGCAAATTGCCTGGACCCTGCGGATGTGGAATGGTGCGTGAACGGCAGTGTACGGTGATCGGCCAGAGGAGCGCTCCGACGAGGTGAGCATGAGGGTGATTTGATCGATGAAGCGCGAGATTAACGACGGAAAATGGATCCTAAGACTAAGGCAAATAAGATGCAAAAGAAATGAAGGGAAAAGACGACTGCCTCGATGGTCAGAGACCAGAGGGTGGTGTACCTCAACGCCGGCGATGGGCGGAGGTGGTGGAGCCACCTCAGAGCTTGCTCGACCCGCCTGAAGGCCGCCGGAGGAAGCTGTCACGTTCCTGGGGCTTTTGGGCACGATTAGGGGAGCAGCACTTGTGGAAGAGGGGTTCAAATTCGAATGAGAAGAAGGGGATGCGTTTTATGGGGTTTGACCCGATGGTGAAGAGGCTCAAAGAACGACGAGGCAAGCGTGCCACAGTGATCCAATCCTCGAGGCAATCGCTGGGCGAGGATGAGAGATGGCTGAGGAACAAGTTAACAGAAGGGAGCATCACGAATGCGTGAAAGACATACCCTCGAAAAATCCGCAAAAGCGGGTCAAAAACGAGGTCTGTCAAAGGCTACAGGAGCAGGTCAGACGGTTGACCTTGGGTCAACAGTCAGAGCCACCTGATTGGTCCACGTGGACCAACCAGGAAATTCCTGGAAAAAAGATTTCTAAATTCGTTTAAAAATAGTAAACGATTTTATTAATTTTAGGTTATTAAATAAAAAACATTTATTATTTTATAAATTATTTTATGGTGATTTTTAATTATTTTTATGAGGTATAATTTTACAAGTTGTCTTTTTAGACCTATATACGTACATGTATCTATATATTTTATTAATTTATTTTTATTTCGTGATTTTAAATTATTTATTTTTGTTTATTATTTTATAAATTTGTAAAGTATTTTTATACACTAAAAAAATATTTTTATTTTATTTTTCTGATGTGTTTTGTACATTTAATAAAATATAAGTATGTATTATATAGGTATATATATAGGTACTATACCTATGTAAGTTATATACAAGTATTTTTATTTTATGCTTCTTTTATGTTTTTTATTCTGATTTTGATGTAAAAATATATTATAAGTAATATTTACAAATTATAAAAATATAAAATTATAAAAATGATGAATAAATAATAAAATAAATATTTTAATCTGTACAAGTGTACAATAGGGGTCCAAAACTCAACTTTCAAACCGTAGCTCCGCCAAATGCGAAACCACTGCCATTAAATAGCTTATTTTAAACTATATACAATTAAAGGTGAGTTTGATGCATTTAGAATTTTCATTTGTGAGATACAGGTCTGGGAAGTTGGGATTCTGGATTTTTATTCAGACCATAACTTTTTTTCTGTACATTAATTTTAAGTGAACTCAATTTTGTATTTTTCTTTATTTAATTATCTACAACTTTCATGTTCAAAGTTTCTTTATTTGAAACCACCACCATTAAATAGCTTATTTTATACTATATACAATTAAAGGTGAGTTTCATGCATTTGGAGTTTTCATTTGTGAGATACAGGTCTGGGAAGTTGGGATTCTAGATTTTTATTCAGATCATAACTTTTTATCTGTACATTATTTTTTAAGTGAACTCAATTTCGTATTTTTTTTATTTAGTTATCTACAACTTTCATGTTCAAAGTTTCTTTATTTGAAGTATAAAAAGTGGAACAAAAAATAGGTCCCAAAATGAATAAAGAATGAACAAAAACAATGGGAATTTTATTGTATTTTGGCCCTTATCTCCCCCTACTTTATTCCTTGTCGACCTATTCATTAAGATACCTAGGTCTCGGGGTTTCGGGTCATAAAATATTTACAATATTTTATTCTTTTTTTTCTTTTATTTATTCTATAATTTTGGCTTTAAATACAGTATTTTATACAATATTTACATGCACATGCATGAATGCTAAAATGTTAGAATTAAGGGTATTTACACGCATTTGCTAGGGTTTTTGATGCCAAAATTATAGAATAAAGATGATGAAATGTGGATTCATCAATTTTCAATACGTGCCTTCTCATGCTTAGCAACTTTAGCTGAGGCAGCTTTCTGTGCAGCGTGAAAAAAATTGAGCACGAATTTGTGTTGCACAATAATTTTCTAAGAATAACCAAACAAACCTGGATGATTGTAGATCCAGAATTTGAGACCAAACTTCCTAAAAAATGGATGATATCATCCATGGGAACACAAGTTGATCCTTCTTGTACCATAGCATGTGTTCCACGTTAGGAACTTTGATTCCAACAGAAGAATCCTCAACAAATTGAGGAGGCAGATTCATGGATCCATCAACCACAAAATTCATCAAATCACAATCTCCATCGGTAGCTCTTATTTTTAACAACCTCAACCTGGATCTTTACCAGATGGTTAGATTCTTTAGGAGTCACCTCTTTCCGGCAGCTCTACCATCCTCTTGTTAGGATTAGAGTCATATTAGGATTGGGAATCCTAATGGGATTGGACTCCTAATCCTAATAGTAGTTGAGTTGTATTCTATTTATAGTCCTATTGGGAATAGAACTATGGGGTTGTATTTGGGCTATATAAAGAGGGGGGTGGAGGCATTGCCTCAACACCACCATAAGAACAATGTTACCCCTAGAGAGAAAGAGGGAGAGGGAGAGATGACAGGAAGAAAGCGAGGGAACGGAGAGAGTTGTACTCGCTCTTCTTTTAGTGATCTTTCTTCTTCAGTGGTCATGAGAGGTGACTGACCACTGTTATATCTTGTGTTTTTCTTTCACGTACTTCCGTGGTGGTGATGGTGGTCTTTTGTGTATCTGCTTTCGTATTCGGGGAGGTTCGTATCCCCAAAATCTGGTATCTGAGAGGAGACGATACCAACGGGTCGTGTTCCCCTCAACTGGTATCAAAGCCAGGTTTAGCATTGTAGAGGGGATAGGATGCGACGGATCATAGCGAAGGTCGACATCGATGAAACAACATGATGCAACAGATGCACAATCCTCAGAAGTCGTGATATGGTGGTCTTTGGAGAAATCGACCAGAGGCATCGAAAAATTCCGTTAGCGGCGGGTGACAAGAGATTGTGCAAGGTGGTACATTGAGGGCACCCAGTGACGAGTGCGTCATCCAGAGGCGGTGAGTTCCTGCTAACGAGACTTGCATATGATGAGGATGGCCCATTACAAATCCAAGACGATGTAGAGATTGTGATGGAATTCAATTCAAGGGTGAGATTGTTAGGATTAGAGTCATAATAGGATTGGGAATCGTAATGGGATTTTACTCCTAATCCTAATAGTTGTTTAGCTGTATTCTATTTATAGCCTTATTGGGAATAGGACTATGGGGTTGTATTTGGGCTATATAAAGAGGGAGGTGGAGGCATTGCCTCAACACCACCACAAGAACAATGTAAACCCTAGAGAGAAAGGGGGAGAGGGAGAGAAGAGAGGAAGAGAGCGAGGGAATGGAGAGAGTTGTACTCGCTCTTCTTTTAGTGATCTTTCTTCTTCGGTGGTCATGAGAGGTGACTGACCACCGTTATATCTGGTGTTTTTTTTTCACGTACTTCCGTGGTGGTGGTGGTCGTTTGTATATCTGCTTCCGTATCCGAGGAGGCCCATATCCCCAACATCCAGTATCCGAGAAGAGACGATACCGGTGGGTCATGTTCCCGTCACCTCTCTCGTGAACATTCAAGTGCCTAATAATGTCATTCTACAAAAACCTCATTCAAGCTCCTCTATGTCAGTTCTTCCACAGTCTTCTACTAGAACTGACAATAATCCTCTTCAGACTTAAGAACCTAATCCTGGAATTAATGTTGCTACGATATCTCATGGTATGTCCATTAGATTAATGAGGGGCATTCACAAGAAAAAGGGTCTTTCATGCTTCTATAGTTTACCCTCTACCAAATGTACTCATTGGTCAGTGCTTAGTTTCTGAACCACCTTCTTACACAAAAGCATGTCAATCCTTAGACTGGAGAAAGGGCTATGGTTGAGGAATCTACTGCTCTTGTTCAAAATTAACACTTGGACTCTTGTTCCTAGACAGTCCAATATGAATGTTCTTGGAAACAAATGGGTCTATTATCTCAAATGAAAAAAAGATGGCCTAATTGATCGGTTCAAAGCTCGCCTTGTGGCTAAAGGTTATCGTCAGTCTGAAGGACTAGATTATTTTGATACTTCAGTCCTGCTGTAAAAGCAACTACTGTTTGACTTCTTTCTTCCTATTTGTTGCGAATCGCTGAAGCAAACACACACAAACACGATCAAGCAAGCAAGACACAAACACAAGGATTTACAAGGTTCACCCGTAAATGGGCTACGTCCTTGGGCGGCGGTGATCGGTTTCACTATATGGAGAAAAATGTAATACATAGGGTACTGAGAAGGTAAAGATATGGGATGAGAAACAGGATCAGAATATGAGGATTGCAGTATCTGATGGCTCTAGGGCCCTTTTTATACTGTAATAGAAGAATACCATATGTATTCAACAATCCATCCCAACAGCTCTCAGCCAATCAAAAGACGTGACACGGATCAGGCATGTCAGCAATCCTGGCCCAACAGCTCTCAGCCAATTAGAAGGCAGGACACAGATCAGACATATCAGCAATCTTAGTCCAACAACTCTCAGCCAATCAAAAGGCAGGACACAGATCAGACATGTCAACAATCCTGACCCAACAGCTCTCAACCAATCAGAAGTCAGGATATAGATCAGCCACATCAGCAGCCCAACAAGTGGTTAGGGTTCAAGTCAAACTAACAATCTCCACCTTGAATTGAATCCTCATATAGTAGAATGAACCACTTCTATTACTCCACCATGAGTTGAATTCTCCACTAGAAGAATTAACCACTGCTAGACTCCACCGGAGTTGAATTCTCATATAGTAGAATTGACCACTACTATTATTCACCACTTGAAAATCATATAACAGGAATCAAGGAATTATAAACAATATTCACCTTGAAATTTCTCCTCAGAGAATCTTTGCCAAGCTTCACCATGCCTCCGCCAGCTCCTCCTTGGGGATACTGCCAACTGTCGATATTGAGCAAGTCTAAACAATGCTTGAACTTACTCCTAGGAACTGTAGACCCTTGCAATACATATAAGGTCTTCTGCTTGTTGCCCTTGATGACAACAACCCCAGCTTTGGCAACCTGCATGACTTCACCTTCAGCATTATACATGTATCCTTTAGAGTCCAAGACTCCAAGAGATATCAGGTTCTTCCTCAGATCAGGAACATGCCGCACTTCTGTCACAGTCCTCACAACTCCATCATGCATCTTGATCTTTACAGAGCCGATCCCTACAATCTTGCACGTTGTATTACTCCTTGTGACGACGTTTCCACCATCTATCTTCTCATATGTGCAGAACCAATCTTCATTAGGAGTCATATGGTAAGAACAACCTGAATCAAGAATCCGTGTGCTATCTATCGTCTTTTGATCTGTGATGGTGAGAACGAAATCATCTTCAGAATCTCTACCACCTTGAGCCACTGCAGCAATTGTGGCCTTCTTTGGGCAGTCTTTCTTCCAATGTCCATGTTCCTTGCAGTAATTACATATGTCTCTAGCATTGTAACTCTTGGACCTCTGCTTTCCATTCTTTGTGTAGTCAGAAGAGGTGCGACTCTTCTCATGAGTCATAACCAAACCTGCAGCATTAGAGTCTTGCATCCCAATAGCCATATGTCGAAGTTCACGTGTATGCAGACTCGCGTGAACTTCCTCTAAGGTTATGGATTCTCTTCCCACAGTGAATGATTGAACAAAATTCTCAAATGATAATGGAAGAGAAACCAATAAAATCAAGGCAGCATCCTGATGAATCTGCGATTTGTCATCTTTATTCATTTATTTTAGCTTAAAATCCCTTATAAAATACATGCATATAGCACTAACTTCATATTCTTACTAACTTGCATCTATGTAAATATTGTAAGTTTCTTACTAATTTTAACCTAAAATAAATAAAGAAAGAAAGGAGAAAATACAGAAAAGAAAATAAAAAATGGAAGACTGTATATATGTAATAGATACAGGCTGACCCGAACCCCGAGAGAATGTCAAGACTTGACCTGATCGACCAGCTAACACTAATTTATTTGTGTATTAATTGACCTCAAAATCAAATAATTTTCAAAACCAAAGTTGTAAATAAAAATGTGTTCTAACTAATAAAAATAATTGCACAATTAAATCATGTACAGAATAAAAGTAGCCATACTTGGAAAAAGCCATTAAGCACTAATTGAAAGATCAATTCCAGCTTCATATGAACTCAAATTGAACCAATATCACTTCCATTAGATTCTAAATTAAATTATCTTCAAAATAGCTATGATTTCATAATTTTTGAAGTTACGAGTAAAAAGTTAGTTTTCCGTGGTGGATTATGCAATTTTCCCATGTATTTTGTGCATATTTTATTTGCATATATTTGTAAATTATTCCTACTAATAATTTAAAATAAAAAAATAAAAAATTAATTAAAATTTTTAAAACCAAAAAGGTTAATTTCTTCATTTACCCTTGTATATAATGTCATATATGTATATAGTATATGTATACAGTTGCTATTTTTAATTAACCTCCATAAAAAATAAAAAAATGATATTTTTTAAATTAAATAAATAAAGTGACGAAAATTCAAAAAAAAAAGATAATTTTATCTCTTTTACTTTATCTCATTTCATCTCTCTTATTTCTTTCACCAAAAAAATTCAAAAATTCATTCCAATTTTCATTTCTCTTTCACCAAAAAAATTCAAAAATTATCATTTTAATTTTCATCTCTCTTTATCCAAAAAAATTCAAAAATTCAAATTCCATTCTATGTTTTCTATTTATGTGGCTCCTTCTCCCTCATTTCAACTTGATCAATCTTTAGAGAGAGGAGCCCGATCTCCGAGAGAAAAGTTCGTCGAGAAAGTTACCTAGTCTCCAAGCCGTCCGGTGACAGCGAGTCGGCCTTGTCGAGGCGATCACGGTCCTTTTCCGCTCCTAAGATGAGATCCACATTTTTCTTATTTTTATCTAGGTTAATCGTAGTTTATTTCTCGCATTTTTATCTCGTTGTCATTTTTTTGTTTATCTAGATCTTAAAATCTGCCACGATTTATTCCGCCACTGACTCAATTTTTCATCTCACTTTCTCGATCTACATGCGTTCTATTCTATCGTCCACGATCTCTCAACTCTGACCGCGTACGGTGGCTGGAGATCCGATTCGATTCTTCCATTTTTCTACGGATCCCCGCTCATTTTCTGATTTGTACATAACTAAAAAAAAGTAAAAAATCTATTTATTTCATTTATCTCTAATGTTTGTTTTGCAGTACCATTATTAAAAAAATAAAAAAAATTAAAAAATTCTTTATCCTATTGTTTTTAATTTCTTATTTTTCGGATTTACAATATATATATATATAAGTTTTTTTCCTTTTTATTACTGTTTACATCATTACAATAAAAAAATTAAAAAAAAATGATGCCCGCCGTACATCTCCACCAGCGCTGCCCGAAAGGCACCCGCTGCCAGTGAACCGTGGAGTTCCATCAACGCCATCGCCGAAGAATAAGAAGAGAAGGGGTGGCGGCGGCCACTACTTCCCTTGGTGCCCTTTGTGATTTCAAGGAACGAAGAGAACCCTTGCTAGGGTTTTGACTTGAATATTTATCGGAAAATTTGCAATATTGGTCTCCGAAGTTTCTGAAATTACGAAAGAGTCCCTGCCAAAGCCTCAAGCACATGACATGTACATGATATAGTGGTAAATTGCGCATTCTCTTTTGTGAGTGCAAAACTTTTCGAAATTACATTTTAGTCCCTGAACTACAGAACAATAATTTGCTTGCTCTATTTGAATGAAATAAATGTTATTTGTGATCTAAAAATCTTGCAAAAACTATGTAATTCTCCTGATATGATTATTTTATTAGCATAAATTTTTCATTGCATTTTGATTTCATTTAGTATTTTTAAAAAATAAAAAACAGTGGTATTTTGTCTTTCTGAAATTCCAAAATTCGTAAAAATTCAAATATTGTTTCAAATAGTCTAAAAATTTTAGAGTAGTTGTATTTCATTGTCTTTTAAATTCTGACCAATTTTCACGCATTAATTATCCATAAAACCAAAAAAATTGAAAAACATTGAAAATCTTTCAAAAATCATAGAAAATTGTACAAAAATTCGAAAATTGTACAAAAATTTAAAAATAGTGATTTCAGTTCCTATTTGTAGATAATTACTTCTACTTTGTCTTAAAAATAAATTTCAGGAGTTTTGGCCATTAAAATATTTTTAAGTTGCAAATTATTCCTGGTTGTGCATATTTTCTTATTTTCTCATTGTTTGATTTTTAGAAAAATACAAAACATTTGAAAATTCCACAAAAATTCTCAAAAATATTTCAAAACTTCAAAAACCAAAAATCTTTTCTTTGGATTTTTTCTGAGCATTTTTGATAAATTGAAAAAATACAAATAGAGTTGGTGTGCATATTTTTGATATTGTGAATATTGCTTCGTGTTATTTAAAAAAAATAAAAAAAATTGCAAAATCAAAATCACTAAAAATGTGAAAATCAAAAAATAAAAAAATAGAAATAAAAAAATAAAAAGATAAAAAATCACAAAAACCAAGGATAGTTGTCCTTTGAGATTCATGTTTTCTCATAATTAATTTCTGATTAATTGAATAACCCTCGAGAATTGTAGGCTCCTTGAGTTCGACCCTGTCCTCTATACAGGTTAATAAGTAGCAAAAATAAAAAAATATTTTTTGTTTGTCACGGGATTTTGGGGATAACAACGACACAACAAATGTTTACCATTAATTTAGCAGTCCTCTGAGATTTCGTGCTCAACACATCCTCATGTTTAATCTTAACATTTACGTTTCTTAAATCCATCAATAATGTATTTAAGAGATCTAGATGTTTTAAGAGATGTACCTTCATGCACGCGGAGAGAGAACAGACGTTGCTTTAAGAGCAACTTGTTGGTCAGAGACTTCGTCATATATAAACTTTCTAGTCTCAACCATAGATTGGCCGCGGAATCCTCGTCATCAACTTCTGCGATAATCTCATCCGCCAAACATAGCATGATCGTCGAGTGTGCCTTCTCTTCATGCACCATCAACTCGGACGGCTCGAGTGCCTTCGCCCGCTTTTGATCTAACGGTGCCCAGATGAACTACTGCTTCAGAAAGGCGCGCATCTTGATCTGCCATAGACTGAATCCATTCTTCCCCTTGAACTTCTTGATCTTCAGATTGTGTGATGCCATCTTGTTGGATGATCCTGACAGAACCTGAAGCTCTGATACCAGTTTGTTGCGAATCACTGAAGTAAACACACACAAACACGATAAAGCAAGCAAGACGCAAACACAAGGATTTACAAGGTTCACCCGTAAATGGGCTACGTCCTTGGGCGGTGGCGATCGATTTCACTATATGGAGAAAAATGTAATACATAGGGTACTGAGAAGGTAAAGATATGGGATGAGAAACATGATCAAATATGGGGATTACAGTATCTGATGTCTCTAGGGCCCTTTTTATACTACAACAGAAGAATACCATATGTATTCAACAATCCATCCCAACAGCTCTCAACCACTCAGAAGACTGGACACTGATCAGACATGTTAGCAATCCTGGCCCACCAGTTCTCAGCCAATCAGAAGGAAGGATACAGATCAGATATGTTAGCAATCCTGGCCAACAACTCTCAGCCAATCAGAAGGCAGGACACAGATCAGACATGTCAGCAATCCTGACCCAACAGTTCTCAGCCTATCAGAAGTCAGGATACGGATCAGCCACATCAGCAGCCCAACAAGTGGTTAGAATTCAAGTCAAATTAACACTATTTGTGATATCTAATAGGTCTATTCAGCAATTAGATATTCAAAATGCTTTTCTTCATGGTCATTTGGAAGAAGTATTTATGTTCAAACCTCAAGGCTTTATTCACTCGTACCATCTAGATTCTATATGCAAGTTACATAAATCTTTGTATGGACTTAAACAGCCACCCAGAGCTTGGTTGAAGGAGCTTACATTTTATCGTTCTTCATGGTTTTTGATGCTCTTACACGGATGCCTCATTGTCTGTATATCACTACGGAAATGGCTGAATGTACTTGCTGATACATGTTGATGACCCTCTTCCATTTAGCAAAATTCCAAGATGTTAGTTCACTTTCTTACAATCCTCTCTAAAGATTTTCCTCTTAAAAATATGGGGTTTCCTGCCTTCTTCCTTGGCATTGAAGTTACCAAATCCAGTTCTGGCCTTTTTCTATCTCAGCAACGCTATATAAATGACATATTGCTTATATTCAATATGGATGGTGCTAAGCTTGTGAAGACACCAATGGCACGGGAGAAGCTGGTCAAGGATGGCTAATCTCAACTTGAAGATCCAACGTTATTCCGTCAATTGGCAGGTAGTCTACAGCATCTCTCTTATACTCGATTGGATATAATCGTGTTACAAATCATCTTTCTCAATTCATGCATCAGCCATCTATAAAAGAATTTTGAAGCTGCAAAGTGTTTTCTGCGTTTCAGAAAGGTTCACTTACTCTATCCTTATTTTATGCAAACAAGAATTCCTTCTTCTTTCTGTCTTCTCTTATGCGGATTGGGCCGGAGATATTGATGATCAAAGATCCATGATTGCTTATGCCATTTGTCTAGGTCCTCATCTAATCAGTTGAGAAAGCAAGAAATAGGAAATTGTTGCATGCTCCAGCACTGAAGCTTAATACCGTGATCTTCCAATACTACTACTGAAATTACTTGGTTACAACCCCTATTATATGTGCTTTCTATTGGTTTTATCATATCCTCCATCCTTATGGTGTGAGAATGCCGGTGCCAGATATATGCCGCCAATACTGTTTTTCATGCTAGAGGCAAACATATTGAAGTTGACTTCCACTCTGTACAGAACAAGGTTGCCAAGCAAAATCTTATTGTGCACTTTATTTCAGGTAAATATCAAATAGTTGATCTTCTTACAAAGTTAGTGTGTATATTGTAATATGTTAATAACATGGTCTTTCATGTAATTTGTACAAAGGCACATGAGATACTTTATAAATGTACCATCAGTATTTTTGGGGTTGTTACAATAACAACACTCGCATACTACTTTCTGTTCTTGAATTTAACATGGTATCAGAGGATGCTTCTCTTCTGCGATCGAAGCTTCTCATGTTGTAATGATCTCAAGCTTATTTATGTCAGATCACTCATCCTGGCGATTCTTCATGATATTCTGATCCTTCTTCAATGCATTGTTCTTTGTATGATAGATCTCAGATATATTTTCCTCTGCGGAAGTTTTTTTGCTTTCGATCATATTCTGTTTCAGGTCTGATCTGGTGTGTTCTTCCTTTTTCATCTGCACCTGATCCATGGCTTCTTCATCATCAATGCCAACGAGTGTGTCATAGTGTTCCTTGCAAGTTTTTCCACGAATTATGTTCTTTGGAGAGCTGTTTAGAACTCAAATACTTACATTCGAAAGTTTGGGGACCTCTTTGATATCCAATGGAAAGTTGGAGGATGACCATGTAAATTACCCGAGACTCTAGATTGTTACGTTCTTTCCCTTCAAGGGTTTTTTTACCATTGTGTCCTTCGAGATTTTGCAATTACAATTAGATCCTTAACCTTTTTTTGCTATAACATATGTGCCCCTGCCACCTTCATGGGTCATTAACATTTAAGAATTTTTACACCCATAACCCTGAGTAATTTTGCAATAAAATTCATAACCCTGCATAATCATGAATTACATGAGAAACCTCGAGTAATGCTTAACTCTTACATAACATAACCCCGTGTTATATTACGTTTAGGACCTCCGATATATTTCATGGTTTCCGTTAAAAAAGAATGCACTGCCCCTAAAGCTCATTCTTATTTAAAAACATGCCATTCTCTCTTCCCCGGTTGAAGCTTGCTCGAAGCAACCCACCGTCGATCCCTTCTCTGATCCTCCCCTGCCTCGAAGCCCCAAGCAACTCGCTGCCGATAAGCTCGTCGTCGATCCTCTGCTCGAAGCCCTCCCCAGCAGTAGCTCCTCCTGCCATACACTGCAGACGGCATCGACCAGCATCTCTCCCCAAAGCTGAATCCGAGCCAGCACCAAGCAACTCTCCCAAAGCCCCCCCCCCCCCCCCCCCACCCCCCCCGAACGAAGCTCAAAGCCCCCCCTCCCTCGACGTCCCGCCCGCTCCGTCCCTGCTCGAAACTCCCGCCTCGTGCACAGCCGAAGCTCAAAGCCCCCCTTGGCCCGCCCGCTCCTCCCTTGCTCGAAGCTTCTGCCCCGCATGTCGTCGGAGCTCAAAGCCCCCTCCCGACATCCCGCCGGCTCCTCCCCTGCTCGAAGCTCCTGCCTCGCGTGTCGTAGAAGCTCGAGCCCCCTCTCCCCCCGTCCAAAACCCCAAGAGGAACCTGGCAACGAAGCTCGAATCCCCCTCCGTCCAACCGAAGATCGAAGTCACCCCCCCCCCCCCCACACACCCAAACCCCAGCAAGAACCTGGCAACGAAGTTTGAGCCCCCCTCCCCGTCCCCATCCGGCCGAAGCTCGAGGCCCCCACGCCGAGCTTCCCCTCTCTTGCCCGCTCCCAGAGCTCGAATCCCCCCTTGGCTCGGCCCGCCTTCCGACTCCCTCCACCAACCTGCAATGAAGATGCCCTCCCACTATCACCGCATCCGCCTGCAAGCATAACTCCACCTTGTCATTTAATTTTTTTCCTTTCTTTTTTTTTATTTTGGATAATCCTAACCGTTAGATCATATGGTTGAGGGAATCGAGTAGGTGGTTTTGGATTAGCTCCTGGGATTTCGGGTCGTTTTACTCTCTTTCAAACTGTAGACTTTTCCACCATTTTTGCTTGTGCGGGGGACCCCATAAATTCGTGGATTTCTCTTAATATGAGATGAAATGCCATCACTCTAATTTCGATTTTACTTTTTATTGGTGTTGCTGGGAAATCCGCACAAATAGGACTGCATACTCGATCACCCGATGCCATGGAGGATCCCACTTCAGTATCTGCTTCAATTCATGCAGCAACTATGGTAACAACTGGCGTTTTCATGATAGTACGGTGCTCCCCTTTATTATGAGTGTAAGACGGAGTGACTATCCAGGGTTTCTCATGTAATTCATGATTATGCAGAGTTATGAATGTTATTACGAAATTACTCAAGATTATGGGTGTAAAAATCCCTAACATTTATGCCTCTAACGTTAGTTGAAGGGATATTAACTTATGGGCACAAGGGTAATTGGAAAAGTAATGAGGGAACAAGTGTACTTTTTTAACCCCCTTCTTCCTGTTCCTCCTCTGTACAACTCCACCTCCTCCTCCCCTCGACCCACATCTCCTCGCCACCTCGAGTCCCTTGCCCATAGCCCCCCTCCCTGGGCTCTCTTCCCCACGACCCTCATTCTCACAGCCCCATTCGCGCCAAGCTCTCCGGCTCCTTCTCCCTCTTAATAGTCTTCCTCCGTAGACCCACCACCTCCTCCCCTGACCCTCAGTTGAGAGGCCCTTGTGTTCAGCATCACTTCCATCACCTTCTCTTCTTAAAAGCCAACCTCGTTTACTTCCTCCATAACCATGGCTCCACCTCCTATAATCTTCATCTTCCTCATCTTCTCCATCCATGTGCTCTTGCAACAAAAGGAGTTCGTCTACAATGGCTTCAACTTCACTGTTAATGGCACCTCCGACAACTTGAATGTCTCCGTGGAGATCGAACAAAGCAGGATCTAGCGTGGGTGGACTACGACAGGAAAAAGAAGGTGGTGGATGTTACATTGTCACTGTCTAGAGCAAATCCTCAAAGCCTTTTTCCTCATTTGCATTATATCTCGCCCCCTTTTTGAAGAATGCCTTCATTGGCTTCTCGTGCCCCAAAGGGCTCTTAGCGAGCTCGCACTTCCTCTTCAGCTAGAGCTTCAAGATGAACAAAGCTTAACAGTCTTTGGATCTCTTGCCTTAACTTCCCTCCTATTGTCACACCACAAGAACGTTCCTTTGCTTGTGGGTACCTATGTTCCTTCACTCTAGCTCGTTATAGCAATCATAGTAGTGGCAGGTTCGTTGTCTACAAGATGAAAGCCATGGACGTGATCAAGCCATGGAAGATGCAATACGATCCACATAGATTCTCCTACCATGAGCTCGAGATGGCTACAAAGTAGGGATGCAAACGGATACGGATATATCCGTATCCGATCGTCACCGTATCCGTTTTATATAGATTTTGACATCCGTATCCGTATCTATTTTAAAATGGATACGGATATGGATATCGTTTTGATATCCACAAATATCCGTATCCGTATCTGTATATTCATTTTTGTATATAAATATAGTCATAGATTTATTTTTAACCATATATAACATAATTTCCACCTCATTTTACCATATTTATATAATTTTTATGATACAAACACATTTAATAAATTAATATCATGTGTTTTCCATCAAATTCTTATATATTTAAGTCGATTCTATAGAGTATTTCTAACATTGGTCGTGTGCGATCAGGTATCCGTTTTACATCCGTATCCATTTTTTAAGGATATGGTAAGATTGTTTTAATATCCGTCAATATTCGTATCCACATCTGTATCGTATTAAAAACAGATAAAGATATGATAATACATATATCCATATCCGTATCCGACCATTTGCATCCCTATCGCTGGACCATCCGGATATCGACCTGCTTGGCAGTGGGTGGCAGGAAGGAGAAGCACGCGACAATGTCACCGATGATGAAGATTAGACGTAGACAATACCGTTTAAACATCAGAATGTCCTCCAGATCTGCCCAATATCTTCTGCCAGAGTGGGATATTGCGGTGGGGAGGAGATCATCATCACCGGAGGGGAGATGAGATAGACAAATAGATAGGATTCCGTAAAAAGCCGGAGAGCACACGGAGAATGAAAGTCGGAGATGGTGGCCATATTCAAAAGGGCTAAGGGCAAAAAGGGAACATCCCCTTACTCAACAACCTCGTCTTCAAGAACTCAAGAAGTGATTTAGTGATACATCAGTGTGACTACACCTTAAAAGATATGGATTTAAATTGCAAGGGAATGTTCCGGACCAGAAATTACCGGACTAGCACGGTTGGCGAAGCCACCGCATCAACAACCGGAATAACCTTCGGAGATGGAGATCCGGATGCACTCGTCAAACGGTGGTGTCTTTGCAGAAGAGAGAAAACTGTTAAATTATGCAAAAGGTCCTAAGGTTGGGATGAACATTCCACCTCCTTGTTATGAAAGAACAAGAATATGAAATAAAATCATGGATTACTTATTCCACCTCTTAATTTTGCATTTCTTATTCGTCAAAGATTCTGTCATTCTCAAAATAGGCTTTAAGTCCGATGGATGTTATCTTTTTATACCTTTACGATAAAATAACTATTAACATCGTCTCCATTTTTAAAATGGAGTTTAAGCTCTGATTTTACCTTTCTCATCCCTTATATTTACATTTCTTAATCGTCATAAGATTCTGTCATTTTTATATGAAGTTTGGCAGGTGTATTGAACAATATTTATAGATCGAATTATGTTCTACTTATTAAAATACGCTTCATACTTAGGGATTTTTATATTCCTGTCCTTCCGAGTTTTCAAAAAAGACATCTTTTCTTTTTTATAATTACATTTGTACTTTTATATTTAGGAATTTTTATGACCGGGCCCCCGACCCCGGAGGAGCCACCCCGAGCCCCACACCTCGCACCCACCCTGGCGAGATCATCGGGCATGTGGTTCCCTCGGTGTCAGTTCATGCATCCTCCTCTCCTTCCTTAACCAGTTCTTTGGCTACCGTCAGAACCAGCTCAACATCTCGTCTATCTTGGCGCAAGTCGTGGTCCTCTCGCTCGGCATGTTGATGGCCTCGACGTTACCTACGGCTTCCTATCAAGGTCCCTCTCACGTCCTGGTCCTTCTCCTTGACCCCTGATTATCATCCTCCTTGTCAATGCTAGTTCGAGCGGCGTGTACACTCTCAACATTATTACCATTCTCATGACCTTTTACCACCGCCACTGGCCAACGTGGCCTTCTGTAAAGCCATGAACTTGACATCCCTCGGATCCTATATCATAAGATCTCATGGCTTCCATCGGATCATATATCATAAGATCCGACTCGTCAAAAGAAAACCAACGGAATTTGTTTCGTGTGAATCAGACTTTATTTCTATTTGTTATGATTTTCAGAAGAAAGAGAAGTAAGGAGGGTTAAGAAGTTTATACCAATAATGGCCGTCATTAAGACTAATTAAGCGTGATTAAAGAAACTAATGATGGATTGAAAACTGCTAATGATCATTAACAACACTAATCAATAGTTAGCAAAAGATAAGCGTAAACTGTGAAAGTTAAATCACGATTAGTGAAAGTTAATCATGATTAGTGTTAATTAAGCGTCATTAGCGAATCTAGAATCATCTGGAATGTTCTAACTTAAGCCCCAAGTTTGGGATAGGTTTTGGCCAAAACCATGGGCCAAGACCATGGGCTGGTAAACCATGGTTAAGGTCTAAATCATGTTTTTCTAACCATAGTTAGTGGTTTTCTGGAGCCTATAAATAGACCCCCCCACCCATTCATTCTCTACGATTTCCAATACCACCACCACCCCAAGGGCTAGGGTCGAGAGGTCGGGAGGAGTGGGAGCAAGGGAGGAGCGCTAGCGAAGCGCTGTTGGGAGAACGAGGAGGAGAAAGGTATGATCCTCTCTTAGATTGTTTCGTAAGTTAGGATTTCAATTCATTATATTTTCTTCCAAGCTTTGTTCTTGATTCATCTTTCTTTCCGATTCGTTTTCTGTTTTGGTTCGAGGAGAAATCTGTATAACACCCTACTTAGGTGCGGGCGGCTATGCACATCAGTGAACCCCGTGATTCGTCACACATTCACTCATCTAAGACGCGTGGTGTCTACCAATTCTCCATCTCTTATATTTCTATCCTTTCAATTATGCTTTTACAGTTATTTTTATGGAGAAATCTGTGTAATACCATACTTAGGTGCGGACGGCTATGCACGTCAGTGAACCCTGTGATTCGTCACACATTCACTCACCTAAGATGCGTGGTGTCTACCGATTCTTCATCTCTTGTTGTTTGAGCATATTCTTTCAGTTTTCTATTGTTTTCCTCACGATTGATTTTATAGAGGAAACTCTTTTCGTTTTTATTTTGAAATATGTCCCGATATAAGGGAAAACTCTGCCGAAATTTTCCTAGAAATATCACCCCGTATAAGGGGAAGCTCTGCTTAAATTTCAAGAGAAAATATGTTCTTGGCGTTCTTCGTGTTCTTCGTGTTCTTCGCGTTCTTCGCATTCTTAACATGTTCTTAGCATTTTTGATATAAAATTAAATTCGATCTTTTTAAAAGCCTTAAAACATCCTTTCTAAAAAACGAAACACAATAAAGCCTTGCATACACAAGAGAGAGCTCGATTAGGTAACGAAATCCTTACTTTTGCTGTTGGGTTTTCAAACGAGATTATTGAAATTCTTGATTTTATGTTCTGTGCTATAAAGAACCCTAATTTTTGGCTATTTTTGATAAAGTCTGAACAGTTGTTTTGTGATTCCCACTAAAATAAGGTTTAAGCATCAAATCGATGCGGTGGATTAAAAGTTAGGATTTGGGAGTTAAAATAGGCATAAATACGAGTATATATGCATATAAATAATATATATGTGAGTCTATACTAAGTATTGTTTGATTATGCAAATCGAAGACTTAACGAAAGAAGTACATCATAGGAATTGATGTGGTTTGAGTTGGATCCTGAAAAGAACCATGTGTCACGTTAAAGATGACTGGGAGTAGAACTACAGGTCGGGCATGCAACCTATAGGTTTGTCGGAAGGAACCCGTATTGGCGTTTCCCTACCTAGGTGGTACACGGTTGCCCTGTTATGATAAGTGCGCACGAAATGAATGTTTTGTAATGCGTGGTACTGAGAGCCAATATCTTCGGGTTGAACGACGGAAGATTTGTTCGTGCCATGTGGAGGCACGGGTGGTTCAATAGCGGTTGGGTCACGATAATATGTATTTAAAGCTTCTAGATTATATGATTAAATGTTAGCCTGAGGTTTTAAGCAACCGAGTCCTTGAGGACGATGTGCTCATTTGTTTTCCGGGATGAGGGTTTGAGACCCTGTATAATAAAATAAAAGAAAATTGTTAGGGTAGTATCGGAAGATTGGTTGAGGCGACATGCGGCGGCATAAGCTTACCAAGATCAACGCAATCTCCAATCCCGAAGTGTCCACAGCTTCGGAGTACTTATAGTGGTGAGGTAATTCCATGTACTAATCCCTGACGAGGAATAGAAAGGAATAGGACTTAAATTAATGAGAAGGAATGAAACTTTTTGTGATAAAAAGTTTTGAAAAATTACCCATGTGTTTGCTTTTCCCTTCTTCGTTACTTAGCATTCGCTAATTTTTATCCTATGATTTATGGAAAATCCAACAGGTATCGGTGAGCCAACGCAAGGACCTTAGTAGATATCCAGCCAGCCACAGTAGTTACTTTGTAAGGTAGTTAGTAATTTTTTGTATATTTTCCTTTCAAGTTGATGTACATGTAAATGGTTATAGTGGGACAATGTATCATCTAAACTTTATTTTGTGAATGGAAAAGTGTTGGAATACTTTCTTCTGAATATACTTTATTTGCAGTCTGTTTCTGAATGTTAGTTGTGATTGCTGAATAAATTATTGATGAGTAACCAGATCCTGTTATGGGAGGGATCCAATGGTCCGGAAATGGGGTCGAGATAGATTGGTATCAGAGCTTGGTTACTCCAGTAATTTATTTAGTAATTAACAACTATGTGCGGTATTCAGAAACTAAGGTTACATTAAGATTTTTTATCTTAATAAATGACTACATTACCATTCACAAGTCATTGTCCCTTATATACATCATGCTAAGACATATAGGATCTGACCTTTGACCTTGACTGATCCCAGGATCATGGCAGATCAAGATGTGTCTAGACAATTAGCGGCTATGATGACAATGCTCCAAGACATGGGATAAAGGCAACAAGCATTGGAAGAGAGGCTCAATGCACAAGCTAAGAGACCCGAGGCATCTAAGCATGCGGATGCTAGGATTGAAGGTTTTGTCCATCTTTCTGAGGAAGAATCTAGTTACCATCCTTCAACTGAGTCTGCTCCTACCCCGACTGAAGGAGAAATGGAGAAGGCCCTTCTTAGGCATCAAACATTACTAGATAATTACCGAAAGGGAAAAATTCCTCGATTCAAAGGTGTAGAGACATCTGCCGAGGCTGAGTTATGGCTCGATGACGTTACTGGGATGTTGAGGATAATCCATGCACCAGTTGACACATGGGTGTACTTTGCTGATTACTCCCTAGCAGATTACGCACGACGATGGTGGAGAGCAATTTCTAAGAAATTAACAGATCCTGTTCCATGGGATATCTTTGAAGAGAGGTTCCGAGCTCACTTCTGTCCCTCTCTTTGGGAGGAATTAAAGAGGAGAGAGTTGGCTTCTCTGAATCAGGGTTTTAAGACCGTACGAGATTATCATATCCACTTTACTGAGCTACTACGTTACTCACCAGCTCTAGAAGCTTCACCACGAGAGTGTCTTACCAAATTCATTAGCGGTATTCAGGGAGATCTACGAGAAAAGCTTGCTGATTTTAGATCTACAACCGTAGATGAAGCAATGGACATCGCCTATCGTATTGAGATGGAGAGGGATGAAAATCGCCAAAGAAGAAGTTTCCACTTTAATGGTGGACCATCCAAAAGCAAGGCACATTATAATCGTAGAGATCGTCGCTATCATCCAGTCGGTTCTAATATAAGCTCGCCACAGACTTTGGGCCAGGAATTATTTGGAAGAAGGGGTTTCTCTAGACCTCCACTATATCCTTGAAAAACGCCTCCTGGTCTGTTTGTCTTCTGAACCTGCAAAAGAATCAGAAAAAGAAGATTTCGGTCGTTGAATCGACCAGGTGAGTTTTGTTAGAAAAGATTAATGTTTATTAATCTTCTTTTTCTTTATACTCCTAAACAAATGTGTATAGTGGATTTGTACGGGAGTATCGAACTCAGGAAGGCAAACTGTATTAAACTAGGGAGAATCGGTATAAAAACTTAGGTTAAAGGGTTTCTTCAGTTTTATTTTATTTTAGGAAATTTTCTGAATTTTTATTTGATTTTTACGAAATTTGTATTATTTTTGTATTTTTTATGTATTTTATATTTTTTATTATAAGAAAATGTTTTAAATTTTTATTTGGTTTTTTTGTTATTTTTATGGTTTGATTTTACTTTACTGTTTTTATGGAATTTTAAAAGGTTTTTAGGCTATTTATGGACTTTGTTTATTTTTAATGTGAAGAATGTATGTTTTTATTAAACACAGTGACGTTTTTGTGATTTTTATGGGTGAAAAAGATGTGAAAATATTTTTAATATATTTTCTATAGAAAGTAGATGAAATTATCTTCGAAACGATATATTGTGTGTTTCTAGGAGATTTTTATTGAGTTAGTTATGAATTTTGCAAGTTTTATGTGTTTTATAGATTTTTTTATTGATTTTATTATTTAATTTTTGTTTTGTTTTGTTTTTTTAAACATATTTAATACTGTATATGACGTAAAATACAGTAATTTTATGTATTTTAGTGTATTTTTATATTTTGTATTTTTTATTTATTATGTATAAGTTTGTATAGTAGTTAGATATAGTGATATATACAAGTGTAGGGGTACGGGTGTAATAATATGGAAACTGGGGGTTATTCATGCAATTATGCAGAACTGAGAGAACATTCGCACAATATTTCCAGGGAACCTCGTGCGCACCACGTGCTAGGCTTCAAAGCCTGGATCTGCGAGTAGTTAGCAATGAACCGGCAGGTGTTCGTGTAATATTCCCAAATGCTTGTGCGCCTTCACGTGACTTTATCACGAGGGGCCTTCTAGTAAATTTCTCAAAATATCCTGCTGAGTGCACGTGAGGTTTTGTTGAACGGTGGGGCGGTGCCCTGATCTCAATCGTGATTAATTCGGATCTGGTGGCTCTGGTGAAATCTGGACGGGTGGGAATTTTTCCCCAATTGGTGAAATGCTCCAGGCGGCGGTCTTCCGAAGTTAAATCTCGATCTACACCTTCTGGTGCTATTCCTAGATTACATTCATCAAAATTCCAGCACTATGGTGGATTCGTCTACAGGTGAATGACGATTCTCTTATATCAAATTGCCTCTCAAATTCAAATTGTGCAACTCCGTGGTGATTCTCATGCTCCACGTGATGTCTTTAAATATGACTTCCGAATGCTTCAACGCCTTGGAGGTTTGATGATTTTGATAATTCTCCAGGAGCTAATCGAATAAGATCTTATAGTGATGGCGAGATTTGTGTATCTCCGAGGGTGCGGATACAGGTGCAGCTAACTGAACTCAAAAATTGCATGTTTTCCTCCGAGCGGTAGTTCGAATTGCAACGATGAAATTCAACTTACTGGCAAATTAATCATTGATTGGAGTAGATGATGCTCTTATATCTCAGGTCTGGATGCAAATGAAGGTACAATCGGTCGAAGATGCATACTCCGATTAGTCCTCCGGAGGCTACGAAATTTGGGCACTGATATGATATCCAGGCAATTGCATGTGTTCGGATGATTAATTGATGGCTTGAGAAGACTCACATCTTCAAATCAGAACTCCATATACAAGGAACCTGGAGATGCAGAGATGGCAGATCTCTACCTGGATGTTAGAAATAAAAGCGAATGGCATGAATGGAGACCCCCGATGTAGATGAAGGATTGGGGATCGGTATGCTCAAATCAAATCGAATCTGATATGGCCAGATGATTAGGAGAAGGTGCGGAGAAGGCGGAAAATAATCGAATGAAATGAAATCGTTGACGGTTGTTGGAAAATGGTGAGAGGAATAAAAGGGTGATAGAGTGGAGGGGGTAAGAGGAGAAGAGAAGGGGTAAAGGAACAGAAACATAAGGAGTCTGACCTGGATTAGAGAACGAGGATGCGATGATGTACCTGTGCTTGAACTCCGATGAAGTTCGAGGGTCCTTGCCTCAACAAATCGGTCGATCTGGAGGCTAGACTCACGGTGGAGCGCGGAGCTACGCCACCGGAGCTGTGATCACGCTGGCTCTATCTTCCCTGGATCTCGCTCGACGAAGACGGAAGAGAGGAGGTTGTCACCCTCACTCTAGAACTCGCTCTCGGAACTCGACCGAAGGTTGACAATAATGGCGGATAGATTGATCTATGGAGGGGGTCGGTTATTTATAGGCGAGGCAGAGTGTCGTCACCGGAGGTGGTGACCAGAAGCGTGGTAGTTAGGAGAACGACCGGCCAACGGCCGGCCGTTGAGGAGGTTGGTCGGTTGGTGAGGGTGGAGGAAGAAGGAGATGGGAGGAAGAAGATGGTGGGGGGAAGAAGAATAATCGGGGAAGAAGAAGAGAAAAGGGAAGAGAGAGAAGATAAAAATGGCAGCCAATGAGGGGCTGCCACGTGGCGGGGAAGAGAAAAGAAAGAAGAAGACAAAAAAGGAAAAAGACAAAAGAGTAATATACTACATATAAATAAAAATAAGTTTATAATACATTAGATTAAATAATTAAATAATGTAGGTATAAATTATAATTAATTAAATTAATAAATTAATTAAATAAATAATTTAAATAAATAAAAGAATAAATATTATTATTTTTTAAATAAATATAAAGGATTAATGAATTAAATAATAATATAAGTTACGGCTTATTATACAAAAGACCAATACGGACCCGAAAACCGTGTTTTCTGCATTAATTCCGATTTTAGCGAAACTAGTGTCATTTTGTAGATAATTGAAAAAGATAATTTTAGGGACCGAGTTGCTAATTTTGGAGCTCATACGGCCGAGTTACGAGGCCTGGACGGAAAAAGTAGCGGCTTCGGGCCTCCGGATTTTTTTGGTATTTTGGCTTTATTATATTTTATATTTTTATATACAATTTTATAAGATTTTAGGAAAAGGAATTAAGTTAATCCGATTTACGGTTATTTAATTAAAATCAGGGAGGTTTCTACATATAGTACATATAAACAACGGGTCCAAAAAGCCGAAACTCACCGATTTTATCCGAATATTTTTCTGATTTTTTAATAATAGTATTATATACAAAACGGATTCTAAGTTTGGACATTTTGGAGTTTTCTATAAATAGATATGAACCTCGGAAGTCGGCTTTTACGGCTTTTCCGGTTCATTAGCTTTTCCGGTTCATTACGGTTATTTTATTTTTATCCCGAAATATTTTTCTAATATTTTTATAAAATAATATATATTTTTATGAACAACTTTTGTAAAAGGAGTGTTTTAATTTGGAGTAGTTTTGATGATAAATAAAATAGGTGAAATATTTACAAAGTGAACGATGGGTAAATTATATTTTTGGTCTTGATTTTCTTGATAAATTTATAAGTTATGATCCTTATCTCCCCCTACTTATTTCTCTTATCAACTTGGTCAATATTGACCTGGTCTCGGGGTTAGGATCAGTCTATATATTTTCTATATACATTCTTCTTTTATTTTTCTTTTCTTTTTATCTTTATTCTTTTATTTTGGGTAATTTAAGTGTTAATTATATAATATTAATATTTGTGGTTAGAGTGATAATTAATTAGAATTAGTGGATATTTACATGTATTTTACCAAGGATTTTAGCCAAAATGAAAGAATAAAGGCGATGAATCATGGATTCATCAATCCTCGCTACTCAGCAGCAGGAGCTAGCACCTCAGTGGCTAGGTCTTCAGCTCAAACATGAGTACGTGTGTGTTTTTACTGTCATCAGGAAGGACACATCAAGAAAGATTGTCCGAAGTTGAGAGGTTCAGGGTTTAAATCAACCCCAATTAACAGTATAACATCCACCTCGAGCAATGGAGCAACACGCGGAGGAAGACATGGTAGAGGTCGGGGCTCACAAGGAGCATCTCCTACACAACAACCACTACAAAATATTGTGGGTTCTAGCTTGCCTATTCTTAATGGCCACCTAAATGCAATCACTGAAAAACAAGCCTACAATTCAGGCACGGTCGTACGAGATACCGTTACTATTCATGGCTTTTCAGTAAATGCCTTATTTGATTCTAGTGCTTCGCATTCATTTATTGCTCGACGGTTAGTACCCACTTTGGGTAAGATACCAGTAAAAGTACATCAGTCCTATCTGATCAAGGGACCAGGAGGACAAGTATTTATAATCCGCGAAATCCTAGATAATTGTATAGTAGTGATAGCGGGACATCAGTTACCTGTTTCACTACTACTAATAGAAATGGATGACTTTGATCTCATTCTTGAGATGGATTGGCTAGAAAGGCATCATGTGTGTCTTGATTGTTTCCGGAAAACAGTAACTTTTCACATTCCTAACTCGATAGAGTTCCAATTTATTGGAAAGACATCCAGTGATGATGTCAAGTACATATCGACTTTAAAGGCTCAACAACTGTTAGAACAAGGGTGCCAAGGCTATTTAGCTTATGTATCCACTACATCAGGGTCAGAAAGAATGATAGAAGATGTGCCTATAGTGTGTGAATTTCCTGATGTATTTCCAGAGGAACTACCTGGATTACCACTTGAGCGAGAGATTGAATTTGAAGTCTCTCTTATACCTGATACTCAACTTATCTCTATCACTCCATATAGGATGGTGAAAAGCGAGAACGCGAGAGCCGCTAAATAGCGGTCTGACAAGTCAGACTCACTGTCGCTGATGCGACTGCTCAAACTTCCTCGGTCTTCAACAATTAACCCACACAATCAATCAGAGAATGAGTAGCAAAGATTAAAATTTATTATACCCTACTAAAGATGTATAATGGCAAGCAAGTAGGGGTCGAACTCAAGAAGCAAAGGCGTAGAGCATAGATAAGAATCCAATCCTAGGTCGATTAAGCAACTCAGCCAATCTAGAATTTTTGTGGGTTTTTGATTGTATATTTTTTTTTTAATTTTGAATTTTTGTATTTTGTATTTTGATTTTCAATTTACTGATTTTATATTTTCTTTTTGTATTTTATATTTTTATATTTTCTTTTTCAATATTGGAAAATAAAGACAATGTAATAAAAGGGAAACTAAAGTATTTATAAAAATAGATAAAAATACTCAAAAATGAGGAAATAAATTCTTTTTGGTCTTTTTATACTTTTTTACTGTTTTTGTGATTTGTGGGTAATTTTTAGAATGTTTTTGGTATTTTTAATTATCAAAATAAAGACAACAGTGGCAAAAAGGCAAGGCTGAAACTAAAATGGAGAAATAAAATGGCAAACAGTAACAAAAATTCTCCACTTTAATTTTCACTTAAAGATAATAAAACAAAGAAAATTTAGGAAAAGAAAACACTATTTTTGGATTTTTTATGAATTTTATAAATTTTTATGAAGGTTTTTAGAGTTTTGCAATTTTTAGGAGTTTGGTTTTGTATTTTTTAATGATTTTTGGTCTGAAATTAAAACACACTAAAAGGAACAAAATATATTTTTTTGAGATTTTTCTGATGAGTTTTTATATTTTTTAGGGATTTTCTAGGCTAGACAGTGCACAAAATGACTATTTTTGAATTTTTAATAATAATAAAATGCAATAATTATGGAAAATAAAATTAGGCCGTTAAACTACACTACAGCAGGAAACTACTTTGATTTTTGGGGATTTTTTGGTGTTTTGTAGACGCATGCAAAAATTACTATGAGCAACAAGAAGACCACACATAGCCAGGGGCGTTTTTGTAATATCAAGGAAATCTGAGGGCTTGCGTGCAATATTTCCAGAAAATAAATAACTACGATGAAACTTTTAAGGACCAAAGTTAAATAACAAGACAAGCGAGGGTGCCCCTGCAAAAGCACCAAAACCATGTGCGTCGCACGCGCCTCTGGCGGGGGCACCAACGTAATATTACAAAACAAATGGTTCAGAATGCAATTTCTACAGAAGTTTTAAAACAACCAAGGAAAGTTTTAATACTTAATTGCTAAATACAAAAACGGCTGGGTACAATACAAAATTACCCAAGGCCTGGGGCGCATCCATGGCTGGGCGAAGTCACTACGCCACGTGTCGGCTCAGGGACGGCTGATACCCCTTCGTGTTCCACGGCCACGATTAGAGCGCTGACACTGATCGAACGGCCAAAACTCGCGGCTGATCGCACGGTTGCTGTTGAATCTGGAGGGGGAACCTGATCTGACGGACTCGAAGGGGCCAGCAAGAACAATGAAGAACTCGAGGGCGGCGAGTTTTAATCGACCGCCGCTCGAGCTCCCCAGCCCCTGCGACGTCTCCGACCCCTCAAGAAGGTTCCCACGGCTGCCCCCTGGCGGATGATGCCTTCAGTTGGTGCGGCGGAGCAGCAGCAACGGCCGGCGTACCTGGAGCAGCGCCGAGCTCCAGGTTCTCCCGGTCCAAGCAAATCTCGACCCCTGGAGGGGGTCCTTGAAGACCTGGGAACTGCAAAACAAAGGGGGTGAAAACGTTGGGGGCAAAATGCCCCAACGTCGCAGAGTATTTCGCACAGGAGAAGGGGTAGACGGAAATGTGGAAGTGGCCGGCGAACTCGATGCCGGCCGCGGGAAGCGAGGTATTAGGACGGATGCCGATCGAAGATCTCAAATGGGGGATAGTGACTTTAGCTTCTTAACACTAGAGCTTCAAAGAGTAAGGAAGAAAAAAGGGAAAGAGAGGGGAAGAAATGCCTCACCAACGCGCGCGGGCAAGGTGCTCCGGCGGCTACTTCGGCAAGGGGATCTGCCTCAATTCGACGCCACCTCGGTCCAATGAGAAGCCCGACGAACTCCTGCTGTCACCAGGAGTATCTTCAAGGTCTTAGGTTAGGATTTTGGTGGTGGAAGAGGGATCAAGTCGAAATGGGACTTTTTGGGTCGCTTTTGAAAGATGGCCGACGGGGCTCATTGATCGAGGGATATCTCGCAAATCAACGACCCGAAGGTCGAAAAAACGCATGGGCGTGTATGCCCGATCTACGAGGAATAAAAGTTGTTCAGGAGCCATCACGAGATTATGCAAGGAGGAGTCTCGAAAAATCCGCAAATACAAGACAAAAACCATGTCCGACACAGTCCAGAGGGTGGTCAGACAGTTGACCCGGGGTCAACTGTCCAGACCTCCTGATTGGTCCACGTGGACCAATCAGGGAAAAAACCTCTAAAAAATCATTTAAAAATAGTAAATAACATTATTTTATTTAGGTTATAAAATAAAAAGTGCTTATAAATTTATGTAGTATTTTATTATTATTTTTAATTATTTTTATGAGGTATATTTTTACAAGTTTGCAATTATACCCTTATATAGGTATATTATTCTATGTATTGTATTCTTTTATTTTTATTGAGTGTATTTAATTTATTTATTTTTTTATTATTATTTTATAAAATTATAAAATACTTTTATATACACAAATATATTTTTGTTTTATTTTTCTGATTTATTTTGTATATTTAATAAAATACAAATATGTTTTGTATAGGTATATGTATAGGTAATGTATCTATGTATTTTATTTTTAAGTATTTTATTTTGTTTTATTTAGGTTTTTATTCTTATTTTAATGTACATAATTATTTTAAGTATTATTTACAACATTATAAAAATATAACATTATAAAAATAATAAATAAATAATAAATTGAATATTTTAATACGTACAAGTATACAATAGGGGTCCAAAAGTCAACTTTCAAACCGTAGCTCCGCCAAATGCGAAACCACCGCCATTAATTAGATTATTTTCTTCTATATACAATTAAAGGTGAGTTTGATGCATTTGGAGTTTTCATTTGTGAGATACGGGTCTGGGAAGTTGGCATTCTGGAATTTTATTCAGACCATAACTTTTTATCTGTACATTATTTTTCTGTGAAATCAATTTTGTATTTTTCTTTATAAAATTATCTACAACTTTCATGTTCAAAGTTTCTTTATTTGATGTATAAAAAGTGGAACCAAAAATAGGTCCCAAAATGAATAAAGAATGAATAGAATCTCTAGATATTTTATCTGTATTTTACCCTTATCTCCCCCTACTTTATTCCTTGTCGACCTATTCATCGAGATGCCTAGGTCTCGGGGTTTCGGGTCATAAAATATTTACAATATTTTATTCTTTTTCTTTTCTTTTCTTTATTCTATAATTTTGGCTTTAAAAACCGCATTTTATACAATATTTACATACATATACATGAATGCTAAAATGCCTATATTACGCCTATTTACACGCATTTACTAGGGTTTTTGAGGCCAAAATGATAGAATAAAGATGATGAAACGTGGATTCATCAGATGGCACCAGCTGAGTTACGAGAGTTAAAGGCACAGTTGCAAGAACTATTAGATAAAGGATTCGTTCGTCCTAATACTTCACCATGGGGAGCACCTGTCTTATTTGTCAGAAAAAAAGATGTGTCAATGCGGTTGTGCATTGACTATAGACAACTAAACAAGAAGACCGTAAAGAACAAGTATCCTATGCCAAGGGTAGATGATCTCTTTGACCAGTTACGTGGTTCGACTGTGTATTCCAAGATTGACTTAAGATCTGGATACCATCAGTTGAAGATAAAAGATGCGGATATCCTCAAGACAGCCTTTCGAACTAGATATGAACATTATGAATTCTTAGTTATGCCTTTTGGACTGACGAATGCCCCATCAGCTTTCATGGATCTCATGAATAGAGTATTCAAGGAGTTCTTAGATCACTTTGTAGTAGTCTTCATTGATGATGTGCTTATTTACTCCAAGGATAAGTATCTGCATGAACATCATCTCAGGCAAGCACTTGAAACTCTAAGGAAGAACAAACTGTATGCTAAATATAGCAAATGTGACTTCTGGCTATCTGAAGTATCTTTCTTAGGCCATGTTATTTCTGGGGAAGTATATTAGTTGATCCTAGAAAGGTTAGTGCGATGATGAGTTGGGAATGCCCGAAGACTGTCATAGAAATACGATCTTTTTTGGGATTAGATGGATATTATAGAAGATTTATGAAGGACTTTTCACGAATAACATTGCCAATGACTAGGTTGACCCAGAAGGAAGTTCCATTCATATGGTCAGGTGCATGCGAAACTATTTTCCAAACACTGAAAGAATGCCTAACATCTGCACACATTCTTACTCTACCCTCCGAGAGTGAAGGGCCTACAGTGTACACTGATGCGTCTAAAGAAAGACTTGGGGTAGTTCTTATACAACATGGTAAGGTAGTTGCGTATGCATCACGACAGCTCAGGACATATGAAAAGAACTACCCAACACATGACCTTGAATTAGCTGTTGTAGTTTTTGCTTTAAAGATATGGAGACATTACCTCTATGGTATTACTTTTGAAATCTTCACTGATCATAAAAGCTTGAAATATCTATTTGATCAGAAGGAACTCAATATGAGACAGAGACGGTGGCTAGAGTTGTTGAAAGACTATGATTGCACTATCTCCTACCATCCTGGTAAGGGGAACGTCATAGCAGATGCCATTACCAGAAGAACTTATTCACCTGGGTTGGTAAGTGCTATCCACTTTTGGAGTTTACTATCAATATTAAGTGAATGGAAACCATTTTGATAGTAGTGCCGATACTATAATTATTCCTCACCGAGACAAACCAGAGATCTGGGATAGAATAAAGAAAGGACAGGAGGATGATCCAGTCCTTAAAGACTTAAGACAACAACTTGAGAAGAATGAGATAGAGGGATTCCAGATACAAGATGGATTACTGTATAACCATCATAGAGTTTGTGTACTAAACACACCTGAATTAAGGAAAGACATCTTATGTGAAGCGCACTTCTCAAGATTATCTATTTATCCAGGAATTACAAAGATGTATAAGGATCTTCATTCATACTTTTGGTGGCCGGGAATGAAGAAAGATGTTGCTGAGTTTGTGAATTCATGTTTCACCTACCAGCAGGTAAAGGCTTTACACCAAAAGTCACCAGGATTATTGCAACCCCTCCCTATACCTGAATGAAAATGGGAAAGCATTTCCATGGACTTGTTACTGGCTTACCTCAGACGACTGGTAGTAAAGATAGTATCTGGGTTATAATAGATCGTCTGACAAAGGTAGCACACTTTATTCCGATAAGCTTATCTTTCACTCCATACCAGCTTGCTGGGTTATATATTACACATGTGATTCGCCTCCATGGTATCCCGAAGGAAGTAATTTCTGATCGAGATTCACGATTCACCTCACACTATTGGGAGAACTTCATGAAATCCATAGGTACACAACTATGCCTGAGTACAACATATCATCCACAAATAGATGGTCAGTCAGAACGTACGATTCATACACTAGAGGATATGCTACGAGTGTGTGCCTTAGAATGGAAGGGATCATGGATTAACCATTTACCTCTTGCAGAATTCACATACAACAACAGCTACCATACAAGTATTGGCATGACACCATTTGAAGCACTTTATGTACGTAGGTGTACTACTCCTTTGTGTTGGCAAGAGGTCGGGATAAAGAACCTTTATGATTCAGATACACTGCAAGAGACACGGGAAGCTGTAGAGCTTGCTCAAAAAAGACTATTTACTGCTCAAAGTCGTCAGAAAAGCTATAGTGATACTAGGAGAAGAGACTTGAGTTTGAGATAGGTGACTTTGTATTTCTCAAAGTATCACCTATGAAGGGAATTCAAAGGCTTGGTATGCATGGGAAGTTAGCACCCAGGTTCGTGGGTCACTTTGAAATTATTCAACGGATTGGAAAAGTTGTCTATAGACTTGCGCTTCCTCCACATCTTTCGGCAATACAAGATGTATTCCATGTATCAAATCTGAGAAAGTACGTTAGGAATCCAGAGCATAAGATAAGTTATGATGATTTACATGTTGAGCCAGAATTGGCATTCCAAGAGATATCTGTGCAAATACTTGAAAGGGATATCAAGAAGTTGAGAAATAAAGAGATGCCTCTAGTTAAAGTAGTGTGGCGGAACCAAGAGTTCGAAGAGGCCACATGGGAACCTGAGGTAAAAATGAGAGAGAAATACCCTTACTTGTTTGAATGATAACACTATGTATTCTGTATATGTTCATTACTAATGAAGGACGTTCATTCTTTTTAAGGTTGTTATGTTTCAATCCTCTTTAAGGTTGTTATGCCTGCATTTCTAGTCTCGAGGACGAGACTTCCGTTAAGGTTGTTATAATTGTAAAGCCATGAACTTGGCATCCCTCGGATCCTATATCATAAGATCTCATGGCTTCTCTCGGATCCTATATCAAAAGATCCGACTCGTCAAAAGAAAACCAACAGAATTTGTTTCGTGTGAATCGGACTTCGTTTCGATTTGTTATGATTTTCAGAAGAAAGAGAAGTAAGGAGGGTTAAGAAATCATTAACCAATAATGACTGTCATTAAGACTAATTAAGTGTGATTAAAGAAACTAATGATGGATTGAAAACCGCTAATGATCATTAACAACACTAATCAATAGTTAGCAAAAGATAAGCGTAAACCGCGAAAGTTAAATCGCGATTAGTGAAAGTTAATCATGATTAGTGTTAATTAAGCGTCATTAGCGAATCTAGAATCATCTGAAATGTTCTAACTTAAGCCCCAAGTTTGGGATAGGTTTTGGCCAAAACCATGGGCCAAAACCATGGGCTACTAAACCATGGTTAAGATCTAAACCATGATTTTCTAACCATGGTTAAGATCTACTGGAGTCTACAAATAGACCCCCCTACCCATTCATTCTCTACGATTTCCACTACCACCACCACCCCAAGGGCTAGGGTCGAGAGGTCGAGAGGAGGAGTGGGAGGCGAGGGAGGAGCGCTAGCGAAGCGCTGTCGGGAGAACGAGGAGGAGAAAGGTATGATCCTCTCTTAGTTTGTTTTGTAAGCTAGGATTTCAATTCATCATCTTTTCTTCCAAGCTTTATACTTGATTCATCTTTCTTTCTGATTCGTTTTCTATTTTGGTTCGAGGAGAAATCTGTGTAACACCCTACTTAGGTGCGGGCGGCTATGCACGTCAGTGAACCCCGTGATTCGTCACACATTCACTAATCTAAGATGCGTGGTGTCTACCGATTCTCCATCGCTTATGTTTCTATCTTTTCAATTATGCTTTTACGGTTATTTTGATGGAGAAATCTGTGTAATACCGTACTTAGGTGTGGGCGGCTATGCACGTCAGTGAACCCTGTAATTCGTCACACATTCACTCACCTAAGATGCGTGATGTCTACTGATTCTTCATCTCTTGTTGTTTGAGTATATTCTTTTAGTTTTGTTGTTATTTTCCTCACGATTGATTTTATAGAGGAAACTTTTTTTGTTTTTATTTTGAAATTTATCCTGATATAAGGGGAAACTTGATAAACACGAATTATCGGAGGTCTAAAAAGTATGTCTCACACAGAGCGGAGACAACCGAGGTCGCTGCGGTGACCCACAATAAATTGTATTTAATCAACAATTAACCCACACTATAGATCAACAATTAGAAATAAATGTGGAGTGAAAATTTATTTTTAACTCTGCACAAAAGATGTATAGGACAAGTACGCAGAGAGTTCGAACACAGGGAGCAAACAAGGTAGGTGCACAAGTAAATGTGTGTGTGTGTGTGTGTGTGAAGTGTGTCTACACTATGCAAGCAAAGATTTTTTGTGGGTTTTTATTTTTTTTAATTTTAGATTTTGTATTTTGATTTTTAATTTTCTGATTTTTATAATTTATATTATATATATATATATTTCAATATTGGAATATAAAGACAATGTAATAAAAGAGAAGATAGAATATTACAAAAAATATGCAAAAATAACCAAAAATTCAGAAATAAAATCTTTTTGGTATTTTTATAATTTTTTACTATTTTTGTGATTTTTGGGTATTTTTCAAAGTATTTTTGGTATTTTTAAACTCTGAAATAAGGCAAAACAGTGAACAAGCTACTAGCTATGGGTAAAATGGGAATTAAAAATATCAGATAGCCACAAAAATTTTCCAAACTATTTTTCAAATACAGACAACAAAGTATAGAAGGAACAGAACTTGAGTTTACAAATTTTGGAGTTTTCCACAATTTTATAGATTTTTTTGAGGTTTTTATGTATTTTCGAATTTTTAAGGTTTTTCTTTTGAGATTTTTAGTGATTTTTGGAATGACACTAAAATAGGTTAAAATAGACAGTAGGGAATTTTTTGGAATTTTTTGAGATATTTTAATATTTTTTAGCATTTTCTAAGCTAGACAGTATATAAAAAGCATGTTTTTGATTTTTAATAAATATAAAAATGAAATTAAATCAAAAACTAAAAATATGGCGACAAAGTGCAAGCACACAGGAGCTTAAGTTTAATTTTTGAGAATTTTTCGAATTAAAATGATGCTCCAAATAAATGCTACAAGCACACAAAAATATTTAAAGCCTGGCAAGGGTGTTTCTGTAAATAGGCAAAACTCCAGGGGCATACATGCAATTTTCGCACAAAATAACACTGAATATTTAATTTCCAGCTAAAGCCGCTAGGGCTTGTTAGCAAAATGTCCAACCATGCGCATGTAATGCACGCGCCTGGGAGGACTAGACAGTAATTATCCAAGAAATGGGGGGCTAGATTGCAAAAGTCCCAGAAATATTATAACTGCGCATGAATGTTCAGGAACTAAACGTAAATAATACAAAACCCCGTGGGCCCTTTAGCAAAATCGCCAAGTCACGTGCGTGCAATGCACGTGACCTGGTGGGCGCCAAAATGCAATAATACAAAAGTGCAGGGGGCAGATAATAAATTCTACAAAATATTAATAGCAGCAGATGAAAGTTTCGATACTAATTAATAAATAAACAAAAATGCTGGGAAAAGTGTGCAAAATACCCAGCATAGGCTGAATCGGACGGTGCGCGATCCTCCACTAATACATGTGTCGGCTCTGGAGGGCGCGATACCCCTTCATCGTTGTCGGCCTGGATTAAAAGATCAGAATAGAGCTGATGGTCCAGGATGCCCTCGATCCATCGGACGCAGCTGCATCTGGGGAGCCTTGAACATCCGACGGCGGAGAGAGACGATGGACGAACAGGGAAGAACCCCGCCGCTACGACGTTCCTCCGGCGAGCTGGACCTTCTCCGGCAGTTCTATTTGCGTCAAAATGTCTCCTCAAGCTCCTGCAGGGATCCTCTTCTCGCCTAGAGATTCAAAAAGAGGTGGCGACCACCCGAGCGCTCCGGAGGGGGTGGCGGAGCTAGGGCTCCCAAAATACCTCCGGCGAGCTCGCAAAATCGCCCCAGGTGCTCAATATGCTCCTTTACCTGCAAAGAAGGTGTAATATAATCGGGGGCAAAATGCCCCGATCACGTGGCGAGGTGGAATGGGGGTGTGTGGCAGCAGACGAGATGAACTCGAAGGTGGCCGGAGATGGCTCCGGCGATCAGTCAATTTAGCGAATCGATGGACTGAATACGGCGATTAAAGTGGCTAGGCGAAGCTCTAACTATGGGGAATAAAACGTAAACGAAAACTAAGGGGGATAAACGGCCTCAAGCCTAGGAAGGGCGAGGGAAGGTGTACCTCAACGGAGGGGAGCCGGAGGTCGAGGGAACACCCTTAGCCGTGCTGATCGGCCACCTGGAAGGGTCGATCCTGGAGCTGTCACCTCCAGGAGACGATTGAGCTCACTAGGGGCACGAGAGGGCCAAAGTTTGGGGTTCAAATTCGAATTGAAGTCCCAGGTTCGCTTAAATAGGGTTGACGGTCGTGGGGGAAAGGACGAGGTGCGGTGGTTGATGGCGTGATGCACTTCCCGAGGTAAACATTGGGCGTGCAAGGTGATTCAACGAGGAAGAGATTTGCAGAAGACCTTGAGTCGAAAGGGTGAAAGATTCATCCTCTAAAAAAGGGTGAAGACAAGGGTCAAACCCTACTCTGACGCATTCCAGGAGGAAGGTCAGGCTGTTGACCTCGGTCAACGAGCCCGACCACCTGGTTGGTCCACGTGGACCAACCAGGAAAAACCTCCTGGAAATGCCTTATTAAATCAATAAAAAATATAAAACGATTTATTTAGTTTTAGGTCAAAAAATAAAAAAGGTTTAAAATTTTGTAAAGAATTTTATCATGATTTTTAATTATTTTTATGAGGTTTACTTTTACCAGTTCACTTTTATGCCCCTTATAGGTATAATACCTATATATTTAAGCATTTTATTTTTGTTTTGTGCATTTTAATTTTATTATTTTTATTTCTTATTTTATAAAATTATAAGATACTTTTGCACACATGAATATATTTTTATTTTATTTTTCTGATGTATTTTGTGTATTTAATAAAATATAAGCATGTGTTGTATAGGTATACCTATAGGTATAATACCTGGGTATTGTATATACAAATGTTTTTATTTTGAATTCTCTTTGCATTTTTATTCTGATTTTAATATACATATAAATTATAAATAATATTTATGAAATTATAAAAATATAAAAGTACAAAAATAATGAATAAAAAATAAATTGATTATTTTAATCAGTGCAATTGTACAATGAGGGTCCAAAACTCAACTTTCAAACCGTAGCTCCGCCAAATGCGAAACTACCGCCATTAAATAGATTATTTTATTCGATATACAATTAAAGGTGAGTTTGCTGCATTTGGAGTTTTCAGTTGTGAGATACGGGTCTGGAAAGTTGGGATTCTGGAATGTTATTCAGACCATAACTTTTTATCTGTATATTATTTTTCAGTGAAATCAATTTTGTATTTTTCTTTGTAAAATTATCTACAACTTTCATGTACAAAGTTTCTTTATTTGATGTATAAAAAGTGGGGCCAAAAATAGGTCCCAAAATGAATAAAGAATGAATAGAATAATATAGGTATTTGACCCTTATCTCCCCCTACTTTATTCCTTGTCGACCTATTCATCCAGATGCCTAGGTCTCGGGGTTTCGGGTCATAAAATATTTACAATATTTTATTCTTTTTCTTTTCTTTTCTTTATTCTATAATTTTGGCTTTAATTACATTATTTTATACACTATTTAAATGCACATGCATGAATGCTAAGATGCTATATTTAAGGCTATTTACATGCATTTGCTAGGGTTTTTGGTGCCAAAATGATAGAATAAAGATGATGAAATGTGGATTCATCATCCCCCTATACTTTACCTTTGCTAGTCCCTAGAAAACACTTATGCAATAAGTGCAAAAAGAAAAAGAAAGAAAAGAAAAAGAAGAAATTGGATTTTGTTTAATTATCAAACTTGTCTTCACAAAATCAAAGTTTGGAGCTTAACTCAGACCTTTGGAATTTTAGTGCGGGCGGAACCTTAATGAGAACCGAATTTAAAATCCAACAGTCCCTGAGAATCCCAAAACTCTGTCCAAGTCTCCTCAATAGCCAGGTCAGAAATATCTCAATTCATACGCAAACCCTTACGACTATGAATTTGACTCGTACAGTGTAAGTGATGGTGGCTCTCCCCAACTAGAATGACCAAGAGACTGACTTCTCCAGTACGACAACCCAATGATTCCCCAATCCAATAACTCCATCCTCGAGGAGCGGGGTATTCCCTTCTAAGTTCAAGTGGCAACCAGCTCAAGAGGAGGGGGTGAAGAGAAGAATGGACGGTAGCCAGTGTAGCTACCTATCCTGGGATGCAAGACCAATGTAGTCAAGTCATCCTGCTGCAGGCTCACATGATATGACTTTGGAACTCATGCTTGCTTATTGACTTTACAACCTTTGTACATACTTGCAGGCTTTTTATTTTTGTACATGCCTGAACATTTTTTTTTGAAATACTATTCACAGCAGCATTTACATAAGGAGTTTTTCCTCTTGAGCCAGTAGACTATCCCTCTTTTGAAGCTTTATCGCAACCCACAGCCTCCTGTCTTTAGACTTCCTAATCACTAGACGGGTTGGGGTGCACTTCCCTCCCTAGAGGAGGACAAATGTTTCCACTTGTGTGCGTCTCATACCGGCGAATCCAATCCCCTCACCACTCCAACTGAGTCGAGCCATGTGAAAGGTGCAGGTGTCCAAGTAAGGTCATTATCAACAAGAGTCGTGCGTGTGCTCCGAAATACTCTACTTAGGCAGTCAAGAATCCATTGAAACAAGTCTCGTGATCCTCAAAGAATTAAGTCAACTAGACCTGAAGTACCTCAAACCTAGTTCCTATAAGGTTCCTGTTATTAGGTAGATTATTAAGGTCCAATCAAGCTCCAATCTCCGGATTTTACTTAGACTTGTTCAACTATCAAACTCAATCCGAAAAATGCGAATGTTGTGCAATGCTATGCAGAAAATATTTTTGTGATGCAATTTTCAAGGATTTTGAACTTTTTATGGATTTTTGAAAAGATGATGATGATGATGCATATGCAGATGCATTTTTTTTCAAAAAGATTTTTTTTCAAATGTTTTTGGATTTTAATTTTGCAAATGTTTTTGGGATCTTTGAAAACAAAAAGTTTTGGCTGAAAACTAGGTGAAAATACGGGAGTGCTTCTTATATATACATGAAGTGGATTTTAAGAATTTACAGGGTAAGTGGTCAATTTTATACATATATATATAGTGGATTTTGGTGTGATGTTAGTATTCCTCAAACTTATTTGACACAAGCTTTTCACACAATTTTTGAAAACTATAGTCTAAAATAATTTTTACAAACATTTTACAAACATGTACACACATTTGAAAATCATTTTGCAAAGGTTATCAAAACAGTATGTATAGATTTTTCAAAATATTTTGCAACCATTTTTCAAACCATTTGCAAATCATTTTTCAAACTTTTTATTTCACACAAAGAAAAGAAATTATTACAAACCACACATTTTTACACCGATTGAAAACATGTAACAAAACACTTTCAAAATAGTTTTCAATAGATGTTCACAAAGATTTTCAAACTATTTTTCAAACATTTTGCAAAAAACATTTTCACCTGATTTATTAATCAGTAAATACACAAAAGAATTTGAGGAACAACACACCTTTTTATTAAGGATTTTAAAGCATTTTAAAGAATTATTTTTAGCCATATTATTAAGAAAATACGAAAGTACGAGTTATGGCTAAAGTATATACATAGTATATACGACCCCCCTATACTTAGCTTGAGCTATGTCCTCATAGATCGGAGAGAAAAAGAGAAGACATAACTCGTACTAAGTATAGACAAGTCTAAAGAATAAATAGACGAACCAATGAGAAGTTGACCGTCCCCCCTATACTTAGGATCAAATAATCCTAAGTATAGCAGACTGTACACAACGCAGGGAGGGTCAAGGGTGGGAATGAACAGATCGTACTCGGGTTGTCTCCCCCTATACTTAGGGTAAGATATCCCTAAGTATAGACAAGAAGAGGAGACAATGGAGAGGATCGAAAATAATAGAACAACTCAGGGTGCACACCCCCTTATACTTAGGACAAAGTACGTTCTAAGTATGGAAAACTGTCTACAAGGGGCGACACCTTTTTGATAGATAAAGAAAATGGAAAAGGAAAAGAAGAAAAGAATAAAAGAAGAAAATAAATCAACAGATGAAAGAGTGATATGAACAGATGGATCTGTACAACGGAAGATGGATTTGATCACCATGTATGAGATGCAGATGAAGTGAGTCAAAGATCACATCTCATACCAGAAGAATGGTGGCAACGTCAATGGTCGGCGGATCATGATCGAGATATAGTTTCAGGCGTTGACCATTGACACGGAAGGTAGAAGAAGACGACGGTTCGGATATGTCGATACTGCCATTGTCGTGTACCTTCCTAACCACATATGGACCTTTCCACTTGCTCTGTAGTTTCCCTAGAAATATTTTCAGCCTGGAATCAAACAACCATACTCTCTGATCTGGCTCAAACTGTTTATGGCTGATGTGAGAATCGTGCCATGTTTTCACTTTCTCTTTGTACTGTAGGCTGTTGGAAAAGGTCGTATCTCTCAGTTCCTCCAGGGCTGCCAATTCTGCTCTTCTCTGATCTCCTATACTCTCAGGATCTAACAGTAACTCAGTGACTGCCCAAAAAGATTTGTGCTTGATTTCTGCTGGCAAATGGCACGGCTTGCCATAGACGAGTCGAAAGGGAGATGTCCCCGGTGGATTCTTGAAAGAAGTCCGATAGGCCCACAAGACCGAGTCCAAAAGCTGTGACCAATCCTTTCGGTCTGGACGGACAACTTTCTGCAAGATTGTTTTTATCTCCCGGTTCGATACTTCGGTAAGACCATTAGTCTGAGGGTGATATGGTGTGGCGACCCGATGGTCAATGCCGAACTCGTCTGCAAGGGCCCTAACCTTGTCATTGATGAAATGAGACCCCCGTCTGAAATCAAGACTCTAGGTACCCCGAACCGTGAAATGATATTTCTCCTAAAAAATTTGCACACGGTTTTAGCATCTGCGGCTCGGGCAGGGATGGCCTCAACCCATCGGCTGACATAATCCACAGCGAGCAAAATATGCTCGAATCCCTGACTCTTAGGAAATGGGCCCATGAAATCAATCCCCCATGCATCAAAAATCTCACAGAAGTGAATGGGTTGCATGGGCATCATGTCTCTCTGTCCGCAAGTTCCCATTTTCTGACAGTCAGTACATCTCTTCACGAACTCATCAGAATCCTTGAAGAGAGTAGGCCACCATAGGCCGGATTGAAGCACCTTCTGTGTTGTTCTCTTTCCAGAATGATGTCCTCCTGGCTCAAGCTTGTGGCAGTATGTGAGGACACTGTGATGCTCTTCTTGAGGAATGCACCTCCTCCAGATGTTGTCCCCTCCTTCATGATAAAGGACGGGATCCTCCCAATGATAAAACTTGGTCTTCGCCAGGAAGGTCTCGAGTTTCTGCCTGGGCCAACCTTGTGGGACAGTCTTGGCGACAAGATAATTCACAATGTCAGCGTACCACGGGAGCGAGATGATAGCCAAGATCGCCTCATCTGGAAATGTCTCTGTGAAAGGTGCGCTGAGCTCAGATTCCTCAAGATTCTTCAATCTGGAGAGATGATCCGCCACCACATTCTTGACTCCAGGTTTATCCTTAATCTCAATATCAAATTGCTGGAGTAGAAGAATCCATCTGGTAAGGTGTGCTTTGGCATCCTTCTTAGCCATTAAATACCGGATGGCGGTGTGATCAGTGTAAATTGTCATTCTAGATCCGAGAATATAAGATCGATATTTATCCAAAGCAAAGACTACGGCCAGCATCTCTTTCTCAGTCACAGTGTAATTCCGCTGAGCGGCATCCAAAGTCCAGCTGGCGTAGTGAATGGCAAAAGGTAAACCATCCCTCTTCTGTTCGAGCACAGCCCCAACGGCAAAATCTGAAGCATCCGTCATGATCTCGAATGGGAGAGACCAATCGGGTGGCTGAAGGACAGGAGCTGAAATAACCATATCTTTGAGAGTCTCGAAAGATGCAAGACACTTATCATTGACAATAAACTCGGTGTCTTTTATCAGCAAATCAGTAAGCGGTCGGGCAATTCGACTGAAGTCCTGAATGAACCGTCGGTAGAAACCGACATGCCCCAGAAAATACCGCAACTGACGCAAGTTGGACAGTGGATTGAGTTTTCTGACTATATCCACCTTGGCCGGATCGACCTCCATGCCACTGTTGGAGACGATATGACCAAGGACCGTCCCTTGAGTCACCATAAAGTGGCTCTTCTCCCAAGATAAAACAAGATTGACCTCTATGCAACGTTGAAGCACACGGTCTAGGCAGTCAAGACAAGCATCGAACCCGTCGCCATAGACCGAGAAGTCATCCATGAAGACCTCTAAACAGTCACCCACCATGTCCGAGAATATGAACAACATGCACCTTTGGAATTTCGCCGGAGCGTTACATAGACCAAAGGGCATCCGTCTGAAAGCATACGTCCCAAACGGACAGGTGAATGTCGTTTTCTCCTGGTCTTCGGGCGCAATGGCCACTTGATTATATCCAGAGTACCAGTCAAGGAAACAATAATGACTCTTCCCAGCTAGCCGTTCGATAATCTGATCAATGAAGGGTAGAGGGAAGTGATCCTTCTTGGTGGCCTCATTCAATCGTCTGTAGTTCACGCAGACCCTCCAAGAAGTGGGCACTCTGGTAGAGATCTCCTCTCCAGACTCATTAACAACTGTAGTGATGCCCGTCTTCTTGGGCACCACATGTAATGGACTAACCCATTTAGAGTCGGAAATGGGGTAGATAAAATTGGTGCTCCACCACTTTGATATTTCTTTCATAACCACATCTCGAAGATTCGGGTTCAGCCGTCATTGGAACTCACGCGACGGCCTAGCGTCCTCCTCAAGATAGATGTGGTGGGAGCACAGAGCCGGACTAATCCCCTGGAGATCAGCTATACTCCAACCTATCGCCTTGCGGTTTCTTTCAAGAACCTCCATCAGACGAGATTCTTGTTCTCTAGTCAAACCTGCTGAGATAATGACTGGGTGCATATCGGGCTCACCCGCAAGGAATCTATACTTCAACGACTGCGGCAGAGGTTTCAGTTCTGGACAACTGGGAGGCGGCAGATCTGGCTTCTGATATGTCTGTGTGAAGGCGACCAGGTTTGCATGGGAGAACTCTCGCTCTGCATGAATCTCTGACGAAGGGCGCCATGCTTATTCATCAATAAACTGCACTGGCTCGCACTCTGTCATGGCTGTTGGCTCAGAAGGAATTAGACATGGCAAATAGTCATCAAAATCGTCCCAGTCAATGTCTGAATCTGAGGGATCAGAAGAAGATGAGCAAGAATGAAAATCATCGGCACCACTCGTCCCAACACTGTCAGCCTAAGGTGTATCCTCATCTAGGGGTGTGCTCTCCCGGCTCTCGACTGCCATGAGCTTGAGATATAGTGAATCTGTAGGCAAGGCGAGGGTCGGTGCTACAAGATCTATCCAGTTGGATTCATCATCTGTCATCACAAAATCGCACTCCTGGTGGATGTCTAGCTCTTCCTCTGTCATCTGCGTGGCTTCGCTAGACTGCTCTGAGCATTCAAGTTCTCTGGCTCTGGTTTCCTCAATCGTCTCTATTTGTATGGTTTCGCCCTCTACGCGAAAGCATACCTTCCCGCTATCATGGTCGGTCACCGCCTTGGCTGTGGCCAAGAATGGACGTCCGAGTATGATGGGGGCATCGGTTACCGACTCAGGGATCTCCATGTCCAACACAACGAAGTCCACGGGGAATTTCAGGCCCTGAATGGTAACGACCACGTCTTTCAACAACCCTTTCGGTCTCTTAGTCGACCTATCAGCAAACTGAAGGACTGTCCTGCTCCTAAGAAGAGGACCAAACTTGAATCGGTCGAGTAAGGCTGCCGGAAGAAGGTTGATTGAAGAGCCGCTGTCTAACAGAGTACGATCAAACTGCTGCTCCTGAATCTCGCATCTGACATAGGGAGCTCCTGCATCTGGTCGCTTGGCTGGCAGTTTGTTCTGAGTGGTGCAACAAGTGGAATGAGTGAGCACATGGATTTGATCTCTGTGGTTCCTCCTCTTCCTGCGGGTGGTAGTTTTCTCCTTCAAGTTCTTTTTGAAGAGGGGGATGTGCTCAAGTGCTTCCTGTAGAGTCAGCTGGATATGGAACCTGTCAATCATCTGGTTGCTGAACTCTACCTGCTGATCTTTTTTAGGATTTTCTCTTTTATTCCCCTTCGCTCGACGGAGTGCCTCAGGGAAGGGGATGGTAGGGGCCTCCACGGATAGAGGGCTAGGAATAGGTCCCTGTGCCTGTGAAGGAGGAGAATCCATACAATCATCATCATGCAACACATATGGATCCGCAATGTGAACAGAAACCTTTCCTTTATTCATATTTATGTTTTTCTTTTTGTTACCACAGTCCATAGATACAAAAGGTGGTAAGATCACAGAGGGAGGCTCAACAAAAGTAGATGTGGTGGCCTCAGTACCACCACCGACACCTGTATCCGCGGCATCAGCACCGCGCTCTGGCTCTGCATCAAAAATGGTGGCATCAGCACCACCATCTGCATCTGGCATCACGACGGCCTCAGTACCGTCGTCTGGATCTCCATCATTGGTGGCCTCAACACCACCGTCTTCAACATCATCATTAGCGGCATCAGCACCGCTACTCTGCTCCTCTGGCGCTCCTGGTTCAGCTGCTGGTTGTCGCTCAGAAGAGGCGCCGCCTGCGGGCATCCTACCGCTCCTAGTAGTCACAAAATCAGCATCATACAAAGAAAGAGATATGTCACTCAAATAGTCACTAGGAGAGGTATACTCTGTAAACTCTACCTGCTCAGACTTCCTTTTCAGATTGTTCGGGTTAGGTCCAATCTGAGCGGGTATGGCGGCCTTCCCTTGATAATTTCTCTCATCTCCTGCCTGAATTCATCCATTTCTTGCCTGAAGGATGCTCGTTGTTCGGAGAGCAAGCAGGCAAGATAATCAAGAGCTGGGTTCTCAAAAACTGGGGCTTGAGAACCGGATGGGTTCCCTTGCTGGAAATGAGGTTGTTGCTGTTGTTGTTGCTGGTGTTGCTGGTATGGATAGTTCTGGGTCGGCTGGGCATAAGATTGGTGAGGTTGCTGACGCTGCCTCCACTGTTGTCCCTGATAGGCGGGACGAGGACCACTCTGGTACTGCGGCTGGTGGGCATACTGGGGCTGCTGGTGTTGCTGTTGCTGCTGGCTGCTCTGCTATCCTTGAGCAGGATTCTGCTGCTGGGATGAGGAGCCATCGTTGCCTCAACGGAATCCGGGGTGATCACGACAAATCTCGGGCTGAGGGTATCGATCGTACTAAATCCCATTGACTTCCATCAATGGTTCCTGCTCAAAGGAGGGTGGAGGAAGAACTGCCAGTGGCTGCTCCGGCTAGTAAACCACCATCTGAGTGTTTGGAGATGGCGGCTGCGCTGGGTAGTACTGTAGCAGCGGAACCGGCTCTGCCTGGATATTATTCACCTGACGGTATGAGGCAAAGGCTTGGTTCGAACTACTACTGCTGGGGTCAGCCCGTGACCTGGGAGACTGCTGGGAATGAGTTTGTGCCTCCTGTACGCAAAGGATTTGCGTCTTCAGGTCACTCATGGTTTTGGCAATTTGGTCCATCTGGGCCATGCCTTGCATCTGTTTCTTCTCGAGGATCTCGAGACGGTCCAGCTTCTCACTGATTATGCCCATGTCGGCTGCGACTGATTTTGCTTGGGCTGCGGCTGCCGACGATGTGTTAGGACCGGCATCGATGCGAGCGATCCTCTGGAATGATCCCGCTCCTTGCGGGGGCTTCTGCTGTGTGTAAACACGAGCCTGGGCCATCACGGTTGAGTTTTCTGCCATGCCCTCGTAGATGGCCCAGACGTCGTCTTCACCCTTGGAAAAGTATGATCCACCGCAAGAGGCATTCACTAGCCCCTGCAGCTCCGGTGTCAGCCCACAAAAGAAGCTTTGAACTAGATTGGGCTTAGAGATATCGTGATGTGGACACCGGTCAATGAGCTCTCGGAAGCGATCCAAAGCTTCATGGAATTGTTCATTCAAGATCATGACGAAGTTGCTTATCATGGCTCTAGCTGCATTAGTCCGGCCGAGAGGGTAGTATTTCTTCAGATACGCGGTCCGGAGATCTGCCCATGTATCGATGAATCGCCCCAGGTGTTTGAGCCAATATGTGGCTCTGTCAACCAATGAAAATGGGAAGGCGATCATCTTGATCGTGTCCTCAGTCATCAACCGATCATGGATCGTGCTACAAATCATTTCGAACTCTTGGAGATAGAGGTGTGGCTCTTCGGTCGGCAACCCATGAAATTTGAGTAGAAGCTGAATGGTATGGGGCCGCAACTCGAAATCTCCATGGATAGGCGGGAGTCTGATCCACCGATGTGTAAGGGACGCTGCTGGGTTATGCAATTCTCGCATGATGGTCTGCGGCGGTCTCTCAGCGTCGGGATCACCTCCTCCTGCATCAGGTCCCCCTCCTCCTCCTCCACCACCACCGCCCCCAGGTCGGTTTTCTCTCATCTGAGCAATTTCTCTCATGAGATCACCCATGAAGGTACCCTGGTCACGAATCTGCCTTTGCATGGTCTCCAGGGATGCAAGAAGTGAATTGTTGATGGCCGCCTGATCAAATAAGAATGGAGGGTGATCATGGTCATCCGGATGCTCGCCTCTGTCTGCCATCTCGGGATTTTTTGAAAAAGCAAAAGAGGCCATCTCAGGTGCTGTCGAATGTCCTGAACTCTGTGATGCACTGAATTCTGAAACTATTGGACTGAGAGAAGGAGAATGGGAAGGGTGGTCGAGGGGGAACAGGGTGGATGTAAACTCAGGCTCGGAGAGCGGACTCTCCAAGGTATTCCTAGATGAATGAGGAGGAGTGCTGGATAGCGGTGCCGACAAAGTCGGCCTAAGAGATCTCCGTCCCATCATCTTGATTATTGGGAAGAGCAGGGGGAATGCAGAAGAAGAGGAATGAAGGAGAAGCAAAATTGCGCACAATTGTGCTGTGTTTTTGATCTTGACCTAAATAAATCTAGCAATCAAACACAAAATAGGGGTGAGTTCACCAACTCAACACATGAAGCCGTGAAGGTTCGGCTTTTATCTTATCGTTTTAGCTTGCAATTCAGGAATTAATCTTGTCACGAGTCCTTAGAGCGCTACGCCTAAAGGAGAGAGAGTACTGCCGGAAAAGTATTCTCGTACTTGTCCTCCTCCTGTATAACCTGTAACTTACGCTTTTTAAGGTCCTTGTAACCCTTCCTGGATCCCTACTCAGCCAAAGAAATAGAGGGAGGAAGCCGATAGGTGAAATCGATACTTCGGACCTCGCTCGCAACGGAATCACCCGTGAGCGTGCAAGATCCTACTCGGACGCAGACGGTGAGACAGACACACCCGTGAAGGTGTGGCTTATGCTCGGCACTTCGGACAAGGTCGATGCTCACACAATAGTGAGTCACCAATGGTGACCAAGCCCTACTCGCCTACGTACGATAGTAGCGCCAATACTTCGGAAATCCAGGCGATACACAAGGCAGCCACAAGTTGGGTTTTGGGCTCTAATCCTTACGAAGCGCTCACCTCACTTGGAAGGAGACCTTCCCATGCAACCTGAATACAAGTGAAGGTGTTACTCTCCCCAATCAAGGAATCCAATTATCGATTTTTTTGGTCAAGGTTTTCTTAGCAGACCCTTTTTTAATTTTTTTGGTGTTATCGCTTCTTTTGAGTAGATTCAAACAAGCGCCTAACGGTTTTGTATTTTCTTGATCCTACTTTGTTCCAAAAACAGAGGGAGAATAAAGTCGGAAAAGCCGATGCAAGTCAACACCAAGGTGGAAATCTCACCTTTGTGCCTAAATGATGGATGCAAAGTAAGAAGACTTACAGCGAATCCCAGCTCTCTCCATGCGGGATGCAAAGCAGAATTTATAAACCTAATCTACATGGCGGTATGCAATGCGGAAATCGTCCTAAGATAGGCAACTACTAGCGTGAAGAACCACAAGCTAACCACTAACCTCCAATCCTAGTGTCTGGTCTAGGCTCACCCCTCCTTCTCTCGACACATCGAGTTTAGGATAAGCGCTTGGCAGGATGAGCTCGCGGCGCGCGGATCGAGGTCTAATGATTAACTGTTTAATTAGTCTAAGTCCAAATACTATCTATAAGAGCATGCAAATGTTATTAATGTGTTTGGACCTATTCTAGTCGATCAAGCAAGCCTAAAGTCTAAGGGCTCAATCCACAAAAGAAATGGAAAATGAAAACAAAACCGGGAAATGACAACGGAAAATGCGAGAAAAGCCGCGGTGAGCCCCCAGGTGAACAAACACCCGGAAATTAGGCCCGAAATGTTCAAGAGTCCAAGTCCCTGTATTATTACAAATTAATAGATCACTCTCTCTCACAAAATAAAATGCAACTACTCTAAGCACTCTCTTCTCCCTCCTCCTGCTCTCTCCTGCCGGCTTGGCTACAGAACAGCCGGCTCCGCTTCCCAAGGATGCTTCAGATCCCCTAGGCGATCCGCCTCGCTCCGTGGTCCCTCACAAGAAGACAAAAAAAAGAGTGGTCAGAAAGCTCAATCAATATATATCAAAAATGCAAGAGAGATAAAATAGCAAGCAATGGTAGCTAAACAATCACAAGCAAAGATAGATGTGAACTACTCGCTGTTGCTCCCCGGCAACGGTGCCATTTGATAAACACGAATTATCGGAGGTCTAAAAAGTATGTCTCACACAGAGCGGAGACAACCGAGGTCGCTGCGGTGACCCACAATAAATTGTATTTAATCAACAATTAACCTACACTATAGATCAACAATTAGAAATAAATGTGGAGTTAAAATTTATTTTTAACTCTGCACAAAAGATGTATAGGACAAGTACGCAGAGAGTTCGAACACAGGGAGCAAACAAGGTAGGTGCACAAGTAAATGTGTGTGTGTGAAGTGTGTCTACACTATGCAAGCAAAGATTTTTTTGTGGGTTTTTATTTTTTTTTAATTTTTAATTTTGTATTTTGATTTTTAATTTTCTGATTTTTATAATTTATATTATATATATATTTTTCAATATTGGAATATAAAGATAATGTAATAAAAAAGAAGATAGAATATTATTAAAAATATGCAAAAATAGCTAAAAATTCAGAAATAAAATCTTTGTGGTATTTTTATAATTTTTTACTATTTTTGTGATTTTTGGGTAATTTTCAAAGTGTTTTTGGTATTTTTAAACTTTGAAATAAGACAAAACAGTGAACAAGCTATTGGTTGTGGGTAAAATGGGAATTAAAAATATCAGATAGCCACAAAAATTTTCCAAACTATTTTTCAAATAAAGACACAAAATATAGAAGGAACAGAACTTGAGTTTACAAATTTTCGAGTTTTCTACAATTTTATAGATTTTTTTGAAGTTTTTATGTATTTTCGAATTTTTAAGCTTTTTCTTTTGATATTTTTAGTGATTTTTGGAATGACACTAAAATAGGTTAAAATAGACAGTAGGGAATTTTTTTGGAATTTTTCGAGATATTTTAATATTTTTTTGGCATTTTCTAAGCTAGACAGTAGATAAAAAGCATGTTTTTTATTTTTAATAAATATAAAAATGAAATAAAATCAAAAATTAAAAATATGGAGACAAAGTACAAGCACACAGGAGCTTAAGTTTAATTTTTGAGAATTTTTCGAATTAAAATGATGCTCCAAATAAATGCTACAAGCACACAAAAATATTTAAAGCCTGGCAAGGGCGTTTCTGTAAATAGGCAAAACTCCAGGGGCATACATGAAATTTTCACACAAAAATAACACTGAATATTTAATTTCCAAGACCAAATACAAATTCCTAAAGCTGCTAGGGCTTGTTTGCAAAATGTCCAACCACGTGCATGCAACGCACGCGCCTGGGGAGGACTAGACAGTAATTATCCAAGAAGTGGGGGGCTAGATTGCAAAAGTCCCAGAAATATTATAACTACGCATGAATGTTTAGGAACTAAACGTAAATAATACAAAACCCGTGGGCCCTTTAGCAAAATCGCCAAGTCACGTGCGTGCAATGCACGTGACCTAGCGGGGGCCAAAATGCAATAATACAAAAGTGCAGGGGGCAGATAATAAATTCTACAAAATATTAATAGCAGCAGATGAAAGTTTCGATCCTAATTAATAAATACACAAAAATGCTGGGAAAAGTGTGCAAAATTCCTAGCATAGGCTGAATCGGACGACGCGCGATCCTCCACTAATACACGTTTCGGCTCTGGAGGGCGCGATACCCCTTCGTCGTTGACGGCCTGGATTAAAAGATCAGAATGGAGCTGACGGTCCAGGACGCCCTCGATCCAACGGACGCTACTGCATCTGGGGAGCCTTGAACATCCGACAGCGGAGAGAGACGATGGACGAACAGGGAAGAACCACGCCGCTGCGAGGTTCCTCCGGCGAGCTGGACCTTCTCCGGCGGTTCTATTTGCGTCAAAATGGCTCCTCAAGCTCCTGCAGGGATCCTCTTCTCGCCTGGAGCTTCAAAAAGAGGTGGCGACCACCCGAGCGCTCCGGAGGGGGTGGCGGAGCTAGGGCTCCCAAAATACCTCCGACGAGCTCGCAAAATCGCCCCAGGTGCTCAATATGCTCCTTTACCTGCAAAGAAGGTGTAATATAATCGGGGGCAAAATGCCCCGATCACGTGGAGAGGTGGAATGGGGGTGTGTGGCAGCAGACAAGACGAACTCGAAGGTGGCCGGAGATGGCTCCGGCGATCAGTCGATTTAGCGAATCGATGGACAGAATAGGACGATTAAAGTGGCTAGGAAAAGCTCTAACTAAGGAGAATAAAACGTAAATGAAAACTAAGGGGGATAAACGGCCTCAAGTCCAGGAAGGGCGAGGGAAGGTGTACCTCAACGGAGGGGAGCCGGAGGTCGAGGGAACACCCTTAGCCGCGCTGATCGGCCACCTGGAAGGGTCGATCCTGGAGCTGTCACCTCTAGGAGACGATTGAGCTCACTAGGGGCACGAGAGGGCCAAAATTTGGGGTTCAAATTCGAATTGAAGTCCCAAGTTCGCTTAAGTAGGGTTGACGGTCGTGGGGGAAAGGACGAGGCGCGGTGGTTGATGGCGTGATGCACTTCCCAAGGTAAACATTGGGCGTGCAAGGTGATTCAACGAGGAAGAGATTTGCAGAAGACCTTGAGTCGAAAGGTTGAAAGATTCATACTCGAAAAAAGGGTGAAGATAGGGGTCAAACCCTACTCTGACGCATTCCAGGAGGAAGGTCAGGCTGTTGACCTCGGTCAACGAGCCCGACCACCTGGTTGGTCAACGTGGACCAACCAGGAAAAACCTCCTGGAAATGCCTTATTCAATCAATAAAAAATATAAAACGATTTATTTAGTTTTAGGTCAAAAAATAAAAAATGTTTAAAATTTTGTAAAGAATTTTATCATGATTTTTAATTATTTTTATGAGGTTTACTTTTACCAGTTCACTTTTATGCCCCTTATAGGTATAATACCTATATATATAAGCATTTTATTTTTGTTTTGTGTATTTTAATTTTATTATTTTTATTTCTTATTTTATAAAATTATAAGATACTTTTGCACACATGAATATATTTTTATTTTATTTTTCTGATTTATTTTGTGTATTTAATAAAATATAAGCATGTGTTGTATAGGTATACCTATAGGTATAATACCTGGGTATTGTATATACAAATGTTTTTATTTTGAATTCTTTTTGCATTTTTATTCTGATTTTATTATACATATAAATTATAAATAATATTTATGAAATTATAAAAATATAAAAGTACAAAAATAATGAATAAAGAATAAATTGATTATTTTAATCAAAACAGTTGTACAATGAGGGTCCAAAACTCAACTTTCAAACCGTAGCTCTGCCAAATGCGAAACCACCGCCATTAAATAGATTATTTTATTCTATATACAATTAAAGGTGAGTTTGCTGCATTTGGAGTTTTCAGTTGTGAGATACGGGTCTGGGAAGTTGGGATTCTGGAATTTTATTCATACCATAACTTTTTATCTGTACATTATTTTTCAGTGAAATCAATTTTGTATTTTTCTTTGTAAAATTATCTACAACTTTCATGTACAAAGTTTCTTTATTTGATGTATAAAAAGTGGGGCCAAAAATAGGTCCCAAAATGAATAAAGAATGAATAGAATAATATAGGTATTTGACCCTTATCTCCCCCTACTTTATTCCTTGTCGACCTATTCATCCAGATTCCTAGGTCTCGGGGTTTCGGGTCATAAAATATTTACAATATTTTATTCTTTTTCTTTTCTTTTCTTTATTCTATAATTTTGGCTTTAATTACAGTATTTTATACACTATTTAAATGCACATGCATGAATGCTAAGATGCTATATTTAAGGATATTTACAGGCATTTGCTAGGGTTTTTAGTACCAAAATGATAGAATAAAGATGATGAAATGTGGATTCATCAAAACTCTGCCGAAATTTTCCTAGAAATATCACCCGTATAAGGGGAAGCTCTGCTTAAATTTCAAGAGAAAATATGTTCTTGGCGTTCTTCGTGTTCTTCGTGTTCTTCGCATTCTTCATGTTCTTCGTTCGTTCTTCACGTTCTTGACACATTCTTAGCGTTTTTGATACAAAAATAAAATTCGATCTTTTCAAGAGCCTTAAAACATCCTTTCTAAAAATAAAACACGATAAAGCCTTGCATACACGAGAGAGAGCTCGATTAGGTAACGAAATCCTTCCTTTTGCTGTTGGGTTTTCAAACGAGATTATTGAAATTCTTGATTTTATGTTTTGTGTTATAAAGAACCCTAATTTTTGGCTATTATTGATAAAGTCTGAACAGTTGTTTTGTGATTCCCACTAAAATAAGGTTTAAGCATCAAATCGATGCGATGGCTCTCAAAAGTAGTTTTTTTCTTAGATATAATACCTGATCTCTTTTGACGAAGAAGGCCAAGATAATGAATTGTTCATTCAACTCAATGTAGTAGAATTTCGGGATGCACATTCACTGTAATAAAGAGTAGAAGATTTTAGTTGGCCACAACTAATGGACCTTCAAAGGGGACATACTCATCGTGTTGGAGGGATGTCTCTTTCTTGGTTAAAAGAAGCAAACCCCGACTGACAAGAAGTGCCCCGAATAGGCCCCCTTCCATCTGCCCCGAATATCACTGTCAAGTTTTTATTTACAACATTTATCCCTTCTCAAATCAAATGAACAAGAATGATGAATAAATCTCAGTTATCCATTTAAATCAGTGGAGATACATGCTGGAATGAACGATGCAGAGATATGTAACAACTTTTTATCATTTTTAAACCGACGGTTTGTAATAAACGTTGTGAATATATTTATTAAATGCAATATTTTAGAAAAAGACTTGTGATTTCCATTATAATGTAACACATAAAAAACGTTGCTTTTTTATTTAGGTATTTTTACCCGGCAGATCCTATAATCTTTGTCAGTTACTTACACGCCCTTTGAAACAACATAATTCCCCTCTCGACCCCGTAAACTTTCTAACCCTTATCCTACAGATCTTGTAGTTAGCCTCCTTCCATTTGCACGTTAGATATAACCAGATTCCGTTAAAACTAGATGTGAATTGACCTCTTTGTTTCATAATTTACAAAAATGGCATATGCAACATTGTGTTACAAGGTGTGCACCTCCTCCTTGGTCGACGTCGCCCAGAACACTGCAACACGAGGGAGAAGAAGAGGATCTGCTCCACTGCCTCATTCTTCGATCCCGTGTCGATGGTACTGGTGGACTCACAGGAGACTGGCGTCCTGCTTGCGTGCTGGTTGTCTGCTTTAGTTAACCCAATCACGCCCCTTCTTTGTCCCCTCAACCTCCCATCTCCCTTCCTCCTCGCCACTGTCTCGACTTCCCATCTCCCCCTCCACTTTGACACATGTACCACCATGAGATTCATGTGCCTCTGTCGGAGCCGACTGCTTCTTCGTCTCTCGTTCCGCCTCATCCCTGCCTCCATCGACTTCAACTTCGACTCCCCGCCTCTGCACGATGCTGTGCAGAGGCACTGTCCCACATTGTGGGGATGATGGAGCACCTACTCACCGTCGTGGGGAAGATGGAGCACCTGCTCTCCATGCTCGAGGGTTCCGGTATGAACAACTGCAGGATCAAAATAGAGGGCGGGGACAAGGTTTTGGAATTGATCAAGAATCAAATCCAATTAGATATAAAGATAAATTTGAAGTATCTATCTCGGGCACACCATCAATTGATCTTTCTGCCCTAAATCAGGAACAATTAAATCCAAAGTGCACAGCTTTTGGCTTCTGATCAGCTAAATTTCTTGGAATCTTAAGATGCACCCTCAGGAGCTTGGTTTTGGAATTCTACCGAGTAAAGATTCAGTTCCATATATTAGTTAAACTCCCAAAGGACAGAACTATGTCGGTATTAGATGGATTTGCTAAGGTGTGCCGGGCTGGCTTCATGATCACAGAGGATCCAACTAGAAATGGTGGCCTTCTCCTACATGCTCTAGAGTGGGTTGGTGGCGGAGACAAGTGAACTGGTGGAGTTGGGGAGTGGGTTGGTGGCATGGGAGAGTGAACAGGTGGTGGTGGAGAGTGGGCTGGAAGAGGAGGCGAGTGAACTGGGAAGTGTGTGTGTGGGGGGAGGGGGGTGGGGAGGATGCCGAATTGGATTTTGAGGCCCCATCTCAAATGGTTCTGGAGGTTCTTGAGGAGGCGATGGAGGGCCTGATTTATCACGGGTGGGGATGCTGGTGGAGAAGACTGCGCAACTAGCGGTGGCAGGGAGTAATAGGCCTAATGGCGGGCTGGATTTCAGGGTTTGTTCTTGTACGGCTCCGTTTGCGGATACGGCGGTGCTTGAGTACTCTACTGATAGGATGTTGGCGAAGATGGTGTTGGGTGTTCATGCTTCGACGTCAGAGGGTTTGGGTTGTAAGGTTCTATCATCAGTGGATTGGAGAAGGGAAGTGAAGATGAATAAGGGGATAAAAGAATGAATGAGGACGAGAGGATGAAATTCAATCATAGGTTTTAATGTGGTTTGATTAACTCGGTTTTAACCCACCCAAATTAGACCAAGATGTGTCAATTTAATGGCAAGGTTTGCGGGGTAAGTTGTAGCAAGTTTATAGGATCGAGGGAGGAATTAGGTTGTTTCAAAGGTTATGTAGGTAATAATTGGCAATGATTATAGGGTCTGTTGGTAAAAATCCCATTTATTTATACACTACAGCAGAAATAAGTTGTGACGACGGCATTTAGCCACCTTAAACCCATTGTCTTAAACACAACTACATTTTAATTTATTTGTTTATCTAAAGTGCTAAATGTAAAGCTTTTCTTCCGCTCCCCTCCTCCGCCTGCTCCCCTTCCACTTCCCGCCACCTCTACTGGGTTCGCGAGCACAACTCCGTCGCCGCATGCACACTCCGAAAGCTCGATCACGGCATCGCCCTCTATTCTAGCATGTATGGGACGATCCGGGGTCTTTGAGATTTATCAGTGATGACGACATGAGCTGCTCGTAGGAGGAGGTCCACCGCAACTTTGATCGCCTTTCGCACAATGGCCTCCTCGTCCAGTCCGATTTCTCCCAATCTACATGCATCGGTTAATGTTAGAACCCCCGACTCTTCGATCAAAATTGCAACGAAACAAAATCAAGAATTTTGAATCTAGATTAGACTTGGCCAAGATGCGGGTCGGGTCGGCCCATGGGCAGGGTCGAACGGACCGAGGTTTAAAAAACCTCTATCCAAAGCCTGCTCATGGGCCGGCCCATGGCCCATTTTGTTCCTTTTCCATTGATTTTTTAATGATATTTAATATATATATATGATTTTATTAATACCAACTATACTTTATATAACTAATATATGTAGTTTACATGTTACTTGACATGTAAACTATTGAATTTTATTTAAAACTTGTGTCTCAAATGAAAAACTTAAAGCGTATCATACTAATACATGTATAATTTGACATTTTTTTTTTAATTTTTTGCCAGCCGGACTGGACCGACCCATGCTTAAATCTCCAAGCTCAAGCCTGACCCATGAGCGGGCTAGGCGGACGGGCCCCTAGCCGGTTGGCCAGGTCTAATGTAGATGCATTGTTTAAAATCTCCTCGGCTTTACCAATGGGAAAGGAGAGCCAGGATCACCTGGGCCTTCAGGGGTGTGGCTGCGTCATTTGGGGCTCCAAGAGGAAGGATAATCTTCTCACCAATAAAGAGATCTATGCTTGCATTTAACACCAGAATCCCTTGGGGGCACAAAGATTCAATCTTTTTGCATTTTTCGTGGGTGAAATCGGGACCCTTTTCTTTGGAATTGCCAATTGTTGCGTGCTTCCCGCAGTATAGTTTGTGAGCAGACTCGGCTCAACATCTCCCGAGTCTGGGAGATGTCTTCATGTGATCTTTCTTTGTTCTGCAAGGCACACTGAAGGATATTGGAATTATGACTTATTTTTTATTGAAAAAGATGGGAATTATTGTTATGAAAATAAGGTTTTCTTCTTGCTATCAGATGCGTAGGGATTAAGTCGTGCGTGTGATCTATTTCGTGGTTTTATTTTTTGTTCCTCTGAACTTATGTGTTCTGCTTGGAGAAGCATAAAACAGGGATTTCTATGTTCATCTCTTCCAAGGCATTCGTCATCACTGTAATCGACGATCGGAGATGCTAGAATCACATCCCCATGGACAAATCTACGTATTTGCCTTCATTGCAAGCGTTTGGGCTGGACCTGTATTTATTTTTTGTAGTTAACAGTAATAACTTGGATCAACTTGGCAAATTGGAGTTTCAGGTTAATCGGACCATGGTTTGTGACCCGAGCTATTAACTTGGTTAACTCGATTAGAACTTCACATATTGTAACTCGATTAACTCATAGGTGATTAACTCGATTAGAACTCCACTCCTCCTCCACGGGCAGTAGCCTTGCGGGTAACAACACTGGTCCTGTGACGGCCTTGACGTCCTAATCCTCCACTTCACTCGAGCAGAACTCCTCATCATCGACGAAGACCCCAACCTCTCTTACTCTACTGTTCTATCGAGTCTCCTCATTCGCTGGATGCAACACATCATCGAGTCCGATGATGTCAACCCTGCGAGGGAAGTCCTTGAGCATGTACCCAATGTGTGCAATTATATAGTTCTTCCAATCCAACATTTGAACATATAAATACACATGTGTGTGTTTTAATTTAAGCTGATATTTATTGATTTCTTATTTCGGATAATGCTATGCGCTGTTTGTTTTTTCAGACATGGATACATGAACTTATACAAGAAATATCTTGCTCGTTATAAGTCATGTGCATGGATACACTAATATTTGGTGAATAATATCGATATAAATAACTATTAAAAAATATCCGATATGTTGTTGAAATCAATTGATTCAATATATTTGGCCAGTCATTCTTTCCTCAAGTACCCAAGATGATCTTCTTTGTATGTTAAATAGCATATACGTAGGGCTTCACTCGTATGCAAATATAATCATGTTCATCTATTGTTGTAATCACTTTTAAACGAATGTGAATGTTTTTTCTATAATTTTAATCGCAACATATATGACTATTGCCACTAGATTTTATTTGTTTACGAGTATAGATATGGATCAGAAATGAACATGATTATATATATTCTTTTACAAACAGAAATATTACAATAATTAATAAAAAATTTATTAAATAAACAAAATCATACTCTACCACGTGCTTTGCAGGGGTGCGCACGGGTCCAAACCGCCGCCTATGACGACGTTGCCGGGTTTGGGGGAGGGCGAAGGGGCGGACTTGCCATGGCAGAGGCCAAGGGGGCCGCCGCAGAGGTTTGATGCGGAGGAAGGCAGAGGTTGGCTGAGATCGGAGCGTGATCGAGATGGATCCGGTGAGGTTGTTGAAGGAGAGGTTGAGGTTGTGGAGGTCCAGCGTCGGGATCTGGCCAGAGAAGCTGTTGTCTTCGAGTTAGAACGTGGAGAGACAGGAGATGTTGTCGAGCACGGAGAGGATCCCTTTCTGCCCTTAACCCTTTTGATAGCATTTTACAAATAATATCAATGTAATCATAATTACAAATAATTACCAAAATACGAACTTCTAAAATAATATTCCATTTTGGAATGCCTGGTGGCAAAATAGTAGATGTTATTGGACGAAAGGAACATTTTTTTATTAGTTAAGGAGGGGGTGGGTAGAGTGGAGCATTGGCCACCGTCGGTCCGGATCTGACTCGCAAAAGATCGGACTCAGCTCAAACTCGACGTACAAATGGGTCAAAATCGAACCCTCATATTTCAAAAATATCATGCTCGATATTTTTGAAAAAAAAATTTGAACCCAATGTACAAATAGGCTCAGCTCAACATCTCGAAAAAGAACATCAAAACATCTACTGTGTGCGTGTATGTGTGTGCAAATGATAACATCCTCGCAGTGGTCGATGAGATGAGGTGAGGCTCTAGTAGCTCCACGCGTATTCCCCCGACCGAGTCGCAGGTACGTAGGAGTTCCGGCTTCACTGTTGATTGACAATAAAGCAATGTGGTTGATTGTGAGACCGTGTTTTGGTTTTAGATTGGAGGTGAGATGTTGGAGGATGTTTTCAGCCCAAAGGAGCAACAATTAAAGAGGTAATCAATTATTGAAAAAAATGAGGTAAAAATTAACACGTATTTCTTTGGGGGTTTTACATAAATAAATATTCTTGGAAACTTCTTTTTTTACAAAAGCAGCCCGAAGTGATTGCGCAATTAATGACGCTTTATAAAGTAAGCTAATTTGCACTGTAAATATGAAGTTTACGTGGGTTAACATGCAAAAATACAAGCTTGTGATGCCTAAAACTTAACTTTTGGGGGGTTTTAATATCAATATTGGGTATTTTGGGAAAACGAAAAGTTTGCAATTCCATTCACAAAGTATACATGTAATATTACATAAAACTTAGTTCAAACTTATTACATTTTTTGTTTGTTACATGAATACTCCCTAAAACTTCTGTATATTACAATAACACCTATATGTAATTGTGCAGTTAGGATTTTTTTATAAAAATAAAGAATAAGGGATATTTTCAATAGACAACTTTACAAGAATATTTTCTAAACATAAAGTTTATGGGAACATATATCGATGACATTACAAATTTTCACACCAGACATTATGTGTCCATTGTCTTAAAGCTTAGATTATAGCCTTACATTCTTTTTGGGTTCTTGTTGCAGAAATCACCACCACTCCCAATATGTACATAGATACCCCTCCCCTCCGACATGAAGCAAGTTGAAGAGGATGTCCACCAAGCCCGCATGAAGTAGTTCACGGGCCGGCAAGGGGGATAAAGCCGCTCGCGTCGATGATGATGATGGGCATGTTGATGAGCTTGATCCAGTGCTTCTCAAGGTACTTGCATGAGAGGATCCAGACGGGGACCCGTGCAAGGAGGCCGAAGAGGCCCCGGTTCATGACAATGGTAACAACGGTAACAATGTTGAGAGCGTACACGCCGCTCGAACAAGCATTGGCAAGGATGGTGATAAGTACATGCTAGGGCTCCGGTTCAGGGAGAGGGACCAGGACGTGATGGGGACCTTGATAGGAGTCGTGGGCAGCGTCGCAACCATTACCCTGTCGAGTGGGAGGACTACAATTTGCTCTGAGACGGATGAGATGCTGAGCTGAAGTTGATGGTAGCCGAAGAACCAGTTGAGGAAGAAGAGGAGGATGCACGAATTGACATCGAGGAACCACAAGCCGGTGGGCCCTCTGGGGCCCGGTGGTCCCGTCAGGGTGGGGGTGTGGGGTGTGGGGGGCCCGGGGTGGGTCATCCAAGGGGGTCCGGTCATAAAAATTCCTAAATATAGAAGTGCCCCTGTAATTGCAAAAAAGAAAAGATGTCTTTTTTGAAAAACCTCGAAAGGACATAAATATAAAAATTCCTAAATATGAAGCTCTTATTTTTAAACATGTTAGATGTGTCTCGTTGATTTATAAATATTGATCTATAAATATTGCTATATTGAATTATCAAACATCATATAAAAATGACAGAATCTTTTGACGATTAAGAAATGTAAATATAAGGGATGAGAAAGGTAAAATTTAAAGTTAAAACCCATTTTAAAAATGAAAGTGATGTTATTAGCTATTTTATCATAAAGGTCAAAGAAAATCATTATCCATTAGACTTAAAGAATATTTTAAGAATGACAGAATCTTTTGACAAATAAGAAGCGTAAAATAAGGATGTGAAATAAGTAATACATGATTTTATTTCATATATTGTTTTTTTGCGTCAGCGTAATTTAAGCACAATAAGAGTGCTTATTAGCATTCATGCGGGGATTAACATTTTTTTATTTTCTATTTTTTATAGGATAAAATTCATCCATCTAAGGCCAAAAGAAGAAGAGCAACTTAGGTACTTGCTGACAGATAATACAAACATGCACCATCCCAACCTTGGGACCTTTCGCATAATTTAACCTTCTTCTCTCTTCTGCAAAGAAACAATAGAGATTGGAACGAATTGTAATTCTCAAAGAAATAAGAACCTATGTGAAATTAAACCAAAAAGATCCGGAGTAACATGGTGGGAGTCCTAGGGATGAAAACGAATGTGAATATATTCATATCCGATCCACTATCGTATTCGTTTTATACATATTTTTTTACATTCGTATTCGTATTCATTTTAAAATGGATGCATATATGGATATTACTTTGACATTCACTAATATTCGCATTCGTATTCATACATTTGTTTTCGAATATAAGTATAGTAATAAATTTATTTATAAATGTGCGTAACAATATTTTATGATTGCATTCATTATTTTTTATATAATTATTATGAAATTACAAAATTTGGTATATCTATTTTATATTTAAAGCATCCTAAACATGTATATTTTAGCTAATCTATAAAATAGTTATGTTATTATTCGTATCCGATTGTATTCGTTTTACATTCGTATTTGTATTTAAGGATATGGTAATATATTTTTCACATTCGTCAATATTCGTACCCGCATTCGTATTCATATTTAAAAATGAATAAGGATATGATTATATATATTCATATCCGTATCCGACCGTTTTCATCCCTAGTTGGGACCCAGTGTTCTAGGTTAAAATAATTAAGCCTAGTTGACTAATATGGGCGCCAGTGCGTTGGGCCGATATGGGAGCGGGTAAAATAAACTAGAAATTTTTATCCGATAGATCCTACAATCATTGTCAATTACCTCCATGACTAGGGAGGGGGTGGGGGCTCAGAGACTAGGGATGAGATGGGTCTCATTTAAAAAACTCTAGCCTTGGGCCGGGCCCATGCTTGCAAATTTATTTTTGGTTTGGACCCAGGCCTAATCCTATTCCACTAGGCCTGGCTTAGAGCCATGCCGGCTCATCTCCATTTATTAGATATTAGTAACTCCGAAGCATCAAGCCAATTTTAATTCAAGTTATACAAACCAAAATTATTTAAAACATATACCATAATGCATGGGAAACAATTGATACTCAAATCTATCAGATCACAGGATTGCTCATTTTACATAAGTGCAGTCAACGGTAAATACAACGAATGTCTCTCACGTAAATAAATTGAAATAGTGAGACAAACTTAAACAGTTAAAAACAACATGTGTACACTGGGTAAAGGTTTAATTATAGAAAATGTACGCACCAAGATGCAATATGTATAATTGACATTCTCAAATGATGTATATACATATGCATCATAGAAAAAAAGGACGGTAATCAAATCCCAGTCTATTTCATAGTATTATACCAATTTCAAGATCAATCTAGGGATGTGCAGCAACAAATTTATGCAAATTGGATGAAATGATGCGCTCAATCAAGGTTCAGAAACTCAGTCTAGGTGTCCGTATATGCAGTCTCATATGCATGAAGGACCCCTAGCGCAAGGCATATACAATATGCGATATATATGAGTAAAAGGGTATATTCAGTCAGAGTAATTGCCATATGTGGCCGTATATGTATTAGAGTATTATTTGTCCCCCAATGCAACTGTGTTAATATTTTCTTCAAATACCTGATACACAGTAATACCGTGTGACTCCTCTACTCAACTCCATCGCCTCTCGAACTTTCTCTACTACCAAGCCCTAGCCCTAGGTTCCGTGTCTCCAAGCCTCCGAGAAGTTGCTGCCCTCTGGTAGATCTCTACGCGCATGTCTTCCAACGTGTTGCTGCTCCTCCATCGAGGCATGCTCCTCCACCAGGTCTTCTTCTCTACCAGGTCTGCTTCTCCACCAAGGTCTACCAATAAATACACTAAGCCTTCTCCTACTATAAGTAGGGTCGGTTACACGGATTCTTGCTCAAATCCATGTTGAAAGATTCGATTGTTTTTTACGCTGGCCATCGACTATCTAACGCAATATAAAAATAAAAAGAAGGGAATGCTCGTCAAATAGCCGGAGCCATCAAATTCAGATGCTAATTAAGGTAAAATATGCTTGAATTGAAATATAGTGATCGGTTGAATTGAAAAATAGGCGGAAAAGATGGTCATATTGCAAAGATATTCATGATTTTTGTAATAACTTCAGAAAAAGAATGGTTACGCATGGAAAAACTATAAAGGCATTTATAGTACTTTATTAGTTTAGGATTTTGGTAAATTTGTCATTGATCTTATCCTGTAATAATAATTATAATTATTGCTTCAAAATTAGCATATTGCTAGATAAATTGATTAGATTTTTAAATTTTAACTGTGAAAAAATTGTAAATCTGACGTAAATTTTCGTGCACAACTCCTTATATATGTAAAATTTTAACTATGTTAATAAATAAGCATAACTCACTCCTTATATATTGTAAAATTTTAGCTATGTTAATAAATAAGCATAACTCACTCCTTATATATATTTTACTTTGACGTATATTTTCCCTTCTATAACACCAAATAGAAATAGTACTTCAAAGCACAAAATAATATTACAGAAACTATAGTCGGTAATTATACAATGGGGGGATAACAACGATTAAAGACGAATCATAAATACGAACCATATGGCATACGGGTTGTGCTTTTCGGACTTAGCTGCGGAGGTGTTCTTCGAATATTCTCTTTTACCTATGGAACCATTTTGTTGATGAAATAAAACCTTTTTTACAACTGAGATCTTGGATCATATGAAAAACTGTTCAGTTTAAAAGTTGAAAATCTTGCATACACCTCATTTACTAAAATCTATCATGAACAATTATGGTTCGACGCGAGCTAGGAAAGGAAGCGAGGCATCAATTGAATAACGAGAAGTCTTGAAATTGACACACCTGCGAAGCTCACTTGAACGAGGTTGCCGCCTCCGCGTCCAATGCACAGGCAGGGACGGAGCCAGAACATTTTTTAGGAGGGGGCACGAGGTTTTAAAAAAATGTGGCTGCCAATTACAGTACAATCATATTCATTATATAACAATAATTGTTAAAAATTATATCTATAGTTTTCACGTAATTTTTCATCAATTTTGAACCTATTCATTATATAATAATAGTTAATTTAGAACTTATTTTTTAATCAACTATATCTTTTTATTCAACTTTACATAAATTGATATCATATATGTTCCACAGTGTTAGAATTTTTTTGTGAATGATATTTATACTTCTTTTAAAAAATAAGTTATATTCAAGTATTTTAATTATTTTAAATTCAATACATGGATTTTGATTAATTACAACATAAACTACACTTGTTCCGAATTTGTATCAAATCAAAAATATAAAATACCTAAATCTGTATTTTTTATCAATAATAAGAAATATTAATATCTATGAAGAAAAATATGATGATCAAGAATGTATGTGCATTTGACCACTTTACTTGATAATAAATAGAACCAATGAATAATATACGAGACTTGACAATAAATGAATTTTTAAAAATTTATTTTTTTTAGATTGTGAATTAAACTATGTATATGTATAAGTGACAATGAGATTGGATGAAAGATCGATTCATTCTATAGTTCAATTCTAAAAAAATTGATAACCAATAAGAGTAGGGTAGGGATCAATTATAAGTTGATCGTGAAGAAATTATCCAATATAGGTTGATTTGAGGCAAAATCTATTATTTTGGGTAGGAGTTTTATGTTAAGAGGCATATTATCTATTCATTAAAATTATTGAACTTATTCTAAAAAAATGAAGGTGGCATGTACGAGTTTTACCCTCAGAACATCCAAATGAGGCATAAATTTATGAAATATTATGATTATTTTTACCTTAAAATTTATGGGAAAATATGTAAATCCAAAATGGGGGGGGGGGAGGGGGGGCACTTGCCCTCCCCTAAATCCGTCCTTGTGCACAAGGTTCTTTCTCCCTCACAAGGAGCATCCTTTTTCCTTGTATGCCATGCGATCCGTTGAATCGTCGGAGACCCACCTGCATGAGAACAAGTCGCAGCTGGTTGGTGTCAACCATGGCTTGTCTGTGCTCTCTCTAGCCATTGGATTCAATCCCATTCGACGCTCCAAGCCATGCATTGTTACTTGGCTCCTCATGAAAAGGCCACGAGCACGAACACTATAAGAAAAATGAATAGTGGCCACGGAATGTGGCTACGGAAACTTGTGGCCACGATAATTCTATGGTCGTGGCCACTAGTTTTTCGTAGTTACAATCCATGGTCAAAGTCTTCATACAAGAGTTGTGGCCACGATAAGTTTTGTGGTCACTTGTAGTGGCCACGGCATTATTCGTGGTTGGAGAACTCTCGCGGCGATACTTATAACTATAGCTACTAGCCATGACGTGTTGTGGTCAGAGCTCAATTTTGTGGCCACAAACCCCATATCAGTGGGCATAGTTTTGTAGCTAGAACTTGTTTTCCTTGTAGTGGAAGGTGACCGTAGCAGATACGATGAAGGCGAAAGCAGTTATGCGGGTTTCCCTCTCGGCAGCGATCCACCGTGGAGTCGCCATAGGCATAGGGGAGTTTGTGTTTGTGTGCTGAAATACAAGGATGGGGTGTTGCCTCTAGCTAAACCCTAATTCCCGGTACTATAAAAACCACCAATCAGATATAAATCCTAAATCCATAAGAAAAACTTAGGCCAAACATAGGATTGTGTGCTGATATGGTCTCCCATACCATGTGCTAGCGCATCTTATACATATACAATGTCGCCAAACAGACAATCACAATCAATCTGCACAATGTATACGTATAACCGAAATGGGATGCAAGTTAAAAAAGTTTGAGTACTTGTAATTTGAAGTTTGAAAAATTGACATTGCCTAGAGTCTACAATTAGCGACAGAAGATAAAAGAGGAGGAAGATAAAAGAGGAGAAAGAAGAAGAAGAAGAAGAAGCGATAACAAATTGATGTAGTCTTTGTTACGTCAAATGGATATATTATTTTTTGCAATTTTTTTTTAAAATTAACGACGAATGTCATATATGTTAATGTATCATTAGCAAAATATAGAAACACTTATCCATAGTTATTTTAAAAAATTAACTAATCATCGTTAAATATTGAACTAAAAATTTATTATTAATTAATAAAATTTTGAAAAATAGCAATGAAGAAGTAATGCTATTTGCATCGCATTACCAATCGATACTGCATACCTTGCTAGTTTCAAGAATAAAAATAATATAATCTCTATATATATCTAACATAAGAGGGTTTAACGGGATTAAAAAAATATCACTATTGCCGTGGACATATTAATTGAATTATTTTCTTATAGTGGCTAATTACTAAATTTCAAACCATGACTCACCGGTGATTTCAAATTATGAAGGATACCATAACGGCAATTTCAAATTAGAACAAAATGACCGTTACCCTGAAACTAACAATCCCATTCACATGAAATACCCGTCACACGGCTCCATTCACATGAAGCACCACTCACACGACTCCGGCAGGTCGTGCAGCCTGAGGGTGGAGAAGTGGAGGGCGAGGCTGGCGGTGAGGAGGTGGGTATGGAGCTGCTTGAAGGCGAGGGACGAGATGGAGGTGGAGGAGGTGGCGAGGGACTTGGACGAGAGGAGTGCGAGGCGGTCGGAGGCTACGGAGGGAGGTGAGAGAGTTTGGAGGAAGAGGATGATGAGAAGGAGTGCAATGGTGAGCATCTTCGCCATTGGAAATACACAAGTAGTTGCAATGAGCAGACAACGTTTTATATAGACGCAAGACTTCGTGGTAAAACCTTGGATGATTGGAGCCGCTGATCTTAATGGAGTGGTGGGTCGTACCGTACAAATTCATACAAACTATTCGACAAACGGTTACTAAAACTCATGCACTCACGTCTCCAAATGTGATCCATAAGACAGTGGAGCAAATTAACGGTAGGATTGCACATTTCTTATTATAAAATTTCCTTCGTATTTGGGAGTCAAACGAGGAGAGAAATTTCAACAGTACCATTATGTCAAGAGGAGGAGATGTGACAACTCCACCCAACCCCTTCCTCTCCCCCTCGAGGCCACCCCCTTACCTTCGGAGGCTACCGTAAGCAGGGGGGGGGGGGCATATTGCTAATCTTAACTCCTCCACAGTCGTCGAGCTCTCCCCCTGCCTCTACGCAATCGCCACCTGCACGCCACCCTCACGCCAGGCCAACTTCACGTGCTAGCATTGCTAGCCTCACGCCACGCCCGTGTGGCCCTCGTGTCACTGCTGCTGGAGCACTGCGCATGCCCCACCGAGCGCGCATCAGCGAGTCTCTACTACTCTGATGTGTGATTAGATTTCATCAGCACTTTGTTGATCTCTTTCTCTCTGACATGATGGTCATGACTCCTACCGAGACCAAGCACATGTTTTCCGTGTCTTCTATGTTGGTTCTGGAGTCTTCTATCAGACTCGAGGACATAGACAACTATATGCTCTGCTCTCGGGTCAAAGAAAAATATCTATTTTGATGAAGGGACATTTCAAAGACAACTAGTAGGTCATGACATGGATGACCAACAACATTGAGTCCTGCATTGCTTCCAATTTCCTGTGCAAGGATACTGTGAATGACATATGGGACGAACTTGCACAAACCTATTCTTAGCAAACTACCAAGCTGCGACTTGTGGATATCTATATGTGAATTTGGTCTGCTTCTCATGATTCATGGAGTCTACCCTCCTAGAGTACTATTGACATCTCACTAGGCTCTATGAGGAACTTACAGAAATTCAACCATATTGTTGTACTAAATAAGTAGAAAAAAGATCTAAGTGGCAAGTCAATGGATTTCTTCCCAATAGTCATCCTCATTATCAAACCATGAAGGGCCAATTTCTCACGTCTGACACGCTTCTCGTCATTAAGATCTTCTTTAGCCATATGCAACAGCTGGAGACATCCATTGGCCATACTCATCTTCCGTATATTGCAAAGAAAATTACTTTTCCGTCATCACCTGGATGAGGTGGCCAAAATAGCAACTGAGGAGGATGAGACCATGATTCTGATGATGGTCGTGGATGCATTCTGCGCACTAATTGCCACAGATCCAATCACCCAATTGAGAGGTGGTGCGCAAAGTTTAATAAACTACCATTGGCTAACATGGTATCAATGTATCATGGATCGAAATATCCTTATATATCCTTGATATATTAGTGATGTATCCATATAGACAAGTCATGGATACCGATATTATCTTGGATATAACATTGAATGATATCAAGAGATATATCCACGATATGTCATCCGGTATCATCTACGTTGATGAAAATTTAAGTATTTAGTAGACACTTTCTACCATTTCGAGTTATATCATCGATATCGTGCCGATATCGATGCTTTATCATTGATATCAACTATGTTAATTGATTTTACCGTTTGTTTTATAAGGAAACTTGTAATATTTTTTTACTCTTTAAGATTTAAAAGTCGATTTGTTGAGATTTTCTAGCCAATCCCTATATTACCACATTTAGAAATATATCCAACACAAATAAACAACCAAATTTAGTATTTGTAGCATGGTTAAAAATATCGTGATATATTGACATATATCAATATCGTTAGAGGGAGATATCGCGTGAGATATCGACAAAATATCAGTAATAGGCAAAATATCATGTCATTATATATGTGTGTGTTATTAGGTGTCTTTTATTTTGTTGATTAAGGAATGTCTGTATGTATATATGTTATTATGCTCGTTAGCTTGTCCAAATGATACCAATATAGCTCGACATTTTGTTATATATAATATGCGATGTTACATAGAGTTTATGTGCTAAATATACCTCCTTGATGTCACTAAGTTATTATTTGAATTTCATTATTTTCATTCTAATATCTCTCAGCAGTCATCATTAACAACAGCGATATGTGCAATATAATGTGCATTGATCTATTAAATACACCACATTCTTGCATATAAGCATGCATTTATATGTTATTTGTTGTTTCAAGGGCTAGTATGATCTTAATTTATGAAAAATATCTTTTTTGCATACAAATATGTCTTATTGTTTCAAGATATGTGCAAACTTAGTTGTTTTGCAGACATCTTAGATTCTTATGCAAGGCTAAATCACTATTTTAATGTAGACATTCTTATGCTTGTAACTTCTATTTTTATGCTTAATATAGGGATGCATAATCCTTCTCTTGAATGTATAGCATGCTGCATCATTTCCACATTTCTCATGTTTCCATGACCAGGAAATGAATCGAGGCTTGGGCCAGCCTGGCCCAAGCACGGTCCAAAGGAAATGGGCATGGCATGGGCTTGGGTCGAACAACACCAGGATTTGCGGGTCTAAGCTCGGCCCAATGCCCAAAATATTTAGATGGGCTTGGGCATATGACCTTTAGGACTCGACCCAGCTTAGCCCATGCTCATCCCTAGTATGAGAGAAAGGGGGGTATTGTGTAGAATTACAGATCTATATCAAAATTCAGATTCTCAAGGCCAGATTTTTCAAACTCTATAGATGTTGTGTAGAATTACAGATCTATATCAAAATTCAGATTCTCCAGGCCAGATTTTTCAAACTCTATAGATATTCAAACTCGACGATCAGATTCTGAGTCTTCAGTTTGATGCGTACATGTTTGCCATCATCAGTTTTGCAGTCACCATCTTTTGTTTTTGTTCTCAGAGTTTTCATGTGATCCATAGGGACTCCAGAGTAGAGATCACATTCCCTATGCCATGTGGGCTAGAATTTTCAACGGTTTCTTTTTCAGTTCAGACCTTCAGAGATGAAGAAGTTGTCTACATGATTCAGTCTTCTATGTGTGGCAAGCTAGAGTATTCCAACGAGGAGTCTCTCTTCAGTTTTAGTGACTCCGATGAGCGCAGTTCAGAGCGCATGTTCTACGATGATGAAACACAACTCGACTCATACTCCAACCCGTTTGTCGTCCTCACCTGCACGACATGAGAAGCAACGTCCTCGACAGTAACCGACAGTTATGTTTGTGTTGAGTTGATATTGCACGTAGTTTCTTGTATTGTGCGTTTGAAATTTCTTTTTGTTTGTTCAAGCTGAGCATTGCATGCTCCAACTTGAGGGACAGTGTTGGAGTATATGCATCACTCATATAGATGGGTAACACATCCAATATTTAGTCCCACATCTACAAGTGGTGGGACTTGGAGGGTCTGTAGAGACTATATAAGAAGCCCCAGACCTCCTGTATCGGATGAGAAAGTTCAATAGAACCATCAGTCCTTTGAGGCATTCTCTCGTGGTTTCATCGTGCTACTTAGGGAGTAGGGTTCCACGTAAAAATCATGGTGTTTCTTCCATGTTTATTTTCTATTTCTCTGATATTATCTTCTGTATTTCCATATTTCTAACAAAGACGGATAAATAAAAAAAATATAAGAAAAAGGGGTAGCCCCGAGTGGGGATTGATGAATCGCGTATTCATCATGCTAAAATTGGTCATTTAGGCTCTGTTCCCCATCATTCACCTGTAATTAATCATTACTAGAGCATTATTAGCATTCATACATGTGTGAATAATATCTGCATTTCATCATGCATAATTGCATTTAAAATACCAAGTGTAAATTAGCCCAAAAAGCCGCTAACTTCTCACATTTTTAATTAATTCATCCTATCTCCGATTGACCCCAAACCACCTTCATTGTGTAGATATTACTAACCTTAGTAAATAAAAAATACAAAAAAATTACTAACTCCAATAAGTGTCAAATAATCCTAAAGTCTAATTTCACATCTGACGAACTAAAATGTGCATATCTCTCACATACAGTGTCCGATTTGGTCTACTCACTTTTAAAGTATTCCATTTTCAAATACCTTCAAAACAAGACTAATTTCGTAAAATTCGGAGCTCATTTGTGAAAGTTGGGTTTTGGGCCTCTTTTGCGCATTTTGACTTTTTGCTATTTTTGACATGTGTTTTTAGGTGCTTAATTAATCCTGTTAATTTTATTTCTTCTTCATTATTGTTCTTTGATGAAAGTTTTATTAAGTGACATAAAAATCCAAATCCAGATTAAAGCTTAAATTAAAGAAACTGACTGAGTTCAAGTGTCCGTTGTCGGTCTGGACAAAAGTTGAGTGTTTCTGACTTCTATTTTATTTTCCTATTTTCTTATTTATTAAAAATCCAAAGAAAATAGATTAATGTGTAATTAATTTTCTTGTATTTTATCGTATTTTTTCTATAATTTTTATCCCCTCTAAAACCACCAAAAAAATACAAAATCCCCCAAAATCGGTTTTCTATACACATGGAGAACCACCAAAAATACCACTTCTCACAGATGACCTCTTTTGCTCCCGGACCCTTGATGAAAGTTGTAGATCTCGACAAGACGAACAACTTTCGTGAAGAAATTTTTTTAATCCGAGTTTCTCTCTCTAGCAGCCCCATCCCGGGTCACGTGCCTAGCACGTGAACCTATCATCCCCTACCTCCAGCCGTTACCCCCCCCGTTCCTCCTCTATAACCCCCGCCGTTCTTCCTCCTCCCTCGTAATTGCCTCCTCCTCCACGTCTCCGACCGTTACAAAGCCCTCCTATAAGAACCCCTCCTCGCCAGCAGCTCCGACCATCCGCCCTTCTCCATAAGGTCGGTTACAGTGGCTTGGTGCTCGGCGAGATCCAGAGTCACATACACTCTGCTGCAGTTTCTCGAGCTGCTGAGCTCGCTCCTGCGTCGAGGAGCTCGAGCGATCACCGGAGTTGGCAAAGCAACTCCTTCCCAGGCGAACCCATCAGACATAACCTCCATTTTTTCTGCCATTTCTGTTCTCTTAGTTGCAGGTACACCTCCAGCCGTTCATCACCTCCGTCGCTCCGCCCCGCCTCACGCTCCGACCGCCTCATTGTGCGGGCCTCCGCCTCGGAGCAGGCCCACCATCGCCGCTCCGCCTCAAGCCACCGCGCCTCGAGCGCCGCCTCACCGCCACGGGGGTGTCGCTCTCCGTCCTTCGCCAAGATCGAGCTCCGCCACCGCTCGCCACCCCTCTCACAGGGTTCGCCGGTCGTGTGTCGACCGACCGTGGCCTCGTTATCGCCACCGCCCCTTCGGCCGCACCGCCGCTCCGCCAGCCCCCGACGCACAGATACCATCGGATCGGGAAGGCGGCCCTTGATCCGACGGTCCCCAGTGCTCCACGAGAGTCGGCCCGAGCCTAGGCCCCAGCCTAGAGGCTCGGGCTATCCGAACCTAGGCTCAGAATTTCCGAGCCTCCACCTGCGGCCACGTAGGCACGGACACTCCGACCCTCAACCTCGGTCGCCCGAACCTCTGCTCTGCCGCTCGATCCTCAGCTCCACCGCCCGAGCCTCCTGGCGCACGTGCTGCGCACGTGCGCTTGGTGAAAATTGCAAGAATAACCCTAGAAGTTTCTGATATTGCAAAAATACCCCCGCCAGGGGTAAATTACAGTGGGGCCCCTCAAGCTTTTATTATTACAGATAAGTCCTTCTAGGGGCCTTTTTGCAATACAAACTTTATTTTATTTACATTTTAGTCCCTGGAATTTCATTCTAGCATATCTCTTTTATACGGACTCTGATTTTAGCGTATAATATGTCATTTTGAAGCTATTTCCATGCTCTACAATTTAGCATAGCTTGTGATCAGATCTGACGGTGTTTATTGTCAATTATTATTTGAGGACTTCTGTTGACAGTGCAGGCTAATTTTGACATATCCGTCCCGCATTTGCCTTGGTTTAATTGATGATTTCTTTTGTAGGAGCATTTCTAGGGACTTTACATTAATTAATCCCCTTAGTGATTATTGATTATAAGATTTGAGGATTTAAATCACATTCTTTTGAGGATAGATTCTATGCTTTGATACTCCCATTGATTGATTAGAATTAGGGAACTCCTCTTGTGCTTGCAAATTGGGATTAATTTTTAATATGTCTCTTGAACTATATCTTTTGGTCTGTGATAAACTTCAAGGATATTGATTAACATATTTTGGAGCAGAATTCTAAATCCCAGATCCTGGACTTAATCTTCTTGCATCATATTTTCATCCTTGCATTATCAACACAAAAATTAATCGAGCATTAATTAATTATTTAATTTGATTTAAGATCACGCAACTAAAAATCACCGTTCCCTGTGTTCGACCTTGGTAGACTTGCCAGGTAAAAATATTCCACAATATTCAAAGCTTGTGGTTTTTGATCGACCGAAATTCACCTCCTATACTACAATTTTAGGGTTTTGAATCATTTTTTGTAATTAATTTTTGTAAAATTAATTTTTGTTTTTTTCTACATTTTATTCTGCATTTATCTCTTACTCCATATACTAACCGTAATTTCTCTCTTTGCAGACTTCTGGGAGCGCAATTTTGGATATTCATCAAGGATCTGCAAGGAAGATTGAATTTTGATTTTTGTGAGAGAGATCTTAGTATAGGTTTAAATTTCTGCATTATTCACAAGGTCCCTCTCTCCTTGTACCCTGCCAATTTGTAATATTTAGGACTGGACTCTCTGTGGCATGACGTAGAATTTAGGAGCACATACGCTAGATTAAGAATTATTTAATTGTGCTCGTAATTTTTAGGCCACACTTTCACTAACTATACACACTATAGATCGCTCAACATTAGCAAAATTTTTAAATCAATTCTTCCCGCTAATAGAATTATCTACTTAGGGTGTTTTCCTCTGTGCATATCATTTAGTATAATTTAAATTCCTTGTCTTGCATCCCACATGAAGAACACGAGGATTCATTGTAAGTCATTCTCTTAAGCATGCATCATCGATTTACGTTTGCATCGGCTTTTTCGATTTCCTTCCTCGAGTTTTACAACTTTGGACTTAAAGGAATTGCGATTGTTCATTAGGCGTGAATTTGTGTGATCACATAAACTAAAGTGATAACCTCAACTTAAAATTGGGACTGCTAATCAAGGTGACTGTAAATAAACTGATCTAAAATTAACCTGTGTTTGGTGGAGAGAAACTCACTCATTGTTTGTAAGGACCACAACACACACTTAGGAAAGAGCCCAAAACCGAAGTGGTTCATTCATACTACTGATTTTAAAAATAATTAGCTACTTTTCAGTGAGGGTCTCGGGTAGCCGTTTACGGTCCGACTTCCCTTAGCAGAGTAGGTGGTTTAGAGGACACCGTGGAAGGCTCCGTCCTCAAGTAACACCGGTAGCCGTTTAAACGGTCCGTACTTACACATATACTGGCTGAGAGTATATGCAACTAGTTGTATGAACTCGGGACAATCTTTGTGCAATATTTCGGCACCTAACAGCTCTGCTTAATTTTTAAGATTGTTTTGTCATTAAATTAAAATTGAAAAGATAAGCGGCCGAACCCTAACGTGCCTTCACCAGTGTTGAGTGGGTGAATCAACGAGTTTGTTTTGTGTTTGATTTGTGTGCGTCAAAGACTTTACAATCACAAGCAAATCGTGGTTCGTTAATCATTCCATCCCTCTTGACAAGATGTCGACACAGTGGTCTTCTTTTCCGATCTCCACGACCTTGTCCCTATATTCTTCTTCTCACACTCCTCAAGAGAACCTGAGCTTCAAATCAAATTCTCTTCAGCCATCATTCTCTTCCCGCCCATACATCCCACCCTATGACCACACTTCTTCTTGGAATAACCCTCTCTCATATTCTGACAATCTTATGGACACGAGAGAGAGACCAAAATTGAGAATGAACAATAGAGTCACCGATATTGACAACAGAATACAATTTCCGGTTACTATGATTTCACAGCCTCTTGAACCATCCTCTACTCAGGATGACTATCCTCTTGAGTACAATCAAATTTCCTTCGACAATCCACAAGAAAACCAAAGTCAAGGAAATACATCTCATGACCAGACCACAATGTTTATGAACAATCAATACTCTACTCGAGGTTACATGCCAAAATCACGACACATGGAGAATGATTATTCAATCACTAGTCATGAGATGTTTGAGGATAAGATTGCTCGGATTAATCATAGAGCAGACACTTTAACAGAGAGAATTTATGATCTCATCCATTCTATGCAAAATTCAGAAGAAGTGAGGCCACCACCATACGAACCACTAGATTATCATGTGATTCACAATCAGACATGACCACTGACCTCTGACCCCCCCACTGACCATATTACAGAAAATACCAAAAAAATTGAAAAATTTGAAAATTCAAGAAAATTGGACAATTCTGAAATGGAAGCATTTTGTAAGAGTCTGATCTTAGAGCTTCCACTGATCAAAGCCATAGAATATGTGCCCGATCTTAAGAGATTTGTGAAGAATCGACTAAACCACAAAAAGACGGGCAAGAAACGATCCAGGAGTGAATATCATGTCATATCTATGGCTAGTTCTTTGGTGATGAATCATAAAATCAAAAGCCGCAAAGTCAAGCGATTGACTCGGATCACATGTGAAATTGAGGATTCAACATTCACTCATGTTCGGTTAGACAATGACTCCACATTAAACATCATCCCCAAGTTCGTCTTTGATCAACTTAAATTCGGACAACTCAAAAAGACTAGGTTGACCGTTCAATTACCCGATCGATCTACCAAAAGACCGCGGGGGATCGTTTCTGTCGTCGTAAATTTCCAAGGTAAAGAACATAAAGTGGACTTTATTGTCCTTGACATCGACCACCCCAGAAGGATGTCTGGGTCTCCTATCATTTTAGGAAAGCCGTTCTTAGCCTCCGCTAAGGCGATCGTCGATTGCGAGACTCAGGAAATCAAGTTCCCGAACTCGGACCACAATGAACAAATCCCCAATGACACGTCCTGCTCTGAGGAAAACCAACTTGAAACCGACAGTTATGATCAGAAAATAAACATTTTACATTATCAGACATCTCCGCATGACACACTGATACAAACCCTAGGAGACTCACCTAAAAAACTGACTGTTGGACAAACTTCAGACTCTCACCACCCTATCACTGCTCCTAGGAAAAATCATGATTTTGGAGCTTATGAGGAATTGGACCATATTATTGAAGATCAACACAATTATTTGAGTGTTCCAATCTTTGAGTCAGCAGTAATTCATGAGATACTTGAACCATATAAGGAACCGACTCCGGAAACATCTGATGTCACCAAAATTCACGACCATCTGGATGTGACATCAAAAACCCCAGCCATAAACTACAAAATCACCAGGAACAATCTCCCTCGACTGAAGCAACGCATGACCCTTCAAGAATTGGTCGACTTTTACAGGGATTCATCTGATGAGGAACTCACGAATGTCACATCAATTACTCAAGAAATGGAGATGAAGACTGTCCAACTTCCTCCCAATACTTCCCAAGGAAACCAACCGACCAAGAAAGTCACCTTTGACCTTAGACACTAGGTGATTTCTGAAGAGTCCTCGTCCGGTCCTAATGTGGTTCATCAGATAAGTGCAATAGGTACAGCTCTGATCCATGGCACTTACCTATGATTGACAAAAGTTGGAGATCCTCTGCAGACGATTACTATTCTCCTGAGGACGACTCCGACGATGGCTGGTCTTCTTCATCATCGCCCTCTACATCTCCATATTATCTTCCTCCGTACTCCCCCAAGAAGGTCCGTCGCAAACCTCCTTGATCTTGTACATCCGCAAATCTACCCGGTTCCCCATCTGTAATTATCCGATTATACTTAGGCTGATCTGAGCCTAAGTATAGGGGGACCGCGACCATTATTTATACATCGCTTCTCTTCTTTTGTTTTTGGCCCATCTTTACTTCGTACGAGACATGTCTACATTTCACTTTGTGTCATGAGGACATAGCACAAGCTAAGTATAGGGGGTGTGTTTGTATGTATTTTATCTATTTTATCCATAGCTCGTACTTTAATCGTTTTTATCTAACTTCGGGGATGGGTACAAGTAGTGTGTATTACCTGTTTTTCAAAAAAAAATTGCATTGCATAAAAAATCACTCATGGTCTTACATTTCATCAAGCATTTCATGCATTCCTTGGTTGATTTCTTCCTGACACATCCACCATCACTCAAGGCTTGAGGATTTTTTAGGACACTTGATTTCTGAGATCTTGAGATTCTGAGTTAGTCTGCCTTAGTCATTAGGGTTTTGAACTTAATAATCCATACTTCCCTAGTTTGAAAGATTTGAGCGCTATATTTCACTCTTCATCTCTACCTTCAAAAAGAATATGATCAGCACAATCACTCTCACAACTGCATGATTGATGAGATGAGTTGATAAATCACTTGAGGAACTAGGACTAGAGATTTGAGTTTAGACCCGATCTAATGATATTCGAGGATGGGATAAAATTAATGAAGGCTTCAGAAAACCTGAGTGTCAGCAAAAACCCTAGCCAGTATGTGAACAAGTTCATATGCTATCTTTTTGATATTGACCTAAGTGCCAGGGTGTGTTGAAACTTAATGAAAATTGTTGATCAGTGTGCGCCAACTTTTGGTAAAAGCAGTGGAGCTAGCCAACAAAAAAAAGAAATAGAAATGACAAGAAAAGCTCTATCATCCAAAGTCAAATCTAAATGAGCTTCCACCAATGGCGAGCGCTCCTAAACATTTTCAAAGTGTCCACTTGGACTAAGCGCTAATTAGGACTAAGGAGTCGGGCTGACACCACAAAAAGATCTCTGCATCGTAAGCAATACAAGTCTGGGTGTCGAAGGTATCTTAGATACTCAAAAGAGACACACCCCGGTGTACTCCCAGAAAAACAAGTGCAGACGACTCCAAACTCTTTTGACGGACACATTGATCAACAAAATAAAATATACTTCTGTTGAGTAATAAGGCACTCGAGAGGCACCTTGTTCCAATGTGAGGGAGAGAAAATTAGACACAATCCTATGCCCTCCATCATCTGGCCATCCATCTACACTTTCAAGTCTGACAAACTAATGAGGCGGTTGCCTGAAGTAAGAATAGACTTATTCCCTAGTGTTGAGGATTAGGTCTAGAGGAGGATCTTTGGGACTGGAACTTTGAGTGATGCCCCGACTCGACTCTCATGAAATGCAGTACACTTAAAATCATATCCTTATATTATATGTACAAACAGAGAGTCTAAAAATTAGAGAAGTTGGGTTCCTTTTGATTAAAGCTTGGTTGAGCCCAGAATTTTAGGATCACTCAAATTAAAGGTCTTCTATGAATTAAGCCTTGAAAATACACATGCACAGTCAGGGATGTAATCGACTAAGTCATTCATTCATGCTCGGGGACGAGCATGGTCTAAGTATAGGGGTATGATGAATCTCGTATTCATCATGCTGAATTGGTCATTTAGGCTCTGTTTCCCATCATTCACCTGTAATTAATCATTAATAGAGCATTATTAGCATTCATACATGTGTGAATATATGCATTTCATCATGCATAATTGCATTTAAAATCCTAAATGTAAATTAGCCCAAAAAGCCGCTAACTTCTCACATTTTTAATTAATTCATCCTAACTCCAATTGACTCCAAACCACCTCCATTGTGTAGATATTAACCTTATTAAATAAAAAAATACAAAAAAATTACTAACTCCAATAAGTGTAAAATAATCCTAAAGTCTAATTTCACATCTGACGAACTAAAATGAGCATATCTCACACATACAGTGTCTGATTTTGGTCTACACACTTTTAAAGGACTCCATTTTCAAATACCTTCAAAACAAGACCAATTTTGTAAAATTCGGAGCTCATTTGTGAAAGTTGGGTTTTGGGCCTCTTTTGCGCATTTTGACTTTTTGCTATTTTTGACCTGAGTTTTTATGTGCTTAATTAATCCTATTAATTTTATTTCTTCTTCATTATTATTCTTTGATGAAAGTTTTATTAAGCGACACAAAAATCCAAATCCAGATTAAAACTGAAATCAAAGAAACTGACTGAGTCCAAGTGTCCATTGTCGGTCTTTACACAGTTGAGTGTTTCTGACTTCTATTTTATTTTCCTATTTTCTTATTTATTAAAAATCCAAAAAATTTAGATTAATGTGTAATTAATTTTCTTGTATTTTATCGTATTTTTTCTATAATTTTTATCCCCTCTAAAACCACCAAAAAATACAAAATCCCAAAAACCCGGTTTTCTATACACATGAAGAATTACCAAAAATATCATTTCTTACAGATGACCTCTTTTGCTCTCGAACCCTTCATGAAAGTTGTAAATCTCGACAAGGCGAACAACTTTCGTGAAGAAATTTTTTTAATCTGAGGTCTCCTTCTATTTCTTTTCTATTTTTCTTTGCCTTTAAACTTTGAAATTCTTTTGGGGTGCCACGTGGCAGCCCTTGGGCGTGCCACGTGGCACCCCCTGGGCGTGCCACGTGGCAACCCACTTCTCTCTCCAGCCACCCCCCTCCCGGGTCACGTGCCTAGCACGTGACCCTATCATCCCCTACCTCCAGCCGTTACCCCCCCCCCCCCCCGCCGTTCCTCCTCCTCCCTCGTAACCGCCGCCTCCTCCACGCCTCCGGCTGTTACGAAGCCCTCCTATAAGAACCCCTCCTCGCTAGCAGCTCCGACCATCCTCCCTTCTCCATAAGGTCGGTGACAGCGGCTTGGTGCTCGACGAGATCCAGAGTCACATACACTCTGCTGCAGTTTCTCGAGTTGCTGAGCTCGCTCCTGCGTCGAGGAGCTCGAGCGATCGTCGGAGTTGGCAAAGCAACTCCTTCCCAGGCGAACCCATCAGACATAACCTCCATTTTTTCTGCCATTTCTGTTCTCTTAGTTGCAGGTACACCTCCAGCTGTTCATCACCTCCGCCGCTCCGCCCCGCCTCGTGCTCTGACCGCCTCGCTGTGCGAGCCTCCGCCTTGGAGCAGGCCCACCATCGCCGCTCCGCCTCAAGCCATCGCGCCTCGAGTGCCGCCTCACCGCCACGGGGGTTTTCGCTCTCCGTCCTCCGCCAAGATCGAGCTCCGCCACCGCTCGCCACCCCTCTCCCAGGGCTCGTCGGTTGTGTATCGATCGACCGTGACCTCGTCGTCACCACCGCCCCTTCGGTCGCCGGCCGCGCCCACGCGCTTCGGCCGCACCGCTGCTCCGCCAGTCCCCGACGCACAGATACCGTCGGATCGGGCAGGCGGCCCTTGATCCGACGGTCCCCAGTGCTCCACGAGAGTTGGCCCCAGCCTAGGCCTCAACCTAGAGGCTCGGGCTATCTAAACCTAGGCTTGGAATTTCCGAGCCTCCACCTGTGGCCACGTAGGCACGGACACTCCGACCCTCAACCTCGGTCGCCCAAACCTCAGCTTCGTCGCCTGATCCTCAGCTCCGTCGCCCGAGCCTCCTGGCGCACGTGGTGCACATGTGCGCTTGGTGAAAATTGTAAGAACACCCCTGGAAGTTTCTGATATTGCAAAAATACCCCTGCCAGGGGTAAATTACAGTGGGGCCCCTCAAGCTTTTATTAATTACAGATAAGTCCTCCCAAGGACCTCTTTGCAAGAACAACTTTATTTTATTTACATTTTAGTCCCTGAAATTTCATTCTAGCATATCTCTTTCATACGGACTCCGATTTTAGCGTATAATATGTCATTTTGAAGCTATTTCCATGCTCTACAATTTAGCATAGCTTGTGATCAGATCTGACGGTGTTTATTGTCAATTATTATTTGAGGACTTCTGTTGACAGTGCAGGCTAATTTTGACATATCTGTCCCGCATTTGCCTAGGTTTACTTGATGATTTCTTTTGCAGGAGCACTGCTAGGGACTTTACATTAATTAATCCCCTTAGTGATTATTGATTATAAGATTTTAGGATTTTAATTACATTCTTTTGAGGATAGATTCTATGCTTCGATACTCCCATTGATTGATTAGAATTAGGGAACTCCTCTTGTGCTTGCAAATTGGGATTAATTTTTAATATCTCTTGAACTATATCTTTTGATCTGTGATAAACTTCAAGGATATTGATTAACATATTTTGGAGCAGAATTCTAAATCCCAGGTCCTGGACTTAATCTTCTTACATCACATTTTCATCCTTGCATTATCAACACAAAAATTAATCGAGCATTAATTAGTTATTTAATTTGATTTAAGACCACCCAACTAAAAATCATCATTCCCTGTGTTCGACCTTGGTAGACTTGCCAAGTAAAAATATTCCACAACATTCAAATCTTGTGGTTTTTGATCGACCGAAATTCACCTCCTATACTACAATTTTCGATTATTAAAGAGGTGGATTTCACGTTCATCAGGGACCCACCTCAAAATGCCATAAATAAAACGTTAAAAATTAAAATGTGGATGACCAAGCCACGTGAAGAGCCTTACTATGCTCTATTACATTCTAAGTTAGAAGCATGACCGCGGAAAATGAGGCCATTCCTGATGCATCATATCACCAATATTAGAGCAAAATAAGTAGTGTAGTCCATGAGAGTTGCCACATAAGGTGTGTATGGACGCTCAAAAGGAGGATCAGTTCTCCATCTTGATCCGTGACTTGCCTAACATGATCCACGAGCATGCAGAAGCGCCACAATGAAAGAAAAGGTGATCCATGTCCTTTGCGTCAACACCACATCTCGAGCAAAGTTGGTCTCCCATTTAAAACATTTTATCCCCCCCTCATTTTCGTGAACAAGTGACCATATCATATATTCCATAGGAAAACCTCGATACATAGTGTTATCCTACTTTTCTATATCACCTGTCAATCCCTATATAAGTTCATGTATGACATCCAAAATACGAGAGAACTCTTAGTAAGCCTTTTTCAAGGAGAAATGACGATAATTCCACAACTAATGCTCCCTTCCAACTTTGCTAGCATCTGCAAGTAGCCTTGTAATCTCTGCTCCGTAAACTCAGCAATGAAACAAGAAGCCCATGAACCATTAGACCACATGATTCACCATGACCTCCTTTTCTGAAGTGATGGCAAAGAGCTGAGGAAAACGGTGACAAAGGAGCCCTCACCAGTTCAATCATCTGTCCAGAACTGTAAGCTCGGCCCACTATAAACCATTAGGCAAAGCAAATCAACCATTGTCAGGAGTAAGCTAGAGATGCCCTACCGTACGATGGGAGAAAGCACCGATTGAGCGACCAAACAGGTGCTATATAAAACCTGTTTAGCAACCAATGACATGTTCATATGCTCCAACTTAACTATTCTCAGGCCCCACTAGCTTTCGATCTTGTCATGTATCCCAATCCAATAGATCTACCTCCCTTTTCTCTTGTCTCGCATCAAACCACAAAAAACATCACATCAAATATTCAATTCTCTTATACAAGCCAACTAAGGGATTCGGGTCCCAATCAACTTATCTGAGACAATTATCGACCGAGGTAGGAGGTCGGCAAAGAAGAAAGGGGCATATAAAATCAATGTTGTTAAATGCACAAGATGCTTCAGGGGCGCTAGATGCTTGCCTAAGCACCCGCATGAGAAAATTAATGCAATATATATAGGAATTTTTACACTCATAACCTTGAGTAATTCTATAATTACATTTATATCCCTATATAATTGTGAATTACATGAGAAACCTCATATTGTCACTATGTCTCACGTCCATAACCTTCTGTTACTTTAATACGTTAATTTAACCACACAATCGAGTAATCTAACTCATCTTCAATCCAACGATTGGAATTAACCTTAAAAAACCCTGCACCTACTTTGTCCAGCAACCGTAACCCCCTCGGCCTTCTTTACTACCCCAGACGCATGTATACCTTCCTCCCTCCATCCATCTCTCTCTCTCTCTCTCTCTCTCTCTCTCTCTCTCTGTCGTCTGCTGATGCTCTCCCGTCAACTCCCCATCCACCCTTTACCCACCTTCCCTCTCGGTGCCTCCTTCTTCCTCCTTGTTACTGTCACAGGCTCACAATCCCTCTCCTTTGCCTTTGACCCTCCAGGAAGTGGAAGTGGTGCCCCTTCAACAAAAGCGGCGCCCTGATGCTCCCTAATCCGAAGGTGGCACACCCCTTCAATGGCGACCCCGCAGCCTCGCCACCGCCTTCCGCGTCATGTCGTTCATGGACACCTCTGTGGACACCATGGATCTCCTCATTCGAAACCGTAATTCCTGATGGATTCAAAGAGCTTCATCAATCGGAGAGTGGTGCGGAGGCGATCATAGAGATGCGATCTGGAGGTCAGAGAAGATGAGAATATGGGATCCTCGAGGTGGAATGCCACAAATGGGGATCGAGGAAGCTCCAATCTCCAGGTCACCATAGATGGACAGAGAACTGAGGAAGAGTTGCAACTTTTGTTTTCTAACTACAATGCCCTCTCTCTCTTCAGGAGGTGGATTCTTGCTTTTGTTTTCTATCCTTCCAAGATTACAACTTACAAGAAACTCTCCTAATCTAGAAGCGGATAGAACTCATGGAATGGCACAACGCTTTGTCTCTGATGCGATCTGGAGGTCGGTGGCGTGACGTGCGATAGGCGGTGTCGCTGGGGATCCAGACTCTCATATGTGTCCCGGTAGGGAGCGGCGTGGTGGAATTGGGATCCACGGATGTGATCTACCAGAGCTCCGAGGTGTTGTCGAAGGTCTGATCCTTCTTCAATCCTGACGACCAGAAGCTCAAACAGAAGCAACAGAGCCATGGATTGTCCGGCGACGATATCGATCTCGCAGATTTCTGGATTTACCTGCAAACCGGAGACCGTCGAAATCCTCCACTTTCGAATTCGCCTGCAAACCAGAGATAGTTGAGATCCTTGACATCCCGACTGCAGCAGACTAGGAGGAAACGCAGCAATTGGACGACGATGACAACATCAACACCAACCACCGAATTAGGACCACCATGTCCAACCACTCCGAGATGGACGCCTCTGCCCGTGAGGCCAAAAGCGTTCCGATTCTCTCCTAGGAAGCTGAGAAGCGCCTGAAGAAGTACGATGGAAGACCACAACGACCGCGAGGAATCGCTGAACCATGTCCATGCGGAGCGGCAGCAGCACGAGAAGCTCAAGCAGAGATTCTATGTACTGCGTGCCATCGTGCCCAATGTGTCGACGATGGACAAAGCCTCGCTCCTCAGCGATGCTGTGTCCTTGATGAACGCCAAATTCGCCTCTATAATATTGTGGAGTTATGTCGTAGTACAGGAGATGAATTTGGTTCAGCAAAAACCACAAACTTTGAATGCTGTGGAATATTTATGCTTGGCAAGTCTACCAAGGTCGAACACAGGGACACAGCTGCCTAATCTGAGTGTTGAATTTCGATTCATGAAGGCATAATGTCAATTAATTTCAGTTTCAGGTCCATATGCAAATTATGATGCACTATGCTATTTACAAGGCGATGCCATGATGCATGCATTTTTATTTTGTTTTTATGCAAGTTAAAATGATGCATGGGCAAACAATGCAAGAGAATATGCATGATGAATAAAATGTCAGAAATACTTACAATTATACTTTAAAATGTGAGCAACATAATATAGAATGAAATTAGAGTCAAATTGAACACATCATTAAAAATCGGTCATCAAATCAATCAAGACAAGTAGAGCATGGTCCCATTTTTCACATAAAAAATCACTTATATTAAAACAGTGTCAAATAGAACAAATAAGTATGCTAGAATGTAGAGGACAAAATAAGGATCAAAACGACACTAAAATCATGCAATTTGGACCTACGATGCTCAAGTTATGCTAAAAACAGTGTAAGGGCATAATGGTAATAAAAATTCAAAAAAATAAAGGGATAAATATTGCATTTAGGTCCCTAGAGGGACCTAAATGCAAATAAAGAAAACTGCCTGGGCCCAGTTGTAATTTTTCCATTGCGCGCAGGGGCATCTTTGCAATTCTTCAAAACCTGGAGGGCCTCCCTGTAATTTACCCAGGCACGCCCGTGGGGGCACGTGCCTGGGGACCAAAGTGTAAATATCAATTCTTTCGGGGTCTTTCTTGCAATTTACCCAGCACCTCACGTGCTACGCACGCGAGGGGCCAGGCTCGGGAGGACCCTCAGCTTCGGGACCACGTGGCAGCTGCTGGAGGTTTGGCTCTAGGTTCGGTTCACCCAAGCCTATAGATTCGGAGTGGAGGCTCGGGAGGAGTCTTGAGTAGCCACGTGGATGTATCCTAGCCGCCCGATCCTGATGATCGGATGGCACCTGTAGCACCATCTTCCTCCGCAGCCCACCGGAGAAGGAGGGGTTCCGGCGAGCTGCTGATAGCTCCGCCTAGCCTCGCAAGGTCTTCTGAAGGTCGAGGAAGGTGTGTAATCTCCTGGCGAGGATCGTGGAGACCATGTGGAGCTCCGGCGACATCTGGAGTAGCGAGAAGGAGCACGGTCGTCAGAGGAGAAAGTGGCGATCGGCAGGGTGGCGCGAGCTCCGGTCAATGAGGGCTCCTGCATGTGTTAGAAGACATCCAAAGCTCGTGTGCGTGTAGTGAGTGGAGTGGGGTCCTTGTGAGGTGATCGGAGTGGAGGACCAGAGTCTCCTTCCCTGGCGGAGCAGAGGAGGAGGTGACGGAAGGTGGACATGGTTGTGGAGAAAGGAGAGGTGTTCGCGGAGGTGACGAATCCGAAAATGTTGCTTTTAATGAGTAGTTTTTATCGTATCTTGTGTTGTAGGCGGCAATCGGAAACGATCAAGAAAATACCACAAATAAGTTATTCAATTTTTTAATCTCGTGGTTTTATGTTTATTTTACTTGGGCAAGTCCCAAGGTCGATCACAAGGAGGCAAAGGAACAACCTAGAATTAAGTCTATCAAAGTTCATGTTTGGTTTTCGAGGCGGTCTTTTTTTTGGAATTTTCAATGCAATAAAGGATGCAAAATGCAAATTTGGCCTTATTTTAGGGACTAAAATGTAAATTTCAATCAAACGATGTCCGAAAAATACGAAACTTGGTCACAATGTAAATTATGATGAAAGGGTGCACTGTAATTTTTTTGGAATTTTTGGATGCAATATGAATTTTTTATGGATTTTTAAATGCAAATAAAATGATTTTCATGATTTAATTTTAATAAATATCAAACCTACTTATTTTCAAGGATCAAAATTATCTGAGATCTATCACTAGGTGACGGATCTCAGAAAAATCCTAAACCTCGAAAATGTGGGGTTTAATATCTATTAAAATTTAAATACTAAAATGTGCAAAGTGATTTTTACAGGACAAAATATGCATGCAAATGCAAATCTTTTTGGGCACAATGTTAAGAATAATTAACTTGACAATGTAAGATTTTTCGGGGATTTTTAGAGCAATGGTTAATCAACTATGAATTTCAGAGCAAGAAATGGGTAAAATATGCAAATCTCCACAAAATAATTATTTGTTAATTAACCATCAATCACAAAATTACCCACAATATGTCAAAGCGTAGAGAATCAATTAACCAACATCATGCTATTTTTTTGATAATAAAATAATGTAGAGAGATGGTTCAAAACTAAGGGGGAACACAGGGGGTATAGATGCAATAAATGTAAATAAAATAGGACTGTAGAGAACTGAAATGTAAATACCTATACCCTTGGGGATATTCCTGCAAAATTGCCACTAGGTCACGTGACAAGCACGTGACCTGGTCGGTGGGGGCCTGCGCGCAAATTGGGAAACTTCCAGGGGGCAACTGCAATTTACCCAGGGTCACGTGCCCAGCACGTGACCTGGGGTTTGGTGAATAAGGACGTTCCCCCTCCACGTGCGGTGCACGTGTGGTGGGGGCCTCGGGCTTCACGCCCGGCGGCGGATGGTGGTGTCAGGGCTCCGGTGGCGAGCGTGGTGGTGCGATGCCGATGGCGTGGGCTGGAGAACCACCGCCTCCTGCGGTGGTTATGCTCCTGGGCGTTGGCGTTGACGAAGCGGAGATGGCGGAGTAGCTGGTGACCGGCGAAGTCGATGAAGGGGCCGACACACGGCCGTGGGGCGTCGAGGTAGCGGCTGCGTGGCGGAGTTGGTGGACGACAGCGGCTGTCGATGAAGAAGCTTAGCGAAGTAGTTGTCGGAGGCGGAGGAGTTTGCGGAGTTGATGAATGGTCGGTGGCGGAGATAGGCTCGACGATGGTGATCGGAGCAAGCAGCTGTGCAGGGGTTGACCGCACTGCAACGAAGCTCGAAAGCTTCGGATCTCGCCCAGCCTTCGGAGATCGTCGTCAATCGACGCTGTCACCGCCAGAGACGCGATTCCCTTTGATCTGTGTGAACTGGCGGATGCCTTGGGTGAGGGCGGCGATGGGTTTTAAATAGGGTTGGGGGGTTTAGGCTGGAGAAGGAAGGTGGGCTGACAGCGGGATCGTGATGGATTTGCCACGATGCGAATCGGAGAGGAAGGCGGTGCGAGATACGCGGCCGCGATCAGAGATGAGCGGGCGGCGCGCGATTTGCGGCGAGAAACGTGGGGCGGCGGGGCGCTCTGATTTGGGATAGGGATGCGGAGGAGGAAGACGAGCCCTGACCGTCCGATCGATCGAGATCGGGCGGCCAGAAAGGCTCCACGTGGCGGGTCAAAAAGGGGTAGCAGGCGAGGCACGTGCGTGGCGCGTGCCTGGGAGGCACGTGCCTCGCACGTGCGGTTTTAATTAATTAAAAATTTTTAAAATTTTTTTTATTTTTTATTTTCTTAAAAATGAGTTTAAATAAGCCCAAAAATGGATGACATGTGGCGGCACCAGGTGCTGCCACGTGTCAGCACCACAAAATTCGAAAATAAAACATTTTATAAAATCGATAAAAAATAGTAAACAACCTCGGATCGAAAAAGTTTCTTCACGAAAGTTGCTCGTCTCAATGAGATCTACAACTTTCATGAAAACATCAAAACCAAAATCGATCATTTGCACAAAGTGGATTTTTGGGGTATCCTTTGTACATAGAATACCTTGATTTTTGGGTTTTATAATTTTTTTGTCATTTTTAAACAAGATAAAAATCCAGAAAAATTACGGTAAAATCAAAGATAAATAAAAGACACTTAATTCTATTTTTTTGGATTTTTATTGATTAAGAAAATATATACATAAAATACAAGGTCAAAAACCGCGAAAATATACAATGTACAAAAGAGGCCCAAAACCCAACTTTCATATACGAGCTCCGATTCACTTGAACTTGGTCTTGTTTTGAAGGTAATTGAATGCACATTAGTTCAAAAGTGAGTAGGATTAAATCAGACACTGGATGGGGAAGATTTGTGGCTTTTAGTCCGAAAATCCTGAAATTAGGGTTTGGGTTTTTGGTCCGCTTATTTGTGTTAGTTATTTTTTTGTATTTTTCCTTTATTCTTGTTAGTGATATGTACACAGTGGAAGTAGTTTTGAGTTATTCGGAGTTAGCATGAATGAGTTAAAAATCCGGGAAGTTAGGCTATTTACAGGTCATTTTGGCTGGGATTTTTGGCTTCTTATTTTATGCAGATTTTTGTGCTAAAATGCCATTCTTATGGAAACATGCATGAATGCTAATTATGCAAAATAGATGCAAGAATGCTGTTGATTTTTAGGGATTTGAGCTTAATAGATGAGATTTAGAGTGATGAATACGAGATTCATCATCCCCCTATACTTAAACCATGCTCGTCCCTGAGCATCAAAAAGAAATGCCATGAGGTGAAATGAGATTGGGTTCCATACCAAGACCATGAGCTGAAGGTGAAAGTGAACCTAAACTCAACCTTTGGATTATTTGTGTGTCGGAACTTCTGTGAGACTTAGAATTTTAAAATCAACAGCCCTCAAGTTCTACACATCATTGCTACAGTTTCGGCTCAGAAGTCATCTTAGATCAATCATCTTCCCAAAGTATACCCTATGAACATTGAATAACTGACTCTTGTGTGTGAAAGGTTTTAGCTCTTCCCATTCAGAATGCCGGACTACCATGCTCCTCTCCTCTCCAGTAACTCGTCCTCGGGGAGTCAGGTATTTCCTTCTAAGGTCTGTCGCGTTGTGTTCACAATCGAATTGGGGGGAGAAGATAGAAGAATGAGAAAAGAACTGGAGGGTGGACAGTGTAGCCACCTCTCCTTGTGGAGATGGCCAGTGTAGCCGAGTCTCCACCAAGATCTGCAGGTTTCTTGAAGCTTGGACCTTTTTGGTCAGATTTTATTTGGTAGTTGCTTCTTTGTATTTGGAATTTTTGGTGGTTCTGCTTGGATCTTGTTTTGCCCCTACGGATATAGCATCTTTTTGTTCCGTACATTTTTTGGGGTCTTAGAAAAATTGTGCCCAGCCGTCCATCCCTTTTCCGAAGCTTTATTTCAACCCGTACTCCGGTCTTTAGATTTCCACGCTACCAGAAAAGAAACTCACATAGTCTTCCAACATCCCGTCTGAGTTGAGCTAAGTGCATAGTGCGAGAGTACAAATTAATTCCTTATTCCAGAGTTGTACCCAGAATGAAGAGACCAGGTTAGACACTAAGAGTCAAACGCTGTACATTGTCATGTGGAACTCAAAGAATTAAGTCAAAGACCTGAATACTCTAAAATCCTATTTCTTGGTGAAGTTCCTCTGAACATTAGGTGGATTAAGGTCAAGTCCAGACCACTCTCGATTTCGGCTCATAACTCGGTTCAGAACCCAATGACTTTTCACATATGCAAATGAATGTAATGCTGGATGAAATGCAGGTGTGTGGACTGCAAGCACTTTTTTTTTGATGATTTTTTTATATGCAAAAATGAATAAGAAGCCTTTTTTTTCAAAAATTTTGGGCAAAGTCAGTGTTAGTGGCAAAAAGGTTTTTTTTAGAAAAATTACCCACCCCGTAAATACATATAGACTTATGCACAAGTATGAGATATGGCTAAAATATTACAAAGTATATATACAGACCCCCCTATACTTAGCGAGTGCTGTGTCCTCAGAGCACAAGAAGCGTAAAGAAGACATAGCTCGGGCTAAGCGTAAGAGAGTGAAAAAGAACAAGATTTACAAAATCGCCCCCTATACTTAGACTGTGAATAGTCTAAGTATAGAAGAAGAGCGGAAAAGAAAAGAAAGAAAAAATGAAGCGGTCAGGGTATGTGAATGAGGAGAGTATATACAGGTGGACGTTGGTTCCCCTATACTCAGGCTTTGGTCAGCCTAAGTATAAAAGAAGGGTGGAGGCGAGTTTATCTGGAGATGGAGTGTGATGGTATATATAGATGGCATCGGTCCCCCCTATACTTAGGCCTTGGCCTAAGTAGAGGAAGAAGCTGGACAAGGAGACCGATGTGGTCGGTAGGGAGGGTGGGTAGCCGATGATTAAGGCGGTTTTCGGCTAATCTTCTTGTGAGCCTACGGTGGGAGATCGTAATGAGTTTGAGATGAAGTATATGATTCCCAACTATTATCAGTGTCATCCTCAGAAAAGTCATGATGGATAGTGGACGAAATGTTTGAGTCAGATGAAAGATATCCATCATCAGAGTTATCCTCAGAGGAATAGTATTTGAAAGTGGACACACTCCAGATGTTCATGTCTTTTTGTTTCTTCAATTGTTTCCTCAAGCTTCGTTCCTTTTTAAGATCAATCGATTTGTCCTCAGATGAATATTCAGATGCTCCGGTCTCAGTCAGCTCATAAGAAATAATTCCTGTGTACTTGTGGAAGGTAGGAGCCTCATCTTTGGATGAGTAATAATTAGGAACGGGAGTTGTCCAACGAGAATCGAATTTTGGATCCTTGTGAAGATATGGCTTTAGAGATGCCGAACAGACTTCACTCATGTAGACTACCTTTTCCGGACCTGATGAGGGATCATCAACCGATTCCTCTTCCGAAAGATCAAAGGTTGACTTCCTTTTTCTTGTTTCGTGAAGATGTCGGTTCACTTGAGTACCCGGATGAATAGCCATTAAAATTCTTCTCCTTGGTCGGTGTTCGGGCTATGTGTTCGTTCTTTGTTTCCTGAATGTTGGTGCACTCTTGATTTGGGAGGATTTGGTCAAGATAATCAGAGTATGTTGTTCCAGGGTGCGACCATGCAAATGTCTCAGGATCGTAGTAGAAGGATTTGTCTATTTTGAAATCTGCGGGAATCGAGATATCGGGGAGAGTCTCTAAACCAATAGTCTCATTAACAAACACAATCTCAGGTGTAGCAGCAGGGTAGGGCTCTTCTACCATTTCATGGTTGCGGTTGTTGGGGACTTTGTGGGTTACCTCAGAAAATCGTGGTTCCTCAAAGACTGTATCAGATCGTAGTGATTCCAATGCCGTAAAATTTATTTCCCGAGTCTCGCAATCGATACTCGCCTTGGCCAATGCCAAGAATGATTTTCCGAGAATGATTGGAGACTGGGTGAATTCTCCTTGATGCTCAATATCAATGATCGTGAATTCTACCTTGAGTGGAGTACCTTGGAATACCATGATGACAGAAATGATTCCTCTCGGCCGCTTTATCGATCGGTCTGCCAATTGAACAATCTCTCGTATCTTCGGAATTGGTCCGAGTTTGAGTTCGTGAAATACAGAGGTCGGAAGGATATTGATCGGTGAATCGTCATCAATACGAGCATGGGTGAAAATTGTGTCTTTGATTCTGCAGTCAAATCTGGGCAACCGCTTCACTATGCGGCTCTTGGTCTTTCTCCTCAACACCAAGGAGGAGGCCATTGACAAGATGTGTCTTTCAGTTTTTGTTCTAATCCTTCCTGACTTTTTGACGATTAATCTGTCCATTAGAAATTTCTTAAGGTCAAGGAAGTGTTCAATGGCCTTTATAATGGGAAGTTCAAAAATCAAGTATTTTTCCAGTGCTTCCCGTAAAGCAGGATCCAAATTCCTCAGATCTTCTTCAGATTCAATTTTTATGAAATTTTCTGAATTTTCGATTTTTTTGTAGTTTTCAAAATTTTCAAATTTTTTTGTATTTTCTGTGTGATGTGGCGATGTGGTATCTTCCTTAGATGAGAAGGGGCCTTGATATTCAGAGTTTGGGTCAGCGGAATAATCGTTCGTAGGGGAATAATAAGCAGAGGTGTTGATATTAGAATCATCCCTAGGTTTTTGAATATCCTCAAAATTTTCATCATGGGATCCAATCATTTCCTCATTTAGTTTTACACCCGATCCACCATAGAATGAGATTACTCGGTCGGCAAATTTTTGAAATGTGTCCTCCATCAATTCGAATCTTGTTTTTATCCTCGAAACATTATCCTCACAATTTTGTTCATGATCAATCATGGGAGCACTCGGATTTTGTTCAATGATTCCGTCTTCCATTTTTCTGTACGTGCGGAGAGGGGAATTTCTTGGAATATCCATTATACGATCATTTCTTGAAAATTTCTCCTCAAACATTATGGAAGGAGGTTGCTCATATGGTACAGGCATGTGTATTTGATCTGAGTATAGTTCAGTCCTTTGATCATGATTGGTCAGCTCTTGATATTGTGGAGTCAACATACAGGGTTTATATGTGTCTAGGAGGTTTGTCCAGTCCTCTGTATGGGTTTCATGTCTGACGAGGAGTTTGTCGTGGTCAATCCAACACTGATGATCATTAAGTGCATGTCCTTCCATCTGGGTTTGGTTTCTCTGCCAATCATGGGATTTAAAGGGATTTTGATCTTGAAATGTTTCATTGAAGAGATATTGAGAATGAGGTGGTTCAGTCCAAGATGGTAAGTGGTCATTTCCGGTTGGATGTTTTGAGTAAGGATTCAATGAGGTGGCCGAATTCATTTGCGGTTGAAAGTTTCCCACAAATGTTGGAGGAATATTCAAAGAAGAGGATGTAGTTGATTTGGGCCAAACCGAGACAGATTTGTTTTCATGGTGATGTTCGGTCATTTTTGAAGGAGTTGAGAGAAATGATGGGTTGGATCTGAAATTTGGAAAGATTTCCATGATGGGACTAAAATCAAGAGATGAGAGAGATGTTTGTATGGGATAGAAATTTTATCAAATGTGCGGTTGTTGATCTTCGATATCGGTTCACGCACACCAATACAAACACAAATCAAACCCTGGATTCACCAACTCACACAATGAAGCCGTAAGAGTTCGGCTATTATCTTTTCAATTTTAGTTGGTGATAAATCAATCTTGGCAGAACATTAGCGAGCTGAAATTTCGGATCTGAGCTCTAGCCTTAAGTGTCGTCTCTCGCTCACTGAGAAAAATAGAACATCCAAGGTCGGGGTTACTCTCCCGCAAAAATTCTTGATTTTATGGGTTATTTGAAATCAGATATATTTAGCAGTCCCGATTTTAATGAGGTGATCACTGAAAAATTAGATGAGCACAAATGCACGTCTACCGTCAAGTCCCAATTTCCTTTAAAGTTATGTTATAAAACAAGAGAGAGGAATTCAGGAAAAGCCGATGCACGCGGAAAACTATGATGAATGCTCAGTTAGAAGACTTACAGTGAATCCTCGCAATCTCCATGTGGGATGCTGGACAGAATTTAAAAATTATTCTATATGATGTGCAAGCCGATGGAAAAACCGCACCTAAGCAGAAAGTTCTATTAGCGGGAAGAATTGATTTAAATTTGGCTAAGTTGAACGATCTATGTGTGTCTCAATTAAAGTGCAGTGTGGCTTAAGATCCTACGAGCACAAGCAAAAATATAAATGCTCTGAGAGCCGTATGTGCAGGTCTATCCTAATCGCCACTCAAGTCGGGCCCCACCCTCTCCGGAGAGTGAAACAGGCCACGACACACCACAGAATAAAGTCAGAGGTCTTTCTACACAAGCGAGAGTCCAAACGGACACCGCTGTAAAATTACAAAAATTTAAAAATTGCAGGAATTAAAACCTAGACTCTACGCTCTCTCACGACTCGACTCGATCTTAAATTAATTGCGTTTTTTGCCAGAGTCGGTGAAGTTGCGTCGGTTATTGAAAACCGCTCCACGTACAAGGTACCTCGCAAAAAAAATAAGAGAGAAAATGTAAGAGAGTGACTCAAAAATATATGAAAAATAAAGGCTGAAAATAAATTGCAGGAAAACGAAATTTACAATGAAAAATTCGGGGGTCAGACTACCCGAATGCGGAAAACCGAATGAAAATTTTTAGACAAAAATCTAAGCCGTTTGCCTCCCCGGCAACGGCGCATCTGACGAATCCGAAAATGTCGCTTTTAATGAGTAGTTTTTATCGTATCGTGCGTTGTAGGCGGCAATCGGAAACGATCAAGAAAATACCACAAATAAGTTATTCAATTTTTTAATCTCGTGGTTTTATGTTTATTTTACTTGGGCAAGTCCCAAGGTCGATCACAAGGAGGCAAAGGAACAACCTAGAATTAAGTCTATCAAAGTTCGTGTTCGGTTTTCGAGGCGGTCTTTTTTTTTGGAATTTTCAATGCAATAAAGGATGCAAAATGCAAATTTGGCCTTATTTTAGGGACTAAAATGTAAATTTCAATCAAACGATGTCCGAAAAATACGAAACTTGGTCACAATGTAAATTATGATGAAATGGGTGCACTGTAATTTTTTTGGAATTTTTGGATGCAATATGAATTTTTTATGGATTTTTAAATGCAAATAAAATGATATTTATGATTTAATTTTAATAAATATCAAACCTACTTATTTTCAAGGATCAAAATTATCTGAGATCTATCACTCGGTGACGGATCTCAGAAAAATCCTAAACCTCGAAAATGTGGGGTTTAATATCTATTAAAATTTAAATACTAAAATGTGCAAAGTGATTTTTACAGGACAAAATATGCATGCAAATCAAATCTTTTTTGGCACAATGTTAAGAATAATTAACTTGACAGTGTATGATTTTTTGGAGATTTTTAGAGCAATGGTTAATCAACTATGAATTTCAGAGCAAGAAATGGGTAAAATATGCAAATCTCCACAAAATAATTATTTGTTAATTAACCATCAATCACAAAATTACCCACAATATGTCAAAGCGTAGAGAATCAATTAACCAACATCATGTTATTTTTTTGATAATAAAATAATGTAGAGAGAAGGTTCAAAACTAAGGGGGAACACAGGGGTATAGATGCAATAAATGTAAATAAAATAGGACTGCAGAGGACTGAAATGTAAATACCTATACCCTTGGGGGTATTCCTGCAAAATTGCCACTAGGTCACGTGACAAGCACGTGACCTGGTCGGTGGGGGCCTGCGCGCAAATTGGGAAACTTCCAGGGGGCAACTGCAATTTACCCAGGGTCACGTGCCCAGCACGTGACCTGGGGTTTGGTGAATAAGGACGTTCCCCCACCACGTGCGGTGCACGTGAGGTGGGGGCCTCGGGCTTCACGCCCGGCGGCGGATGGTGGTGTCAGGGCTCCGGTGGCGAGCGTGGTGGTGTGATGCCGGTGGCGTGGGCTGGAGAACCACCGCCTCCTGCGGTGGTTATGCTCCTGGGCGTTGGCGTTGACGAAGCGGAGATGGCGGAGTAGCTGGTGACCGGCGAAGTCGATGAAGGGGCCGACACACGGCCGTGGGGCGTCGAGGTAGCGGCTGCGTGACGGAGTTGGTGGACGACGACGGCTGTCGATGAAGAAGCTCAGCGAAGTAGTTGTCGGAGGTGGAGGAGTTTGCGGAGTTGATGAATGGTCGGTGGCGGAGATAGGCTCGACGATGGTGATCGGAGCAAGCAGCTGTGCAGGGGTTAACCGCACTGCAACGAAGCTCGAAAGCTTCGGATCTCGCCCAGCCTTCGGAGATCGTCGTCAATCGATGCTGTCACCGCCGAAGACGCGATTCCCTTTGATCTGTGTGAACTGGAGGATGCCTTGGGTGATGGCGGCGATGGGTTTTAAATAGGGTTGGGGGGTTTAGGCTGGAGAAGGAAGTTGGGCTGACGGCGGGATCGTGATGGATTTGCCACGATGCGAATCGGAGAGGGAGGCGGTGCGAGATACGCGGCCGCGATCGGAGATGAGCGGGCGACGCGCGATTTGCGGCGAGAAACGTGGGGCGGCGGGGCGCTCTGATTTGGGACAGGGATGCGGAGGAGGAAGACGAGCCCTGACCGTCCGATCGACCAAGATTGGGCGGCCAGAAAGGCTCCACGTGGCGGGTCAAAAAGGGGTAGCAGGCGAGGCACGTGCCTCGCACGTGCGGTTTTAATTAATTAAATTTTTTTTTAAAAAAAATTTTTATTTTTTATTTTTATAAAAATGAGTTTAAATAAGCCCAAAAATGGCTGACACGTGGCGGCACCAGGTGCTGCCACGTGTCAGCACCACAAAATTCGAAAAAAACATTTTATAAAATCAATAAAAAATAGTAAACGACCTCGGATCGAAAAAGTTTCTTCACGAAAGTTGCTCGTCTCAATGAGATCTACAACTTTCATGAAAACATCAAAACCAAAATCGATCATTTGCACAAAGTGAATTTTTGGGGTATCCTTTGTACATAGAATACCTTGATTTTTGGGTTTTATAATTTTTTGTCATTTTTAAACAAGATAAAAATCCGGAAAAATTACGGTAAAATCAAAGATAAATAAAAGACACTTAATTCTAATTTTTTTGGATTTTTATTGATTAAGAAAATATATACATAAAATACAAGGTCAAAAACCGCGAAAATATACAATGTACAAAAGAGGCCCAAAACCCAACTTTCACATACGAGCTCCGATTCACTTGAACTTGGTCTTGTTTTGAAGGTAATTGAAATCACATTAGTTCAAAAGTGAGTAGGATTAAATCGGACACTGGATGGGGAAGATTTGTGGCTTTTAGTCCGAAAATCCTGAAATTAGGGTTTGGGTTTTTGGTCCGCTTATTTGTGTTAGTTATTTTTTTGTATTTTCCCTTTATTCTTGTTAGTGATATGTACATAGTGGAAGTAGTTTTGAGTTATTCGGAGTTAGCATGAATGAGTTAAAAATCCGGGAAGTTAGGCTATTTACATGTCATTTTGGCTGGGATTTTTGGCTTCTTATTTTATGCAGATTTTTGTGCTAAAATACCATTCTTATGGAAACATGCATGAATGCTAATTATGCAAAATAGATGCAAGAATGCTGTTGATTTTTAGGGATTTGAGCTTAATAGATGAGATTTAGAGTGATGAATACGAGATTCATCAGGAGGGTGGCGCGAGGATGAGCGGTGCATGACGAAGGTTGGGAAGTGATCAGGTGATGGTGGTGAAGGTCGTAGGAAGCAGGAAAAATGCGAGAAAAAGCAAGAACATCACCTCGCCGGAGCGAGAAGTTGGTGGAGGATATGACCTGGGCTGAGCTCCATGGGAGGCTCGGGGTCGTCGCCCAGCGTGCGCGACCGGTGCACGGAGCTCGGGCTACCGCCTATTGGGGAGGAGCTTACATGGCAAGGTGCCATGGATCACACCTGGATGCTCCGACCGTCGATGCCTTGACACGGGCCGCTCCGCTGTCACCGGAGGGCCAAGGGCTGGGCCGAAGCCTCGTGATTGGTGGATGGGTTGATTGGTGGCGGAGATCGGCTTAAATAGGCGGAGGTGGCCGGGGGTTACAGTGTCGGTGAGGCGTTTCGAGTGGGGAATAAATTGCGATGAGGTTAATGGTGAAGGTCGAGGGGGTTACGCGAAGATGAAGGAGGGTAGGGCTTTGAGGAGGAGGCGTTATGAGCAAGAGGGGTGGTCGGAGGTGGCTGCCAAAAAAGGAAGGGGAGGATGTGTGCGCGAGTCGTAACGCCTGGAGGAGGAGGTGCTGGAGGTTGACGATGGGTGGCAGCCGTTGGATCTAGCGATCCAACGGCTATGATGAGGGTGCTGATGGAGGGCCACGATCAGATCTTAGGATCTGATCGTGTGGCTAGGGTTTAGGCGTGATGGAGCGACCGGGATTAAAGGAAGGGGGGATCTAACGGCGTGGGGTAACTGGGTGATGTGGCAGTTAAGTAGGCGTAGGATGGGCGCGTGATCAAATGGTGGAGATTGGAGGGAGACGTGGCAGGTGGAGGGCCGTTGGATGGGTGCTGGATCGAGTGGCTGAGGAATAGGCGGAAGCGGGTGGTCATGATTAGATCTCAGGAGAGATCTGACGGTTGGAGATGAGGCGAGGATGGACGGTGAGGATGGAGGCGGGGATGGCGTAATCCAATGGCCCAGGAGAGGGTCGGGTGGCGGGAGATGAAGCGAGCCACGTGGGCGGCCCAGAGGGCGCCACGTGGCCCAATCAGAGCAATTTAAAAATAAAAACAAAGAAAATTAGAAAAGAAATAGTTAGAGGCCGAATTTGGAAAAAGTTAAAACATGAAAGTTGCTCGTCTCGACGAGATCTACAAGTTTCATGTTGGTCAAAAAGCCAAAAGAGATCATTTGTACAAAATGTATTTTTGGGGGTATTTTTAAGGGGATAAAAATACCGATTTTGCGGTTTTGAGATCTTTTTGTATTTTTTTATCTTTTTAAGGGTCAGTTATTTATAGACAAGTTATCTACCTAATTTTTAGGGTTTTTTTTGAGTGATAAAATAGATACAGAAAAATAAGGGAAATTAAATACAAATAATTATAGGTTAATTATACACAATATAGTACAAGATAAAATCAAAGGATTAAAGGTAATTTTATTGGATTAAGTAAGACAGGGGATTTAATAGAGAGTTTTTAGCATGATGAATACGAGATTCATCATACCCCTATACTTAAACCATGCTCGTCCTCGAGCATCTAAAGAACGAAGGAGTCGGATTAATTCCTGACAGTGCGTGTGAAAATATCAAGGCTTGATCTTTCGAAGACCCTTGACCTAAGTGATCCTAAAATTCTGGGTTTATCCAAGCCTTAGTCAGAAGGAATCCAACTTCTCTGATTATCAGACTCTCTTTTTGTACATATAATATAAGGATATGGCATTTAGTGTACTGCATTTCATGAGAGCCGAGTCGATGCATCACCCAAAGTTACAGTCCCAAAGACTCTCCTCTAGACCTAATCCTCAATACTAGGGAATGAGTCTATTCTTGCTTCAGTCAACCGTCTCTATAGTTTGTCAGACTTGAAAATGTAGATGGACGGCCAGATGATGGAGGGACATGGGATTGTGTCTATTTTTCTCACCCTCACATTGGAACAAGGGACCTCTCGAGTGCCTTTTACTCACACATGTATATTGTTACTTTGTTGATCAATGTGTCCTTCAAGAGACTTGGAGTCGTCTGCACTTGTTTTTCTGGGAGTACACCGGGGTGTGTCTTTTCTGAGTATCTAAGTTACCTTCGACACCCAAACTTGTATCGCTTACGATGCAGGGCCCTTTTTGTGGTGTCAGCCCGACTCCTTGGTCCTAATTAGCGCTTGGTCCAAGTGGACACTTTGAAAATGTTTGGGAGCGCTCGCCATTGGTGGAAGCTCATTTGGAATTTGACTATGGATTTAGAGCTTTTCTTTGACATTTCATTTCTTTTATTGGCTAGCTCCACTGCTTTTACCAAGAGATTGGCGCACACTGATCAACAAGTTCCTTTAAATTTCATCACGCCCTGGCACTTTTAGGTAAATATCCAAGAGATAGCATATGAATCTTGTTCACATACTGGCTAGGTTTTTTGCTGACACTCAGGTTTTTTTGAAGCCTTCATTAACTTTATCCCATCCTCGAATATCATTAGATCGGGTCTAAACTTAAATCTATGGTCCTAGTTCCTCAAGTGATATCTCATCTCAGCTCATCAATCATGCAGTTGTGAAAGTGACTGTGCTGATCATACTTTCTTGAAGGTAGAGATGAAGAGTGCAATATAGCACTCAAATCTTTCAAACCAGAGGAGTGTGGATATTTAAGTCATGAAAAACCCTAATGACTAAGGCATGTCAACTCAGACTCTTAAGACCCCAGAGATCTAGTGTCCTTAAAATCCTCAAGCCTTGCGTGAGTGTGAATGTGTCAGGAATACACCAACTCCTTGGGTTAGTGAATTTTTGTGTGATTTTTATCTTTTGCAAATTTTTATGGGTTTTAATTTTTTATTTTTTTTAATTTTTTTATTCCTCGGAGAGACAATGACTGGCCCAGGCTCAAATAAAAGTATACACTTTCAACCAGTATGGGTGTAAGTACGGGCCGAGGCCCGTGTTACTTGAGGACGGGGCCGTATGCGATGTCCTCTAAACCACCCACTCTGCTAAGGGAGACTGAGGTTCCCTCAATGAAAATGCCTACTAAACCTAGTAGTCAGAGTCAACCTCACAAGAAAGATTTTCAGTTTTTCAATTTTTTTAATATAGGAATATTTACAAAAATTAAACCCTCAATTTTAAAAAAACACCAGCCCGAAAAATAAAATTTTAAAAAGTTTTAAAAACGCGAGCTAAGGCTAAAGTAATATACAATAATATACAGTATACCCCCCTATACTTAAAATTTGCTATGTCCACATAGCACAAGTGCCATAAAGCCAAGGCTCGGTTCAAGTACAGGGTGATACAACGGAACTGAGGAGGAGGGTCCCCCTATACTTAGGCCAAAATTGGCCTAAGTACAAGAAGACGGGACAAGGGATGGAAGAGCAGGCAGGTCCCCCCTATACTTAGGCTACAAATAGCCTAAGTAAGGTCTGCGTTAGGGGGGGGGGGGTTCTATGATACAAGGGTGAGGGGGAGGGGGTTCGTGAAAAATAGATACACAGAGAGAGAGAGAGAGATAGAGAGAGAGTGAAATATACAGGGGGAGGGTGGGGGTGAGTATGTGCATGTGCAGTGTAGGTGTGTGTGTGGGGGGGGGGGGGATTTTTTTTGTGTACAATATGCAAGACTGAAAATAAATATGCAGATGCAAGTTATCTATTTTTTTTACAAAATGCAATGCAATTTTGATTGCTACAATCTCCCAAATCCTTCACAGGTTCTTTTGCGGCCTCTTCGGCGGAAGTTCTCGACTTCACGCCTCCATGAGGATCAAGCGTCCTCGATCACCATGGGCCCTGCCACAAAAGATAGACGTTAGAAAACCTGGAGACATTAAATCAGCAAATGACATGCAAAGAAATGATGCATGAAATGAGGACCTGAAAATTTTTGAAATAAATAAAAATATCAAAATCCAAAAATTACGCAAAGCCGTATCCCCGGCAACGGCGCCATCTGATGAACGTCAAATTCGCCTCTATAATATTGTGGAGTTATGTCGTAGTACAGGAGACGAATTTGGTTCAGCAAAAACCACAGACTTTGAATGTAGTGGAATATTTATGCTTGGCAAGTCTACCAAGGTTGAACACAGGGACACGGCTCCTAATCTGAGTGTTGAATTTCGATTCATGAAGGCATAATGTCAATTAATTTCAGTTTCAGGTCCATATGCAAATTATGATGCACTATGCTATTTACAAGGCGATGCCATGATGCATGCATTTTTATTTTGTTTTTATGCAAGTTAAAATGATGCATGGGCAAACAATGCAAGAGAATATGCATGATGAATAAAATGTCAGAAATACTTACAATTATACCCTAAAATGTGAGCAACATAATATAGAATGAAGTTAGAGTCAAATTGAACACATCATTAAAAATCGGTCATCAAATCAATCAAGACAAGTAGAGCATGGTCCCATTTTTCACATAAAAAATCACTTAAATTAAAACAGTGTCAAATGGAACAAATAAGTATGCTAGAATGTAGAGGACAAAATAAGGATCAAAACGACACTAAAATCATGCAATTTGGACCTACGATGCTCAAGTTATGCTAAAAACAGTGCAAGGGCATAATGGTAATAAAAATGCAATAAAATAAAGGGATAAATATTGCATTTAGGTCCTTGGAGGGACCTAAATGCAAATAAAGAAAACCGCTTGGGCCCAGCTGTAATTTTTCCATTGCGCGCAGGGGCATCTTTGTAATTCTTCAAAACCTGTAGGGCCTCCCTGTAATTTACCCAGGCACGCCCGTGGGGGCACGTGCCTGGGGACCAAAGTGTAAATATCAATTCTTTCGGGGTCTTTCTTACAATTTACCCAGCACCTCACGTGCTACGCATGCGAGGGGCCAGGCTCAGGAGGACCCTCAGCTTCGGGACCACGTGGCAACTGCTGGAGGTTCGGCTCTAGGTTCGATCCACCCAAGCCTATAGATTCGGAGTGGAGGCTCGGGTGGAGTCTTGAGTAGCCACGTTGATGCATCCTAGCCGCCCGATCCTGATGATCGGACGGCACCTGTAGCACCATCTTCCTCCGCAGCCCACCGAAGAAGGCGGGGTTCCGGCGAGCTGCTGATAGCTCCGCCTAGCCTCGCAAGGTCTTCTGAAGGTCGAGGAAGGTGTGTAATCTCCTGGCGAGGATCGTGGAGACCATGTGGAGCTCCGGCGACATCTGGAGTAGCGAGAAGGAGCACGGTCGTCGGAGGAGAAAGTGGCGATCGGCAGGGTGGCACGAGCTCCGGTCAATGAGGGCTCCTGCATGTGTTAGAAGACATCCAAAGCTCGTGTGCATGTAGTGAGTGGAGTGGGGTCCTTGTGAGGTGATCGGAGTGGAGGACCAGGGTCTCCTTCCCTGGCGGAGCAGAGGAGGAGGTAACGGAAGGTGGACATGGTTGTGTAGAAAGGAGAGGTGTTCGCGGAGGGTGGCGCGAGGATGAGTGGTGCGCGACGAAGGTTGGGAAGTGATCAGGTGATGGTGGTGAAGGTCGTAGGAAGCAGGAAAAATGCGAGAAAAAGCAAGAACATCACCTCGCCGGAGCGAGGAGTTGGTGGAGGATATGGCCTGGGCTGAGCTCCATGGGAGGCTCGGGGTCATCGCCGAGCGTGCGCGGCCGGTGCACGGAGCTCGGGCTACCGCCTATTGGGGAGGAGCTTACATGGCAAGGTGCCATGGATCACACCTGGATGCTCCGACCGTCGATGCCTTGACACGGGCCGCTCCGCTGTCACCGGAGGGCCAAGGGCTGGGCTGAAGCCTCGTGATTGGTGGATGGGTTGATTGGTGGCGGAGATCGGCTTAAATAGGCGGAGGTGGCCGGGGGTTACAGTGTCGGCGAGGCGTTTCGAGTGGGGAATAAATTGCGATGAGGTTAATGGTGAAGGTCGAGGGGGGTACGCGAAGATGAAGGAGGGTAGGGCTTTGAGGAGGAGGCGTTATGAGCAAGAGGGGTGGTCGGAGGCGGCTGCCAAAAAAGGAAGGGGAGGATGTGTGCGCGAGTCGTAACGCCTGGAGGAGGAGGTGCTGGAGGTTGACGATGGGTGGCAGCCGTTGGATCTAGCGATCCAACGGCTATGATGAGGGTGCTGATGGAGGGCCACGATCAGATCTTAGGATCTGATCGTGTGGCTAGGGTTTAGGCGTGATGGAGCGGCCGGGATGAAAGGAAGGGGGGATCTAACGGCGTGGGGTAACTGGGTGACGTGGCAGTTAAGTAGGCGTAGGATGGGCGCGTGATCAAATGGTGGAGATTGGAGGGAGACGTGGCAGGTGGAGGGCCGTTGGATGGGTGCCGGATCGAGTGGCTGAGGAATAGGCGGAAGCGGGTGGTCATGATTAGATCTGAGGAGAGATCTGACGGTTGGAGATGAGGCGCGGATGGACGGTGAGGATGGAGGCGGGGATGGCATAATCCAACGGCCCAGGAGAGGGCCGGGTGGCGAGAGATGAAGCGGGCCACGTGGGCGGCCCAGAGGGCGCCACGTGGCCCAATCAGAGCAATTTAAAAATAAAAACAAAGAAAATTAGAAAGAAATAGTTAGAGACCGAATTTGGAAAAAGTCAAAACATGAAAGTTGCTCGTCTCGACGAGATCTACAACTTTCATGTTGGTCAAAAAGCCAAAAGAGATCATTTATACAAAACGTATTTTTGGGGGTATTTTTAAGGGGATAAAAATACCGATTTTGCGGTTTTGAGATCTTTTTGTATTTTTTTATCTTTTTAAGGGTCAGTGATTTATAGACAAGTTATCTACCTAATTTTTAGGGTTTTTTTGAGTGATAAAATAGATACAGAAAAATAAGGGAAATTAAATACAAATAATTATAGGTTAATTATACACAATATAGTACAAGATAAAATCAAAGAATTAAAGGTAACTTTATTGGATTAATTAAGACATGGGTTTTAATAGAGAGTTTTTAGCATGATGAATACGAGATTCATCAGTCCTACATCAAGGAGATCCGATGAAAGCTACAATCTCAAGAAGCGAAGAAGGCGGAGATCAAGATCCAATTGAAGGATCTAGAGAAGAAGATCAAGACATCAAATTCCCGTCGGAAGAATAGATCATGAAATCCCAAGCGGCAGCAGGAAAAACCACCCCACCGTGAGGCTTATGGTGGCATTGATGGAGCTCGATCTCGAGGTGTTCTTCGGGACACTGACCGTTGTCAATGATGTGATTATCCAACAGGTCACCGTTAAATTGCCACACAGATCCTTCACGAAGGAGCAACTCCCCGCAACCATCCATGCCAAGCTCTCTGCCCGTACCTCGGGCATCCGCTAGCCGTCCTCACCGGGGGAGAAGTCAACTCCATGTAAATATCCATGTAATATGCATGCATATCTTATTTTCTTAGATTTTTTATACAAATGGCATACTTTGTTAATATGATATGATTTTAAGGGTAAAATTTTCAACATGTTATTATTTTCTGTGAGAGTTAACGGAAAAAATAGATGGCAACTAACATAGGGTCATGCCAAGTAAGAGTTAAACATTTTTCGAAGTTATGAATGTAATTCGTGATTTCGTAGGGTTATGAATATAATTATAAAATTACTCAGAGTTATGGGTGTAAAAATCCCATATATATATATATTACATACATTTACATAAATATAATCTTATAAATCTATACATATATATATGTATCTATATAACATGTATTAGTATATCCAAAATAAACGCATGCATCCTTTCAAAAAATAGTACACACAAACATACACCTAAATTACAATGTAATATCAATCCAATATATAAGTACGTGTATGTGTATATGTTTATATATGCATATATGTGTGTAAGTTTAAATTATTTCTAAAATTATAGTACTTAAAACTAATATTTAAATGTAAACGTATAAATAGAACTTATAACTAATATTTATATGTAATTGTGTGTATATGTAGAATTAAGGAGTAACATAAATGTATTTATGCATAACTATTTATAAGTGAATGTCTGTAGCATGTATATATGCGTAGTACATGTTAATATGTGTACATGTGCATATATGTGCGCACACACACACATATATATGTATGTATGCATGGATATGCGCACATATACATTGTTTACGTGTATATGGTTATAAATATACATGTTTACATGTACATATTATGTTTGTAACTATAATACTTAGAATTAATATGCATTAGTAAATCTATATATGTGCGTAGAACTTAGAATTGATATATATATATATATATGTGTGTGTGTGTGTGTGTGTGTACGTATGCTGCAAGTGGATGTATAATTGAACCTCCTGAACCTCGAATTGAGCTAGCTCGAAAGGAACAAAGGTTGACTTCTCCTTGTTTGTGCGTAGACCGGAATATCACCACATGTCTATAATCTGAGAGGTCGCCTTCATATGATCAACCCTGCCTTCAACAAAAAGCATCGTATCATCAATGTATTGAACGATTGGAATCAACATGTCACCAATATTATAGCCATCATAAAACCCCCCCTTGGTAGCCAATTTCATCATTACATCAAAGTATCGGCCATGATCAGAAACATCAAGGGCGCAAGAGGGCAGTCTTGCCATACACCTCTTTACGCTCGGAAAAAGCCACCCTACAACTGCACATTCACTAGGATTGTGTGTAATGTTGTTGTGATACTTCTATTTTTCAATCCATACCTCAGGAGTCCTCTTCAACGAAGCGATGACCAAAGGATGTGTCAACACACACAGTCATAAGCCTTAGAGAAGTCCACCATCCATACAAATCCCCTCCTACAATTCAACTTCTAATGCATTATCATCACAAATGCTACAATAATAGTATAATACTATTTGGCACCGCTTGCCAGAAATAAACGATGTTTGCTAAGGAGGACATGACGGAGTTGAAGACCACTCTTAGATGATTCGTTGGTGTCTAGGACAACGCAATCGGTTGCAGATCCTCCACAGGAGTTGGCACCTACGAGTTGGCACCTCCTTTGACTGCAGAATAGAAGGATCATGTTGAGGCGCTCAAAACCAAAATTTCTCATTCTAAACTCTCTAATTATATCTATAAAATTGACTTCATTGCACCACAAAACTCTCTAAAGAATGCTATCAAGAATCCATCTAGACGGCACGGAAGGAAATATCGCAATATATCAGCGATGTATTGCTGATATATTGATATCGAGAAGAGACCAATATGGATATCGATATGGCGATATATCCTCCTTTTCAGGCATTTCATTCACAAGAGTGCGTCGATATGTGTGATATTTCGGCGATATATCGTATCAACACGATATAGAAACGAAATTGATATGGCCTTCCATGTCCAGACCTAGAACCCCATCCGCATTGAGTTGAAAAACGACGTCCTGCACAATAGAACGTCGAAATACACCACTAAGGCACGTACATGATCTCGAGATAAAAGTAACACCTCTTCCATGCCAAACCCACCTCAAAAGTGTTTTCCTTCAACAAAAAAGTGAGTTCAATGACCGACCCACCGCTCCACGCACATGAAACCCACCAATATTGACTAAATGTATAAAATTTCACTTTCAACCGCTAGTCATAGCATGAAAGAATCTAATATTCGCATTGCCATCCTTCAACCATTTATGTCGTGAACGTTGCTTCCCATCCACCTCCATTTTCTTATCCTCGAAGAAGAAAATTTGTGACTTTAACGCTCCTCCATCTTCTCTAGTGTCAGTTCACACCACCCTTCTGACCATCCAGTTTGGAGTCTTCATCTAGAGCCATGGTTCTTCTGTAAGGTTGTGTAGCCCGAATATGTCTATCGTGGGCTTGCAGCTCAACAAAAGCCTCCCCGACTCCCTCATCTTAGATGTCAAACACACAGTTGCAGCCCACCCCACCCATGGATTATTATGTTTCCAAAACTTCTCAACCATGCCACAAAATTGTTCTCCAAAAGACAAGACCACTCAAAACCTAGAAAATTTCCTATCGACTCCCACAACAAGGGTGTATCATCTAAATGTGCATGTGGTAGGGCTTGTATGCTAATGCAATATTTCTCAAATTGGAAGGGCAAATCAAATTAAATCAGAAGGCTGATTTAGGGATTTTTCAAATTTGAGAATTTCATCCTCAATTAATTATTTTAATTAGTTTGATTATTTTATCAAAATAAATTGAGATTGTAATCTCAACTTTTTTGGTAGATTAAATTAGTTAGGAGTCAATTAAAATCGGTTAGAGTCAATTATGATCATTTAGGATTTCTATTTGAATTTGAATTTGATTTACTTTCTATTTTTGTAATTCCACCCTCCTATAAAAAGAGGTTGGTAGCCTATTGTAAGGGAGGGTCAGAATATATGAAAATTTGATATTTATCTCTGTCTCTCTATCTTTCCCTTGGCGCAATCGTGCGTTTCTTCTCCAAAAATCCCTCGTTTTCCGACAAGTTATCTTCTCTCAACCCGTCCAATTTCTTCTCCACCAACAATTCCACCTTCAAAATATAATCTTTCACCGTTTTAAAATTTCTTTTTGCATCATTTGGTATTAGAGCATGGCAACCGAATCGTTCTTACGATTCGACGATCGCGTCACCTATTGGAGGATGCAATTCGATCTTAGTTGCCTCTCCCACAGCTCACATGCGTGTTCGCACCAACAAAAGTTCAAGCGACGCCTTACATCAAGTTTCAACGTTCAAACATGGATGGATGCGGAAATCGAGGAAGAATCACCCGTCAACAACAAAAATCAGATCATCGCAGCTGTTGTGCAACCCGATTTTGAGCAATAAACGGAAGGTTTTTTCAATTTCGAAGAAAATTCTACTATTACAAATGCTGTCCAACACCACTATGAAGACACAGGGCCAATATTCGACGAAGATATGGACGAGAAATACAAAAACTTCGATTTTTTAGCAATCGATGTTGCTGTCAAGGAATCAAAAAATGAAAAAAAAATAAAAATCTAGTGCCCATATTTGATGAAGATCCTACGAAAGAAGGATGTGAAGCCCTAAATCTGTTCGTCGTCGACGTTGCTGTTCTTGAGGATGAGTCCACACCAATGTTGTTCCTGAGATCACCAACAACATCCCCTCTATCGGCACAGTGTGTTCCGACTTTACCGCTAACATCAACCCAACCCCTCCCCTCAACCCAGCACCATCACCCGATCAGAAGACTTCCTCGTTGGGATGTCAATCCACGCGGTAACCACCGCACCCGCCCATACTTCCACCATCCGAGGGACTACTCTCGTGGTATCCGTGAAGTGTACACAGCCTAGGCGCTACCGATGAACCACCTTCATCGCTCCTGATGTTGCCGCCGTTCAACCTCAAGCTACAGTGGTCGCCACATATGCGGTCATCACCACGCGCATGAGCTAGGGCCGCGACGCCTCCTTCCTCGGCATCACCCGAGCCCTCCAGCCTATTGTCGCCGCTGCCACCTTTTTATTCTGGAAGCACGGAACCCTAACAAGGGTGGAAGAGTCCTCCTCACTCGGATTCACTAAAATCAGGGATGAGATTATTTGGAGAAATTATAAGCATGCCCTCCTCACAATAGTCGTTATATAAAGGACCAATTAGAGGGTAAATTATGCTATTGGTATATTTTAAGTGAAGGGGTAGAACAATTGCAGCCATATCCCTTAGTGGAAAGAAACTACAAATGTAACATGAAAAGGTATAAAAAAACTAGGGAGATTTAACCAACCAATCCAAATGAATTCTCCACCAACGAAATGAAGATCGAGTAATTCGCGAGGAGATGAATTTTTCAAGCGGAGGAGAATTGATGTAATATTTATCAAATTGGAAGGGCAAATTAAATCATAGGGGTGATTTGGAGATTTTTCAAATTAGGGAATTTTATCCTCAATTAATTGTTTTAAGTAGATTGCTTATTTTATCTAAATAAATTGATATTGTAATCTCAACTTTTTTGGTAGATTAAATTAGTTAGGAGTCAAAAACAATCGATTTGAGTCAATTAGGGTCATTTAGGATACTATTTGAATTTGATTCACTTTTTATTTTATAATTCCACCCCTCCTATATAAAGGGGTTGATAGCCTATTGTAAGGGAGATGTCAAAATATATGAAAATTTGAGATTTATCTCTCTCTATCTTTCCCTTGGCACGATTTTATATTTCTTCTCCAAAAATCCCTCGTTTTCCGACGAGTTATCTTCTCTCAACCCGTCCAATTTCTTCTCCACCGATAATTCCACCTTTAAAATTTAATCTTTCACTGCTGCAAAATTTCTTTTTGCATCATATGCCTGCTAGCGGTCATAATTGCATTGTCTCCACATAGACACCAAAAAGAGATCAATCATGACCTTGAACGTGAGCTTTTTGATGAAATCAAACCCAAATAGAGGAGTCAAGTTGAATTGATACAATCATGAATTTAATGATTTTTCAAAATTTGGATTTTTTTCATCCATGATTAATCAAATTAGTTGGGCGGTCATTTTTATCTACTTTAAATATATTGAGATTGATATAATCTCAACATTCTCGATAGATAATGTTAGTTAGAGTCACATTAGGAGCCAATACGTCTTTATTGTATTGTTATTTTATTATGTTACCAATTTTGTAATTAACCCCCTCCCCCTTATATAAAGAGTGAAGTAGTCTATTGTAAGGAGAAGCCAAGCCATGCTATGAATTGAATTTGAATTTGGTTTGGAGAGTGTGTCTACCATTATCCCCCACCTTTCCCCCGATTTCTAGGGGCCCTCTTCTCAATCTCCATCCCCCATCTTAACCACGCGAGACACGTCATGATCTTCTTCTCTCTTCTCTCCCCTTCGATGCTTCGATTGCATAAAGTGGTATTAGAGCATGGAAATTGAATCGTTTCCATGATTGAATGATCCTATTGATTATTGGTGGATGAAGTTCGAACTAAGTCAACTCGATCAAGGTTTCGTGTTACCAATAAAATAATTTTTAAGACTTACATCCAATCAAGCGTTAAGGACAAAAAGGTACGTGAAACGAGGCAGGAATTGGCGAAAAATACATAGGTATAAATCATTAGTGTGAGGACTTTATTCAGGGTGAAGAAAACATGTGAAATGGATCGAAGAGTTAGTCAGAATAAATCCGCGAAGAAGGCAAGTTGGTGCAGTTATTCATGTTGAAGAGGAAGCAAAGAAGTTGACCAGGTGGTCAAGAAACTGAATGCGTCAATCAGAATGAACCTAAAATAAGGACAAAAGAAGCTAAAAGATAAAATAGAAGTTTAAATATATATTAACTAAAATAGCATAAAAATGATTTTAAATTAGAATATTATTTAAAAAATTACAAATGAATTTATGGTGATTTTTTAATAACTTAAAAAATTAAATAAATAGGTTAGAATAAATAAAACCTTTATTTATGTTTATCCTTTACTTATACAATGAATACTTTATTTTATTTTTGATTATTGTCTAGTTTTGTTATTTTTATTTGCATTTTATATAAATGAAATAAATATATAAAAAATAAAATGCATCGCACACATATACAAAAAATAAATAAAAAAACATACAATATGTACATATATACAACTATACCAATAGGGTCTTCTAGCCTACTTTTTGTGTATTAACTTTGATTTTAGTTAAATGACTTTTATTTTGATAGATAATTTTACAAAACAAACTTTTAAAAGTGAGTACACTCAAATCGGAGTTCATATGAACGAGTTATGATGTTCGAAAGTTAGGCTTTACGGCTTCTAGATTTTAAGATTTATTGGTATTTATTCAAATTATTTTAAGTTATATTTTTATATTTTTCTAATGATTTTTATGAATAAATTGGAAAATAATCAAGTTAATTAGAGTTAAGAATACTAAAAAAAGAGTTATATATATAATGTATAATATATACAAAAGGGGTCCAAATGTCAAGACACACACGATTTATTCCACGATTTTTTTTACCTTTTTAATAAATAATATTAGTTACAAAACAATGTTTAAAAGTGAGCTTGGTTAATTTAGAGTTTTTTTAATGAATAGTAATGAACCTAAAAAATTAGATTTTACGGCCTTTTAGGTTCACTGTTATTATTTATTTATTGATTAAATTAAATTTATTTTTTATAAATTAATATCTATTATCATGAACAACATTCAAGAAGAAAATGTTTTTATTTAAGGTTATTTTATTGATGAATAAAATAGGTGAACATGTGTACATGGTGAAAAATGATGGATAACAAGTGAGAATTGATTTTCTTGATTTTTATAAGTTATGGATCCTATCTTCCCTTAGTTTATTCATTGTCGACCATTCCAATGCTTGTCTTGGTCTCGGGGTTCGGGTAAGTTTGCATTTATTTCATAAATACATCCTTCTCTTTCTTTTCTTTTTCTTTTCTTATTTATTATTTTATTTTGATGAAAAAGAATAATAAATATACAATTTTAACAATGAGATGTGAATGATAAATATTGAGAATTAATGAATATATACATGTGTTTTGCCAATGATTTTAAGTTAAAATAAAAGAATAAACATGTTGAATCATGGATTCATCAATTACTCAATTGATTCGATAGTAGGTAGTTAACGATTTAACTTAGTACAAACTTATTTATATGAACAAGTTCAAAACTGGAGATCGATAAGCATTAAAAAATAAAATTATTGAAATTAAAGTGATACAAGGTCCCGTAGACCATAATATCTTCAAACTCAAAATTTATCATATGTATAAATACAAAGCTACACACAAATACACATACATATAAAAAATATCGGGGCACAAGAGGGGGCGGAATGTGAAGGTAAGCGGTGGAGGGGGTGCGGGTATGGGTGGAAGGCTAGAGGGGGGTCGAGGGTTTGAATGGAGCTGAGCGGCGAAGGGGGCGGAAAGTGGGCAGTAGAGGGTGTGCGAGAGGGGGTGAAAGGGCCTGGAGGGGGGAGTCGAGGACTGGGGGCGAAGGGGCCGCAAGAGGGAGTGGAAGAGGCTGGAGGGTGGTGACGGAGGGGTGGAGGAGGGGATAGAACGAGGGTGGAGGAGGGCATCAGAGGGAGTGTGTAGAGGAAGAAGGGAACTGGAGGATGAGGGAGGAAGGGTGAGGATTCATATTTCTTTTTATTTTTTGAGTTTATATCATTTCCATTGAATTGAAGATGTGCTAGATTAACTTGAAGATGTGTATGGATTAATGGTTTAAACTAACGGAGGGTTATGGTTGTGAGACGGTGTAACTATTCGAGATTTCTTGTGTAATTATATATTATCAAGGGTTTATTGGATAATTATGAAACTACTCAGGGGTATGGATGTAAGTATCCTTTAGAAATACTGTTGTCTGATACTTTGAAGTCTTTCACCTATGCAACTTATTATTGGAAAGAAACTTAGTAAGAGACAATAGCCTGGAAGGGGTAAAAATATTTAGATGCTCCATATGCACAAGTGGTGAGAAGTCTTGTGTTGCAATAATGTCTACTCAACCTGACTTGTCTTATCTAGTGAGTTTGATTAGCCGATATCAAAATAATCATGGACCATCACATTTGAAAGCTTAATAAATGACTATAGGTTATCTATAAGGATTAGTACATATAAAATGATTGTATCGATCTGAATCACTTGATGTATGATACTATTATAATTTGAAAGCTTAAATTTATAACTTGAAAGCTCAAATATATAATTTGATAGCTTAATTCTAAAACGACTTTAACTATAAGGATCAGTACATATAACACTATTATAATTTGAAAGATTAAGAAATGACTATAGGATACTTTGATGCAAATTTCAAAGAATATATGTATGATAGGAAATCTACATGAAATTACTTTCTCATATTTTGTGGAGCAGTCGTCTCTTGGGTAGTAAGAAATAAGGATGCACATATACAAGTATACAAGAGGCGGATTACATTTAATATAGAATGGCCACCACTCGTGTTGTTTGAATTAAAAGTTTACACAAAGCTTAACTTTTGAATTGATTAAAGGGGCCAATTGAAAGGTATTGTGATAATCAAGTTATAATAAGCTTGATTAATAGTAGGGCTAAAAAAGAACATGAGATCCAATTGCATTATATGGCCCCATGTAAATAGTAACCGACCAGGTCAAAATATATGAACATGATATCCAGGCAAACCCCTTGAAATACCTCTTTATCAAAGATAAGTAGACACTATATCACTTTCACTATATACACGATATAGTGGTAAAATAAGAAATTGTGATAACTTACATACCTAAAAATTGCATGTTATTTGATTCTCTAACCAAGAGAATAACATGTGCATACATTAAACAAATTTGTTTGATTAATGAGACACAAGAATGCATAAGCTAAGGAAGAGGATTTCATGAATAATATTAAGATATCTCCAGCCGCACATTTCCCAAATAGTGGGAGTGTAGAAGCTTTTTTGATGATTTCGGGCATATAGGAGATGTTTGAGCAGTCCTTATGGAATGAACTTATGGTCAAAAATGTTGGTGGCAGTTGCGTGCGGCCCAAGTCTCATGTAAGTCCACATATCATGGTTGTGTGGGAGGGGTGAAGGTAGACCATGAGAGGTATTTCAGCCTATATAATATTCCGTAGGATGGAAAACAGAGATCATCAAAAACAACCTCAACGAAGTGAGACCTCTCCCAAACTCCCCTCTCTCTCAAGCTCGAGCTAGAGAGTAGAGACATTCCTCAATCCATCAGTAAGGATGTTATTTTTCATGAATATTTTCCACATTCATAGTATCAAATAAAAAGAAACAAAAGCTCGTAAAGGCTGAAGCAAAATAGATTTGGTAGTTAATCCTCAAGTGAATGAATGCAAAGAATTACATATTTCTTATAAGTTGAAAGCATCTACCTTAGTCTTGATCACATTCAACGTCGTATAAGTTGCATGATTCCTACAACAATAATTACCATTTTCAATTCATTAAATTATCAAAAATTAGATTCATTTCAATGATGTATATATAGAATAAGAATTAAGAAAACAGTTTGTCCTCAATACTCCGTGATTTCTTGAATGAAGATAAAAATGATTTTACATCTACGGTATGCACATCTTACATGTGGTTTACCCCCAATAAATCTGAATATTTAATATATGATTCATACTTTATAATTTGAAAAATCTATGATCCTATTTGGATTTGCAAATGGTTGATTAACACTATTATAATATGGAATCATGTAAAATTGAATTAAGTTAATTAATACGGAAAATCGCTATTACATCTCTATTGTTATAACACTATTTAACAGTAACTCTATGTTACAGAAAGATAAAGAGTCCTATACCCTATCCAACACACAACCCTTTTCTCGACAGAGCTAACATTTGACAAATTACAATAAATTTATCTTTGATAGCCTCAGGTTTAGATATAATGGTAACAAAATCACTTGCATATGATATCGTTTAAAACAAGGGTAAAATGAGGTTGCCCTCTTGGCCGTAGCTAAACTTAGCTCCCTCCACGTCATTTCGCCTTATTTTTTTTTGAAAATTACTTCTTGGATTTCATCGCTTTTTCCTATATTATGTCATTCAAATTTCACGTGAAATAGAGATTCCTACAACCTCCATCTAGAAGGGTTATTGTTAGCAATGTTGTTACCGTTAAAAAATGACTGTCTGGATGGAGGCCACAAGAGTCTATGTTTCGTACGAAATTTGAGTAGCATAATATAAAGATATAGTGATGAATATTCACGGAAGAATTTTTCAAAAAAAATAAAAAATGGACAAAATGGTGGAGTGGGAGCCAAGTTAGCTCCTCCCGGGAGAAACCCATTGAACTTAGGGTATATGGATATTCTTAAAGGGATTTTTACACCAAGGTATGACCGAAAAAGATATTTTAGGGGATGTGGTGTAAAAATCCCATTTAATGCGATGTAGGATGTGCTGTGCATTATGTGCAATCATAGCACAACATTAGGGCCTTTTGTGCAATTTTAGCAAGAGAACCATGTTGAAAACCGCAACGGCCATACATCCCCCTCTTTCAAACAACCATCTCAACGGTCAAATTTTGTTTCTCCTCTCCTCTTCTCTCCCAACCTCTCATCCCCATTACTTCTTTACACTAACGTCGGCTCTTCTCTCCCGGACCAACTGGCTCCGGGCCGCCATCCTCGGCGCCAACGACGGCCTCGTCTCCGTTGCCTCATGATCGGAGTCGGCGTCGTCTCGAGCACCGCCAAGGCGATGGTTATCTCCAGCCTCGTCGCCGGCGCCTTCAGCATGGCCATCGGAGAATTCGTCTCCGTCTAAGCGCAATACGACATCCAGAAGGCTCAGTTGTCGCGTGAGATCACCTCGGGGAGAAGCGGCCCGAGGCGGTGGAGACCGAGGACCTCCCGAGCCCCGCACAGGCCGCGGTGGCATCGGCATTGGCCTTCGCTGTCGGAGGGGGGGCTTCGTGAGGCCGGGGGGGGTGGGGTTCCCGGGTGAGGGTGGTGTGTGGCTTGACCAACTTGGGGCTGCTGGGGTTCGGGGCGACGGGCTGTTACGTCGATGGGTCGTCGATGAGGAAGTCGGCGGTGCAGATGCTGATCGGTGGTTTGATCGCCAAGCTTGTGACCTACAGCGTTCTCAAGCTGTTCGGGGTGTTGTTCCACATGGAGGTCTCTGCAGCTTAATACCAATCTCTTGTTGTTTCTGCAATTTCTTGTCCTTTCGATGTTATCAAGAGAATATCAATTATGTCTGCAACACACACAAGTGCTTGCTGTGTACAGCCATATCGGTGGAATTAAGGTGAGATCCATCTTCATGCATGTGATCGATCTTCATGCATGTTCTTATCAAACATCAAGCATTCCTCTCTATATTGAAGCACAAGATGGCCCTGATTCAACAAAGTATGGCCTTCAATGGGAAGAGAACCAAGATGGTTCAATGGGAAGAGGACCAAGCTCTTGTTTCTAAAACAAATGCAAGATCTGTTGCATCCCTTTTCCCTGGAAATTCTCTTGGAAGTCTTTCCTGCATTCAAGCAATTTTCTTCTCTTTTTGAAGACTAAGGTACAGTCCTTACTCCTTCCTCCTTGCTGCCATGTATGTACAAGAACATTTTTTGTTGCCCTATATGTAGTTTTCAAGCTGTAGATATATAAGAATGCAAGGATATTCCCTTCAGTTTTTCAGAAATAAGAAGTTTAGATCTTTTGAATTCCCAGATGTGTTCTTCAGAAACCTTCAAAAAAATCCTCAACGGAATATTTGGTAGAAAGTAAGGAGAACAACTGGGAATATCTTATCAAATTTGCTCATTTATAGTAATGGTTGAAAAAAAATGAAGGCCATATCTGAAATCTGAGTTGCTGATTGTTATCCTAAAAAATATATATTTTGTACCCATATTTATTTCCTTTAAAATATAATGTATTTTTTAGAATAACAATTGCATAATAACGATAAAGTATTTTCTTCATATAAAGTCATCCGGTAATAAATTGATGTTGAATCTTATATATGCATGAACAAGGAAAGTAATAATTAGGTATATATTAATGAAATTTGACTCCAGCTTAATGATTGTCTAAAGACAAACAGGTAATGAATCAAAGAAATAAAATGATAGCCTTCTATAACACGAGTCAGAACTGCAATTACCTCTGAATCTTCTCAGAAAAAAATATTGTTTACCATATCACTAGACCATATTCCTTTAAAATGATTGTTTACCATACCACTAGATCATATTCTCGAAGAGATTCCCAACCCACAAAATATTGTGGGATGTGAGCTTGTGGGGTTTCATTCCTGCCTGTGACTGTGAGAACTCAACTTACATAAACTTGATCTTCTCTGAAACAACTTTGTCCAGCATCTGTTGTTAAAGCCTAAGGTAAAGTGCACGTCAATAGCTGTTTGTTCCACCAAAGTCGGAGCTGGAAGACGTTGTCTGTCTTTTAGTTTGAAGTCGGTATCACAGGCCTTTAGTGTCTTCAAAGTATTGTGGTAACCATATACACTGCTGATTTGTAGGCTCATGTTTGAATGCATATTTCTTATTTTCTTCATTTATTTGTTATTTTTATCTTAATGATAAATGCCAGACATGATGCCATTTACGGTGAATATTCCTGCTATGCACTGTCTTTTTACAAATTCTTTCATATCATTTTTTCATAGGATTTAGGAACTTAAATTAGTAGCATAAGTAACATTAGATTTAACCTAAACAAATTTAATGAAGGGATGTTGATAAGGGATTTTTATGCATTATGAGAACTGAAAACTTAGATTCTAGTAACGTTTTCTCTAAGATATAAATCCATAACAATTTCCTAAGTAGCAATGGATCTAAAAAATGCACTAACTTCCTAACATATATAGTTAATTATCAACATTTTTGCATTATTTGCTTATTGATATATGTACACCGGAATTACACGCTAGTCATGGATCTTTGCCTCAGGGGGGGGAGTGAGGCCCGTTACGGGCCTCCGGAGGAGGGGGGTGAGTGAGGCCCGTTATGGGCCTCCGGAGGGAGGGAGTGAGTGAGGCCTGTTATGGGCCTCCGGGGGAAGGGGGGGGGGTGAGGCCCGTTATGGACCTCTGGGGGGGGGGGGGGGCGTTTTGGGCCTCCGGGGTGGGGGGGGGGGGTGAGGCCCGTTTTGGGCCTTCGAAGGGTGAGGCCCGTTACGAGCCTCCGGGGGGGTGAGGCCCGTATGGGCCACCGGGGGGGGAGGGGGTGAGGCTCGTTATGGCCTCCGGGGGGAGGGGGTGGGGCCCGTTATGGGCCTCCGGGGGGGTGAGGCCCGTTATGGGCCTCCGAGGTGGGGGGGGGGGGGTGAGGCCCGTTTTGGGCCTCCGAAGGGTGAGGCCCGTTACGAGCCTCCGGGGGGTGAGGCCCGTATGGGCCACCGGGGGGGGAGGGGGTGAGGCTCGTTATGGCCTCCGGGGGGAGGGGGTGGGGCCCGTTATGGGCCTCCGGGGGGGTGAGGCCCGTTATGGGCCTCCGAGGGGGAGGCCCGTTTTGGGCCTCCGGGGGGGAGGGGGTGGGGCCCGTTATGGGCCTCCGGGGGGGAGGGGGTGGGGCCCGTTATGGGCCTCCGGGGGGGGGGGGGGGGTTATGGGCCTCCGGGGGGAGGGGGTGGGGCCTGTTATGGGCCTCCGGGGGGGTTAGGCCTGTTATGGGCCTCCGGGGGGAGGGGGTGGGGTCGTTATGGGCCTCCGGGGGGAGGGGGTGGGGCCCGTTATGGGGCCTCCGGGGGGAGGGGCCCCGTTAAGGGCCTCCGGGGGTGGGGGGTTATGGGCCTCCGGGGGGGAGGGGGTGGGGCCTTTTATGGGCCTCCGAAGGGGAGAGGGGGGTGGGGCCCGTTATGGGCCTCCGGGGGGGAGGGGGGGTGGGGCCCGTTACGGGCCTCCAGGGGGAGGGGGTGAGTGAGGCCTGTTATGGGCCTCCGGGGGAAGGGGGGTGGGGCCCGTTATGGGCCTCCGGGGGGGGGGGTTATGGGCCTCCGGGGGGAGGGGGTGGGGCCTGTTATGGGCCTCCGGAGGGGTTAGGCCTGTTATGGGCCTCCGGGGGGAGGGGGTGGGGTCGTTATGGGCCTCCGGGGGGAGGGGGTGGGGCCCGTTATGGGCCTCCGGGGGAGGGGCCCCGTTAAGGGCCTCCGGGGGTGGGGGGTTATGGGCCTCCGGGGGGAGGGGTGGGGCCTTTTATGGGCCTCCGAAGGGGAGAGGGGGGTGGGGCCCGTTATGGGCCTCCGGGGGGGGAGGGGGGTGGGGCCCGTTACGGGCCTCCAGGGGGAGAGGGGGGTGGGGCCCGTTACGGGCCTCTGGGGGGAGGGAGGTGGGGCTCGTTATGGGCCTCCGGGGGGGGCGTTATGGGCCTCCGGGGGGCCCCATTATGGGCCTCCGGGGGGAGGGGTTGGGGCCCATTATGGGCCTCTCGGGGGAGGGGGTTGGGCCCGTTATGGGCCTTTGGGGGGGAGGGGTGGGGCCCGTTAAGGGCCTCCGGGAGGGAGAGGGTGAGGTTCGGGGGGGGGGGGGGGGGGGGGGGGCGTTTTGGTCCTCCATTGGGAGGGGTGAGGCTTGTTGTGGGCCTCCGGGGGGAGGGGTGTGGGGCCCGTTATGGGCCTCCGGGGGGGAGGGGGTGGGGCCCGTTATGGGCCTCCGGGGGGAGGGGGTGGGGCCCGTTATGGGAATCCGAGGGGAGGGGGAGGCCCGTTATGGGCCTCCGGGGAGGAGGGGGGAGGCCCATCTCGGGCCTCCGGGGGGTAGGGGCCCATTATGGGCCTCCAGGGGAGAGGGTGAGGCTTGTTATCGGCCTCCGGGGGGAGGGGGTGTGGCCCGTTATGGGCCTCCGGGGGGGAGGGGGTGAGGCTTGTTATGAGCCTTCGGGTATGGGCCTCGGGGGGGAAGGAGGGTGGGGTCGGGGGGAGGGTGGCCCGTTATGGGCCTCCGGGGGGAGGAGGCCCGTGATTGGCCTCCGGGGTGGGGGTAATGCCCGTGATGGGCCTCCGGGGTGGGGGGTGAGGCCCGTGATGGGCCTCCGAGGTGGGGGGGGGGGGGGGGGGTTGGCTTGTTATGAGCCTTCGGGTATGGGCCTCGGGGGGAAGGAGGGTGGGGTCGGGGGGGAGGGGTGGCCCGTTATGGGCCTCCGGGGGGAGGAGGCCCGTGATTGGCCTCCGGGGTGGGGGTTATGCCCGTGATGGGCCTCCGGGGTGGGGGGTGAGGCCCGTGATGGGCCTCCGAGGTGGGGGGGTGGTGAGGCCCGTGATGGGCCTCCGGGGTGGGGGGGTGAGGCCCGTGATGGGCCTCCGGGGTGGGGGGTGAGGCCCGTGATGGGCCTCCAGGGGGGGTGAGGCCCGTGATGGGCCTCTGGGGTGGTGGTGGGGGGGGGGGGGGGGGGGACCCGTGAGGGGCCTCGGGGGGGGGGACTGGTGTATGTGAAAATCGGGTGGGTTCCACACAAGGTGAGGCCCGTGATGGGCCTCCGGGGGGGAAGGGGGGGGTGAGGCCCGTGTGTGGGGGGAGGGGGGGTGAGGCCCGTGGGGGGGGGGGGGGGGGGTGAGGCCTGTGAGGGGCCCCCGGGGGGGAACTGATGTAAGCGAAAATCGGGTGGTCTTAAGTTCCACACAAGGCGAGAACTTAGTCGCTGAACTGACCACTCAGAAATCCAAATTACAATCAACAATGAACCCCACAATATCAATCAAGCAATGAGAAACAAACGTGGAGTCAAATTTAATTTTAACTATACAATAATGTGTATAGTGTGCAAGTGTGTAGAGTGTCGAACTCAGGGAGCAAGCAGGATAGATCAAGCAAAATGCCAAGAGTGTGATGTGAGCAACTGTCTACAAGTATGCAAATTTTTGTGGGTTTTTTATTTTATTTTTAATTTTTTTGTATTTTGATTTTAATTTTCTGATTTTTATATTTTTATATTTTCTTTTTCAATAATAGAATATATATATACAATATAAGAAAAGATAAGAGGGGGGGATTTATAAAAATAGGAGAAAATGCTCAAAAATTAGAAAACAAAATATTTTTAGGCTTTTTATATTTTTCTAAAGTTTTTATGATTTTTCTAGATTTTTCCTATTTTTTGGTATTTTTAAAGTCAAAAATACTGAAAATAGTGAATTAAAAATCCTCAAATTAATTTTAAATAAAAGAGAATAAA